>OZ024879.1:6308751-7508751 GCA_964017185.1 Rugalucina vietnamica | reverse complement strand
GTCTGTTCAAGCATGTCATGGCACCCATTGTGGATATCACTCACATCAATCTTGGATTTAAGTACCGGAATGACCAAAGCATCATTTAAACCGCCCATTTAAAGCACATCATAACTTAAGTCTTTTTTTATAATCTATAAAACTGAAATGTAACATTCACTGACTTCTAATCTTACTTTCTTCTCTGTCATGAATTACACAAATCATTTGAACATCTCTATACTTATCTTATGTAGATAATAAATAATTTTAAGTACATACACCATTCTCATTTGCAAACCTAACCACTGTATATCTGAACCTGTGTGTCCAAGTTCGCATCTCTGGTGAGAGCCAGCGACTAGTTTACCTCCTGGCGCGCCCCCTGGTGAAGTATTGTCAATTTGGCATGCCACTAGTAAACCATCCGGTTTTAGATTCAGATTCAGACCTGTTAAGCTTTAATTTTTAATTCTAATTACGCCTTTTTATATGTCTTGACCCAACAGTTTATATTATCCTTATATTAATTTTTCTTATACCCTCATACGAATATTTTTTTAATCCCTCTAAGGCATGCATATATGATTATTTATTTCTACTTCTACTTCTACTTTGTACTCCATTAGTGCCCATTATATATTTTTGGGATTCAGTTCAATATAGATCAGACCTATACATGTATTTATATAAGTACAGGGATGTCCTGATGATGCAAAATTGAATCATTTATTTACATTTATAAGAATTTTTTTCACTTATGTAAATAATGGAAATACTATAAGTAAATATGTATTTGATAAATAATAAATATGATGTGTAATGGGGTCGGTTAAAGGGGAGGAGGAGCCGACCAAAAAAAAAAAAAAAACAAAAAAACTAAACCGCCCGAATCAGAAACATGACTGCTTTATTGATGTGAACATTACGTTAAGCCTCAATAAACAAACAAACATAATAGTAAAACAACTTTATTGGTACATATCCCAGATATCAGGTGAGAGTGTACAGGACCATTACAGGACCATTGGTCCTCTAGTTTAAGAAAGTATTTGTTGGTCATTATTCTTTCACTGGCAGCATTACTATTTTGTTTCCATGTCTTACCGAAAGTATTCGCGTTTTAGCCCTCCAAAGTCACCCCAAACGTCACCGGCAAAGACAAACTTCACTGGTTTAAGGAAATTGAAGCCATTTGAGTCACTGTCATTCTGTCCTTTTGTTACAGTATACAAATACATTTGTTTTTCAACTTTATTCTTAACTTCCTGCACTACCTATAAACATTTAGTATCTAAAAAGGTACAAGTAGGCAATGATCAGGAAATCTTCATCAGCATCAGTAAACTCACAATTTCTCGGTGAATGCAGTTATCTCAAAGACAGGCAACTTGGGATCTGCCTTTTGCTTTTGCTTTTCTTCCAAAAAGGCTCAGAAAATCCATCAAAACAACTGAATACCTGAAGGTTTTATGTGATTCAACAACTGTCCTCTTGCGAAGCTGGTGGTACAGGCTTAAATTTCCGATGCGCTTTCAATTTTGACCAGTTCATTTTTCACATAATCTTGTTTCTATTTACATGGATCATCTGGGCACACAGTTCTGGTATGGCCGAGTCACACATTTGCTTCTTTCTTGAAGAGTAAGGAACCGACTTGAGAACAGGACTCTCTGAGCATAAAAGAGATAACAAATGTCAGATACCACAGTCAAAACCTTTAAAAGTACGATCATGACTATTTAGGCCAACCATTTCCGTTCAGATAGCATGCATATGTTGAGCACATGTGTGCCTAACTTGTCAGATTTGTGGGATTCATGTTGGAAATCCACGTTGGGGAACGCAAATTTGCTCGTGGGATCAACGTGGATCCAACATGTTGAAACTATGCCAGCATCATAAGAAGTGCTGGCACACAAGTCAGACTTGTAGTTGCCATGACACAGACTGATGAAACATACGACGTTCAAATTAAAACACATCAAAATCCAGAAGGCGATGCCCCTTCTGGTACAAACCAGACTGCAGGAGGTAAAGCGTCCCCTGCACAAGCAAAAGGCAAACCTCCTCCTGCTCCAAACCCTCCGTCCAACAAAACTGGTGTTTGTGTTTCTGATCAAAATACTGGGCCACCTTCCCGTCGGACCTGAACACGGAGTGCATGTAGAACGGGATAGATCGGACACCAAATCCATCAAATATCAAGTCGTTTTACAACTCCCGGTAGGCTTTGAAGTCGTCAACTGACAATCCCGTCCATGGATTCGCCTTTCCCTGTAGAATAATCTCGCGTAAAAAGATTCGTGCAGGCTGCAACACGACTGTGCGATGACGATTCAGTATATCCTCTGTCAATGACCAAATTCCCACGATGTGGATGAAGACGGCAGTCGGTCGGAAGCGTCTCAGTCTTCTAAAACTTGGATGACCGGCGGACATCTTGGTTACGTAGATCTAGAAAGAGAGGTGGCTGGGTACAACGCCTGAATGTTATTTCGGTTTTCTTTATTTGACATCTGACTTAATTTTCAATTGTTGTTAAGCTTGGGTGGTCTGAAGTACGTGGAATCTTTCACGGCGATTATGATGGGTATGTAGCTTTGGCAATGGAAGCTGGAGAGCTGTTTGCGTATAGCGTCCCCTGGTAGGGCTCAACGGAGGGTGAAGCGCATAGCCGTTGAGACATAAAACTAAAATCATGGCTGCCTCAAATTTAAAACAACTGAGATCGGACTCGGACGAAGATGACAACAATGCTTCAACGATTTTCACAACTCAAGAGAACTTTGGTAGGTACCTTGTGTTTTTGTTACTTTGCCTGAAGCATCAGTGAATGGAGCTCTACAAAGTTTGTTTAGTCATGATCCATGATGACCTTGACCTATTTTATGGCAAGCTCAACTGAGGTCGCATCCCATATCTCAGGTGAGCGTTTAATGGACCAATGAACCTCTGGTTAGACTTACATCTTTCTATTGCAAAGATATTTGTAAAGAAAACCAGACAATAAGTGTCGCACTTCTGGAAGTCTAGAATCTGAATTTCTGGAAGTCTAACACAAAGGCTCCAAGTCCCGTGCCGGACCCGGATTAGAATTGGCCGGTCGCCCCCCTCTTGCGGAACCGTAAGACCCGGTCGAATAGAGGAGCGGCTCGTTTGCCGTGAGCTGCGACCCGTGTCGTTTGGATGAAGGGATCCTGGTGATTGAGTGTGTCGGCTGTGCTGACGGACATGGTCGGCATGCAACACATCACTTTGGCCCTGATTTCGACTAGACGGGAGGCCATGCGGGCTCGGGTATGGTCAATCGGCTTTGTCGCGCCAAGCCCTAGGAACACCTTTTTCTTTCTCTTTTTGTCTTTTTAGTATCGTCCCTGATACCTACCATATGCCCATCAACGTCTTTTTTCTGTCTTTATCATTCCTAGAAGGCGGCGGCTCAACGGGTCAATCGTGTAGGCATCAAGCTTGTGCGAGTATATCTCTGTGTATCTCTAACACTTTTGAGTAGGAAAGCCACTCATTTTAAGTGTTCCCTTGTAGGGCTCCAAGGAGGGCGGAGAGCATTCGAGATGAACCATTAATCCATTTAATTATGGGTGTTCCAGAAAATCAATCGTCACAGAACTCAAACAAACGCCAAAGGTCTGAAGAGTCAGATGGATCTTCGGATTCTGATACTCGACAGCCTACTGCACAAGTAACGTCACAATCAGCTTTAAACGTACCGCGCTTCTTAGTCGTTCAGTCGGCAGACTCATCAAGAAAAGTTTCAGATCTATCCCCTTTCGTGATTGAGAAATGCATCGTATCATTATCAGGTCAACCGAAGAGTATCAAAAAGCTTAAATCGGGCGATCTGCTACTTGAAGTCGAAAAGAAGAAACATATCGAAAACCTGCTACGGACCAAGAAATTATTTGACCTTGACGTCAACATTTCTCTGCACAAAACTCTCAATTGTTCAAAGGGTGTCATTCGTTGCGAGGACTTAGGTCCTTGCACTGACGTTGAAATCCTAGATCATTTGAGAAGTCAAGGAGTTCAAGACATTCGTAACATTCAAGTTCGCAGAAACGGTGTCCTTAAACGTACAAGCACTTACGTTTTAACATTCAATACACCAATTATGCCAAAGAAAATAAAAGCAGCATACATATCTGTGAACGTGGAGGTATACGTACCAAATCCTCTACGATGTTACCATTGTCAGGTTTTCGGCCATCACGAAAGCAGATGTAACAGGCAAAAACTATGTGCAAATTGTGGAGAAGACAAACACTGCAGTGATGATCGCAACTGTGATAAAACAGCAAAGTGCGTCAACTGCAGTGGCCCACACCCCACTTTTTCACGCGACTGTCCGACTTGGCACAAAGAAAAGGAGATCCTTAAAATCAAATATACCAGAAATCTTTCATTCTTCGAAGCGCGCAAAATCGTTGAGCAGCAATCGTCGACTGCAAGCAGAAACTATGCCAGCATCATAAGAAGTGCTGGCACACAAGTCAAACTTGTAGATGCCATGACACAGACTGACGAAACATACGACGTTCAAATTAAAACACATCAAAATCCAGGAGGCGATGCCCCTTCTGGTAACAACCAGACTGCAGGAGGTAAAGCATCCCCTGCACAAGCAGGAGGCAAACCTCCTCCTGCCCAAAACCCTCCGTCCAACAAAACTGCAGGAGGTAAACCTCCAACTGGAGGTAAACCTCCAACGGCAGGAGGAAAGCCTCCTGCACCACCAAAGCCTCTCTCACCAAAGGATAGAAGGAAGCTTCTGTCCGAGAGAGTACCGAAAGGGGCTGATGACCCCGTAAGAACTGACAATTACTATGACTGCCTTGAAGAAACTAGCATGGAGGCAGATGTCACTCCTCCTAGTCCTCGCAAAGTGCATCTTCCAAGAATTCCAAATACTTAGTTTCCAGTCTTTTACATTTAAGAAGGGTTAATTTCTTCATTCTGTGTAAATTATTTAATGGACAAAAGTAAACAAAGCATTATACAGTGGAATTGTCGAGGCATAAAACCACGTTATGAAGAATTACTATTACTATTAAGTCTACTAGGACCTTCTGTTTTCTGTCTACAAGAAACTTTTCTGAAAACTGACGACAACTTTACTTTCAAAGGCTTTAATGTTTACAATCACATCCACTGTGATTGTGCCAGTGCTTCTGGTGGAAGCTCTATTCTAGTTAAGTCTTCCTTACCTCAACGTGAAATTAAGTTGAAAACAAATTTACAAGCTAAAGCTGTTTCTGTTACTCTTGACAAAGAGATTACTTTCTGTTATGTCTATATCCCGCCTTCTTTCGAACTAAGATCTGAACATCTTAACTCTTTGCTTAAGCAACTCCCTTCTCCCTTTATGATATTGGGTGACTTCAATGGTCACAATTTACTTTGGGGTTGTAACGATAATGACCCCAGAGGAGAGTTAATCGAGGAATTTATCACACAGAATGACATCTGCTTAATGAATGATAAATCTAAAACTTATCTTGATTCTGGAAAAGGTACTTTTTCGTCTATTGATCTCTCACTCTTTCATCCCTCTCTCTATCTTGACTATAATTGGTCTGTATGTGAAGACCAACACGGGTCTGATCACTTTCCGATAATGATTGAAAGC
Organism: Rugalucina vietnamica; assembly: GCA_964017185.1. Lineage (NCBI taxonomy): Eukaryota > Metazoa > Mollusca > Bivalvia > Lucinida > Lucinidae > Rugalucina > Rugalucina vietnamica. The sequence goes on along the minus strand of OZ024879.1, from coordinate 7,503,125 downwards.
ATTCAGAATCACGATGAAGATCATAATCCTAAATGGAAACTAAATAAAGCTAATTGGGATTTATTTCATACTTTATGTGATGAATCCCTTACTAACACTTCTCTCTCAGAATCTTCTGATCCTATAGCAACTTTTACTTCTTCTTTAATAAGTATATCAGAAAAATGCATTCCAAAAACCTCGACAAACCCTAAGAAAAGTAACCCATGGTACAATGACGATTGTAAAGAAGCTATCAAACAACGAAAACAAACACTATCTAGGTTCTGCAAGTTTCCAACTAATGAAAATTTAAATACTTATAGGAATTCTAGAGCAAAGGCCCGTCGGACAATTAAATCAGCCAAACGTAAATCATGGCGAACATATGTGTCAAAATTAAATTACAAAACGCCAACCAAAAAGGTCTGGGATATGGTTAGGAAAATATCAGGTAAAACAAAAACTACTACTTATCAACATCTTAATACAAATTTTAACAACGGATCTGAATTGGCATCAACAAAGCAAGATATAGCAGACACTTTGGCATCACAATTTTGTTCAAATTCATCAACAAGCCATTACTCAAAGGACTTTCAAAAATACAAGAAAGAACAGGAAAAAATTAAATTAAATTTCAAGTCATCTAATAATGAAGAATATAATACACCATTTAATTTAGATGAACTGAAGGATGCTATCAGTAAAGCCCATGATACAGCAACAGGTCCCGACGAAGTTCACTATCAAATGCTTAAACATCTTCCTCCTAGCTCACTTCAAGCTCTATTAGAAATATTCAATGATATGTGGGAAACTGGGAAGTTTCCCGAAAGTTGGGAACTAGCCACAGTTATACCAGTTCCTAAACCAGGAAAAGACCACACAGAACCTAACAATTGCAGACCAATAGCACTTACAAGTTGTCTTTGTAAAACCTTAGAGAGAATGATTAATGTTAGACTTGTCTGGTACTTAGAAAGTAACAATCTTATTTCACCTGTTCAGTCGGGCTTCCGATCTGAACGCTGTACCAATGACAATTTGGTAAGACTGGAAACATTCATACGAGATGCATTTGTTGCTAAAGAGCATGTGGTGGCCGTGTTTTTCGACTTGGAAAAAGCTTATGATACCACTTGGAGGTATGGCATTTTACGAGATCTCCATGATCTCGGAATTAGAGGCAGATTAGCTACATTTATAGAAAGTTTCCTTGCGGATCGATGGATCCAGGTTCGAGTTGGATCGACTTTATCCGAACAATTTGATCAGGCACAGGGTGTCCCACAAGGGAGCATTCTGTCTACAACCTTATTCAATATCAAGATCAACAGCATAATGGACTGTTTGGATCCTAAAACAGATGGATCATTGTATGTAGATGACTTTTGCATGTGCTATAGATCGAAAAGTATGAGAACTATTGAAAGACACTTACAGCAGTGTATAAATAGAATAGAAAAGTGGGCTTCGCATAATGGTTTTAAATTTTCCAAGTCGAAAACACAATGTGTACATTTCTGTCAGCTACGGAAAGTACATGATGATCCTGAACTTTACTTATATGGATCTCTTATTCCAGTGGTTGAAGATTTTAAATTTCTAGGAGTTCTGTTTGATCGAAAGCTTTCCTTTATACCGCATATCAAGTATTTAAAGGCAAAATGTCTAAAAGCATTAAACTTACTAAAGGTTTTATCGCATACCGACTGGGGTGCTGACCGCACTGTCCTTCTGCAGCTATATCGGTCAATTATTCGGTCGAAGTTGGATTACGGATCCATTGTGTATGGATCAGCTAGAAAATCATACCTGAGTATGCTTGATACAGTTCACCACCAAGGACTAAGACTAGCTCTTGGGGCTTTTCGAACGTCACCTGTTGAGAGCCTCTATGTTGAGGCAGAAGAACCATCACTATATTTGCGTCGAGAAAAACTTACTCTTCAGTATGCCATCAGACTTGCAGCAAACCCCTCTAATCCTGCACATAAGGTTACTTTCCCACCATATATTTCTGACGAGCTCTTACAGCTTTATGAAAGTAAACCAAATGCTATCAGGTCTTTTGGTTTACGAGTAGCACCACTTTTAACATCAGCAAAAATCAAACAAGATAAAATAGAAAAACATTCGGTTTCTGAAATTCCACCATGGTGCATTAGAAAGCCAACAGTAAATTTGACACTTCATACAGGGAAAAAATCAGAATCAAATCCACACTTTCTCAAAGAAAATTTCCACCAACTACAGTCACAATTTTCCGATTATCATTTTATTTATACTGATGGTTCAAAGGAAGATAACAAAGTAGGCTGTGCTTGCAAAACTTTACGTCTACCTGATGGTTCTTCAATTTTCACAGCAGAAGCTAAGGCTATTGACTTAGCTTTAGACTGCATTAATGACTGTAACTCGTACAACAAATTCGTTATTTTTTCAGATTCTCTATCAGTCATTCAGGCCCTAAACCATACAATGTCCAAAAACCAACAAATACAAAATATATTGCTGAAACATCATAGCATTTCTGAATTTAAAACTATTGTGTATTGCTGGGTTCCCAGTCATGTAGGAATATATGGTAACGAGCAAGTCGACAAGAAAGCAAAAGAATCACTGAGCCTAGAACAAACAGATTTTAAAATTCCTTTTATCAATTTTAAACCTTTTATCAACGAGTATGTCTTTAATGAATGGCAATCAATTTGGAGCAGAGCAGATGACAATAAATTGAAAGAAATTGAACCTCATGTAAAACGCCCAAGATTAATTCATAAACTTTCGAGACGGGAAGAGATTGTTCTTTCTCGTCTTCGAATTGGTCATACACGATTGACACATTCATATTTACTTAAACGAGAAGATAAACCTCAATGTATTGGATGTGACACACAATTAACTGTCAAACACTTTCTGCTTGAATGCATTGATTTTATAGATGTACGTCGTTCCTGCTTTCAAAGTAACAGTTTGAAAGATTTGTTCAAAAATGTATCTGTTGAACGCATTTTGTCATTTTTAAAACGAACTAACCTTTTTAACAAAATATAAATTTTTAACACAAGTCATATTTATACCTTTCTCCATTTCTATCATTTCATTTTAATCAATCTTATCTTTCATCTAGCGGAATAATTATTTATAGCTTTGATAATTCTTACCATATATTTTGCTTTTTCTCTGAACTAAATTATGCATTTTATAATTGTTAGACGCTAATGACCCATTAGGGTTGACGCGTCGTTAAACATCAATCAATCAATCAACAAAGGCTCCAAGCGACAAATCATGATCAAATGTCGTTCTAAACATATAAACTGCACATGATGTCTTTAAAAAAGGTCGACAAATATGACAATATATACTGAGCCAAACTTATAACGCAACATCGGTTTATTTTATTTTATTATTATACACAAGAACAGTATCACATGAACCAATCAACTGAAATAATCTTCTTCGTCTTGAAACTAAAAGAATAGAAGACGGCCTTCATCGGCCCCGCCATATTCCCTAGACCATGGATCAATGCGCAATAACCTCTTCCGGTACTAGACTTGTGGGCTACTTTTGGCACTTTTGTTTCTTTGATGCTTGAATTCATTTTCGTCTACTGAATGTCTTGAAACTAAAATAAAAGAATACGGCTGTCCAAGGGCGCCGCCATATAGACCATGGATCAACTAAACATCATTCGATATAGGTTAGCTGAAGCATGCGCAATAACCCCTTCCGTTAGACTATGGTTAGAGACCGAAGTTCCTCATTTTATATCATGCAATATGAGGTACTAAAGGCGCATGGTTATTTGGACTGGATTAGTCTGATGCTGATCTGAGAATTTGATAAAGCCATTTTTCTGAGGCTATGTCAACCGAATGAATTCTATCAGGACATATCACGGGCGTATAGTCACTTTTATGAGAAGCCTATATTTGCCTCTTAGGAAAGACCATAAAGTCCAGAGAAAAAACATGTGAGCGATAAGCAAACCTTTGGTTGATTTCGATTATCCTCTGATTAACAGCATCAACTTGATTGTGCAGAAAAGAATCATCCCTTGTTTTTAATTCCCGGTCACCATGCGCCGTATTCCAAACTTGCCAAAAGACTGGAGGGCATTGTAGAATTCCCACATCAAAAGGTGACGTCCGGTTCAGATGTTCTAGTCTGTCGAACGTCGGTCTAAGATGTCCATCCGTCGAGTCAAACTGAGGTACCAGGTACCTTTCTGGGCGTTTTTAATGTGGTAAGATCACACGTGAAGTGCCAAAATAGCACCAGGGACCTCCGTCTGCCAAGCCTACTCGACTGAGATTCCAGATACCTCAGACCATCTGTCGAGTTCTGGCCTTTTCGGAACCAGAAGTGAACTTTGTTAGGATCTATATGCAAAGCAAGAGGGGCAACATTCTGGTACATATTTCTTAGGTAAGGGCCCTTCCTGCCTGCCAGAATGCAAATATCATCGTATTTAGTTGTCTTCATGAATTTTTCAATCTTAGTTATGGTTTGGGGTACAGCATAACCTCCAGCAGCTATGATAAATATTTCTATGGTTACCCCAGTGATGCACAACGAAATAGTAAATCCAGTCTAAAATCTACTCAAATTTGTCGCAACGGCAAAGGTAGAAAGATACAAATGAAATGGTACGGTCAACAACAACAACGATCAGAGGTCTGAAAGTACATATCTTTGGCAAGTAGACGACAGAGAGATAACCCCTTAAGTACCTGATTGTTAGTTTGTTTTTTTTTTCCCACCTCGGGTTTTTGGAGTGGGAATCTTTTTCTGATTGCGCCCTTTTCCTGATATTTGCCTACTTGTACCTTTTTAATAAGGAAAAGTGTGAATGAACTGGTACTTATACAAAACGTAAAAAATAAATTAAACTATTTAGACAAAGACACTCTGTATCGCGGGTACTATGTCTTGCTAGCAATACCCACTTCAAGTCAAACAATTCCTGAAGTAGAAGCAAGATACGATTTATAAACATGATGAACTTGCTTAGGCGTTACGCGTGTGAAAAGCTTGTAATTATTGTTGCCAGTATGTTGAAAAATTGGTCAGTTTCCAACAATTAATATGCTAACCCTGCTCATAAAGAACTCACATTTTGAGGGTTAAAGCTTCAGACCAGCTTGAGTGAATTGTTTAAAGATGTACCCGTTGGAAACATATTATCGTTTCTTAGACAAATAAATCTGTTTATAAAATATAAAGTTTTAACCATCAATGTTATTTTTTCATAGATCGTTTTTTTACAACGACATTTATATTTTACTAAGTATTACATTTTCATACGATTTCAATATATTGTATCGTTTCACCTTGTTAGACGCTAATGACCCACCAGGGTTGATGCGTCGTTAAACAACAAACAAACAAACAAACAAACAAGACCATGCTGGTGACGTCTACTATACACTGCATTGATTCTCTTGATATGTTCTTCAAATGTATCCGAAAAAAATAAGGATATCGTCAAGGAAAATCAAACAGTCTTTGAGATTTAACTCGCCCATACAACGTTCCATCAAGAGTTGAAACGTTGCCGGAGAGTTACTTAAACCGAATGCCATGCGGTTACATTCAAAGAAACCAAATGAACCAACTGTAAATGCAGTTTTTTTTTCTTTATCAGCCTCTTCCATTTCCACCTGCCAGGATCCAATTTAGAAAAGTACTTGGCGCCAATCAGGGTGCCAATCGTATCATCAATTCGGGGTAATGAATAGGCATCCCTGATTGTACGAGAAATCGATACAAAATCTAAGGCTACCGTCTTTTTTCTAACTAACACGACGTTAGAAGAATTATACGGACTTACAGAGGGCCTAATGGCGTCAGCCTCTAACATTTCTTTTAAATGTTGACGTACTTCTTCATACATGGCAGGCGAAATTTTACGGTATGGTTCCTTAAAAGGAGTATTGTCAGATAGTTTTATGCCATGCTTGACAATATCTGCTTTTCCAAGGTCAGTAGGGCCTTTGGAAAATATGTGTGACCAATTACCCAAAACTTGTTTCACTCTCTGAAACTGTTCAGATGACAAGTTATCGGTGTCTACTGACACTCCTAACTGTTTCAGGTCAATATCATTAGTTGACTCTTTTTTTTTATTTCTGTGAAGAATCAGGAGTCCAACTATCTACTACTTTTACACTATTTAGTGTACCCAACAAAGATTTGGGTGGAATTTCAAGTGCGTGAGCTGACAGATTACACACCCGTACAGGAACACGTACCGTTGTACCCGTAGACATCAAGGAAACAACCTTTGGACAAATATTCAAATTCACTGACAAGGAGGTATCTACATGCTCAGTTATTGCTGTGTCAAAGTCACCTGACTTTATAGCAATACCATGAATAGTTTTTACCTCATTCGGACCAATCCGGACTGAGTAACTATTCGTTGTTTTGACAGGGATACCTTCATCATTTAAACTGTAAAAAAACCTTTCTGCCACACTGGAGGAATTTCCTCAATAGACACTTGATTTGTTGAACATGCAGTCTTGCAACGGTCAATTATATTTGTTCCTATAATTACCGGTATTTGCAAGTTATACTCAGTGTCTGACACTACCAGTACAGGGAAATGGTACTGAAACATGAGTTTCAATATATCCCTTGTATGGTTAATGATTAGCAGCTGCACCTTGCACTGACAAGTCGATATCAAAATCTTTAAAATCGCCTAGTGTTGGTAGTGGGTCTAAGGACTTGTTTAAAAATGTACCCGTTGGAAACATTTTATCATTTCTTAGACAAGTAAATCTGTTTTATAAATTATAAATTTTTAACCATCAATGTTATTATTTCATATATCGTTTCTTTACAACGAAAATTTATATCTTACTAAGTGTTACATTTTAATATGATTTCAATATATTTTTATCGTTTTACCTTGTTAGACGCTAATGACCCATTAAGGTTGATGCGTCGTTAAACAACAAACAAACAAACAAACAATAAGGACTTGTAAAATGATTCAGAAACGGATGTTATCTGGGAACCTGTGTCGACTGAACCAGACGTTTCTTTATCATTGATAATAATATCTCCAACATTGGAGCAGCCGACAAATTTTATTACAATTCAGTATATTTAAACATTTTTTTACCTTCTTAGACGCTAATTACACAACTTTGTATGCGAACCCCACAGATAGCGCAATCTCATCCGCTCTATCATACTTTAAATCGCGTTCCGTCAATAATGTCTTTTGTAAGACTTCACTTTTCAAACCACTTTTCAAACTATCACGTAACGAATCCATCAAATTTGTACCAAATTTATAATATTTACTAATCCCGTTTGTAGAAGCGATTGCCAGAGGTTCTGGCCTGTATAGACTTTTCAACTTAGTGCAAAGTGAGGCGTAGACTTTGAAGTGGGGGAAAATCAGGACGCAAATTTTTCCAAAATGTAGGGTTTGCTTTCAGTCAGTTTGCATTTTCCGATCTCTATCTACCTTGATGTCACTGAAATGGTGCCGTTATAATGACCTGACCTGTATGGTAATATGCTTAGACTAATTAGAGAAACAACGAATAACCTCGATTGCATTTGGCGTTGTAATAATGATAATAGCACAGCAGAGAATCTTACGAAAAACTGTCCTGACAATATCACCGACCTGGCCACTGAAGCTGCCTTTTATTTTCAAAGTGTTCTAATAGCTGGTATAACTATGTTCGACTTGACTATAGAAATGTTTCCTATGCAACACCTGAAGACACAATTTCGGTCGCCCAATATATTCACTCTTTCGAAACTGAATGCAACCAATCGTCGACTTAAAATCTCAGAACATTCGGATTCGCTGCCATTAGTTCATTGCATTCATTGCCATATGATGGAGAATTGAAACCTTGCTCACAGAGGCAATGTTCTGATCAGTTTGAAGGCAAAGCATCCCAGCATCAGACATAACATCTTAAAACTTGCATCGCCTTTCTAATTGCACATTTCCTGATCATGCCTATTTGTACTTTTTTGTAAGAGTTGAATGGGTTCTGTGTGTGAGGACCTGAAAACATAAAACAAATTAACATCAGGATAAGAAAAACAGTTCGTAGCCCTTCATGTTGATATTAATCGCAAAATATACCCAATATTTGATACCCTTGGAAGCCTATATAAAGAAACTTTTGTGAAGGCCATAATGATCAGTGGCCCAAAGCCTCCAAATAGATACTGATAATATGGCACTAAAATAAGCAAAGTGGACTTTTCTGTTTGTGTCAATGAAGGCCAAGACAAACTTCCTACGATGTATTGGTTACCTAAGCTTCACAAAAGACCATACAAAGCTAGATTTATTACAAATTCTAGCTCTTGTACTACCACTGAACTTTCTAAATTATTAACTTCCTGTCTTACTGCTATCAAATCTCATGTTATAAGATACTGTGAGACAGTGTATGAAACTTCAAATAAAAAATGGTTTTGGTCAATAAAAAATTCAAGTGAGGTGCTCAGTAAATTGAAGTGTAGAGGATTCCGTGCGACAAGCTTGTCCAGATATGATTTTTCTACTCTGTATACAACATTACCACATAATCCAATAAAAGAAAAACTTCTGGATTTGATAGAGTGGACCTTCAAAAGGGCATTAAAAAACTATGGTTCACTTTATTTGGCATGTAATGGCAGAAAAAGGGACAAGTAGGCAAAGATCAGGAAAAGGCGCAATCAGAAAACGATTCCCACTCCAAAAACCGAGGTTGGAAAAAACCAAACTAACAATCAGGTACTTATACCATGAAACATATCGTCAGCCGAATGAGCAGCTATTTTCCCAATAGGTGGCCACTCAGTTACCTTAACTAAAAAATATGAAAACATACATAAGGCGCCAACAGCACAAACATTTTTTTAAACACCAAAACATAAAACAAAAGTTTTTTTCACTTCCTCTGACCAAAGTCGGTATACACTTTGGTCATGTCAGAATGTGTGCGACGCCTTGTCCTATCTCCTTGATAATATTTATATTAAATTTGGGACCAGGTTATACAGACAAATTGTTGGAATTCCGATGGGTACAAATTGCGCACCTCTCGTAGCTGATTTATTTTTATACTGCTACGAGAGAGATTTCATGGATTCTCTTAACCATGATAATCAAGCTGATGTTATCGAGGCTTTTAATTCCACATCTAGGTACCTCGATGACCTTTTGAACATTGACAACCCTTATTTTGAAGGTATGGTCAATCAAATTTATCCACCTGAACTTCAGTTGAAATGAGCCAATATCTCAGATACCGAAGCCCCCTTTTTAGATCTACATCTTTCTGTTGCAAATGTATTTGTTTCTTCTAAAATTTATGATAAGCGCGATGACTTTGATTTTGATATAGTAAATTTTCCTTTTTTGGATGGTGACGTTCCTCGTCGTGCTTCTTATGGTGTATACATTTCACAACTTATAAGGGTTGCTAGAGTCTGCAATCATGTTACAGACTTCATGACTCCATTACATGATTTTTCTACTCTGTATACAACATTACCACATAATCTAATTAAAGAAAAACTTCTGGATTTGATAGAGTGGACCTTCAAAAGGGCATTAAAAAACTATGGTTCACTTTATTTGGCATGTAATGACAGAAATGCTTTTTTCACTTCCTCTGACCAAAGTCGGTATACACTTTGGTCATGTCAGAATGTATGCGACGCCTTATCCTATCTCCTTGATAATATTTATATTAGATTTGGGACCAAGTTATACAGACAAATTGTTGGAATTCCGATGGGTACAAATTGCGCACCTCTCGTAGCTGATTTATTTTTATACTGCTACGAAAGAGATTTCATGGATTCTCTTAACCATGATAATCAAGCTGATCTTATCGAGGCTTTTAATTTCACATCTAGGTACGTCGATGACCTTTTGAACATTGACAACCCTTATTTTGAAGGTATGGTCAATCAAATTTATCCACCTGAACTTCAGTTTAACAAAGCCAATATTTCAGATACTGAAGCCCCCTTTTTAGATCTACATCTTTCTGTTGCAAATGGATTTGTTTCTTCTAAAATTTATGATAAGCGCGATGACTTTGATTTTGATATAGTAAATTTTCCTTTTTTGGATGGCGACGTTCCTCGTCGTGCTTCTTATGGTGTATACATTTCGCAACTTATTAGGTTTGCTAGAGTCTGCAATCATGTTACAGACTTCAACGCTCGAAATAAATGTTTAACGGCAAAACTTCTCCAACAGGGCTATCGGTATCATAAACTTCGAAAAACATTTTCTAAATTTTATCGTAGACACTATGAATTGATTTCCAAATATAATGTTGGGTTAAAACGCTTTTAAGTGAGGGCCTTTCGGAACCTGAATTTTATGGTGACTTGGTTTACAAATTTAAGAAACTTAAAGGAATTAATGATTTTTCTTTTCAGTTCAGAAAAATCATAACACGTTACAGACGTATAGGTTATAACTTGAATGTTAAGCGACAGTTTGCATGCTTAGTTTTTAACCCAATCATGGTTGATAACTATGCTGCCTTCTTTAATTGCACGCCGGTGGGTCGGGCGTCAGACTCTATGATGGCCCCGACATAAAGCTATTCATTTTAGTTGGTTGGGGCCGGAGCTTCTTGTCTGTTGCTTGGCCCACCGGGGTCCAACTGGTGTTTTTCTTTTGCTCCGGAGTTAGTAAGTTATTTGGCGCCCAGGGATCTCCATCGTCGGGCAGCTTACTGAATCTGTGAGTCCTGGTTTTTGATTCATCAGGATGTTTATCATGATTTATTTGTTTGTTCTTGATGATTCATTTACTAGTTAGAGATTCACCACGAGGACCGAAGAACTAACTAAATGTTATGAACCACTGCAGAAGCTGAGGGTGAGGTTACGGCCGTGTAAAATCGATTTAAACCCGCCAGTAACTTTGTGTTACTGATCGTTCCAAGTCGATACTTCTGTGGTGGTTCTTTTTGTTTTATGTCTTGGTGTTTAAAATATTTTTGTGCTGTTGGCGCCTTATGTATGTTTGCATATTTTTAGTTAAGGTAACTGAGTGGCCACCTATTGGGAAAATAGCTGCTCATTCGGCTTACGAAGTGTTTTCATGGTATAAGTGCCTGATTGTTAGTTTGGTTTTTTCCCACCTTGGTTTTTGGAGTGGGAGTCTTTTTCTGATAGCGCCTTTTCCTGATCTTTGCCTACTTGTACTTTTTTTTGTTTGAGGACCTATGAAATTTCACTGAAGTTTATTTTGGTACGAGAATAAGTAACTTGTATGACTTTAAATTGCCTATGTTATATTTCAGTCCGTCTGCTGGACTATTTTCTTTTACTTTGTTGACCACACTATTTGACTGTCTGAACAGTACTGTATGGCATACTCTCTGTCAGCCCTCGTACACACAAATGCTATCCAAGAACTACTTCTCTGGGACAAGATCCCTGAATTCCAGAGCTGTTCAGGTGTTCTGTGCCCCTCAGTCGTCAAGCCCTGATTGTAATGCATGACTCTCCATCGGTCAAGGTCAGCATTGATGAGGGTAGAAACACATGCTGCAAGCAATAAATCTGCAATTTATTGCTGGGGTCTGTGGCACGTAATTCCTCTAAGGCATGGAATGGACGACTTTGGCGAATAATTTTCTCCACATTCTTTCAATTCTTTGTGTACCGACTTGTAAATCAAGGCTCTACCCCCCTCACTCACTGATGTCATGTCCATATATGGTAAAATCCATTGGAAAATCTTCTCCGAAACCGATGGACCAAGTTCAACAAAACTTTTCATGAATACTATAATATACATAAATTATGACCCTGTTAAGACCTTGACCCACTTTACGAGAAGGTCAATATAGGTCGTCCATTACCATAATAATCAAAGGGAGCGCAGTAGCGTAATGGAAAAGCGTCGAACTGCATGGAGAGGTCCTGGGTTCGATCCAAACAAGCGTCAACGTTTTGTGTCCTTGACACATTAACTCACTATGTACAAGACTGGTTAAACCCAAAAAGAACGGCCCACGTGGCCGAACGGTTAAGAGCACTGTTTCTTAATCACTTGATCATCTAACCGCTGTGTCTGGTGCGGTTTTGAGACACGCACTGTCCACATGTGAGACAAACCAAGTTCTGCTTGCGGGTGTGCCAGGTAGTTTTTCTCGGTGTTCTCCCGTTTTCGCCCACCTACTGATCGGCCCGTCTCGTATGAGCTGAAATGATCATGAAAGGGACGTAAGACTGGATTAAAAAATTAAAACAGGAAGCGATAGCTCCGGCCAAACATGACTGATGAATTGTGGACTGAAACTTAAAGCCTCAATAAACAAACAAACATAATAGTCAAACAACTTAATTGGTATATATCCCAGATATCAGGTGAGCGTTTACATGACCATTGGTCCTCTAGTTTGACAAAGTATTTTTTTTGTTGATCATTATGCTTTCACTGGCAGCATTTCTATTTTGTTTCCATGTCTCATCGAATAAATTCACGTTTCAGCCCTCCAGAGTCGTCACCACATTCGCCGGCACGAACAACCTTCACTTGTTTAAGGAAGTTGAAGCCATTTGAGTTCATAGCCCATCTCGTCGACTGTAAGACTTGTTTCTTGAAGTTCTGCCTTCTCTTTGCTGAAACTCTGTCCTTTTGTCACAGTACACAAATACACTTGTGGTTCATCACTTAATTTAATTTCCCGCACTACCTATTAACATTTAGTAACTAAAAAGTGTAAGTAGGCAATGATCAGGAAATCTTCATCCGCATCAGTAAAGTAACAATTACTCCGTGAATACAGTGATCTAAATGAAACAGGTAACTTAGGGTCCGCCTTTTGCTTTTCTTCCAACAAAAGGCTCGGAATATACATCAAAACAACTGAATACAACTGTAGTTTTACCTGAAGGTTTTATTTGATTCAACAACGGATTTCTGTCCTCTTGCGAAGCTGGTGGTACAGGATTAAATCTCACATAATCTGGATTACTTGGCTCATCTGGACACCCAGTTCTGGTATGGCCGAGTCACACATTTGCTATCTCGATGAGTAAGGAATCAATCAACATGAGAACAGGACTCCATGAGCTTGAAAGAGATAACAAGTGTGTCAGATCCCACAGTCAAAACCTTTAAAAGTAAGATCATGACTACTTAGGCCAAAAGAAAAATGTCTTGATTCCGGTTACGTCTCAACTATTTTCAGGGTCGGTAGGTAGGCAAACTGTTATAAAAATATAAGTTTTGTATTGAAAAAGTCAAAATCCTTAAAAAAGAACGAGAATAGACTTGAATATCCCAAAAGGCTTCTAAAATCTTTGGGTAGGCCCCAAAATAAGAGGGTCGGTAGGGTAACCGGAAACAGGTGAGCTTATAGGAAAGGCAGTTGTCCGTCCGTCCGTCGTCCACTCTTCAATTTTTTATCGCATATCCATTTTACCGTGGCCTGCTTTCAGGAAGTCCAATCTTGCACTAACTCCAAACTCGTCTTCATGACTGCAAACTGCAAAGATTGCCCAAGTGGCTAAGTACCTGATTCCTAATTTAGTGTAACGAGCGACCGAGCCAAGCCACAGCAAACCCCGTCGGTGGAAAAGCATGCTCATCCACCAAGGGTGGTTTACTGCGCTATAAACCTAACACTTACTCTAATCACAAAGTTTCGAGTTTCTAATTTGCATATTACTACCATCTAATATGCCGCTAATACGTTGCACCAACGTATTCTACAAGGGAGACTATCCCGTTACATTAGTTTTTTTTCCCACCTAGGTTTTCGGAGTTTTTTTTTTTTTTCTTATTGCGCCATTTCCTGATCGTTGCCTACTTTTACTTTAAGATATACAGGTGCTGTATATAAAACGTGTTGTTTTGATTTGAGTGAAACAAAGAAAATATATCTAAGCCTTAGCGGTGGCCCTTTTGACCAATAGCAAAGATCGAAACGACCTGCTACCACTTTCATTCTAAACTGTTGTAGCGGTGTGTTTAATTTAGTATATGCTAGATTTACTGCCAGATCAAATACTACATTCATGTACCTTTTATTCTTATATGTGGAATGCAGTTATACATATTTTGTCACAAATAATTCTTATTAGCATCTTGAATCCATTTGGTCCTTTTCTGTTTATTTTTCTCATTAAATAACTTTGCAATGGCATATCATATTCAAGGGCACAAGTGGCCCAAGCTGACATTGCCGTAGAATAGGTCAAGGTTGTCCAAGGGTCATGTTTTATATTTTAACTACATTATAGAGCTTGTTTCCCTAATGCTACATGCCAAAGTTGCTGATTATAGTAATTTTGATTCTTAAAACGATTTGGTGGGTTTTTAAGATATATTAAGGTCATGGAAGACAGCTGTCTTGGTCATGTGACCTGGACCATATATATAATCCACATGAAATTTGGCTTCAATTTTGGTCAAGCCATATGAGTTATGATCTTAAAAATCGTTCTTAATTAATTTTCCTGAACAAATTCTTAATTACAGAGTATTCTTTATCCATTTGCTTTCTTACTCATTATTCCTTGCAACCACTTTAAGGTGGTTTTCAAGAATCCAAGACCACCGTGGGTTGCCAGGGTAAGCTCGTTTGCCAAATCACCATCAAGAGCCTGTGGCAGCATTTGCAGTGATTGGCTACATGCAAAACAAATAAAACATTTGGCGATACTTCTGTGGTGGTTCTCTTTGTTTTATGTCTTGGTGTTTAAAATTTTTGTGTTGTTGGCGCATTATGTATGTTTTCATATTTTAGTTAAGTTTAGGTAACTGAGTGGCAACATATTGGGAAAATAGCTGCTCATTCGACTTACGATATGTTTTCATGGTATAAGTACCTGAATGTTAATTTAGTTTTTCCCACCTCGGTTTTTGGAGTGGGAATCTTTTTCTGATTGCGCCTTTTCCTGATCTTTGCCTACTTGTACTTTTAATAAAAGTGACATAATACCATAGATATTGAGTACTTGGTGCACGTTCTGTCCCATTGACTGGTATTTGCTCTTTTGAGTTAGCACGAGGAAATTTGATACATACAAGGTATTTTGTCCTGTTGATAAAAAAGTGGGAATAAAAAGTTCCATCAACTGCTTAAGCTTTTTAAACACAAACATTTTTTATATAAAATTGATTACCAAGTTGTCTGTAGAGCAGCTTTCTTCTGTGATTCTGTTCCACCCCAAATCTGGCTCTTGAGGGTCTGTTCGTTTACTTTAGAGGCCAGAAGCTGGCTATACTCTGTCACCATCTTGCTTACCTCATCTGAATCGCAAAGTGAAAATGAATATATACTCTGCAATTTCAAGAAATTAATGAGTTTACAATAACGTTTTGCTGGATCAGACTCAACTGTTAAAACAATGACAAAGGGTACAAACTTCAGTCTAGATACATTCAGGTGTACCTTCAAGAACATGAAGAAAATAATGCTTGTTACATTATCTATCCATATAGAGGTAATAAAGCATTAAGAATTGACTCAAGTGATACTCTTTCCCACATTGGCGGCTGTCTAGCTAGCCACAACCCGAAACATTGTTTTATATCAATACACATACTTGTCGAACCCTAAACACTGTTTTATATCAATACTTATATTAGTAAATTGTTTTGAAATAATTATTGAAAGAGCATTACCACAGTTTATGACCAATCTGAACAATACTGTACAAAAAAGAAATGCCACAATCATTTTTCTCATATTTCTGTAAAAAAATTTATAAAGGTTCGATCCTTTGGAAGCAGTAAAATATTCAAAAGGGAGAAAGTATGGACTATTTCAAACTGAATATGATATCGTTAAGTACAGATGTATTTTATACATGTTGTTTTGATATGAGACATCCAAATGCAAGACTGATGAGTATAACCAGAGTTATTCATCACCGACCAAAGGAATGCTTAAAAAAGTAAATGATGCAATTCACTCGCGCAAACATTGTAACCATGACACAATTGAAATTGCCTATGTACATGTACCCCTAACTGAAATGAGATGAGATAGATAGATAACATACCTCAAAATGGGAAATAATTAGTTGGCCAGGCGCTACTCAGGGCACCTGATCTAAATAGAATAACCTTCACACCATACAAATCATTGTACAACGGCTTTCTGTGTTCCCCCTCGGGATTTTTTGTACCCTACAAGGAAGTCAAAACTCCTGTACAGTACCAGCTTCTCTTCGTTGTTGGGATCGTGTCCTTGCCTGTCTTATCACCTACTTGGCCGTACTTAAATTATCAAATGTAGTTTTCGCTGGATATTCCCATACATGAAGCCTTTGAGTGTGATTATTCAGTTGCATTTTGAATTAAGCTCAGGCCTAAAATAAAATTTTGTTTGTTTGCAATTGCCTACCTACCCACTCATTTTCCCCCTACACAATTTTTTTTTTAGCTTTTCCAAATGATTTTTTTTTCATGACATGTATTTCAGAAAGAAAATGTATGTGCTCGTAGGGGCATGGCGAATGAAGATTAAGAATACTTTACAAGTTATAAGCTCTTTATTGGGTTTTGATTTCCAGTGGGGAATTAACCTACAGTAGGCATGTCTGCATTTGTTCATGATGTCTGTTAAAATTTCCATGAGATTTTAGCACCAAATTTTTATATTAAAAAAAAACAACATTAAATATTTCCACATGGTAAAAAAAATAAATCCGACCTACCTACCCACTAATTTGACCCGTTGGTAGGCAATTGCAAACAAACATATTTTTAAGGATGGCCTCAGTGCTTGTAAAATTGTAATATTTATAAGGGGCCATTCTGGCATCTTGATCAGAACAGTGGACCAACCGTTTAATTAATAGGGAAGCACGGAAAAGTATATCATGAAATTTAAAATGATTCATTCTATACCGAAGCCACCACCCGATCCTATTCAAGGCGTGTACGATTGGTATACGTTTGATATTGTAATGACAGCTATTATTATATTACGCAAACTTTCACAGGCTAGTTCAAATAGTCGCTCTACATCGAATTCAGTCATCATAACCTGAAAGTCGCCGAGACATGAGTGATAATCTTTCAACAATACGTTTCAATCAAAAGGAAATGACAAGCACGCTCCGAATATTTTGAACATCTGTTTGAATGTTTGTATAATTAAAAACAATAGCTTCTGCCGATGATGATGTGGTCTCAGGATGTACAAAGTTTCTTAAAGTTTCATTGCCCCTACCCATGGAGGCTTCACATAAAATGTGGCTCATATTGGCTAAGCGGTTTCAGAGAAGAGTTCCCGATGCTACATACCAAGTGTCGCGGAAATCGGCCTGCCGGTTCTGTAGAAGAAGACTGCGACGGACGCCGGCTCAAGCGTATAATGTAAGCTCGCCTTGTGAGCCTAATGCTCAGGTAAACTGCAAAGCTATAAACGTCTTATTTATTGTGCGTGTCTTTGAATGAAATACGTTATATAAATATGCTCAGGGAACATAAACTACCAAATTCAAACCTGTTTTATGTTGAGTTATTGTTTTCGCGAGTAGGTGTTATTGTATTTCCCTGCTAAGATATTGCTTCTACGGGTAAAAAATAACAAATGATAAGGTTTCCTACAGTTGATAGTGATGATTTTTGTATTCAAAAACTCATTTGGTTGAGAATAAATCACGGCTTTCTGGCATGAAATTTAATAGACTGATAAAAATAGGAAGATTTTTCATTTATTTTCTCGAACGTTTCACTGGACTAGATCCACTAAATATTATAGCTGCACAAAGAATTAAATTTCCATATAGCATGGTGCCTGCCATTGGCTGGCTGCATGTCCTTATAAAGACACATTTGACACACAATGTTGTCACTATCAAACACGATCCTATAGTCTTCCTTGATATGAATCCTTCACAACCACATTGTACACATTTCTTTAACAGTTCATCCAGACTGGACTCGAAAACTAGATACTTCCTTTCTGTAGCCTCATTCGAATTCACAATTGTTTAATCATATTCCTTGTCGCATTCCATTTCTTCATCGGGAGTCCAGTCTGGGTCTCGGTCATTAACATTGTCATCAGATTTCATTGATATTATTGAATCATTTTTGCTGTATTCTGTATAAGAGCACTTTTTCTTGACTGAAACAGAACAAAAAAAGTAATCAGGGCCTTTTTTCACTACTTATGAGCCGCCGCATCAGAAAACCAATAATCTGCATATGATATAATATTATATGCAAAAACATAGACACAGATCAGCTGTGCAATAACTGTATAATCCCTGTCCTCTTTTAATCTAAAATATCAAGCTTCTGGCTAATTTCTGTGACTGTACAGCCCGGTTTATGTCAGTCCTGGTCAGAGTCCAAATTGTTGGTTATTGTTTTTTGGAATAACCTCCAAAATATTTGATTACCATCAGAAGCAAGATTTAAATATCTTTGACAAAATTGTCACTGAATAGGCATTATTCTGAAACGTTTTTAGTTTTTATAACAACTTCTGCAACAGACGTTAGGTTTATCCGGGGCATGCCATGCTGTTACGTTGTTTGACGTAGATTTTTTGATTACTTGTTGTTTTAACAGCTATTTCCTTGTGACTAACACTTTGTACATCATTGAACAGTATTGAATCATTAAGTTTATAACAAATTAATCGTTTCTGTAGGTTTTATTCTAAATTCTCGCACAAATTTTATTGATGTGCGAGTTTCCGCCATTAATCAGTAACGTCATTTTTACTGAATTTTTGCTTAGACTTGTCCTCCAAAAAGATTCGCTGTAGCGTTCTTTTGAATGTGAGGACTGAAATTTCACATTTCAAGTCGAATTAGATCATTACCAATATTTCCTTAGTTTAAAGAGATTTCGACAGGGCATTTTTAAAATATTTCTATATTTATAATAAACATGTAAACAGAAATTTTACGGCGTGTTCCCACACGTGTTTCTCGATTGAATTTAACCAATCAAAAATAAGATTCGACAAATAATATTTTGCATGAATATAGACAATAGACCATTATTACACTTGTGAAAATACGAAAACAATCGGACGTCAGTCATGAAAAAATATTAAAAAAGTCCTTTTTGCTCGCCCGACGTACGTTGAGATATTTTCGCTTATGCGTTACGCGGCCTTAAAGACCTGTTTTAAGTTTACCTGAGCCGAAGGCTCTCAGGTGAGCTTATAGTATACCCATGCTATGTTGTCGGCGTCTTTTACGCTTTTCAAATATCTTCTCTAAAACCCCTGAGCAAATCAAAGCCAAACGTCATGTGGAGCTTCCTTAGGAATTTGACAAATACAGGTGTGTCTTTTGTATTTAAAAAAATAGGTCATCTGCCTGACCCAGATCTCTGGACCACTGATCAAGTAGTTGGTCTCCGGAGCGCTGATTAAGTGGTTGGTCTCTGGAGCACTGATCAAGTGGTTGATCTCTGACGCACTGATCAAGTGGTTGGTTTCTGGAGCACTGATCAAGTGGTTGGTCTCTGGAGCGCTGATCAAGTGGTTGGTCTCTGACGCACTGATCAAGTGGTTGGTCTCTAGAGCGCTGATCAAGTGGTTGGTCTCCGGAGCGCTGATCAAGTGGCTGATCTATGGAGCGCTGATCAAGTGGTTGTTCTCTGACGCACTGATCAAGTGGTTGATCTCTGACGCACTGATCAAGTGGTTGGTCTCTGACGCACTGATCAAGTGGTTGGTCTCTGGAGCGCTGATCATGTGGTTGATATATGACACACTGATCAAGTGGTTGGTCTCTGGAGCGCTGATCAAGTGGTTGATCTCTGACGCACTGATCAAGTGGTTGGTCTCTGACGCACTGATCAAGTGGTTGGTCTCTAGAGCGCTGATCAAGTGGTTGGTCTCCGGAGCGCTGATCAAGTGGCTGATCTCTGGAGCGCTGATCAAGTGGTTGTTCTCTGACGCACTGATCAAGTGGTTGATCTCTGACGCACTGATCAAGTGGTTGGTCTCTGACGCACTGATCAAGTGGTTGGTCTCTGGAGCGCTGATCATGTGGTTGATATATGACACACTGATCAAGTGGTTGGTCTCTGGAGCGCTGATCAAGTGGTTGGTCTCTGACGCACTGATCAAGTGGTTGGTCTCTGACGCACTGATCAAGTGGTTGGTCTCTGGAGCGCTGATCAAGTGGTTGGTCTCCGGAGCGCTGATCAAGTGGCTGATCTCTGGAGCGCTGATCAAGTGGTTGATCTCTGACGCACTGATCAAGTGGTTGGTCTCTGACGCACTGATCAAGTGGTTGGTCTCTAGAGCGCTGATCAAGTGGTTGGTCTCCGGAGCGCTGATCAAGTGGTTGGTCTCTAGAGCGCTGATCAAGTGGTTGGTCTCTGGAGCGCTGATCAAGTGGTTTGTCTCTCTAGCGCTAATCAAGTGGTTGGTCTCCGGAGCACTGATCTGGTGGTTGATCTCTGGCATCTTCTTCTTGTACTTTGACGGTCTGAAACTAACATCCAAAGAGGATATTCAGTTAGATTTAATTATCATTGTCTAGGCCTAAAATATATATTCTGTCGCCAGATACCCTACCAAACTAGATTTTTTGTCCAAAACCCTAAATTTGTTTTAGCATCCTGCTGTTGGTAAAAATAGTCTAAGCTTTTTTTTGTCTCCCGCCTTTTCGAATATAGGAAGTAAAGGGATTGTACTATCCATGTAGCAAAAACAAAGACATTGATCAGATTTGCGATATCACGTAGCTGATTTGCACCTTTGTTTTCGCTTATACAAATCTAATGTCCTTTATGCCAAAAGTCCTCTGGGCATTGCTGCAAACTATCATTGCCATTACAGCATCCCGGACTGCACAATACTCCTTAAGAGAGTCAAATACTTTTCCCTTGAAGCATTTCTCTTGAATCTGTTGCAAGTAATCCGATTCTAGTTAATGTGCTATTACACTTGCAATTAAAAGAGATAACAAGTGTGTCAGATCCCACAGTCAAAACCTTTAAAAGTAAGATCATGACTACTTAGGCCAAAAGAAAAATGTCTTGTTTCCGGTTACGTCTCAACTATTTTCAGGGTCGGTAGGTAGGCAAACTGTTATAAAAATATAAGTTTTGTATTGAAAAAGTCAAATCCTTAAAAAAGAACGAGAATAGACTTGAATATCCCAAAAGGTTTCTAAAATCTTTGGGTAGGCCCCAAAATAAGAGGGTCGGTAGGGTAACCGGAAACAGGTGAGCTTATAGGAAAGGCAGTTGTCCGTCCGTCCGTCGTCCACACTCTTCAATTTTTTATCGCATATCCATTTACCGTGGCCTGCTTTCAGGAAGTCCCATCTTGCACTCACTCCAAACTCGTCTTCATGACTGCAAACTGCAAAGATTGCCCAAGTGGCTAAGTACCTGATTCTTAATTTAGTTTTTTTTTCCCACCTAGGTTTTCGGAGTTTGTTTTTTTTTTCTTATTGCGCCATTTCCTGATCGTTGCCTACTTTTACTTTAAGATATACAGGTGCTGTATATAAAACGTGTTGATTTGTGAGTGAAACAAAGAAAATATATCTAAGCCTTAGCGGTGGCCCTTTTGACCAATAGCAAAGATCGAAACGACCTGCTACCACTTTCATTCTAAACTGTTGTAGCGGTGTGTTTAATTTAAAGAAAATATATCTAAGCCTTAGCGGTGGCCCTTTTGACCAATAGCAAAGATCGAAACGACCTGCTACCACTTTCATTCTAAACTGTTGTAGCGGTGTGTTTAATTTAGTATATTCTAGATTTACTGCCAGATCAAATACTACATTCATGTACCTTTTATTTTTATATGTGGAATGCAGTTATACATATTTTGTCACAAATAATTCTTATTAGCATCTTGAATCCAGTAGGTCCTTTTCTGTTTATTTTTCTCTTTAAATAACTTTGCAATGGCATATCATATTCAAGGTCACAAGTGGCCCAAGCTGACATTGCCTTAGAATAGGTCAAGGTTGTCCAAGGGTCATGTTTTATATTTTAACTACATTATAGAGCTTGTTTCCCTAATGCTACATGCCAAAGTTGCTGATTATAGTAATTTTGATTCTTAAAACGATTTGGTGGGTTTTTAAGATATATTAAGGTCATGGAAGACAGCTGTCTTGGTCATGTGACCTGGACCATATATATAATCCACATGAAATTTGGCTTCAATTTTGGTCAAGCCATATGAGTTATGATCTTAAAAATCGTTCTTAATTAATTTTCCTGAACAAATTCTTAATTACAGAGTATTCTTTATCCATTTGCTTTCTTACTCATTATTCCTTGCAACCACTTTAAGGTGGTTTTCAAGAATCCAAGACCACCGTGGGTTGCCAGGGTAAGCTCGTTTGCCAAATCACCATCAAGAGCCTGTGGCAGCATTTGCAGTGATTGGCTACATGCAAAACAAATAAAACATTTGGCGATACTTCTGTGGTGGTTCTCTTTGTTTTATGTCTTGGTGTTTAAAATTTTTGTGTTGGCGCCTTATGTATGTTTTCATATTTTAGTTGAGTTTAGGTAACTGAGTGGCAACATATTGGGAAAATAGCTGCTCATTCGACTTACGATATGTTGTCATGGTATAAGTTCCTGATTCTTAATTTAGTTTTTCCCACCTCGGTTTTTGGAGTGGGAATCTTTTTCTGATTGCGCCTTTTCCTGATCTTTGCCTACTTGTACTTTTAATAAAAGTGACATAATACCATAGATATTGAGTACTTGGTGCACGTTCTGTCCCATTGACTGGTATTTGCTCTTTTGAGTAAGCACGAGGAAATTTGATATATACAAGGTATTTTGTCCTGTTGATAAAAAAGTGGGAATAAAAAGTTCCATCAACTGCTTAAGCTTTTAAAACACAAACATCTTTTATATAAAATTGATTACCAAGTTGTCTGTAGAGCAGCTTTCTTCTGTGACTCTGTTGCACAGATAGTTCCACCCCAAATCTGGCTCTTGAGGGTCTGTTCGTTTACTTTAGAGGCCAGAAGCTGGCTATACTCTGTCACCATCTTGCTTACCTCATCTGAATCGCAAAGTGAAAATGAATATATACTCTGCAATTTCAAGAAATTAATGAGTTTACAATAACGTTTTTGCTGGATCAGACTCAACTGTTAAAACAATGACAAAGGGTACAAACTTCAGTCTAGATACATTCAGGTGTACCTTCAAGAACATGAAGAAAATAATGCTTGTTACATTATCTATCCATATAGAGGTAATAAAGCACTAAGAATTGACTCAAGTGATACTCTTTCCCACATACTTGTCGAACCCTAAACACTGTTTTATATCAATACTTATATTGGTAAATTGTTTTGAAATAATTATTGAAAGAGCATTACCACAGTTTATGAGCAATCTGAACAATACTGTACAAAAAAGAAATGCCACAATCATTTTTCTCTAATTTCTGTAAAAAAAAAAAAATAAAAAATATAAAGGTTCGATCCTTTGGAAGCAGTAAAATATTCAAAAGGGAGAAAGTATGGACTATTTCAAACTGAATATGATATCGTTAAGTACAGATGTATTTTATACATGTTGTTTAGATATGAGACATCCAAATGCAAGAATGATGAGTATAACCAGAGTTATTCATCACCGACCAAAGGAATGCTTAAAAAAGTAAATGATGCAATTCACTCGCGCAAACATTGTAACCATGACACAATTGAAATTGCCTATGTACATGTACCCCTAACTGAAATGAGATGAGATAGATAGATAACATACCTCAAAATGGGAAATAATTAGTTGGCCAGGCGCTACTCAGGGCACCTGATCTAAATAGAATAACCTTCACACCATACAAATCATTGTACAACGGCTTTCTGTGTTCCCCCTCGGGATTTTTTGTACCCTACAAGGAAGTCAAAACTCCTGTACAGTACCAGCTTCTCTTCGTTGTTGGGATCGTGTCCTTGCCTGTCTTATCACCTACTTTGCCGTACTTAAATTATCAAATGTTGTTTTCGCTGGATATTCCCATACATGAAGTCTTTTAGTGTGATTATTCAGTTGCATTTTGAATTAAGCTCAGTGCTTGTAGAGCTTCCTTAGGAATTGGACAAATACAGGTGTGTCTTTTGTATTTAAAAAAAAATAGGTCATCTGCGTGACCCAGATCTCTGGACCACTGATCAAGTAGTTGGTCTCCGGAGCGCTGATCAAGTGGTTGGTCACTGGAGCGCTGATCAAGTGGTTGGTCTCTGATGCACTGATCAAGTAGTTGGTCTCTAGAGCGCTGATCAAGTGGTTGGTCTCTGGAGCGCTGATCAAGTGGTTGGTCTCTGGAGCGCTGATCAAGTGGTTGGTCTCTGATGCACTGATCAAGTAGTTGGTCTCTAGAGCGCTGATTAAGTGGTTGTTCTCTGATGCACTGATCAAGTGGTTGTTCTCTGATGCACTGATCAAGTGGTTGATCTCTGACGCACTGATCAAGTGGTTGGTCTCTGACGCACTGATCAAGTGGTTGGTCTCTAGAGCGCTGATCAAGTGGTTGGTCACCGGAGCGCTGATCAAGTTGCTATCTCTGGAGCGCTGATCAAGTGGTTGGTTTCTGGAGCACTGATCAAGTGGTTGGTCTCTGGAGCGCTGATCAAGTGGTTGGTCTCTGACGCACTGATCAAGTGGTTGGTCTCTAGAGCGCTGATCAAGTGGTTGGTCTCTGGAGCGCTGATCAAGTGGCTATCTCTGGAGCTCTGATCAAGTGGTTGGTTTCTGGAGCACTGATCAAGTGGTTGGTCTCTGGAGCGCTGATCAAGTGGTTGGTCTCTGACGCACTGATCAAGTGGTTGGTCTCTAGAACGCTGATCAAGTGGTTGGTCTCCGGAGCGCTGATCAAGTGGCTGATCTCTGGAGCGCTGATCAAGTGGTTGTTCTCTGATGCACTGATCAAGTGGTTGATCTCTGACGCACTGATCAAGTGGTTGGTCTCTGTTATTCACCATTCTGTTTCATTTTTTTCCCCCACTTTCTTTTTTCTTCTTCATTGCCATTTTTTCCCAATATTTGAAATGGTAAATAATAAAATGTTGTTGTTTTATTTCTTGTTAGACGCTAATGACCCATCAGGGTTGATGCGTCGTTAAACAACAAACAAACAAACAAACAAAAGCTTATGATACCACCTGGAGACATGGTATTATGCGAGATCTACATGATCTCGACATTCGAGGCAGATTAGCTACATTTATCGAAAAGTTGGATCCAGGTTCGTGTTGGATCGACTTTATCCGAGAAGAAATCGTTCTTGCTCGTCTCCGAATTGGTCATACAAGAATAACACATTCCCACTTATTAAAACGAGAAGATGAACCTAAATGCATTGGCTGTGATACACCATTCACAGTTAAACACTTTCTTTTAGAATGCACTGACTTTGCAGCAGAGCGAATTTCTTGTTTTCAAGCTAATAACTTGAAAGAATTGTTCAAAGATGTACCCGTTGGAAAGATTTTATCATTTCTTAGACAAGTAAATCTGTTTTATAAAAAAATATAATTTTTAGATCACCACTCTTATCATTTCATATATCGTTTCTTTACAACGACATATCTTACTAAGTGTTACTTTTTAATACGAGTTCCAATATATTTTAACGTTTTACCTTGTTAGACGCTAATGACCCATCAGGGTTGATGCGTCGTTAAACAACAAACAAACAATTTATATCTTACTTAGTGTTACTTTTTAATACGAGTTCAATATATTGTAACGTTTTATCTTAGACGCTAATGACCCATCAGGGTTGATGCGTCGTTAAACAACAAACAAACAAACGAAAACACCCGATCCCGCACAGGACGTAGGGGTTGACGCATCGACCTGAGCTGGGATGCTCAACACCAACCGCCGAGCTGGGGCGTCATTCCTGATGGGACTCTGCACTGGTGCTTCAATGCGCTCAGACAAGGATATTGAAGACACGGTGTCGGAGCGAACAGGTCCTTACCGAACTGCCATGGTTCAAAGCTATGGACGTCAACAAAGACTCCCGTCGCCTGCGAAGACGCGCCAACTTGACGTCAATCTTGTCATTTTCTCCGAGTCCCGTGCCGGACCCGGGTTAGAATTGGCCGGTCGCCCCCCTCTTGCGGAACCGTAAGACCCGGTCGAATAGAGGAGCGGCTCGTTTGCCGTGAGCTGCGACCCGTGTCGTTTGGATGAAGGGATCCTGGTGATTGAGTGTGTCGGCTGTGCTGACGGACATGGTCGGCATGCAACACATCACTTTGGCCCTGATTTCGACTAGACGGGAGGCCATGCGGGCTCGGGTATGGTCAATCGGCTTTGTCGCGCCAAGCCCTAGGAACACCTTTTTCTTTCTCTTCTTATCTTTTTAGTATCGTCCCTGATACCTACCATATGCCCATCAACGTCTTTTTTCTGTCTTTATCATTCCTAGAAGGCGGCGGCTCAACGGGTCAATCGTGTAGGCATCAAGCTTGTGCGAGTATATCTCTGTGTATCTCTAACACTTTTGAGTAGGAAAGCCACTCATTTTAAGTGTTCCCTTGTAGGGCTCCAAGGAGGGCGGAGAGCATTCGAGATGAATCATTAATCCATTTAATTATGGGTGTTCCAGAAAATCAATCGTCACAGAACTCAAACAAACGCCAAAGGTCTGAAGAGTCAGATGGATCTTCGGATTCTGATACTCGACAGCCTACTGCACAAGTAACGTCACAATCAGCTATAAACGTACCGCGCTTCTTAGTCGTTCAGTCGGCAGACCCATCGAGAAAAGTTTCAGATCTATCCCCTTTCGTGATTGAGAAATGCATCGTATCATTAGCAGGTCAACCGAAGAGTATCAAAAAGCTTAAATCGGGCGATCTACTACTTGAAGTCGAAAAGAAGAAACATATCGAAAACCTGCTACGGACCAAGAAATTATTTGACCTTGACGTCAACATTTCTCTGCACAAAACTCTTAATTGTTCAAAGGGTGTCATTCGTTGCGAGGACTTAGGTCCTTGCACTGACGTTGAAATCCTAGATCATTTGAGAAGTCAAGGAGTTCAAGACATTCGTAACATTCAAGTTCGCAGAAACGGTGTCCTTAAACGTACAAGCACTTACGTTTTAACATTCAATACACCAATTATGCCAAAGAAAATAAAAGCAGCATACATATCTGTGAACGTGGAGGTATACGTACCAAATCCTCTACGATGTTACCATTGTCAGGTTTTCGGCCATCACGAAAGCAGATGTAACAGGCAAAAACTATGTGCAAATTGTGGAGAAGACAAACACTGCAGTGATGATCGCAACTGTGATAAAACAGCAAAGTGCGTCAACTGCAGTGGCCCACACCCCACTTTTTCACGCGACTGTCCGACTTGGCACAAAGAAAAGGAGATCCTTAAAATCAAATATACCAGAAATCTTTCATTCTTCGAAGCGCGCAAAATCGTTGAGCAGCAATCGTCGACTGCAAGCAGAAACTATGCCAGCATCATAAGAAGTGCTGGCACACAAATCAAACTTGTAGATGCCATGACACAGACTGATGAAACATACGACGTTCAAATTAAAACACATCAAAATCCAGGAGGCGATGCCCCTTCTGGTACCAACCAGACTGCAGGAGGTAAAGCATCCCCTGCACAAACAGGAGGCAAACCTCCTCCTGCCCAAAACCCTCCGTCCAACAAAACTGCAGGAGGTAAACCTCCAACTGGAGGTAAACCTCCAACGGCAGGAGGAAAGCCTCCTGCACCACCAAAGCCTCTCTCACCAAAGGATAGAAGGAAGCTTCTGTCCGAGAGAGTACCGAAAGGGGCTGATGACCCCGTAAGAACTGACAATTACTATGACTGCCTTGAAGAAACTAGCATGGAGGCAGATGTCACCCCTCCTAGTCCTCGCAAAGTGCATCTTCCAAGAATTCCAAATACTTAGTTTCCAGTCTTTTACATTTAAGAAGGGTTAATTTCTTAATTCTCTGTAAATTATTTAATGGACAAAAGTAAACAAAGAATTATACAGTGGAATTGTCGAGGCATAAAACCACGTTATGAAGAATTACTATTACTTTTAAGTCTACTAGGACCTTCTGTTTTCTGTCTACAAGAAACTTTTCTGAAAACTGACGACAACTTTACTTTCAAAGGCTTTAATGTTTACAATCACATCCACTGTGATTGTGCCAGAGCTTCTGGTGGAAGCTCTATTCTAGTTAAGTCTTCCTTACCTCAACGTGAAATTAAGTTGAAAACAAATTTACAAGCTAAAGCTGTTTCTGTTACTCTTGACAAAGAGATTACTTTCTGTTCTGTCTATATCCCGCCTTCTTTCGAACTAAGATCTGAACATCTTAACTCTTTACTTAAGCAACTCCCTTCTCCCTTTATGATATTAGGTGACTTCAATGGTCACAATTTACTTTGGGGTAGTAACGATAATGACCCCAGAGGAGAGTTAATCGAGGAATTTATCACACAGAATGACATCTGCTTAATGAATGATAAATCTAAAACTTATCTTGATTCTGGAAAAGGTACTTTTTCGTCTATTGATCTCTCACTCTTTCACCCCTCTCTCTATCTTATATTATAATTGGTCTGTATGTGAAGACCAACACGGGTCTGATCACTTTCCGATAATAATTGAAAGCATTCAGAATCACGATGAAGATCATAATCCTAAATGGAAACTAAATAAAGCTAATTGGGATTTATTTCATACTTTATGTGATGAATCCCTTACTAACACTTCTCTCTCAGAATCTTCTGATCCTATAGCAACTTTTACTTCTTCTTTAATAAGTATATCTGAAAAATGCATTCCAAAAACCTCGACAAACCCCATGGTACAATGACGATTGTAAAGAAGCTATCAAACAACGAAAACAAACACTATCTAGGTTCTGCAAGTTTCCAACTAATGAAAATTTAAATACTTATAGGAATTCTAGAGCAAAGGCCCGTCGGACAATTAAATCAGCCAAACGTAAATCATGGCGAACATATGTGTCAAAATTAAATTACAAAACGCCAACAAAAAAGGTCTGGGATATGGTTAGGAAAATATCAGGTAAAACAAAAACTGCTTCTTATCAACATCTTAATACAAATTTTAACAACGGATCTGAATTGGCATCAACAGCAGACACTTTGGCATCACAATTTTGTTCAAATTCATCAACAAGCCATTACTCAAAGGACTTTCAAAAATACAAGAAAGAACAGGAAAAAATTAAATTAAATTTCAAGTCATCTAATAATGAAGAATATAATACACCATTTAATTTAGATGAACTGAAGGATGCTATCAGTAAAGCCCATGATACAGCAACAGGTCCCGACGAAGTTCACTATCAAATGCTTAAACATCTTCCGCCTAGCTCACTTCAAGCTCTATTAGAAATATTCAATGATATGTGGGAAACTGGGAAGTTTCCCGAAAGTTGGGAACTAGCCACAGTTATACCAGTTCCTAAACCAGGAAAAGACCACACAGAACCTAACAATTACAGACCAATAGCACTTACAAGTTGTCTTTGTAAAACCTTAGAGAGAATGATTAATGTTAGACTTGTCTGGTACTTAGAAAGTAACAATCTTATTTCCCCTGTTCAGTCGGGCTTCCGATCTGAACGCTGTACCAATGACAATTTGGTAAGACTGGAAACATTCATACGAGATGCATTTGTTGCTAAAGAGCATGTGGTGGCCGTGTTTTTCGACTTGGAAAAAGCTTATGATACCACTTGGAGGTATGGCATTTTACGAGATCTCCATGATCTCGGAATTAGAGGCAGATTAGCTACATTTATAGAAAGTTTCCTTGCGGATCGATGGATCCAGGTTCGAGTTGGATCGACTTTATCCGAACAATTTGATCAGGCACAGGGTGTCCCACAGGGGAGCATTCTGTCTACAACCTTATTCAATATCAAGATCAACAGCATAATGGACTGTTTGGATCCTAAAACAGATGGATCATTGTATGTAGATGACTTTTGCATGTGCTATAGATCGAAAAGTATGAGAACTATTGAAAGACACTTACAGCAGTGTATAAATAGAATAGAAAAGTGGGCTTCGCATAATGGTTTTAAATTTTCCAGGTCGAAAACACAATGTGTACATTTCTGTCAGCTACGGAAAGTACATGATGATCCTGAACTTTACTTATATGGATCTCTTATTCCAGTTGTTGAAGATTTTAAATTTCTAGGAGTTCTGTTTGATCGAAAGCTTTCCTTTATACCGCATATCAAGTATTTAAAGGCAAAATGTCTAAAAGCATTAAACTTACTAAAGGTTTTATCGCATACCGACTGGGGTGCTGACCGCACTGTCCTTCTGCAGCTATATCGGTCAATTATTCGGTCGAAGTTGGATTACGGATCCATTGTGTATGGATCAGCTAGAAAATCATACCTGAGTATGCTTGATACAGTTCACCACCAAGGACTAAGACTAGCTCTTGGGGCTTTTCGAACGTCACCTGTTGAGAGCCTCTATGTTGAGGCAGAAGAACCATCACTATATTTGCGTCGAGAAAAACTTACTCTTCAGTATGCCATCAGACTTGCAGCAAACCCCTCTAATCCTGCACATAAGGTTACTTTCCCACCATATATTTCTGACGAGCTCTTACAGCTTTATGAAAGTAAACCAAATGCTATCACGAGTAGCACCACTTTTAACATCAGCAAAAATCAAACAAGATAAAATAGAAAAACATTCGGTTTCTGAAATTCCACCATGGTGCATTAGAAAGCCAATAGTAAATTTGACACTTCATACAGGGAAAAAATCAGAATCAAATCCACACTTTCTCAAAGAAAATTTCCACCAACTACAGTCACAATTTTCTGATTATCATTTTATTTATACTGATGGTTCAAAGGAAGATAACAAAGTAGGCTGTGCTACTTATTCCAAAGACGCTTGCAAAACTTTACGTCTACCTGATGGTTCTTCAATTTTCACAGCAGAAGCTAAGGCTATTGACTTAGCTTTAGACTGCATTAATGATTGTAACTCGTACAACAAATTCATTATTTTCTCTGATTCTCTATCAGTCATTCAGGCCCTAAACCATACAATGTCCAAAAACCAACAAATACAAAATATATTGCTGAAACATCATAGCATTTCTGAATTTAAAACTATTGTGTATTGCTGGGTTCCCAGTCATGTAGGAATATATGGTAACGAGCAAGTCGACAAGAAAGCAAAAGAATCACTGAGCCTAGAACAAACAGATTTTACAATTCCTTTTATCAATTTTAAACCTTTTATCAACGAGTATGTCTTTAATGAATGGCAATCAATTTGGAGCAGAGCAGATGACAATAAATTGAAAGAAATTGAACCTCATGTAAAACGCCCAAGATTAATTCATAAACTTTCGAGACGAGAAGAGATTGTTCTTTCTCG
The DNA here is from genome assembly GCA_964017185.1 of Rugalucina vietnamica. NCBI lineage: Eukaryota > Metazoa > Mollusca > Bivalvia > Lucinida > Lucinidae > Rugalucina > Rugalucina vietnamica. The sequence continues at coordinate 7,471,760 of OZ024879.1, read as the reverse complement.
TCTTCGAATTGGTCATACACGATTGACACATTCATATTTACTTAAACGAGAAGATAAACCTCAATGTATTGGATGTGACACACAATTAACTGTCAAACACTTTCTGCTTGAATGCATTGATTTTATAGATGTACGTCGTTACTGCTTTCAAAGTAACAGTTTGAAAGATTTGTTCAAAAATGTATCTGTTGAACGCATTTTGTCATTTTTAAAACGAACTAACCTTTTTAACAAAATATAAATTTTTAACACAAGTCATATTTATACCTTTCTCCATTTCTATCATTTCATTTTAATCAATGTTATCTTTCATCTAGCGGAATAATTATTTATAACTTTGATAATTCTTACCATATATTTTGCTTTTTCTCTGAACTAAATTATGCATTTTACAATTGTTAGACGCTAATGACCCATAAGGGTTGACGCGTCGTTAAACATCAATCAATCAATCAATCAATCAATCATTTTCTCCGAAAGCTTTTGGACGATTTGGGGGTTGATCGCTGGCTTGAAGTACGTTCAAGACGCAGCACTTTCGCAGACGCAACGTAGATTGAGCGGTCTACAGAGGCAAAAACGTCCTGGACGTCTCGTTTTACGTCCGGGAGATTATTCGGAGACACAGGCCCAATGGCATCTCGACTCCGGGGCTTAGCTGATCCACTGACCCTGAGCGTGGACAGTTGGTCCGGTCAAGTGTCCGATAGAAACAGTGCCCGAAATATTTGCGAACATGGGTGTGCAAAGCGAACCGCCACGCCGTCGGGGCTGAGTTGTCACCTGCTTCTATGGTCCACCGTCCTGAGCTTGGACGGAAGGTCCGACCGAGACGTCCGATGCAACACCTTGTTGTAATGTTTCTTTTTCCTGCTCACTTGAATTGGCATGACGCCTGCATTTGCGCTTTTCACGTCTACTGACAATTCATGATCAAAATTCTCAAGGGGTGGTTCAGGACTGCCTTTTTGGTCTTGGATTTAGCTTCTGTTTACACAATAGGCGAAGAAGCTGCAATGGGGGGGGGGGCTTTATTGTCTGGTATCCGACTGTCAGGCTCGGACAGGGACGAAAGGGACTCAAATCTGTTGGATACCTCAAAAGAAGCTGTAGTATCAAATAACATGTGAAAAAGGTTGGCATTCCACAGCGTATACATTCCCAAGCTATGTTTTTGCTAAGAGACTTATTGTAGATCCCAAACATAGTTGATGACATCCCTTGACAGGCTATATGAAACCAGACATAACATTTGTCGCAACATATCCCGCGGTCATCCCATCCAACGCTGACAGCACACAATCCAAAAGTGAGACTTGCAAATAAGGGATTCTGGACCAGGATTTATATTTTGTTTCGATGTCCCATGAGTTACCAGATTGATGATCTTTGTACCTGAGACTTGACCTTAAAATAAAAAGAGTGTGGTATGTGAGCCACAAGTTGTCGGTCAATTGCTGTTCCGTGTATGCAACAGTAAACTGGAAATAAGTCAAGTGGAAGTCTCCCAATGTCATTGCCCTGTTACTTCCAAAACCGAAGTCTCTCAATGTCATTGCCCTGTTACTTCCAAAACCGTATCAGTCTGATGGCTAACAGCAAGCCAGCAACAAAGATTAGCATGGCAAATAAAGGATGCTTCATCTTCCTGTTATTTGTGACCTCTTGTGTTTCAATGTCAGTTGAAGGGTAAGTCTCTTGTCAAAGCAAATCACCAATGATTTAATTCAATCCTAAGCAAGTAGGTTACCTACATTGATTTTTTAATTCGTTGTTTACGTTCCTTCAGTCTGCAGGAGCCGGAAGTGGCAGAGAAACCGGTGTTGATATAAATTTATCTGGTGTTGGTATAAAGTTTACAAGACTTTTTTTTTGGCATAAAATTTATTTGTTAGCCAAATTTCAAATGTCATCTTTAAGACTTTTGTAATACAAGATGATAACATGGTGATATAATTCTTGAGGTATTTCAGAAAATTGAGGATTTTGAAAAATGCAGTTTCTGGAAGATGACGTATAGACAGTACTTAGCAATTTTTTTATAGTGCCAAAGTATACACGCACTGATACAGTATATTTAGCAGCATGCGACGGGTCCTTTAAGTTTGTATTGAGATTTAACACACCAGTCAACATTTTTAGCTCACCTGAGCCGAAGGCTCTTCGTATTTTTGTCTTATATAATCTTACGCCAATCATTCCTAAAGACAGTGTAATCAATATCACAAAACTTGTCACCACACCTTCTGATAAATAATACTAAACATGGCAAGTCTTTCCTACGTGATGCACCTTTTGTATGAATACAGGCTATAATGTTATCTCCAGTAAGCCACAAGACAAAACAAATAATATATCTCTGTCCAAATATGTAAGTTGTTTGTCGCCAGTAAAATTATTATACAAATCATATACAGCGGTTATTCTCCCCCGTGAAAAGCTAGACCACATAATACTTACAGCCGATGTGTCGTTGTCGTTGTCATAAGCAGCTGCCGCTAGGGTGGTAGATCTTGTCTCTGTCTGGTACTGGGGCTGAAGAGCTGCTGTCTCAGGTCTGGAGGTCTGCACATTTGGGCTTACAAATGGAGGCTGAAGAAAAAATAAAACAAGAACAGCATAAAAGATGAACATACTATGTATGCAAAGTGTGTCTCCAGTATGAATGCATACCACAGGCTATAATTTCTGACTTACAGAGTAAAACCACTCGACAAAACAAATATCATATTTGGGTCCACATATGTAAGTTGTTTGTCGCCAGTATGAATTATTATACAAATCAAATATAGCGGACTTTCTCCCCGCCGAAATAAGCCAACCGATAATACTTACAGCCGATGTGTTGTTGTCGTTGTCATAAGCAGCTGCCGCTAGGGTGGTAGATCTTGTCTTTGTCTGGTACTGGGGCTGAAGAGCTGCTGTCTCAGGTCTGGAGGTCTGCACATTTGGGCTTACAAATGGAGGCTGAAGAAAATATAAAACAAGAACAACATAAAAGATGAACATACTATGTATGCAAAGTGTGTCTCCAGTATGAATGCATACCACATGCTATAATTTCTGACTTACAGAGTAAAATCACTCGACAAAACAAATATCATATTTGGGTCCACATATGTAAGTTGTTTGTCGCCAGTATGAATTATTATACAAATCAAATATAGCGGACTTTCTCCCCGCCGAAATAAGCCAACCGATAATACTTACAGCCGATGTGTTGTTGTCGTTGTCATAAGCAGCTGCCGCTAGGGTGGTAGATCTTGTCTTTGTCTGGTTCTGGGGCTGAAGAGCTGCTGTCTCAGGTCTGGAGGTCTGCACATTTGGGCTTAAAAGTGGAGGCTGAAGAAAAAATAAAACAAGAACAACTTAAAAGATGAACATACTTTGTATGCATTGTGTGTCTCCAGTATGAATGCATGCCACAGGCTATAATTTTATCTACAAAAATTACTCGACAAGACAAACATCATATCTGGGTCCACATATGTAAGTTGTTTGTCGCCAGTATGAACTATTATTCAAATTAAATAAAGCGGTTATTCTCCCGAGTGAAAAGCTAGACCACATAATACTTACAGCCGATAGTTCTGATAGTCTTCTCGCCTAGGGCCAAATGTGGTTTCAAAACCATCGTTAAATAGCACTGGTGCTCGTCGACTGGACCAATGCAATGTTTGAACATCTTCCCCCGTCTGGAGACCGTACGATGCGTTCATGCAATTACTTTACTTTTTAATAAAACAGATCCTATAAGAGCAGTGAGCGTATTAATGAGAAAAGTGATGGACCATACCTTTAAATTATGTTGTGCATAGTATGAATTCTGTAATTCGTCTCAAAATACTCAGTTTTTACACTGTATGAATTCAACAAACATATTAAGTTTAAAGTGTATCATATGGTTATACTTTATAACTGATAAATGTCATTTAGGTATTGTGCGGTTACCTATTTCTGCATTTAATACTATAAAGTTTAAATTGATAAGCATATACTATTGTTATGCATTGTGTGAATTCTGTAATTTGTCTCAAAATACTAATTTTTACACTGTATGAATTCAACAAACATATGAAGTTTATAGTGTATCATATGGTTATAATTTATAACTGATAAATGTCATTTAGGTATTGTGCGGTTACCTATTTCTGCATTAAATACTATTAAGTTTAAATTGATAAGCATATACTATTGTTATACATTGTGTGAATTCTGTAATTCGTCTCAAAATACTAATTTTTACACTGTATGAATTCAACAAACATATGAAGTTTATAGTGTATCATATGGTTATAATTTATAACTGATAAATGTGATTTAGGTATTGTGCGGTACCCTATTTCTGCATTTAATACTATTAAGTTTAAATTGATAAGCATATACTATTGTTATGCATTGTGTGAATTCTGTAATTCGTCTCAAAATACTATTTTTTACACTGTATGAATTCAACAAACATATGAAAGTTATAGTGTATCATATGGTTATAATTAATAACTGATAAATGTCATTTAGGTATTGTGCGGTTACCTGTTTCTGCATTTAATACTATTAAGTTTAAATTGATGAGCATATACTATTGTTACTTCTTAAAGCTTGAAATGCAACAAACATTACGACTGTAGTAGCGGTTTATTCCGTACAGTGTATAAATTCAACAAAACACAAAGCTTTTCGTGCATCATTCATAATCGGTTTCAAGAAAACATCACATTGATCATACGGCTATCATCAATAACTGATAAATGTCATCTGGAGCTAGCCTGTAGAACTATTCTTGGTGTATTAGAAATCGTCTTTGAAAGGTATCATATGGTCATACATCATATTAGAAATTGTTAAAGCAGCTCAAGTGTTTTGTATTGAAATTAAGGTAACAGTAATCTGCCTATACTATATTGAACAGTTTGTATTTTTATACATAGAAATATACATTATATAGGCTTCATTTAGCAATCTATACAGGTATAAAATTATTTGAAAGCTATGATAGATTGCTTATATATATATATATATATATATATATATATATATATATATATATATATATATATATATATATATATATATATATATATATATATATATATATATATATATATATATATATATAAGAATTTTACGGAGTAAATTGCAGAATTGTTGGGTGATGCCTTGGTTGTTTATTTTTCTTTTTTTTCAAACAAAGGCATTGTTTGCGGTCTTATAGGAGTTCGACGGCAACAGATAAATATAAGTATTTTTACGGAATAAATCAAATTATTATAGTACAACACCTTGAATGTCCATTCCTTTGTATGCTTTATAACAATTACTGTTTGGATGCATAGTATGGACTGGTGGCATGAAAGGACATAGGACAAACGATTGCATTTACCTTAGTAGCGAACTTTGTTTGCTGTGAGGTTGGGATGCTGCCTCATTGGTATACGTTATGCATCACATCAACAAGGTTACATTGTTGCACTTACACCCACTCTACAGCTCCTTTTCATAAGTTTAGTACATACCGATTTGTTTCATAAGTAATGGCCTAGCCGTACCCGTGCTTGAAGCTAGGCCAAATGTTATTCGGCGTTTGCAGATTTAAACGGATTTCGTTATGTCAATCGTAATACATAAAACTATTGACTGATTGTAACAATTTAGATTTTAATCGATTGATTTATTAATAGTAAAACATTAAAATGTCAAGCAAAATATCATAACTTCAGGAATACAAATATTAACTTTATCATTGATTTCAGTCACACCAATAACGTTTCAGCCAAAAACAGATTATATCGTTAAATTGGCATATCACCCGGCATACGGCACCTAACATAATATTTGGTCTACTTTGTGTATATTCAAGTTTATTGAAGCTTTAAATATTGCACCTAAATAGCCATGGTACACCAAATTATACAATCAGTCAGCGTTTGATACATAATTACACGCACAACCGTTTGTTTTTACAAATAACACTAGTCAAACAGTTGAATATAAATATTTGATCCAAAGAAAGCCGCTCGAAACGGTGCTGGCGAAACGACAGCCCAAACAAGATAAGGCAGTCTTGTAGGATGCAAGATTTCAGGCTTCAATAACCTCGAATGTACATAGGGTAGACCAAATATTATGTAAGGTGTAGTTTCCTGGAATCTCGGTCTTTTTATTTGAATAATAAATTTTTAGTTCAAACTGTCTTGTAATGTGAGAAATCAATGATAACATTGATACTTGTGTCACAGAAGTTATGTTATTTCGTTTATCTTATTTTATGTGTTATTATCATTTTATAAATCGATCAAAATTTAAATTGTTACAATCAGTGAATAATTCTATGTATTTGGATTGACTTAGCGAAATCCGTTCAATTCTGCAAACACCCAATAAACTTTGGCCAAGCTTCAAGTACGGGTACTGCTATGTCATTACTTATGAAACAAATCGGTATGTACTAAACTTATGCAACGGAGCTGTAATACCATCTCATCAAAGATAAATGAATAATCAGAACTTCATAAGGAGTAACCTGTTGTGTGGGGCTGTGTATGAATTGGCAAAGAGAGCGTAGGTCTATATATAGACAACTTTATAGTAAAAGATATACCAACATATCAGAGTGATTTAACATCTTAAACATTTTGTATATCCCGAATAACTCTATCAAAGGAGTGAAAGGGAATAACAATAGTGCATCACCGCACTACTGAATCCACTTCAGGATTTCAGAATGTTAATTGAACTGCGAACAAACATTCACGATATCGGTTTTAGCACGTCAAATTGACGTCTGTTTTTGACGTCAAACAAACTTTCAAAATCAACCTAACCCCAACGTCATTATGACGTCACATTTGAGACATCAAACCAACGTTGTTTTTCTGACGTCAGAATGACGTCTGTTTTTGACGTCAGAATGGCGTCTGTTTTTGACGTCAAACAAACTTTCAAAATCAACCTAAATCCAACGTCATGACGTCGGGAGTCTGACGTCAATCTGACGTCCAACTGACGTCAAATGTCTGCTGGGTTCATGCTCTACGACAGCCAACATATTTGCTACAGAAATGCAACTTATCCAACTCATCGAAATCAGCATGCAACTTATCCAACTCATCGCTCAGCGTATAACTTATCCAACTCATCCAATTACTGTTCAACTTTCCCAACCCCGCTTACAACTTATCTAACTCATCCAACTTACTGTTCAACTTATGCAACTTATCCAACTGATGGCTCAACTTATCCAACTCATCGAACTTATTGTGCAACTTATCGAACTTCTTATGCAACTTATCCAACTGATCGCTCAACTTATCCAACTCATCGAACTTATTGTGCAACTTATCGAACTTAACGAACTTATAGTTCAACTTCTGCAACTCATCGAATTCAGTATGCAACTCATCGAACTCAGCGTATAACGTATCCAACTTATCCTGCTCAGCATGCAACTTATCGAACTCATCGTATAACTTATCCAACTCATATAACTTACTGTTCAACTTATGCAACTTACCCAACTCAGCTAACAACTTATCCAACTCATCCAACTTACTGTTCAACTTATGCAACTTACCCAACTCATCGCTCAACTTATCCAACACATCAAACTTACTGTTCAACTTATCGAACTTAACGAACTTATAGTTCAACTTATGCAACTCATTGAACTCAGCCTGCAACTTATTCAACTCATGGAACTCAGCGTATACCTTATCCAACTCATCCAACTTACTGCTGAACTTATGGAACTTACCCAACTCAGCTTGCAACTTATCCAACTCATCCAACTTACTGTTCAACTAATGCAAATTACCCAACTGATCGCTCAACTTAGCCAACTCATCGAACTTACTGTGCAACTTATCGAACTTATAGTTCAACTTATGCAACTCATCGAACTCAGCGTGCAAGAAAGACTTGACCGACTCAACAGTACATTATTGTTCACCAGTGGTGTACATGCGCTTATCTTGGGAGTTTCTTATTTCGATTTATACTACACTGATATTTTTGACGTGTTTCATGTCAAAACCCGAATTGTTTGTTTTCTCATGCGACGGCTCATTAATGGTAGCTTTTAACCACCAGTATACCAGTTTGTGTGTGTGTGTGTGTGTGTGTGTGTGAGAGAGAGAGAGAGAGAGAGAGAGAGAGAGGAGAGAGAGAGACTAACCTTCTTATCCTTTTTGAAACTTTGTTGTCAAAATGCCTCTCATATTGTTCTATTTTATATAAGCATATGTTCTGATTTCGAGGTTGGTTCTTCCTAGATTATGTATCCACTGCTCGCACAATTGTCTGTTCGTCGTAGGATCTTCTAATGCAAAGACACTTATTCCTTGTCCCCGTTTTACAGTACACAATTTGGCCTTACACTGGGGCATTTTCTAGCACACATTAGCTCATAAGTTTCCACAAATCAAATGATTTTGTCTCTTGCTGCTGCTGCGGTTGCTTAGAGCTAATGGGATTCCTGTGTCATATCATCCTTATCATATGTGATAAATGGCGATCTAAATGGGGAGAGGGAGTGGGCCTCAGAAAAACTAATCTAAAAGACAACCACATGACTCTTTCTTATAAAAAGCCTTTTCAATATTTTATCAATGTTGCCATGGCAATAAGAAGTCAGCCGCCTCATGGGACAACAAATATTTTGCATATATTATATGGGACAACAGTTGCAGATCAGTTTCTAGGTAACTGCGAAGCTGAACAACGCCTTTGTTTTCGCTATACAGATAATCCCTCTACTGGGGACCCCCGTGTCGCTGTTTCTTAATCACTCGATCATGTCACCGCTGTGTCTGGTGTGGGTTCGAGCCCCGCTCTGACCATTTTTGCTTGCGGGTGTGCCAGGTGGTTTTTCTCGGGGTTCTCCCGTTTTCGCCCCACCTACTGATTGGCCCGTCTCATATGAGCTGAAATAACCTTGAAAGGGACTTAAAACTGAATTAAAAAAAACCCCTCTACTTCCTAAATACAAAATTGTATGGTAATCTTCTTGCAGCCCGCTTTGTGTCTGACTTATTTGGAATCTCAGATTGTTGTTTTGTCATGAGACGGTTTACATTTAGAATAGCACATTTTGCACTTTGTTTCCACTAAATGACAATATGACAAAACTTTCCGACACAGTTTCGACATACATTACATTCGCAGAGTCATTAATGTTGACCAAACGGCTTCGATGTAATGTCATGGAGGAATTCAAGCATTTAGCCTGTGTATATAAACCACACTTGCATGTTCGTAACTGTTATGTGTATCAGCTCTTAATGAACCCAGTTAGACGCTAATGACCCATTAGGGGTGACGCGTCGTTAAACATCAATCTATCAATCCAGTTTTAATAAGAGCCACTGATGAGGGTTCAGTACCCGAAATTTCGCAATATGGTCCATACTATCTCCCTATGAACAGTAGCCATCCAATCGATGAAAAAAATCTTTAGATGGCAAAATCGGGTAGAAGCTGGCATCCATGCTGATATTGTTCCTAGACATGTACTATGACATATAGGGGTGGATGCCAGGTCTGTAAATGGCCCTGGGTCTCAGAATTAGGTCAAAGGTCAACTGGGTGCAAAATAACAAGAAAATGTATTAAAACTCTTTTCAGTGTCATTCCTTTGATGTATTTTCCACAAATTTTCACCAAAACTACATTATATACACTTATTATGCATGTGGCGTTTATAGCATAACAAATGAGAGTGCTAAGCATATGTCCTAGCAAGGTTAAAGGTCATTTGAGTGCAAAATTACGAAAATATTCGTAAAATTCCACGGGAGCTAATTTGACATACCTTGCACCTCCATGACAATTTTTCATGGGTGCCAAATGGTTTATTGAGACACCAGAAATGCAAAGAAGTTTTGTCCTTAAAGATAAACTTTTTTGCACTATGAAAAATGCATGGTTTCCATGGCAACCGTCGACGTGATTCTTGAGCATAGGGTGGGCATACAAAAATTGTCATATCTCCGCTTTTACTTGTCCTAGACCACTTAACCTGGTCTTGTTTTAAAGCTTAGACACTGCACTTTCAACCAATGGTAAATAATGCTAACGATCTAATTTGCATATTCATGAATTTTAATGAAAACATTAAAATGACAGAACAATCGCTAAAAATCTATTAATAAACTAATTTCAGGCCCAAACGATGATTGAAATACTTTGTTATTAAATCAGTAATGTCATTTGACAAATTTATTGATGTCATGGGCGTTAATGAAACTTATCTTATTTGCATATTCATGAATTTTAATCAAAATGTTGAAAATCGAGTAAAAACAAGGGGAAAACTATCGCCATTGCAAGGTTTTTGATGGGTTATATGATCTATCTTGTATCTCTGAAACCAATTCTTATGGCTGCCAGTGTGATCAGAGAGACCGCTTTAATGCCATAAAATATTGCCATCAACACTGAGCATAATTGCATGATGTAAAATTACATAGTTTCCACCTCCACCCCAGCGTAATTCTAAAGAATAGATTGTACTCACAAAAATATTTATATACCAACAATAGTATGCTCTAGAATACTATAATTGGTGTGATAGTGATGAATGGTCCTGGCAATTTAACCTTGATAGCTATTATTCAAATCACTGAATTTGCTTATTGATGAAAATTAACAAAATGCACAAGAAATCAGGGAAAAACATTGGAAAAAATAGGGGGTATACGTACAAAATCACTTGTATCAGAGCTGTTAACAAATCCAGGATGCTGAAATAAGTATCAAGTATCAGTCAAGCTATCGGCCCTCGTAACTAAATATACACTTATATACTTACTCACAAAAGAAACGCGATAAATATTAATTTGCTTGTTTTATCTTTCTATATCACCAAAATGATGAGACATGGACATTCGCTACTTACCATATCACACTATATATTGATTTTCATTACTTCACTAATTTTCCATTCCTAATTTTGTTTAATTGAATTTTGTCATTTCCGACGGTTTCCATTAACCGAAGTGGGATGGAGTCTAGCTGGTCCAATTTTTGATCTTCACCAGTGTCGCGCTTCAAAGCCCAACCGATAGATGTCTTTAGTGACCTGGACATCTATTAAAGATATAACTGTGACAAAAGTGGTGTAAAACGTCGTCTGTACATTTCAGCATGGCAGTATGCGTTTATGGACATTCAATAGCAAACAAAAAAAATGATAGCCTGACATTCTCAATTTGCTGTTAACCGGGCATGAAATGTATTTCATGTTTTATCACATTATGACGTATGAATTTTAACAATAATAGGTATGCAAATATAGAAATCACAATAATTTTTCCTTGATATTAACCTTTACATGGAAATATTTCCTTTAAAACATAGCTCCTCAATAAATTGTCCGCACCTTATTATATAGCAATTAATCTGTTTTATTTTTATTTTTCAATTTGAACAATACATACCTGTAAGTCAAATAAACATATACTACCGTAAGTTTATGTTTGTGCAAAATTTTAATCACTTATATTACATGTCTTTAGTAGTACAGTAAATAAATATTTAAAGAGGTACAAGTAGGCAAAGATCAGGAAAAGGTGCAATCAGAAAGATCCCCACTCCAAAAACCCGAAAACCAAACTAATTATAAGGTACTATACCTTGAAAACATTTCGTAAGCCGAATGAGCAGCTATTTTCCCAATAGGTGGCCAATCAGTTAACTTAACTAAAATATGAAAACACATAAGGCGCCAACAGCAAAAAAATCCTTAAACACCAAGACATAAAACAAAAAGAACCACCGCAGAAGTATCGAAGGATACTTTATAAGGTAACCTAAATCCTAAATTTGGGGGGTTTAGATAGCTAGATTACCACTTTGGGAAATAAATGCTCGCTTGATTTACCATATGTTCCTGTTTAAATATGGGATTCAAGAACAGGTGTTTGTTTTTCATCAGGAAAACATGTCCGTGTAAAGTATACCCCCTCAAATCCCACTTTTATATAGTAAAACTGGGGTATGCAGGGGTATACCTATTTTTCTTATTTTTGCTCCAAAACATAGATTGTGGGTACTCGTTAGATCCGCCTTACACAAGGCGCAGTGTTTTTATACTCTGAATGGATTAAAAAGTGGACAAGTCTACTAAGTATCATGTTAAGGTCCTGGGCCCGACATTACAATCCTCCCTTAAGGTTAAGGAAGACCTTTTTTAAGGTCACGAATTTCAGCATCCAAAAAGATGCGTATAAAACGTACTAAAATCAAACATGAGTTTAATTTAGAAATTGATATATTATTTTACACTTCAGTATATTTTTGTAAAATCAGTTATTGATTTTAATGGTAATATACAGAGTCAAAATGTGTCCGTGTAAAGCCGTTTCGGCCGTGAGTCGTTTCGGCCTTGAGTCGTTTCGGCCATGGGTCGTTTCGGTCTGGGTCGTTTCGGCCTGAGTCGATTCGGCCCTGGGTCGTTTCGGCCAATTTTGGTGAGTCGTTTCGGCCTGATTTTTTATTCAATCCGTATATTCTATATTATATACTTAATGCAAGATGTGTATGCTATACGAGACTAGTTTACCATGCAGCCAGTCTTGCAAGGGTACTTGGGTCTATTACAGGGTGAAAAATGCATCTTTAAAAACGATAAACTACAATGGTCATTTATATGGCGTCATGGTTTATAAAACAAAAAAAAAAGCACAAACGGTTTAATTTTATAATTTTCCTTACGTTTTTCTCATCTTAAACTTAACATCATTTTGAAAAAGAAAAGTCAACTTTATACCATAGAGACTCACGCCAAGAGTTTGCAAAAGTGGGCGGGATTTCCCCTATACTTCATGTTATATTTTTACTAGATGCTAGTAACTGATAAGCCGTAAGTCCTATAGGTATTAAGAGATTTCTGGAGTAATGCCTGTATCAAACAGAAATGAAACCAGTTAATGCAATCTAAGCTTTACATGTACAATGCAAACAGCAACTTAACAATCCCATCTCAGAGAATTCTAAGAAGTCTATATAAAATTTGACTTTCAAACTTAAAGATTCAGCTGTAACAAAATTTGAGTTTTTTTTTGTTTTTTTTTTTTTTCATAACTTTTTAAAGCTAACCATTTTAACGGTATTTAAAATCTCTTTCCAAAGTCGCATAAGAAAACCAACAATATGCATAGGCGAAAACAAAGGCGCAGGTAACTGCACAGCTGACCAGCGCCTTTGTTTTCGCTACAAAGATATACAATTCTTCTTCTTCTTAAATCCGAAATTTCAAGACTCTGGCCTGTTTATATGACTGTACAGGCTGGTTTGTGGTGGACCTGGTCGGATTCCAAAACTGTTGTTTTTATTCATGCGTAGACTCAAATTAAATTGACAAGCACACGTTTTCACGCCTAAATTGAGTACATTTATAATCAATCACCATGGATTAGCATTGCTGATTACAGACACGAGTTTTCACACCTTGTTAATCACCCTTATAATTAGATCACCGACAGCCGGTGCATCACTGAAAAGTTTTCCCTTGCAATTGCCGATTATTTCATAACTACATGTTTAGTTTAATTGTACAATCTATCTATCTATCTATCTATCTATCTATCTATCTATCTATCTATCTATCTATCTATCTCATTCATTCATTCATTCATCCCCTCAACCCTATCAGTCCTTTCTATCGCCAGTACTAATCATTAAATGTTAATGGGAACTTCTTTCCGAAACACTAAGAATATGTGAGGCTGGAACTGTGACTACAATACTTTCAAAACACCCCACATGCATACATCATGTATATGTCCACGAAAACGCATGCACTCAAGAAGATCGATTTATCTTTGAGTTATTACTTACCTGAAGATTTCCATATACTTTGGCCGAAACGACTCAGGGCCGAATCGACTCACCCAGAAAATTGGCCGAAACGACCCACCTACCGAGGCCGAAACGACAAACCCCCAAAATTGGCCGAAACGACCCAGGCCGAAACGACTCAGGCCGAATCGACCCGGATTCGTTACCACTAACATTCTGAATGATTGTAGCGGTGTGTGTTACTTAATTTGAATAAATTTTAGTCATTTTTATCCCGACGCTTGAAAAGTTAATACTATCTTCTGATACTGAGTCGATCAATCCTCAGGTGGGGTGGGTGGATAAATTTAGAATTTAGTCAAGGGAAAAGAAAACAATTGGTGTTAAACGCATGCCTCTGGGCTAATGATTTAAATAGAAGCCTTAAATTCCTCAATGGTCTTAGATAGGACCACTGAAGAAGGGAGACTATTCCAAACCGGAATAGTTCAGGGGAAAAAGGAATTTTTCAGGGCAAATGGTCTTGTGTATTGTGATTCATGTGATGCCCGAGTACGCCTTAGATTTATTGCCGGGGTCAGGTATTTGTCTTTATCAAGAGACACTGTACCGGAGTGTATCTTGTAGAAGAAGGTTAAGGAGGACCGCTCCCTGCGGGACTCCAGGGATGGCCACTCAAGTTCGTCTAGCATTTCACCGACGCTACTGGTGTTCCTCCATCGCCTGCAGGTCCATCGGGCAGCAGTCCTCTGCACCTTCTCCACCTTCTCAGTCTGAGTTTCATGATAGGGATGCCAAATAGGAGCTGCATACTCAAGTTGAGGCCGAACCAATGTTTTGTATGCAACTTCCTTAGTATACCTAGGTGCCAGTGCCAAATTGCGCCGAAGAAAACCGAAAGTCTTAGTTGCCTTGCATGTAATTTCAGAAATATGTTGACCCCAATCAAGATCGTCTGTGATTGTTAAACCTAGGTATTTAGCGGACTGAACCTGTTCTAATGTTTGCTGATGCAGTGTGTAATTGAATTCTATATGCCTGCTTGGATGTAGCCGCGTCACCCTCATTGAATGACATTTGCTAACATTGAATTTCATTTGCCAATCCATTTCGCATTTGGCCAAGCTATTCAGGTCATCTTGTAAAATTTGGCAATCCAATGGTGACTTTATATTCCTGTATAAGACACAATCATCAGCAAATAGCCGAACAGATGACCTGATGTTATCAGGAAGATCATTAATGAAAATAAGAAATAGGACCGGTCCTAAGACCGATCCTTGTGGGACAGCAGAAAGAACCGGGACTGGGTCTGAGGCACGGCCATCTAATACCACTTTTTTAAGAGCGCTCAGAGAACCACGAGTCGATCCACTTATGTGTAGATCCTCTTATCCCGTAGAAGTAAAGTTTGTTTAATAACCTTTTATGTGGGACCTTGTCAAAGGCCTTAGCGAAATCCATGACAATCACGTCCGTCTGCCGGTGGCCACAACTCACTGCTCGGTCCAGATTACTAACCAAATCATGATAAAACAACTAACTGGGTTTCGCAAGACCTGCCTGGCTCAGGATGACGTTAAAAGTATGCACTTTACAACTAAGAAAATTGCGTGGTATTATAGCACCCTCCGAAGAAATTTCGTTCGTCTGTTGGTTTGTTTGTTTGTTGTTTAACGACGCATCAACCCTGATGGGTCATTAGCGTCTAACAAGGTAAACCGATAAAAATATATTGAAATCCTATTAAAATGTAACACTTAGTAAGATATAAATGTCGATATAAAGAAACGATATATGAAATAATAACATTGATGGTTAAAAATTTATAATTTATAAAACAGATTTACTTGTCTAAGAAATGATAAAATGTTTCCAACGGGTACATCTTTAAACAATTCTCTCAAGTTATTAGCTTGAAAACAGGCAACTCGCTCCGCAGCAAAGTCAGTGCATTCCAAAAGAAAGTGTTTTTCCCACCTCGGTTTTTGGAGTGGGAATCTTTTTCTGATTGCGCCTTTTCCTGATCTTTACCTACTTGTACCTTTTTACTGTAAATGGTGTATCACAGCCAATGCATTTGGGTTGATCTTCTCGGTTTAATAAGTGGGAATGTGTTATTCTTGTATGGCCGATTCTGAGACGAGCAAGAACGATTTCTTCTCGTCTCGAAAGTTTATGAATTACTTTTGGTCGTTTAACGATCGGTTCAACTTCCCTTAATTTATCAAAGTTCGCTCCGTTCCAGATTGTTTGCCATTTATCAGAGATGTACTCGTTAATAAAAGGTTTAAAATTGACATAAGAAATTTTGAAAACAGTTTGTTCTAGATTTAACGATTCTTTAGCGTTCTTATCAACTTTCTCATTTCCATATATACCTATATGACTGGGAACCCAGCAATAAATAATTGTTTTCACTTCTGAGATGGTATGGTGTTTTATTAATAGTTTTTGAATTTGAGGGTTTTTTGATGACGTATGGTTTAGGGCCTGTAGAACTGACATAGATTCGGAAAATATAATGAATTTGTCCTTTGAGTTACACTCATTTATGAAGTCTAAAGCTAAGTCTATAGCTTTAGCTAGCGTAACGTTTTGCAATTGCCGTTTGTAAAAGTAGCACAACCAACTTTGTTTTCTTCTTTTGAACCATCAGTATAAATACATTGATAGTCGATAAATTGAGATTGTAGTTGATGAAAACTTTCTCTTAGAAGGTGTGGATTTGATTCGGATGTTTTCCCTGAATGTAGAGTCAAATAAATTTCTGGTTTTCTAATACACCATGGTGGTATTTCGGAAACAAAATGTTCTTCCATTTTATCTTTTTGGATGTTTGCTGATTCTAAAAGTGGTGCAACACGTAAACCAAAAGACTGGATGACATTTGCTGTTCTTTCATAAAGCTGTATGACCTCTTCAGAAATATATGGCGGAAAAGACACCTTATGAACTGGATTTGATGGATTAGCCGCAATTCTAATGGCGTACTGTAGGCAAGTTTTTATCGTCGTAAATATAGAGATGGCTCTTCAGCCTCAACATAGAGGTTTTGTACAGGTGATGTTCGAAAAGCACCTAGAGCTAATCTTAGGGAAGTCGAACCGATCGTTAAACGACCAAAAGCAATTCATAAACTTTCGAGACGAGAAGAAATCGTTCTTGCTCGTCTCCGAATTGATCATACAAGAATAACACATTCACACTTATTAAAGCGAGAAGATGAACCTAAATGCATTGGCTGTGAGACACCATTCTCTTTTAGAATGCACTGACTTTGCAACAGAGCGAATTTCTTGTTTCCAAGCTAATAACTTGAAAGAATTGTTCAAAGATGTACCCGTTGGAAAGATTTTATCATTTCTTAGACAAGTAAATCTGTTTTATAAAATATAATTTTAAATCACCAATCTTATTATTTCATATATCGTTTCTTTACAACGACATTTTTATCTTACTTAGTGTTACTTTTTAATACGAGTTCAATATATTTTAACGTTTTACCTTGTTAGACGCTAATGACCCATCAGGGTTGATGCGTCGTTAAACAACAAACAAACAAACAAATCTTCTGCAACTTTTACCTTTCTGTACTGGCCAACAGTGAAGTGGTCTTCCAAGTCCGTGTACTGGTAATTGATCATATTTACTATCGAATAAGCATAAGCTTTCATCTGACTGTAAATATCATCAATTACCGAGGCATTAATGCCTAACGACGTCAAAGGATAACAGTGCATGCCCTCAAGTATTCTTCCATATCAAAAGAGAGGCTTGCACAGTACAGAGTTGCAGCAACATTCTCTAAAGTGCAAAGTCTGTCTTGTGCTGATGGCGAATTCCTGCAGCCATGACTGCTCAAAACAGATGAAAATGACAATGCCTCAATGTCACTTAAGTTTTTTCCCTCAATCACTTTTTCTGCAACCGCGCTCTGTCAGTATTCTTAGAAAACCTCCCACTATTGCTTCAGTGGAGCACTCCCTGTGAGCATAAGATGCCAGCCGGCCTTACAAATTCCCACAGGTTATACACCCACTAAAACAAAGGCATGGGAAATGATTCTCCCAATTGTGTCAAGCAATTCTGTGAAAAGGATTTTGGATCAAATTGGGAACCATTTCCTCACTGCCAAAAAAGTATCTGATAAGAAGTGTTCGGAAGAATACCGTACAGACTTCTCTCTTCACCCCTCTGCATCAACTGCAGTCTCCCCTTCTATTTGCACATAAAGTTCATGATGTACAATGTTCTTGTCATTAGTGTATACATCCACTAAATCGTCAAAAATGCTGTTTCTTTTGACCATGATTATTAATGTCTGCAGTGTCAAAATTCACAAAATTGGCGTGGTCTTAAGAAAAAGCCCACAAAATTGGGTCAAGGGGTAGAAAAAATTGAACCCCATAATTTTTACAATCATTTAAAGCGAAAATATCAATTATAGCACAAAACTCGAACGGGAGCAATATTTCTTAAATCTCGACCCTCACTATAAGGGAAAACAGGGCATAAATAAAGTTGGGCCATGATAAATCACCTATAGTATATTGTTCCTCACACAGTTATGTGCATCCTAGACATATAAGCTCAACAGAGCCGACGGGTCACAGGTGAGCTTATAATATACCCATGCTCCGTCGTCGTCGTCATCTACACTTTTCAAACATCTCCTATGAAACCGCTTGGCCAATCAAAGCCAAACTTCATGTGGAGCATCCCTAGGAAGGGGGAACGAAATGTTATATAAATGGTCCAGGTCACGAACAAGATGGCCGACATGGCTATAAATAGCAAAATCCTTTAAAAATCTCCAGAATGCCGACAGTTTTTCCCCAGGGTTTTTTTTCTGACCCTGCCCTGGGGTTATATGCATGTATATGACCATCATAGTTAAACATTCTCCAGAATTTTATGGTGACTTGGTTTACAAATTTAAGAAACTTATAGGAAGTAATGATTTTTCTTTTCAGTTTAGTAAAATCATAACACGTTACAGACGTATAGGTTATAACTTGAATGTTATGCGACAGTCTGCATGCTTAGTTTTTAACCCAATCACGGTTGATAACTATGCTGCCTTCTTTAATTGCACGCCGGTGGGTCGGGCATCAGACTCTATGATGGCCCCGACTTAAAGCTATTCATTTTAGTTGGTTGGGGCCGGAGCTTCTTGTCTGTTGCTTGGCCCACCGGGGTCCAACTGATGTTTTTCTTTAGCTCCGGAGTTAGTAAGTTATTTGGCGCCCAGGGATCTCCATCGTCAGGCAGCTTACTGAATCTGTGAGTCCTGGTTTTTGATTCATCAGGATGTTTATCATGATTTATTTGTTTGTTCTTGATGATTCATTTACTAGTTAGAGATTCACCACGAGGACCGAAGAACTAACTAAATGTTATGAACCACTGCAGAAGCTGAGGGTGAGGTTACGGCCGTGTACAATCGATTTAAACCCGCCAGTAACTTTGTGTTACTGATCGTTCCAAGTCGATACTTCTGTGGTGGTTCTTTTTGTTTTATGTCTTGGTGTTTAAAATATTTTTGTGCTGTTGGCGCCTTATGTATGTTTGCATATTTTTAGTTAAGTTAGGGTAGCTGAGTGGCCACCTATTGGGAAAATAGCTGCTCATTCGGCTTACGAAGTGTTTTCATGGTATAAGTGCCTGATTGTTAGTTTGTTTTTTTTCCCACCTTGGTTTTTGGAGTGGGATTCTTTTTCTGATTGCGCCTTTTCCTGATCTTTGCCTACTTGTACTTTTTTTCCTCTCTGAAACGGCTTGGCCAGCCAAACTTTATGTGGAGCATTGTTAGGAAGGGGCAATGAAAGTTTATATAAATGGTCAAGGTCACATGACCAAGATGGCCGCAGTCGCTATAAATAGCAAAAACCTTAAAAACCCTTCTTCTCCAGAACCAGAAGGCCTATGATTTTGAAACTTGGCATGAAGCATCAGGCAGTGGCGCTCTACAGCGTTTATATAAATCATAACCCTTGGATGACCTTGACATTTTTACGACAAGGTCAACATTGGATGACAAGACTGGGACGATATCACACCCACATGAACCGTGTAGTACTAAGTGTTACTCTTTAATACGAGTTCAATATATTTTAACGTTTTTACCTTGTTAGACGCTAATGACCCATTAGGGTTGATGCGTCGTTAAATAAACAAACAAACAGGTTCGATATCTAGGATACAAGTTTGTTGTCTGCAGGAAAACAAATGAAGCAATTGATGTTTCAGTGATTTAATGACTATGAACTGTATGGAAGGTTTGAAGTGATTGACTGATCATGGCTTATGCCGTCCTTTCGCATTAGAACACTGAGGCCAAATGGGACAGCTGCACACTCATACTGAGAGTATTTGCCAAATAAGACTGTTCTACGTAGAATTTTAAAGCTGCTCTTAATTCCACGTCAAGCTATATGTAATTGCTGCTTTTTCAAATATAAGAGTTGAGAAAATAACATAATTGACAGAAATAGAAAATCAAGACATATTTTATCAACTGCAATCGTATACTAAAATACTCAATCCAGATATATATTTAACATTAATAAACTTATTTAAATAAAGCAAAAAAAAAAAAAAAAACACGTATGATAAGTATATAAATTTGATATTTTTGTAAAAACAATAAAAAAAAAACAAAAAAAACACATAATCTCCACATTTTGATAACAACATCCTTAAAATTAAGAAAGTGCGATAATTCATTTAATTCCGGAACATGCCGATTGTTTCCGAAAATTAAGAAAATACCACGGAATCCCAAAACGCTAAATTTTGATAGTTAAAATAACCTGAAGCGTGATTGGCCAATAAAACTATCAACCAATCAAAATTTAGAATCCTTAATCTCGCTTTCGGAACAATAACATGAAAACGACGAAGGAAAACTGATTTTATGACTGCTCGGTTCACCCTTCCCTTCTCCATTAATGTTGTGTCCTTTGTGTATCGCCACCTGATTAATGGTAAAAGGCAAGACCATACAATGGAGGTGCCGGGAAAGGTTTGTTGCAGACAATCTAAACCACTGCACATAACATTTCAGGGCGTTTATGTCGGTAGTCTACCAATGTCATAACCTTAGGCATATTCCGCTGTTCCTAATCTTTATTCACTGGCTCAGCCGATTTGTGAGTAGCTGGTGTGGAATCGTCGAGGACTTTGATACTTTCCGATACTTAGGTATCCTCTTCCCGATCAGGGTCGGTTTCAACGGTCAGATTCATCGGGTGGTACCGAAACGCAGTATGTCACAGCATCGCTCTGCAGTTCCGGGTCGTCATCAACCTTTGGAAATATATATTTTACAATGCCAGGCGGGTCAATATTATAGCAGCTACAATACTGCACCGCCTTCCATATAGATATAATTTGAACTTAATGGCTCGCCCTTGTTCGTGCAGTTTTCGTTCGATCAGCAAGGTCTTTTGTGCCGAGAATTCGCTGATCCGCTAAACAAACTCTTGAGCATTTGTCTTTAGCCTCTTTGAAAATGTCCATCAAGTGAAATCTAATCCCTTCGTTCATCCGCGGCAGTTGCTTGTACTACTTTTAGATTTTCAAAAATAGAGAAAAAAAAGAAATAGACGGGCCTCCCTGCAAAGCCTGTTACCAGCTGACCGACCAGCTACTTAATTACTGCTAATACCACTAAATTGTCCTGAGCCTGTCCATGAAACGTGGTTTAGTCAAACCATCCATACGCGTAAATATAAACCAGTTTCCGTGGGTTATATATATTATTCAGTTTAACGATCTTTTCAAGATTATTTCAAGTAATGGTGAGTGTAAAATCTGTAAATTTTCACAGCAACATCGACGATGATGAAGTGACCAGGAATGAGTAATTTTTCTAGTCTAGCACAACAAGGTTAGTCTGAAATTAGTCAAAATACTATTCCTGGAATACCCCGAGCATATCCAAAGCAGGTGGTCTTTTGTCTGCACTATAGGACAGTCCATCATCCAGAACTTTAGAAATTTCTGCTGTTTTCTAGCAAACTCTCAAGCCCTGGTAGGGCTTGGATCTTCATCTTGGTTTCAATATTCCTAATCACTTCATCATCGTCGATGCAGCTCCAAATTGGTTCTTCTACAAAAATTTCAACTAATGTACATACCAAACTCCAAACATCCGTCTTCGTATTTGCGCTTTGTCGGTCTAATAGAAGTTCTGGAGCTTGGTATACCGGAGTTCCCGGCTGAGCACCAGCTGAGCTGGCAATGGTGCTTATGATAGTGTTGAAAGTTTTTAATTTGCTTAAACCCATGTCGCAACTTCTTGCAAGTCATTCGAAACAAGAACGTTTTCCGGTTTAATGTCTCTGTGAACAAACTGAATAGGTTGTCTAAGTACCAGACGAGTCTGACATTAATCATTCTCTCTAAGGTTTTACAAAGTTAACTTGTAAGTGCTATCGATCTGTAATTGTTAGGTTCTGCGTATTCTTTTCCTGGTTTAGGAAATGGTACAACAGTGGCTAGTTACCAACTTTCGATTAACTTCCCAGTTTCCCACATATCATTAAATATATCTAAAAGAGCTTGAAGTGAGTAAGGAGGATCATGTTGAAGCATTTGATAGTGAACTTCGTTGGGGCCTGTTGCTGTATCATGGGCTTTACTGATGGCGTCTTGTAGCTCATCTTAGTTAAATGGTGTATTATATTCTTCATTATTTGATGACTTGAAATTTAATTTAATTTTTGTCTGTTTTTTCTTGTATTTTTGAAATTCCTTTGAGTAATGGCTTGTTGATAAATTTGAACAAAATGATGATGCCAAAGTGTCTGCTATATCTTGCTTTGATTCCGTTTCGGACCCGTTGTTGAAATTTATATAAAGAAGTTGAGAATTAGCAGTTTTTGTTTTACCTGATATTTTTCTAACCATATCCATGGTATTTTTGGTTGGCGTTTCGTAATTTAATTTTGACACATATGTTCGCCATGATTTACGTTTTGCTAATTTAATTGTCCGACGGGCTCTTGCTCTAGAATTCCTATAAGTATTTAAAATTTTCATTGGTTGGAAACTTGCAGAATTTAGATAGCGTTTGTTTTCGTTGTTTGATAGCTTCTTTATAATCGTCATTGTACAATGGGTTACTTTTGTTTGGGTTTGTCGAGGTTTTTGGAATGCATTTTTAGATATACAAATTAGAGAAGATGTAAAGGCTGTTGTAGGATAAGAGGATTCTGAGAGACAAGTGTAAGTAAGGGATTCATCAAATAAAGTATGAAATAAATCCCAATTAGCTTTATTTAGTTTCCATTAAGGATTATGATCTTCATCGTGGTTCCGAATGCTGTCAATTATTATCGGAAAATGATCAGATCCATGTTGGTCTTCACATACAGGCCAATTATAGTCATGATAGAGAGAGGGATGAAAGAGTGAGAGATCTATAGACGAAAAAAGTACCTTTTCCGGAATCAAGGTAAGTTAAAAATTTATCATTCATTAAGCAGATTCCATTGTTTGTGCTAAAATCCTCGATTAACTCTCCTCTGGGGTCATTATCGCTACTACATTGTTTGTTTGTTGTTTAACGACGCATCAACCCTGATGGGTCATTAGCGTCTAACAAGGTAAAAACGTTAACATATATTGAACTCGTATTAAAAAGTAACACGAAGTAAAACAAGAAATTCGCTCTGCTGCAAAGTCAGTGCATTCTAAAAGAAAGTGTTTAACTGTAAATGGTGTATCACAGCCAATGCATTTAGGTTGATCTCTCTTAATAAGTAGGAATGTGTTATTCTTGTATGACCAATTCCGAGACGAGCGAGAACGATTTCTTCTCGTCTCGAAAGTTTATGAATTACTCTTGGACGTTTAACGATTGGTTCCACTTCCCTCAATTTATCAAACTTCGCTCTGTTCCAGAATGTTTGCCACTTGTCAGAGATGTACTCGTTAACAAAATGTTTAAAATTGACAGAAGGAATTTTAAAAACAGTTTCTTCTAGATTTAATGATTCTTTAGCGTTCTTATCAACTTTCTCATTTCCATATATACCTATATGACTGGGAACCCAGCAATAAATAATTGTTTTCAATTCTGAGATGGTATGATGTTTTATTAATAGTTTCTTTGCCTACTTGTACCTTTCTGTATTTGAGTGTTTTGGATGATGTATGGTTTAAGCCCTGTTTTACTGACATAGAGTCAGAAAATATAATAACTTTGTCCTTTGGGTAACATTCATTTATGAAGTCTAAACTAAAGCTAAGTCTATAGCTTTAGCTTCCGCTGTAAAATTGAAGAAGAGCCATCGGATAAACGAATAATTTTGATATTACCATTTGTAAAAGTAGCACAACCAACTTTGTTTTCTTCTTTCGAACCGTCAGTATGAATACATTGATAGTCGATAAATTGAGATTGTAGTTGATAAAAACTTTCATTTAGAAGGTGTGGATTTGATTCGGACTTTTTCCCTGAATGTAGAGTCAAATTAACTTCTGGTTTTCTAATGCACCATGATGGTATATCTGAAACAGAATGTTCTTCTATTTTATCTTTTTTGGATGTTTGCTGATTCTAAAAGTTGTGCAACTCTTAAACCAAAGGACCGGATAACCTTTGGTATACATTCATAAAGCCTTACGACTTCTTCAAAAATGTATGGCGGAAAGGACACATTATGAACGGGATTTGATGGATTAGCCGCAATTCTAATAGGGTACTGTAGAGCAAGTTTCTCTCGTCGTAAATATAGACATGGCTTTTCAGCTTCAACATAGAGGCTTTGTACAGGTGATGTTCAAAAAGCACCCAGAGCTAATCTTAGGCCATGGTGGTGTACTGTGTCAACAGAACTGATATATGATGGTCTTGCCGATCCATACACGATGGATCCATAATCTAATTTTGAACGAATGAGGGAACGGTATAGCTGGAGAAGGCCAGTATAATCAGCACCCCAGTCTGTGTGTGATAATACTTTCAACAAGTTGTTTTTTCGGTATTTGGCCTTTAAGTACTTGATATGTGGTATGAAAGAAAGTTTACGATCAAAAAGAACTCCAAGAAATTTAAAATCTTCAACTACTGGAATAAGAGACCCATGTAAATAAAGTTCAGGATCGTTGTGTACTTTCTGTAACTAAACAGAAAAGCACACATTGTGTTTTCGACTTGGAAAACTTTAGTGAGGCCCAGTTTTCTATTCTGTTAATGCACTGCTGTAAGTGTCTTTCGATAGTTCTGATACTTTTTGACCTGTAACACATACAGAAATCATCTACATATAAGGATCCATCTGTTTTAGGATCCAGACAGTTCATTATGCTGTTTATTTTAATATTGAACAAAGTTGTAGGCAAGATGCTCCCTTGTGGGACACCCTGTGCTTGATCAAACTTTTCAGATAAAGTCGATCCAACACGAACCTGGATCCAGCGATCCGCAAGGAAATTTTCAATAAATGTAGCTAATCTGCCTCGTATTCCGAGTTCATGTAAACAGTAACAACATGCTCCTTTGCAACAAAGGCATCACGAATTAAGGTTTCCAGTCTTAATAAATTGTCGTTGGTACTTCGTTCAGAACGGAAACCTCACTGAACAGGAGATCTTAGGTTATTACTTTCTAAGTACCAAACAAGCCTTACATTAATCATTCCAAGATCTTGCAAAGACAACAAAAGCTATTGGTCTATAGCTGTTCGGTTCTGCATGGTCTTTCCCAGGTTTAGGAATTGGTATTATAGTGGCTAGTTCCCAGCTTTCGGGAAACGTTCCAGTTTCCCACATATTAAAGATATCTAATAGAGCTTGAAGTGATTTTGGTGGAAGATGCTTTAAGTCTGTGGGTCCTGGTTTTTGATTCATCAGGATGTTAATCATGATTTATTTGTTTGTTCTTGATGATTCTTTGACTAGTTAGAGATTCACCACGAGGACCGAATAACTAACTAAATGTTATGAACCACTGCAGAAGCTGAGGGTGAGGTTATGGCCATGTAAAACCGGTTTAAGCCCGCCAGTAACTTTGTGTTACTGATCGTTCCAAGTCGATACTTCTGTGGTGGCTCTTTTTGTTTTATGTCTTGGTGTTTAAAATATTTTTGTGCTGTTGGCGCCTTATGTATGTTTTCATATTTTTAGTTAAGTTAAGGTAACTGAGTGGCCACCTATTGGGAAAATAGCTGCTCATTCGGCTTACGATTGTTTCATGGTATAAGTACCTGATTGTTAGTTTGTTTTTTTCCCAATTCGGTTTTTGGAGTGGGAATCTTTTTGATTGCGCCTTTTCCTGATCGTTGCCTACTTGTACCTTTTTAGCATTTGATAGTGAACTTCGTCGGGACCTGTTGCTGTATCATGGGCTTTACTGGTGGCGCCTCTTAGTTCCTCTAAATTAAAAGGAGTATTATATTCTTCATTATTTGAGGACTTATGACGCTAAGGGTTGATGCGTCGTTAAACAAACAAACAAACAAAATAAAGTTTAACTTAGTCTTTTCCTGTTGTTTCTTGTATTTCTGAAATTCCTCTGAATAATGGCTGGTTGAGGAATTTGAGCAAAATTGTGATGCCAAAGTATCTGCTATATCTTGTTTTGTGGAAGCTGTTTTGTTCGCAAACTTTTTAGTCGGAGTTTTATAATTAAAATTAGATACGTATGTTCTCCATGATTTGCGTTTTGCAGACTTTATAGTCCGACGGGCTTTTGCTCTAGAATTCCTATTAAGTATTTAAATTTTCTTGCGTTTGGACCTTGCAGGAACTTTGGAACTTCGACAAAGTGTTTTTTCGTTGTTTGATAGCTTCTTCACAATCGTCGTTGTACCATGGGTTACTTTTCTTTGGGTTTGTCGAGGTTTTGGGGATACATTTCTCAGATATTGTTATTAGAGAAGATGTGAAGTCTGTTATAGGATCAGAAGAATCAGAGAGAAAAGCATCAGTAAGGGACATAAAGTATGAAATAAATCCAAATGTGCTTTATTCAATTTCCATTTGGGATTATGATCTTCATCATGAGTCCGACTGCTCTCAATCAAAATAGGAAAGTGGTCAGATCCATGTTGATCGTCACAAACAGACCATTCATAGTCTAAATAGAGAGAGGGGTGACAAATTGAAAGATCAAGAGATGAGAATGTGCCTTTACCGGAATCTAGATAAGTGTTAGATATATCATTCATCACACAAATGTCGTTTTCCGTGATATAATCCTCAATTCTCCTCTGGGGTCATTGTCATTACTACCTCAAAGCACTTATTAGTGTCTTAGGCTTCAGCCCCCATTCTTGACATACCCCATCCTTAGGATTAAGGGTAAGCTTAAAAACTTTAGTTACGAACAGAGAAAATCCAATAAATTCCAATACCTACAACGCATTCCAGAAAACCTGTGAATTCTGGTGTTTCAGTGCTTTCTGACTTTTCTACAGACCCAAAGCCATTCACTCAAGAATGACATGCCCCACAAAAAACAAATTTATACTGGTAAAAAGCTTACCTGGTGAGCATTGGCGTTTGATGTCTTTCAATAATGATTCAACAACATTATGAGCCACAGGACAGTAAGTGAAAGTGATATAATTGAAAGCAACTGGTTCATTGTAAGTCCCCTCGTTTAGAATGAAGAAGTGGAATGAACACTGCAAATTGGAATAAATGTTCTCAAATGTTTGTTTGCCCAATTTAATCCTTTGCGTTTATATGCTTTTTTTGGTTTTCAAGCGAGTAAATGTCTCCGTCGATGTGGAGGGCTCATCAATAAATCCAGCCATAACTGCAGAAAAAGCCTGCAAGATTTTATTTTATGCGTTCACTCTTACTTGCAGATTTGGTTGTTTCCTTAACAAACTATAAAGGGTTGATCCGTTGGAAGCAGTTAAAACATTCAAAGGATGATAGTATGGACTATATTGTGCAATTTCGGGTAATGGACCCTCATCTGTAGCCCTTTTTAAACCGGTTACGAACGCCAGACTATTGTGCTGCAATTTCGAGAATTTACACGAGGATTCTTAATCAAAGACATATTCCTAAATAGGGTCAAATAATTAAAAATGTTTCTAAACGCGAGTGTTTTGAACACTCTGAGTATCTTTACTGATCTCAAAGGACCGAAATGAAAATATAATCAGCACTATGGATGATGTACGGGAAGACTTTTTACGGCCGCCACACGGCACAACACCAGCTGCAATAATAGCAAATAAAAAATAAAGGTTTGATCCTTTGGAAGCAGTAAAAAGTAGATAGTATGGACTATATTTCGCTATTTCGGGTAATGGACCCTCATCAGTAGCCCTTTTTAAACCGGCTACGAACGCCAGACTATGGTGCTGCAATAGAAGTATACAGGGTGAGGGAAGTTGTTGAAGTAAAGAAGTAAGTTGCTCAGATATTAAAGAATATGAGGGAGGAATATAGATAGAGCAGAAAGTAATCTCTTTCTCAAGGGTAACAGAAACAGCTACCGCTTGTAAATCGGTTTTAAGTTCAACCTGACGCTGTGGTAAAGATGAATGGACTAGTAAAGAGCTTCCACCAGCAGCTCTGAGACAATCCGAATGTATGTGATTGTAAACATTAAAGCCTTTGAAAGTAAACTTATCATTTGGCTTCAGGTAAGTTTCTTGGAGACAGAAAACAAAAGGTCTGAGTAATGTTAAAAATAAAAGCAATTATTCAAAGCGTGGTTTTACTCCTCGACAGTTCCACTGTATTATCTTATATTTGTTACTACCCATTAATGTATTTTGAGAGTTAATTAAGTACTTGATCTTTAGTTAAAAGTTATCGACTGGAAACTTGTTTTGGAGCCTTGATAGGTGACCTTGGAGTAGCACGAGCGCCGTGGCGATGCGCTCCCTCATCCATATCCATGGATTCATCATCCATCAAAGCGCCAAACTTGTTGTGCTCTCTAATAGGGTCATTTTCTCCCTTTCGCAACCTACTGGATACAATATGAGCTTTAAACGATTTTGCATTTTGTTGTGATTGTTTTTTTTTTATCTGCGATTTCTTTCTCTGACTACAATTTTTGTGAAGTCTGAACGTTTTGTGAATTTGAAGATGATTTCCTTCTGTCGATTATGACTTTCCGTTATCTTTAAATCAGATTCATCGATCTCTGTTGATGTGGTTTTAGTTTCAGGTTTTGGAGGAGTTGATGATACTATTTTTGAGAACGTAAATTCTGGTGTTTGGTGGTCGTACATCTTTCTAGCCTCAGGATAGGTTAGTCTCTTAGTAACCTTGATTTTCATGACCTCTTTTTCTTTTTTCCAGACTTCACAATCACTGGATCTGGACATGTGAGGTCCACCACAATTTACACATCTTACACTTGCTTGTCCGAGGGTCATCACCGCCAGTTCTTTCATGATGTCCGAAGCATTGGCAATTGAAACACCTAAGCGGATTTGGAGCATAAAGTTCGACTGGAATGATCTGGTAGAAGATTTTAAGTGTTTTCGGTGTAACAACAGAGTTGAAAGTCAGAAGCAGTGTGTTCGTGTTTATTAATTCGCTATTTTTATCTTGAAACGTTTGACATGTGTAACACCCTGAGGTTTAAGGTACTCAAGGATATTATCTTCTGACTCCATTTTTAGCATTTTTTTTTCTCTTGTGATGCCTTTTGACGAGTTCAGACTCTGGTGTTCAGTAACTTCCACTGGTATGCTAAAGAAAGAGGTCATTTTCATCAAATTTGTCCTTTCCGTAATGTTTCGACGAGAAGAATTTGATTTTTAAGCTTCTCCACTGATTTGGCGGTGCCAATCACAGCCTCTGTTTGTTTTTTCGATAACTACCCTAAAGTGGATGTGATTGTAAACATTAAACACGCTGGTAGAAGTCTGTATTTCCCAGAATTGCTGGTTAAATTTGACATGCACCGTTACATTGTCTTTCACAGTTTATACAAAGGGATTGCTGCTCTTTAGTCCCAGTACTGTCATCTGGCCTTGACCGTGCTCATAATATCCTTCAGGGGTATTTGATTTCAACAAATATCATCCCTTTACACTCTCCAGGTACTTAATGTTCTTGTTAAACACTCTTTCTGCAATTGTCATGTTTCTGACACTATAAGGAACCTCAAGAAGTCTGCTCCCATGGTATTCTCCCTGGCTGTGTTCAGCTCTTTCGTGGCTGCTGTTGTGTCCCCTGTGGCTGTATTCTTCATGACTACTTTCTCCCTGGCTGTCTGCTGCTCCGTTGTATTCTCCGTGGCTGTATTCAGCTCTTTCGTGGCTGCCTTCTTCGCTGTTGTGTTCCGTGTGGATGTATTCTTCATGACTACTTTCTCCCTGGCTGTCTTCTGCTCCGTTGTATTTTCCGTGGCTGTGTTCATCTCTTTCGTGGCTGCCTTCTCCGCTGTTGTGTTCAGTGTGGATGTATTCTTCATGACTACTTTCTCCCTGGCTGTCTTCTGCTCCGTTGTTGTATCCTCCGTGGCTGTATTCAGCTCTCTCGTGGCCCTCGTGGATGTCGTCTTCTCCGTTGCTGTACTCTTCCTGGTTGTCTTCTCCGTTGCTTCTTTCCCCAAGGCTGTCTTCTATGTGACCGTATTCTTTCTTTCTGTCTTACTCATTGATCTTTTCCCCGTGGTTAGGTACTTAAACCATGAATACATTTCGTACGCCGAATGAGCAGATTTTTTCCCAATAGGTGGTCACTCAGTTACCTTTACTAAAAATATGATAACATACATAAGGCGCCAACAGCACAAAAATATATATTTAATGATATAAGACACATAAAATAATAAAAACCACCACAGAAGTATCGCCTTGGAACGATCAGTAATATAAAATTACCGGCGGGCTTAAATAGGTTTAACAGGACCCTAACATCACCCTCAGAACGCCGGAAAACGTAACGTTAGAAAAATTTTGCAAGCTATTAAAACAATTTTGTCCCATTCTTGATATTTGTTTGACCTTTTATGACATGCGAATGCAATGTACATGCAAAATGGTTCTAGCATTCGCCACATTTGTTGATTCTGTCAGTTTAAAATATTGAAATTCGCAAGAGTACAAGTAGGCAAAGATCAGGAAAAGGCGCAATCAGAAAAAGACTCCCACTCCAAAACCCAAGGTGGGAAAAAACCAAACTAACAATCAGGTACTTATACCATGAAAACATTTCGTAAGCCGAATGAGCAGCTATTTTCCCAATAGGTGGCCACTCAGTTACCTTAACTTAACTAAAAATATGCAAACATACATAAGGCGCCAACAGCACAAAAATATTTTAAACACCAAGACATAAAACAAAAAGAACCACCACAGAAGTATCGACTTGGAACGATCAGTAACACAAAGTTACTGGCGGGTTTAAATCGATTTTACACGGCCGTAACCTCACCCTCAGCTTCTGCAGTGGTTCATAACATTTAGTTAGTTCTTCGGTCCTCGTGGTGAATCTCTAACTAGTAAATGAATCATCAAGAACAAACAAATAAATCATGATAAACATCCTGGTGAATCAAAAACCAGGACTCACAGATTCAGTAAGCTGCCCGACGATGGAGATCCCTGGGCGCCAAATAACTTACTAACTCCGGAGCTAAAGAAAAACATCAGTTGGACCCCGGTGGGCCAAGCAACAGACAAGAAGCTCCGGCCCCAACCAACTAAAATGAATAGCTTAAAGTCGGGGCCATCATAGAGTCTGACGCCCGACCCACCGGCGTGCAATTAAAGAAGGCAGCATAGTTATCAACCGTGATTGGGTTAAAAACTAAGCATTTGTTGATTCTGTCAGTTTAAAATATTGAAATTCGCAAGAGGCTTTTCAATAATAATCAGTATTTATTTTATTTAAATGCCTAAAAGAGGTGTACACTTTTAGCTGATAAGCCATTCTATATATAAATCACACGCGGCCGCACAGAAGGGAGTTCCTGGGTGTATATTACACCCTTTATCGATATTAATGTTATCTCTGGGATGTTTTCTGGCATTTCTGTTATTTTTTGTATACGCATAGGAGACGAATTTCAAGTTATTTTCATACATACCATCGCTCTACTATGCTGGTCTCTGCTTCACGTTTGGGAAGACCAAATCCTCTGGCCACCATTCTGGTTTAGATGGTCCATATCCCAACTTAATATAGCACCCGCCTTGTAAATCTTTTTAGCCATAGGAATAATGTTTTGAAGACTTTTTGAATTCAATTGAGAGACCGGTTTCGGCAACCGTAGAAAGCCGGCACATATTGTTAATTGGTAAGTAGCGCCATCTTGCTGCGCTAAACATTCTGCTAGCTTTTTCAGAGCAGCTACCCATTATTATATCTGTCCTATTTATTTGGAAAATCCCTATTCAAGAATGTTTTGACCAGAACTTTTTTATTTCAATTTTTTGCTGCTTATTTTCCGACAAACTCAAGTACTAAGTTGTGCCAAAAATATTTAATCTAGATTTAAACAGTTGCAAAATATTTAATCTAGATTTAAACAGTTGCAAAACCTCGTGCCAATTTAACGCCTTAACCTGAAAAACCTCTTGCCAATTTAACGCCTTAAGCTCGGCATTGTTTGATGCTGTGCAGTTTTGCATGTCTTTCTCCGTTTTGTAACTTGAAGCAGTTTGAAGTCCAGTAGCGAGCTCAGTTTCTAGCAACGATCCCATTTGTTTGAACGTTTTCAGAAGGGAGCCCATTCTGAACATGCTCCAGTTGAAGAATGCCGTAACATTCTACTTGACAAAAAGGTACAAGTAGGCAAAGATCAGGAAAAGGCGCAATCAAAAACATATCGTAAGCCGAATGAGCAGCTATTTTCCAAATAGGTGGCCACTCAGTTACCTTAACTTAACTAAAAATATGAAAACATACATAAGGCGCCAACAGCACAAAAATGTTTAAACACCAAGACATAAAACAAAAAGAACCACCACAGAAGTATCGACTTGGAACGATCAGTAACACAAAGTTACGGGCGGGCTTAAACCGGTTTTACAGGTACCTAACCTCACCCTCAGCTTCTGCAGTGGTTCATAACATTTAGTTAGTTATTCGGTCCTCGTGGTGAATCTCTAACTAGTCAATGAATCATCAAGAACAAACAAATAAATCATGATAAACATCCTGATGAATCAAAAACCAGGACTCACAGATCTATTTGGGTGCGTTCACATAGGAGTAGACTATTTGGAAATTCCTTTAATGTTTTTGACGGCACGCGAGTACATGAAATCAAACATTAGGATTTCCTAATGTCACTATTCGAAAATGTCGTTTAGGCGCGTATAGGTGTGTAATGTATCGTACAGTGGGAATCGTACATGATCGATTTTCATATAGAGTGAATCGTGGGACAGTTGGTTTTTGTCGATACTTTGGGACGGATGTTGGGTAATATCAGACTTCTCAAACCCTTGCAACATGTATAGGACATCCTCATACAATTAAATAAGGTACAAGTAGGCAACGACCAGGAAAAGGCGCAATCAGAAAAAGATTCCCACTCCAAAAACTAAATTAACAAATAGGTACTTATACCATGAAGACATATCGTAAGCCGAATGATCAGCCATTTACCCAATAGGAGGCCACTCAGTTACCTAAACTTAACTAAAAATATGATAACATACATAAGGCGCCAAGAGCACATAAGATTAAACACAAAGACATAAAACAATAAGAACCCCACATAAGTATCGCCTTTGAACGATCAGTAATATAAATACCTTTTACAGGTACCTAACCTCATCCTAAGCTACTGCAGTGATTCAAAACATTTAGTTTATTGTTCGGTCCTCGTGGTGAATCTCTAAGTAGTCAATGAATCATCATGAACAAACAAATGAATCATGATAAACTCCATTGACTAGTTAGAGATTCACCGCGAGGACCTAACAACTACCTAAATGTTGTGAACCACTACAGAAGCTGAGGGTGAGGTTAGGTACCTGTATAACCGGTTTAAGCCCGCCAGTAATTCTATATTACTAGTCGTTCCAAGGCGATACTTCTGTGTGGTTCTTTTTGTTTTATGTCTTGGTGTTTTAATTTTTTTTGTGCTGTTGGCGCCGTATGTATGTTATCATATTTTTATATTTTTAGTTATGTTTAGGTAACTGAGTGGCCACCTATTGGGAACATAGCCGCTCATTTGGCTTACGAAATGTTTTCATGCTATAAGTACCTTATTGTTAGTTTAGTTTTTTCCCGCCTCGGTTTTTGGAGTGGGAATCTTTTTCTGATTGCGCTTTTTACTGATCGTTGCCTATTTGTACATTTCAATGACGAATTAAAAACGAGGACACACAAAACTGTCTCATCTGGGTGATCCATGAAATTCTGGAATGTTGTGTCCAATTTCATATATTAAAGGACGAACCAAAATGTTTGAAAAATGCATATACAATCTGAAACAATATAACGCTGTTACTTCAGAAATATAAAATGAAATCGTGCGATCCTACGAGACGGTAGCCGATGGTTAAGCCATAGTTGTATGACACGAATCATTTATGCCATTTGATGAAGACAATTAATAAGTGAATATAAAATACGAAAATGTATCAAAATAGAATAGCACAGCCGTAATACGTATAAAGAACACCACATAGGGAAAATAAAAAAAAAACATGCGACCTACGCATCCGTAACCGATGGTTTGACAAAAGTCTTTAGATTACTTGAGTGATGGCTCTAAAAAAAATTCTGGCTAGTGTCAAAGTAAATTATTTTTTGGAAATGTACACTTATTAGAAAAAAAATTTAAACGAATTTTTATTCCAAAAACATTTTGATTTTTTTCTAGAGATAAATGTGCCACTGAAATTTCAGCTCGGCATTTCACTGCGGTCCTGATGTGTTTCGTTGGAAGACATTTTGTTAAAAAATATATTTTGTTAAAAAGATATGCCGCACAACCCTATATTTTTTGACTGCTATTCGTAAGCAGAGATGCTGTCTGTTGAATATTATGGTTCATTCTGGGCGAATTAGCCTAGACAAAATTTTGCAGGCTGATGATTTGACCCAATTTTGCATTAGGAGCAATGGAGAATTTCTTTTACAGTAGTGCCTCCTATATAGAGAAGAGGGGGGGAGAAAAGACCGAAACGACCTGTAACCGACGTAAACCAAAGGTTATCCGGTCCTTTGGTTTAAGAACCAAAGGTCATCCGGTCCTTTGGTTTAAGAGTTGCACCACTTTTAGGATCAGCAAACATCCAAACAGATAAAATAGAAGAGTATTTTGTTACCGAAATACCATCATGGTGCATTAGAAAACCAGAAGTATTCAGGGGAAAAAATCCGAATCAAATCCACACCTTCTCAAAGTTTTAATCAACTACAATCTCAAAACATGCGCCATGATTATGTTCTGATAGGCTTTGTTTTATATTTTCAGGTGGCGGGAGAAGATAGAAGAAGAGCAAGGATTAGGGCTTTATTTCAATTCTAAATCAGAGACAGAGTATAAATTAACAAATGGCTGGACTATAAAATAAAAACAACATGATAACTACCATATATTTAAAGACTATTCAATAAAAAAAAAATGTTCATTTACTTACTGCTAACTTAAAACTGAAGCCAGTTTTTTATTTATTTAGTTTTTTTACACACAAATAAATAAACAAACCAATTCTCATAGTTACCTTCTCGTTTCAGATGAATGCAGAATGATCAGCCGGAATTAATTACTCTGAATAGACGTAAATCAACATAAATCCATGGAATCACTCGAATATCTACAGTTTTAATCCACTTTCAACGGTTTTTTCTGTAACTGGACACGTGTAAACAATATTCTCGTGAAATTACTGCAAGGCAAAAGACTGGTTCATAAAAAAAATCAATTGACTGGTTCACATAAAACTACCGATGTTGACATTTCGTTCAACTTGATAAAATTAGTCATGTCGATCTAAGCTAGCTACTACTGTGTATACATCTTCTTGTTATGAAATTATTGTTAATAAAATAATGTAATAAAAGAATAATAAGGAGAGGGAACAAATGTTACTCTGCGGTGCTGGGATTGAGATTGCGGCTGTCTCTTTCGGGCACGACGGGTAAAGTGCCCCCCCCCCCTCTCTTGTCCGCTCCTGCTCGACTGGGGCTGTCGCGGTCACAATCAGAGCACCGAGAATAACAATATTTGTTCAAACACGCCATAATTTCTCCCTGATTTTCAGGGTTTTTCTTCACTTATATTTGTTTCTCTTTTGGCAACATAACCGATGATCTAAATTTACGTTCCTGCTTAATTTAAGACATGTACAGATTTCAATAAAAACTAAATAAAAACAACAACAAAAACAAACAAAACACTGTACGTTGTTTCATATGTATATGTGTGTAGGAGTGTATGGGTATATCTACGTTTAAATTGTACGTGAATATATGAATATACACGTGGGTGTTTGCATATATGTTGGATATGTATATATATGCTTGTGTTTTCATATGTGTAGGTATATATGTGTAGTCTGTATGGATATATATTCGTGTATACGTATGTGTGTTAAATATGAATAGTATTTTTTTTGTATATATGGCTGATGCTATGGGTGTACGAGTATGCGTATGTATGTATAATAAATTTAGGTAGACATATGTATATAGTAAGGTAGAAGTAGATATGTGTATATAGTGTAGATATATGCATTTATATGTACGTATATATTTATATGTGTGTTTGCGTATATATTTTTGTGTGTATACGTATTTGTTCATGGATATGCATGTATATGTATGCATTTATGTATGTGTGTACACGTAGATGCTTTTGAGTGTATGTAATATGTATATAGAATGTGTGTGTGTGTGTGGGTGTGAGTATACATGTGCGTATAAGTCACGTAGTGTAAATGTGTTTGAAATACGTACATGGATATTTTGATTTTGAACTGTAAATTTGTAAATAGATATGTATATATATATATTATGGTGTGTATATGGGGTCGGGTAGGGGTGGAGAAAAAAGAAAAAAAGAAAGAAGAAAAAAAAAGAGAGAAAAAAAAAAAAAAAAAAAAAAACTACAATCTCAATTTATCGACTATCAATGTATTTATACTGATGGTTCAAAAGAAGAAAACAAAGTTGGTTGTGCTACTTTTACAAACGGCAATTGCAAAACATTACGTTTACCTGATGACTCTTCAATTTTCACAGCGGAAGCTAAAGCTATAGACTTAGCTTTACACTACATAAATGAATGTAACTCAAAGGGCAGATTCATTATATTTTCTGACTCTGTCAGTTTTACATGCCTTAAACCATACATCATCCAAAAACCCTCAAATACAAAAACTATTAATAAAACATCATACCATTACTGAAAACAATTATTTATTGCTGGGTTCCCAGTCATATAGGTATATATGGAAACGAGAAAATTGATAAGAACGCTAAAGAATCGTTAAATCTAGATGAAACTGTTTTCAAAATTCCTTATGTCAATTTAAAACTTATTAACGAGTACATCTCTGACAAATGGCAAACAATCTGGTACGGGGCGAATTTTGATAAATTGAGGGAAGTTGAACCGATCGTTAAACAACCAAAAGTAATTCATAAACTTTCGAGACGAGAAGAAATCGTTCTTGCTCGTCTCCGAATTGGTCATACAAGAATAACACATTCCCACTTATTAAAGCGAGACGATCAACCTAAATGCATTGGCTGTGATACACCATTTACAGTTAATCACTTTCTTTTAGAATGCACTGACTTTGCAGCAGAGCGAATTTCCTGTTTTCAAGCTAATAACTTAAGAGAATTGTTTAAAGATGTACCCGTTGGAAACATTTCATCATTTCTTATACAAGTAAATCTGTTTTATAAAATATAAATTTTTAACCATCAATGTTATTATTTCATATATCGTTTCTTTACAACGAAATTTATATCTTACTAAGTGTTATATTTTAATACGATTTCAATATATTTTATTGGTTTACCTTGTTAGACGCTAATGACCCATCAGGGTTGATGCGTCGTTAAACAACAAACAAACATAAACTGAATAGCTTAATGTAGGGACCATCATAAGGCCTGACGCCCGACCCACCAGCATGCAATTAAAGAAGACAGCATAGTTACCAACCATGATCGGGTTAAAAACTAAGCATGCAGACTGTCACTTAACAGTCAAATTATTACATATACGTCTATAACGTGTAATGATTTTTCTGAACTTAAAAGACATATCATTCCTTCTTATAAGTTTCTAAAAGTCTGTGAAAGTCGGTTGAACAGGGCATATTCCTCCTTACGACTCTTTAAGTATATTTCGGAAAGACGTAATAAAATAACTTTTAATGCTGACTAGTGAACGGAAATGACTAGATATAAAAATACAACTGTTGGAGTGTTACACTACCCCCGGCTTGAAAGTTTGGCCCTAACGTCTTTTTTATTGGACTTAGTAATTCCCTGCCTCATTGATTTCTTCCAGTTGTTCTTTGACCCATGTATGTGATCTTGTAGGTGGTTTCGTTGTGTAAGATCGCCTCTTCCTTTTTAACCTTACATGCAAAATCCTCCGGGAAATAAGTCCGGAGGGTCATGCGCCTCACCCTACGGATGAAACTGGCCACCCTGGAATTCATTTCCAGAATCGGGGCACCGCACAAAGCTGTCCTTGGATCCGCTGCCATTGCTTCATATCAGGTTTTCTTCTCAACATTATGTGATTAAGGAAGGTAGGGTGTTCCTGTTGGTATGTATAGTGGTCTGTCTGACTGACCGTTCCCGGTGTCATATTTAGAGCCTGGGGATTGTTTTACCTGGTTGGAGTTTCGCGGAACTGTCTCCCATAGGCATGCGGTAGAGCAATGAAAAGGACGGGGGTTGCCTTTCAACTGTAAGCTGTGGAGATGCAGAAGTGCCAAAATCTTCATAAGGTGTTACAAAGGTGGTTGTTTCCACTCAATCGCAATCGTTTTCTTATCTTTTTCTTCCAATTTTCGGGTGTCGGTTTTCGTTGTCTAACGCTCTTCATTTTGACAGGTGTAACAAACTTAGAAGCTTTTCTTTGGGTGACAGCCTGTGGATGTTACATACATTTACAGGTAGTACTAGATGATGTGTCTTCTTCATGAATATCATAATCAGGTGCTATGCTTGGTTCAACATCCATGTTGGATGCATACATGTCTTCAACTGAATTCAATGGTTGTGCTATGAACTCAGAGACAGATGTTACATCTATCTCTCTGTCATCAGTCATGAAAATCGGATGGTGGCTCTGTTACGTTGTCATAGATCATGGGTGATCTCATGTGCCTTCGTGTAGCAAAACCTAGCCGATGGTGCCGATGACCACACGACAGTAATACGATGTAGTCCCGATGTGATAAGATGGCCTCATGATGGTTTTTTGCGAAGGCCAAGATGAACTCGCGAATTCAACACGAAATTGAACCTTCGTGTGTCCTTCCTGTATTTTGGCATGTCAAAGATTTTGATGCCGCTCGCGATGGTGATGCCAAAGGCTTAAAACATATCGCGATGGACATACGATGAGTAACGATGCACTCACGAATGGCCCGCTGTCTTCACGATCCCCGCCGAAATTGAAACTTTTCATAATTGTGTGTCCATCGCGTGTTCACATCGGCTGGGCATGACGCCTACATTATCGCCGTCAGTGAAATGTGCATAAGTAAGAATCTAATACCTAGAGGCATTTAAAGCATTTGGATTTGCAGATTCTTATTTTCTGATGTTTTAGTTTCCTGTTGCTCGCTACTTCCATTATTTTCTTTTTTCAAATAAAACGTAAGTGCTTGTGGTACAAAACCATCCAGAGAGGACAAGAGATTGTGACAAAAAAGAACATGAGCTTAAAATTAATTAAAATAAATATAAAATACAGGTGCTTTTTATGTCGATTATTTTGCTATCATTCTAATGACTAAATGCGTAACTTAATTGTTGACACACATTTTAACCACATATGCATTGAATGCAGTGATCAGAGGCAAGGAAAGTATCAACATACCTCACATAATGTAAAAAACCATCCGTACACTGTCTTGCTTTCTGTTAATGTTAATAAGTACGCAATTGACAGCGATCTAAAAATATCCTCGTGCATCACCCACATTTTCTTCATGAACACTGAAATCTCAGATGCAAATTTTAGGAGGAAACCACGATTAAAAGGAAACGATTCTGGAAATCCTTTGGGGTATGAATAAAACAATTAATTACTGATTAAATAGTTATTGAACCACCAAATCTCCCCGGTATTCCCGTGGAACGTTGGAATTATGATGATTCATTGGAACATTGATAATCACAGGCTCGAAGAAAGCATCTGTTTTATGGTGATAACATGTATTGTACTTCGCGAACCACATTTTGCCCTGATTCTCCACCAATCTTCTAGTTACGTTGGGCTTGTTTTACGTGAGTAATCGTACTTATCTTAATTGAAGATAAAAACTATATTACTTTCCAATCCTTTAGTTTCCTTGCTTCCTCAAGAACATTTTTAATATATTCATACAAAATGAAATACTTAGGTAAACAATAAAAAAAAAAGAAAAAAGAAAATATGGAAGGGCCACCAGCTCATAGTAACTACAACTGACTGACTTATTTTCCGACTAGAACTAATAAAAATGAGTAGAAAATTCTACCTTTTCCCCCCTACATATGATTGTGTCGTCTGAACCAGCCATCTGGCTCACAGAAGGCGAACCAGTTTCGTAAAGTAAAAACGAAAGCAAAAGCCTTTTGGTGTTTGTTTTAAACGAGTCCTTAATGACAGATAACCAAGAACAAAATAGTATCAAAGAAGTTCAAAGAAATACTTCGCAAGTAATATTCCACCTAAAGTTCTCTTATAACAAAAATACAGCACAGTTAATCCAGTTCTTAGAGACACGTTACATAGATGCTTCCAAAGATTTAATCACACTATCCACACTATCACTATTATATCTTCCTTTGTGCCTGCTCCATTATATATTACATCATCGTCCTGATCACTGTCATACCAAAGTCCACTACGTAGCCCTGTACTGGTTCAATTTGATAGTCCGCCTGCATTGTTTCAATGTCCATTGAACTGTCTGGCGTCATCTCCCTATAGGTATTTTTTCGTTTTTCCAGCTCCTGGGTGTCTGCTGTTAACTTTTTTAACTCTTTTGTCTTTTTCACAACCAAAGTTTGCGCATTGATTAGTAGATTTAATGTCCTTGTCATATCAATAACGTAACAAGAAATGTTCCTTGTCCTTTTTTAACTGTGACGCGTTTTACTGCTGTAACACCTTGATTTTCCAAGTACTCGAGTATGTTCTTTTCCGATTCTCCTTTGAGATTTCTGTCTCTGATTATGCCTTTGGAAGAGTTTAGAGTTTTGTGTGGTTTAACCTCTACTGGTAGATTGAAGAACTTTTTTTGATTTTAAAAGAATGTCTGTTTGCATTTTCCTTGTTGTTTCTACTAACAGTGTTCCGTTTTTTAATTTCTTTACAGATTTTGGTGTGCCTATCATAGATTCAATTTGTTTCTCAATAACGAAAGGTGACAGTGATGTAACTTGTGTTTCTTTGCTTGTTGTCTTAATAATAATAAACTTTGGAAAATGTTCTTGTGCTCTAAACAGTGTCGAAGCGTCTATATCGTCGTCGGAGTCCGGTCGTTGTCGTTTGTGTGCCATTGAATCCATTTTTTAGTTTTAAGTCTTGACGGCTATGCGCTTCACCCTCCTTGGAGCCCTACAAGGGGACGCTATACGGAAACGGCTTTCCAGTTTCCAGCGCCAAAGCTACATAACCGTCATACTCGCCGTGCAAGATTCCAAAGTACTTCAGACTACCCAAGCTTTAACAACAACTGAATATTAAGTCAGGTGTCTAATAAAGAAATCCGAAATGACATTCAGACGTTGTACACACCCTGCCTCTCAACCTAGACCCAAGTAACCCAGAAATACCGAAAAACAAACCCGTCGATTGACCCTTAAACCACCGCCTTCTGAGATATAGGGAAAAGGATGATTAAATGAAAAAAATTGGAACACGGTTGCGTATCATTCGATACTGAGAAAGTTAGAAGGAAGAAGAGATCTCAGGGCAAGGCATGGCAGCCGATTGACCGTGTCGAGCCTCCGCGGCCTCCCGTTTACACCGAATCCGAGGCCAAAGAGGCGTATTGAGACAGGTGAAGATCTCTGGCCTGTCCCTCAACCTCCAGGATCCTCTTCTCCGGCTTACGGGTATCCACCCATGGCAAACAGGTGGCACCTCTTTTGACCGGGTTTTACGGTTCCGCATGAGGGAGCGACCGGCCTATTCTAATTCGGGTCCGGTACCGGCCGGTTTTACAACAGATGTTTCAATATTATGGAAATTTACATGTATATAGCGCCGGGGCAGGGGCAGACAACCCCCAGAGGGGCAAAATATTTCCATGAATATTAATCTTCTGTTCATTTGCCTATTCTCAGTAAGTTTTACCTATTAAATAGTATTTTACCATTTTTTCCCATTCAAATGCATTGGCGACCTAAGTTGACCTTGCCGTAAAATACGTCTAGGTTATCCCAAGGTCATGATTTATATAAACTTTGTAGAGCTCCTGTCTCTGATGCTTCACACCAAGTTTCAAGATCATAGGCCTTCTGGTTCTGGAAAAGAAGATTTTTAAAGGTTTTTGCTATTTATAGCCATGGCGGCCATCTTGGTCATGTGACCTGGACCATTTATATACACTTTCGTTCCCCCTTCCTAAGGATGCTCCACATGAAGTTTGGCTTTGATTGGCCAAGCGGTTTCAGGGGACAAGATCTTTGAAATTGTGGACGACGGACGACTACGGACGGACGCCGGAGCATGGGTATACTATAAGCTCACCTGTGAGCCTTCGGCTCAGGTGAGCTAAAAATGTAGTGTCAACACGCCATGTTGATAATGTTTCAAATATAAAAAGAAAAGCCGATGTCATAATGAGAATAGGAAATTTCATGTGTGGCAAACATGCCAAAGGTCAACGTGGCTGTATAAGTCAGGAGCTGAGACTTATTTGAAGGCTCGTTCTTGCTTGACGAGAAATTTTCAAAACCAATGATAAGGGTTATTTAAGACCCAGGAACTTCGATGACATCATCGAAGCTCCAAGAAACCTTTTCTGCTAAGGATGAAAACGGAGGACAGTTTGCTTTTAAGAAAATATTCGGTGACGCTAAAATGCGGTCCGTCCCTTAACAAATGTGTAATAATGAAGGGGATTCGGATGTAGAAGCAGAAAAAGAAGCTCAAAGGCTAGAAAATTTAATTAGGGATGAATGAAGTGCTAAGTTAACATCAGTAGCACTCTTATCAAGGAAGGAAATGAAGCGAAAGGAAGTGGTATTATCGCCAACTCCCAGAGACCTTGCCAAACTAAAAGACTATATAGACTCAGAAATAAACGAGTCGTATGAAAACCTAAATAAAACACAACGAACATTCTGTGGAATTCTAAAAACTTCAGGCAGCCATTCTGTGTCGCATTATAATGTTTTACAGGAGATTTGGCGAGACAAGTAAAATTCTGTTAAACGATCACTTGATGATGAAATTTATCAGTCGTTGGGATCAAATTTAAAGGTGTGGTTGTCTTGCACTAATGGTGCGCAGTTAGTTGATTTAAAAATAAATATTATCATCATTTTCTAATCATCATCCATCCATCAGACTAAACTATTGTTTTGAAATAAAAAATTCAATGAAGTCATTTTGTAAAGCAGAACTATTTCGTTACATTTCATTTGTTGTTGAAATTGGATTTTCAGATGTTACGGATTGAAGCAACTTGTCTATATCAATAACGGTATTTCTGATATATTAATTTTTTGAGTTGTTCTTTTTCAATAGAGTCACGTCTGAATTCGAGTCATCACTATCTACATCATTAATATGTGCATCGATTTTTTTTATCTTCAAGACTGATTTCACAACATACGACCCATTCTTTAAATATTTTTTTTCTGATTGCTCCATTTCCTGATCATTGCCTACTTGTAAATTTTTATCATAATATCTTGGAGATTACGAGCAGCAGCGTATTTGTCGGGACTCCCGAGTTGCTAGTTTAGCTGATTTAAGATTGCACAGCATTTCATCTGGATATGAGGGAAACACAAATGGAATCTTATTGTTTACATTTGAATTAGTTGTCATGGGACTATTAACCATTTTTAGCTCACCTGAGCCGTTAGGCTCAAAATGTGAGCTTATGGGATGGCTATGCTCGGGCAGCCGTCTGTCCGTCTACAAGTTCAAAGATGTTCTTTGAAACCGCTTGGCCAATTAAAGCCAACTTTTATATGAAGCATTTATAGAAAGGGGGAACCAATATGTATATAAATAATCCAGGTCACCTGACCTAAATGGCCGCCATGCCCATATATGGTAAAACCCCTTCAAAAATCTTCTCTGGAACCGCTGAACCGCTCAATTAAACTTGGCATGAAGCATCAATGGCTAAAGAACTACAATGTATACATAAATCATGACCCTGTGATGAACTTGACCTATTACGGCAAGGTCAACATAGGTCACCAATGCATTTGAATTGGCAAAAATGTTAAAAGCCTTTTTAATTAAAAATCTTGAAGGAAATGAGCAGCAGGATTGAAAATGAATGATTCTGAAACAAGGACGCCAGGGGCTCATATGCCCCCTGTCCGGGATAATATACAAGTATATTCAAACTCTTAAACCGCTAGGCAAATCAAAGCCAAATATAAGATGGGGAACCCTTGTGTATATAAACAACCCAGGGCACTTGACCAAGATGGCCGCCATGACCATTTTTTGCATTATCGACAACCGTCTAGTTTCTCATTTCTTTAGCTTTCA
The DNA here is from genome assembly GCA_964017185.1 of Rugalucina vietnamica. Lineage (NCBI taxonomy): Eukaryota > Metazoa > Mollusca > Bivalvia > Lucinida > Lucinidae > Rugalucina > Rugalucina vietnamica. Next base: position 7,427,131 of record OZ024879.1, on the reverse strand, counting down.
TTATTTCGAGATAAAATTTCATCACAGTATGCTGCAATATATATGCCGTTATTCCATGGCAACAACGCATGCATAATACGCACACGTGCGTTGCAGCTGTCGTTATGGAAACGTTATGCGGCACAACGAAACGTCGAAGCTTTATTTCAAAATACTTCTTAGTTCAAAGTATTGTAACACCAGTTTTGATTGCGTATGCCCACATTTTATTTAATACTTAATAACTACAACGTACACGGCTTATGTTTGTAAAGTTACGAGGGTTTTTATCGAATGGATTTGTCTCTAGAGTTTTACAAATACCGATCTTGTCAAATAGACAAATTAAACTGTTAAGATTTTCGACAATATTGCATTTTCGCGAAGTCATTTTTTAAAAGTATATAGGGATTTACTGCAATGTCGTATAATATAGAAGGCACCAATTAACACGTATCACGTGTCTGTCGCATCAAAGTAAAATCTATTAGATATTTTTTTTTCTAATTTTTGAAACAAATAAAACCTTAAAAATTTTATGATTATGGTAATAATTCAATCACCAGATCAAAATTGTCTCGTATCATTGGCTTATTTGTTAAACTACATTTGTTTTATTATTCATAAGAAACGAGTAAGGGCGACACTTTACTTCAATGGAACTCGATACACGACAGATGATTAAGAGAACCTTATCGCCAATAGGCGGCCACTCAGTTATCCGAACTTAAATTTAAACATGAAAACGTACATAAGGTTCGAAGAGCACGAAAATCGACTCAAACAAAACAGTCCCGTGCCGGACCCGGGTTAGAATTGGCCGGTCGCCCCCCTCTTGCGGAACCGTAAGACCCGGTCGAATAGAGGAGCGGCTCGTTTGCAGTGAGCTGCGACCCGTGTCGTTTGGATGAAGGGATCCTGGTGATTGAGTGTGTCGGCTGTGCTGACGGACATGGTCGGCATGCAACACATCACTTTGGCCCTGATTTCGACTAGACGGGAGGCCATGCGGGCTCGGGTATGGTCAATCGGCTTTGTCGCGCCAAGCCCTAGGAACACCTTTTTCTTTCTCTTCTTGTCTTTTTAGTATCGTCCCTGATACCTACCATATGCCCATCAATGTCTTTTTTTCTGTCTTTATCATTCCTAGAAGGCGGCGGCTCAACGGGTCAATCGTGTAGGCATCAAGCTTGTGCGAGTATATCTCTGTGTATCTCTAACACTTTTGAGTAGGAAAGCCACTCATTTTAAGTGTTCCCTTGTAGGGCTCCAAGGAGGGCGGAGAGCATTCGAGATGAATCATTAGTCCATTTGATTATGGGTGTTCCAGAAAATCAATCGTCACAGAACTCAAACAAACGCCAAAGGTCTGAAGAGTCAGATGGATCTTCGGATTCTGATACTCGACAGCCTACTGCATAAGTAACGTCACAATGAGCTTTAAATGTACCGCGCTTCTTAGTCGTTCAGTCGGCAGACTCATCGAGAAAAGTTTCAGATCTATCCCCTTTCGTGATTGAGAAATGCATCGTGTCATTAGCAGGTCAACCGAAGAGTATCAAAAAGCTTAAATCGGGCGATCTGCTACTTGAAGTCGAAAAGAAGAAACATATCAAAAACCTGCTACGGACCAAGAAATTATTTGACCTTGACGTCAACATTTCTCTGCACAAAACTCAATTGTTCAAAGGGTGTCATTCGTTGCGAGGACTTAGGTCTTTGCACTGACGTTGAAATCCTAGATCATTTGAGAAGTCAAGGAGTTCAAGACATTCGTAACATTCAAGTTCGCAGAAACGGTGTCCTTAAACGTACAAGCACTTACGTTTTAACATTCAATCTTTCTTGTTCTGTTACAAGTACCGGCTTTGACGTAGAAGACCTCTTGGTGGTAGACTGAAGAACCATTCCGTGTGCAGACTGAAAAAATAAAATTGCACTTTCATAATGGACCATTCGTAATTTCTATGCATCTGAAATTGACTAGCCTACAGTGAAGTCTGAACTAATGTATACACCCTTGTGCACATCATGTGCTCGCCATGTGCACTTTGCATGAGCTAAATCTGAGACATGAGTTGCACCTGATGTTCATTTCAAGTGCACTCCAAGTTCTGGCACCTCTATACCCCTACCTGTACCTGTAGGTCACTTTGGCTGGCGTTTGCTGATACCACTTACTTGTATTTGCTGTATCAGCAGTACAGGATAATGAGATGGTTTTGATAAAAAAAAAATAAAAACAAAAATAAGATAAAATAAAACAGGTTTGCCTTTTAAGTTTGTCTCATTTTTATTTTTCTAGTATAATATCTCCTCTAATTTAATGTTCCTTTGTGGAAAGTAAGCAATTTACATATTTGTTTTCCTTTCTCTATGTTTTGTTCCAATTTCTTTTTTATTTATTAATCTTCTGTAGTCATTATTACTTTCTTTCTTTTTTAATCTCTCTTTTCTTTCTCTCGGCTTTGCAAAATTGTGTCAAATATATAATCATATTCCGCAAGGTTTAAACAAAGGAACGCACGTAAATGTCTATATATCCTAAAATTTAGGATTTTGTTGTCAGAACATAACCCAATTTTTATTTATTTATTCGAATCGATTGAAATCAGAGGACTGCAGTGGAGGTCCAAAGACAGCAGTCAAGGTTTGTCAAGTGAACAGAATCATTAATCATTAATTTCCGTAAGCCTTCTTTTGAATAATTTTAAGATCGATCAAGTATACTCAATATCTTATCCAGTGCAAATTTGTTCAATACAATTATAGAAGCTCAAACTTCGAGGTTTATGGTCCTTTAATCCATTTTATAACCTGTCATAAAATATGAACAATAACTCGTCTATAATCATTCTTCACAGTGGACGTGTGTCTACTGTACAATAATTAATTTGAGCATTCTATACAATAAGCGTATCTCAGGTAAAAAGAAACCAAACATTCTGTAATCATAACCAAACATGTTTAATTTGTCTATTGAAACCAATTATGAAGTGTGCCTGATATTAACAAGGTGAGATAAGGCATGTTAATCATTCTATTAGCCGCTGAGCACTTTTATTGGCAAACAAACATACAGGATGGTACAGGTATACCTGTGTGACATTATCTTCTTCTGTCATGTCTTGAAACACAATGCCGTGTAATTTATTTATTCATTTATTTATTCATTTTTGTTTATTAAGTTGCTAAGTTTGAGTGCATGAATAAGAAAGGAAAATGATAATGTATCCCATAAAAAACCTGACGGAAGCCTCATTCAAACCATGCTTTACAACATTTTTAAAGCAAGAGAGAGAGAGAGAGAGAGAGAGATGATCTCTTTAATTTCCGTTAGCCTTCTTTTGAACAAATTTAAGATCGATCAAGAATCCTCAATATTTTATCCAGGACAAATTTGTTCTTTTTGTTCAATAAAAGTAAAGAAGCTCAAACTTCATGGTTTATGGTCCTTTAATCCATTTATCACCTGTTATAAAATATGAGCAATGACCCACCAGTGGGAGTGTGTCTCGTACAATAATACACAAATATTTGAATAAAGAGAGCTTTTGGTTTTACCTGGGACTGGTTCAGTAAATATTCGAATGGTTCTCGGGTAAATGTTAACTGGTTATCTAGACAGGTAAATGTGTGAAATTCAGATCTATCATATTATTTAAAATGCACTGAAACTATGGCGAAAACACATATAGCTTGCTTACAGTGCAACTTGTGCGCTCATTTCTTTTGTATACCTGTGTGACATTATATATTCCTATCATGAAACACAATGACGTGCTGTTTATTTTTATTTATTTATTTACTTTAGTTTATATAGTTGCTAAGTTTGAATGCATGAATAAGAAAGGAAAATGATAAAGTATCCCGTATAAAACCTGAAAAAAGCCTCATTCAAACCATGTATTACAAGATGTTAGCGCGCGCGCGAGAGAGAGAGAGAGAGAGAGAGAGAGAGAGAGAGAGAGAGAGAGAGAGAAATCTTTAATTTCGACACAATTGTCACACATTAAATGCATCCTATGATAATTATCTGTAAAATTGGAATGACACCTGAGCTAACAGCAAGTTCACTTTCGGCTCAGATAGGTATCGTGCACCTGGAGTTCTAGGTAAGTGCACTTGACTCTCAGAGCTCGTGCAAAGTAACGTGCACCTGAAGTTCAGAGAATGTGCTCACCATGTGCACTTTCTGTATACTTTAATTCAGACCTTACTGTATGTCTATTGTTACATCTAACTTTTGTTTTGTAAAAGCTAAAACTTGAATTTTTCAAATCAGTGGCAGATTTTCGCAATGTGTGTGTGTGTGTGTGTGTGTGTTCAGATGGGGGTCCTCTTGCTTCCAACCTTTCTCCTGTAAAGACCAAATTATTTTCATTTTCATGCGGGGCAATTATTATTATTATTATTAGTATTTTAATATTCAGTACTTTCAGTATTGAACGTTTACATACCTTGTCACAAATAATTCTCGTCCCTTTCAGTCTACCACCAAAGATGACTTTGACAGCGTGGCATCGTCCTTCCACCTTGACATCCGGAAATATCGATTCATTCACATAGACATGTCCCCCCCCCGGGGCCGCAATCCGCAGTGTAATTGACCTGATTCCAGACGTATCTCTGTCGCCCATGTACTCCTCTCGTTCAATGTCACAAGCCAATTCCGAATTAACTGTCAAGCACATTCTGCTTGAATGCATTGATTTTATAGATGTACGTCGTTCCTGCTTTCAAAGTAACAGTTTGAAAGATTTGTTCAAAAATGTATCTATTGAACGCATTTTGTCATTTTTAAAACGAACTAACCTTTTTAACAAAATATAAATTTTTAACACAACTCATATTTATACCTTTCTCCATTTCTATCATTTCATTTTAATCAATGTATCTTTCATCTAGCGGAATAATTATTTATAACTTTCATAATTCTTACCATATATTTTGCTTTTTCTCTGAACTAAATTATGCATTTTACAATTGTTAGACGCTAATGACCCATTAGGGTTGACGCGTCGTTAAACATCAATCAATCAATCAATCAATCAATCAATTCCGAATTATGTAGTAAAAATTCACACGTATGGACATTAATCCAATTTATGGTACAAACTCCTCCATACAATCCGAAAAAAATCAAAACCAAAACAGCCGAAAACTTCATCTTGAACATCTTTACATTTTTAGATCACAAGCGCAGAAGGACAGTCCCCATGTTCGAAGTCAAAAAAGGGTATGTTGTATATAAATCTTACTACTAAAGTTCATGATATTCGCAATGTTTTCACAACAATATCTTTTTGAAATATATTCTAGAATAATGAAAATATTGTCATCAACTTTTTTCTTACTTTTTCTTTCAAATAACCATATTCTACATATTATTTTCTCTATCGTTTCACCTTTAAAAAATGGATTCGTCTACTCAGTATCCAACGACGCTCTCGAGAGTGGCCTTGAAAGCGCGCGCTTTCTCTTTTTCAAAATATAGTCCAGTTCACTATAACAGAGATTTTTCTTCTATTTTACAGAGCAAAATGAGACGAAAGAGAAGATATGGGCAAAATTATGTGCGGATGGAGCGGGCTGGTGAGGATCGGGCCAAATAGGCTATGGGGCTTTATTTTCTTTTGAAATCTTGATCAACCACCGATATAATCGCCTTCATTGTTCTCAACGATCGCCTTGGATGCTTCCCAACTCGCTCCTGAAAACTTTCCAACTCGCTCCTTACTCCAAACCTCCGCCTATTTTCCACCCTAGTATACTACTATTTACAGTGAAAGTTAATTGCTCAGAGGTACATTATTTGATTCGAAAGCAAGAAAACGCCAGAGAATTTAACTGTAGGTCTCAAATTGACTGAAAAGTTTGTGTCAGATCAGACATTTAAAATCAAAACAAATGTATACACTAAGAATGTAAAAAGTTCTTAGTAACTCTTTATTTATGAATCACGTTGGAACATTTTTCTGGTACTCAAACTAGGCGTCTCATAAACTTAGCTATACAGCCACAAAACGTTCGGATGGGATGTCTCTGATGAGATCTGACGAATTGGTTTATGATGTAGCAAAGCCAAATGCTTTGATCTCCAACAAACTTTATAAAATTCATTCAAGAAATGAGCATAGCTAGAACTTCCGTCTAGATTGACTACAAATCCACTATTTAGCTGTTCATTATAGTCAAGGGCTTCTAAGAGATTTGTGGCTATGTATACAGGTGGACACATAACTGAATGTTTTGGTCGCATACATCAGGATGTGGTTCTGAAAGGTTTCCAGTTCTGCAGTACTTCTGAAAAAGAACATTAGGCATGGAGTAAAATAAAGAATTACATTCTGTGCCTTCTATTTCTACTAAAATGTTAATTCTTAATGTAAGACTGTAATATATGAAACGGTAAGGAATTTCAACGAATATTCGAATGTTCGAATATACACATTTCATTCGAACATTGTTTATCATGACTAAACTAATGCATGCCTACTCAGAAAGCATACGTAGAAGCATTTGGCTTAAATGAGCTAAAATAGGTTGGACAGGTGTGCTTACTGAAGTTCGAGAAGTATGGTATATTATTTTGGAGCCTTTTATCAAGGGCTATCCTGACAGGGGCCTGGTGGACTTTACTGCCTTTCTTAAGCCAGACAGTTTCTCGGTCGTCCTTCAGATGTCCATATGAGCAGTTATCCATAAGGGTGGTTGGGTGGGAAATGGGCCCCCGCCTATTTGGGCGTAGGAGAAATATATGAGCTGCTTGTGCCCCAAGGCAAAGCTTCTAATTTACTAACCGACCATTTGATTACTGAAAAACTGCTCAAGACTGAGCCTGCCTAGGAAAAGTGATTTAGTCAAACTACCCTAATAACATCCTAATGATGGTTCCAAGTCGATACTTCTGTGGTGGTTCTTTTTGTTTTATGTCTTGGTGTTTAAAATATTTTTGTGCTGTTGGCGCCTTATGTGTGTTTTCATATTTTTAGTTAAGTTACGGTATTTGAGTGGCCACCTATTGGGAAAATAGCTGCTCATTCGGCTTACGAAATGTTTTCATGGTATAAGTACCTGATTGTTAGTTTGGTTTTTTCCCACTTCCTTTTTTTGGAGTGGGAATCTTTTTCTGATTGCGCCTTTTCCTGATCCTTGCCTACTTGTACCTTTTTAAAAGTCCCATAAAAAAGAGGCAACTTCCCGAAAGGACCACTGCTGTTAACTGATTTTAACATTTTGAGCTATGGTTTAGACTTGCATAAAATGCTGCATTTTTAAAATCATTGCCCTGGATACGATAGAGTCGGAACCTAATTGCCACAACGGCGATTAGATGTTTTATGTTAATGTAAAACAGTTCGTTATCTTCGAGCTCTAGGAATTCAGCAACAACAAAGTCATATGGATCCAATGGGTCTTTGTGGGCACTGGCAGAACCTGCTATGCGTACGTGATATTGCGTTCCAACATGCTTCTATTGTTTTTATTGCTTTTTTTACCTTATGTACAGAACAGCATAGTGGTCACTCATCAGCTGACTACGCCACTACAGTGGTCTTTAGTGAGGAATTCAGTCACCGTATTTTCATTTTCTTCCTCCGACTCATCCGGCTCACGTTCGGACTCTTCCGAGGATAAAGCCTGTCGTCGAAAGGCTTTTCTCTAGGTTTTTCCGCTCCTCTTGTAGAGCCAGTGTACCCGTTCAGGGCCGACAGTCGACGGAGTCTGGATATGTAAAACATACACAGTCATGTAGGTTATGCAGTTTTAGAAATTAACATTCATGTATAATTCATAAAAATCTTAAGGTGGTCTTTTGAAAGCCGCAGATTTGCAAACTTGTAAAGCAGAGTATCGTTTGAAAATAATCGTGCGATTTCGTACTCTTAAGCGTAGTCGCTTATTTATGTGAACTTTTGTGCAATATTTGATATGTGGTTTGACGCGGTATTCAAAAACTTAGTATGTTAGGATGGAAAAAAGGTACAAGTAGGCAAAGATCAGGAAAAGGCGCAATCAGAAAAAGATTCCCACTCCAAAAACCGAGGTGGGAAAAAACCAAACTAACAATCAGGTACTTATACCATGAAACATATCGTAAGCCGAATGAGCAGCTATTTTCCCAATAGGTGGCCACTCAGTTACCTTAACTTAACTAAAAATATGAAAACATACATAAGGCGCCAACAGCACAAAAAAATTTATACGCCAAAACATAAAACAAAAAGAACCACCACAGAAGTATCGACTTGGAACGATCAGTAACACAAAGTTACTGGCGGGCTTAAACCGGTTAGGTGAGGTTAGGTACCTGTAAAACCGGTTTAAGCCCCCCAGTTATTTTATAACTGACCGTACCAAGGCGGTACTGCTTATCAAAGTTATTCCAACTACGAGTTTCATGTTGCATGGCTTTGTGACCACCCGAATATAATAGCTGTTCACTTAGCCCTCTGCATTTACTTGTTCTGTCCAAGCTAGCACTGTGACCACCTAATACCTTCAATAGCTGCTCACTCTGCTTTCCGTTATTCATGTTAAACGTTGGTATCTATGTTTAGTATTTTCTTAATATGATTTCTTATTTCTTGTTTATCACTGAACCACTACAGAAGCTGAGGGTGAGGTTAGGTACCTGTAAAACCGGTTTAAGCCCGCCAGTAACTTTGTGTTACTGATCGTTCCAAGTCGATACTTCTGTAGTGGTTCTTTTTGTTTTATGTCTTGGTGTTTAAAAATTTTTTGTGCTGTTGGCGCCTTATGTATGTTTTCATATTTTTAGTTAAGGTAACTGAGTGGCCACCTATTGGGAAAATAGCTGCTCATTCGGCTTACGATATGTTTCATGGTATAAGTACCTGATTGTTAGTTTGGTTTTTTCCCACCTCGGCTTTTGGAGTGGGAATCTTTTTCTGATTGCGCCTTTTCCTGATCTTTGCCTACTTGTACCTTTTTACATGGCCATAACATGGAGTAGTTTAGCAAAATAGTCAAACCATCCCTGCATATAAGCCTTTATTGTTTACGAAGATGACTACTCGCACTCTTCGGAATCCGATTCTATGTTTGATGTCATTTCTGCTTTTTGCGGCAAAATTTTTCCTCTCTCAAAAGTACCTGATCAAAATGTATTAGCACCATCATGAGAAAATATAAGCCTTTATTGTTTACGAAGATGACTACTCGTACTCTTCGGAATCTGATTCTATGTTTGATGTCATTTCTGCTCTTTGCGACAAAATTTTTCCTCTCTCAAAAGTACCTGATCAAAATATATTAGCACCATCATGAGAAAATTTGCCCTCCAGGCCAAAAATAAAAATTTGTTTGTTTGCCCTCTCCCTACCTACTCACTAAAATGGGGCCTACTCAAAAAATTTTATTGCCCTTTCACCTGATTCTTTTTAAATGTGTCTGTCAGAAGATAAATTGGTTTCCCTAAGAAAGAAATGTGTTTTCATTTAAACCATGACCCACCTCACCAATTGGATATTTTGTTCTTGTGTTCAAGCACTAGAGAACATAAAATGTAACTGTAATTGTGAGTAGCTTTGACAAAATTGTAGCTATATCCTTTGACTGGTGATGTTAGAGCTTCTAGTAAAATAGGCACAGTCATCCCCATATGGCTTTATTACACGTGTGGTTCATCTTCCCAACACTCTTTTGACGATGGCTGTGGAGGCGATACCTGTAATAAACCCAATAGGGTTAAATACTGTTATTCCCTCTCAAACAGTTTTGATCACATAATTGAAAAGTTGAAAAAAAGTGTTACGTTTTCTGTATTTTCTCCCGAACACTCCATGCTAGCTAGAGGAATCTATCTTCGTAACACACGGTGGTAAGTGCTGACAGCCGAATGCACATTTAATACGTTTAATACGAAACAGCCACTCGTTTAAGATACTCTATTTATTGACAAATAATAAGGTGTTAAGATACGCAGTATGGCGATAGATAATAAAATATATCAGCTTAACTTAAGAAATTTTAAGCAAATAATGACAATTTTTAAGTGTTGCATATCTTAAGTCTGTCAGTACATTTGACTGGATTTCCATGGAAAATGTGAAACTAAATTGAATATATGTATAAAACTGTAAATGAGGTACTTTTGTTAGAATTAAATTTTAAGAACAAGCATCTACCTTGATTTAATGTTTTAATGTTTTAAGTTTTTCAGTTTAATGTTCTGGCAGCAGCTTCTACACTTGATGCTATCACCGTTACCATTTTGGCTGAGAATTTTTGTTTCATTTTTAGTTGGTAATTGTCTGCTCCTGTCTTCGAGGAGTGACTCAACTGTTGTACCAGAGGTTCAACCAGCTCTGGTTCATCTTCACGTACCAGTGTTGTAATCAGCTTGCGAACCATAGTCGCAGTATACTTTGGTTCCGCTTGATTGACCATAGCCAAGGCACCTGATTTGTCCAGAGCCTGTCGAATAGACTTTGCAGCAGACTTGGATGCTGTCACTGGGCTGCCAACATACGAGACAAAAATTGGTTTGTCGTCTCCAGGCTGATACTTGTCACCAACTTGGGATGTCAACGAGTGCACTTTGGAATATGTTTGTATCACCAGTTTTTTAATCTTCACAGGAACAAGAGTACATGTGAAAACAAAGATTCAAGCACGGTGGCTGCCTACATTTAACATAGCAATGTTCTTCATTGCAAATAGATGTTTCAACAGATACAGAGTGATACGATTTCGTATTGGATGACAAAACGGTGAAAGTAAGTTCATTTACTTGTATAACTGATGAGTCTGCAATATTTAGGCTGTTTGAATGTCTGTCCCATGTACAATGGTGTTATGGCTAAAAACCCAAATTAGCTGTTAACGGCATATTCTGTTTCCATATAATCCAAATGAGAATCAAAGCAGAAGTCCCTGGATTTCAGGAAGGTTATTATCCTAGAGTGGCCATCTATACAACCATGTGTTTATATACCTCATCTACAAAAGAATGAAACTCCCTCATCTGCAAAAGAATGAAACGCGCTCAAATTCTTTTCATGAAGATAATATTTGTATGTAATGCGAGGTATTGCAATAGTTATCATTGCATACAACTTGCATGAATGAATAGCGATCTAAAATGAGACACAGCAAAGCTTATAGACAGGCATTTTAAATGAGCGTGGTTGTTTCCCACACACATCTCATTATTAGCACTTCTTTATGATTTGACCACTGTGTAAAGAAAAGTTAGAAGTTCCCCCATGTAAACACGGTTTCTTGTGTGCACATTACCTGTTGTTTGCATATGTGTCTATGGTGTAAAATTAAAGTGTCTTAAAATACGTTTCTATAAATGTGTGTGAACAAATTTGTTTTTATCGTTTTTGAAAGCTTTCTTAAGGTCAAATTCTCACAATCGACAGAATTCATCTGCTGCCTCGTTTGTACAGCTAGTCTGTACCATCCTAAGCTGGATCAAAAGTTCTTTAGAAGCTATACATAGTCTTGAGACAGTCTGAAATAATTAAACATCATTAACAAAATTAAGGTTAAAGTCGTAGACCCAAAAAATTTATTTATTTTTGTGTCATATTTTGGGAAAATAGCTGCTCATTCGGCTTACGATATGTTTTCTTGATTTAAGTACCTGATTGTTAATTAAGTTTTTTCCCACCTCGGTTTTTGAAGTGAGAATTTTTTTCTGATTGCGCCTTTTCCCTGATCGTTGCCTACGTGTACCTGTCTAAATCAAGTGAGCTTACACTTAACTTATATTTTGTTATTTCTTAGTACATTGGCTAGATCACACCTTTTAAGGTTCTTCAACCTAATGCCTTGTTTTGTATATGGATGCCTGCAACAAAAATAAATACAGATCATCATATGACAGTAATACACAGACTGTCTAAGCTTTTAACCAGTATTTAGTTTTTCAGTTACACCCCTATGGGCGGTTTCCCTTTATCACGTCAGGGTGAACATTTGTCACCAACATGACAGGCATATGTACCAGCCGGTTATCGAACCCGCAAACTCTTGATTGCTAAGTGAATACGCTATCCATTTCACCACCGGGGTTATACAGTCCATTAGCTGGTTTGCTATAACTCTTATGTCTCTTAACATGATTTCCTTATTGCTTGTTTACATGTGTGTATATCAAGCCACTGCAGAAGATGGGGGTGAGGTTATGGCCAGGTTAAACCGGTTTAAGCCCGCCAGTAACTTTGTGTTTCTGATCGCTCCAAGGCGATATTTCTGTGGTGGTTCTTTTTGTTTTATGTCTTGGTGGTTAAATTTTTGTGCTGTTGGCGCCTTATGTATGTTTTTATATTTAAGTTAAGGTAACTGAGTGGCCACCTATTGGGAAAATAGCTGCTCATTCGGTTTCCGATATGTTTTCATGGTATAAGTACCTGATTGTTAATTTGGTTTTTCCCCACCTCGGGTTTTGGAGTGGGAATCTTTTTCTGATTGCGCCTTTTCCTGATCTTTGCCTACTTGTACCTTTTTGTACCATTTTCATTCCCCTACCGATGGAGCCTCCAAATAAAATTTAACTTTCATTGGCAAAGCAGTTTCACAGAAGATCTTTGAAATGGTGGACTGACGCCAGTTCATGGGTATACTATAAACTCACGTGAGCCTTCTGCACATGTGATTTAAGAATTCTCTGATATTGTGCTCAAAATTCCCTGACATTTTCCTTACTCGTTGGAACCGTGGGTGCTGGTCCTACAGAATAGCCTACTCTTCTCCTGTTAAAAACCCTCCAAGTTTATGGCCAAAATCTAATTTAACTTTTCTTGAATATTCTACACATGCAGCTGTCAGTCCTGGAATGTCCGTGGGATCCTTCTTTTTCCCCTAGTAGCTTATTCATAATTCCACCATGAAATCAGAATCACGAAAAGGTACATTCAGGTCCATTTTTGCTGACTTGATATGTTCCAAAAAAGGCTTTGGTGCGGAATTTCGTCTTAAATTCTGAAACATATTATCGGCCATACAAGAATAACACACTCCTACTTATCAAAGCAAGAAGATCAACCTAAATGCATAGGATGTGATACATCATTTACAGTCAAACACATTCTTTTAGAATGCACTGATTTTGCAAAGCGAACTTTTTGTTTTCAAGCTAATAATTTGAAAGAATTGTTCAAAGATGTACCCACTGGTAAAAATTTATCATTTCTAAGACAAGTTAATTTGTTTTTTAAAATATAAACTTTTAGCCACCAATCTTATTTCATTTATTGTTTCTTTACAGCTACATTTATATTTTACTTAAGTGTTACATTTTGATATGATTTCAATATGTTTTATCGTTTCACCTTGTTAGACGCTAATGACCCATCAGGGTTGATGCCCTTCCTGCCTGCCAGAATGCAAATAGCATCGTACTTCACTTATTACCCGAATTAGGTTTGAAATAGTTGTTCCGACTTTTAAGGGGGTTAAGGTCCTGGCCTCTTAGAAGGGTGGTCGGATTTTCATGACACCCTCATTTGGGTAGAATTCCAATAAATAACGCAACGTCGCGACATTTCCATGGCTGTTGACGTAGGCGTAAAACAGAAAATATCAACTCGTTGGCGATGCCCCTTTATAGGGTGTAGAAAAATTAGAAAGAAGACCGAAACGACTTGATATACCGAGTTCATGATGAATGGTTGTAGCGGTGTGTTTATATCTGAACTAAACTTTACAAGAGAATTAAATGAGTTAATATATAGATATCATTGCTATTCCTGCTAGCTGAAAAGTTTTATTGTCAACAAACTTACTTTGCATTTCTATGCATATGCCGTTGCAATTAACCGCATCCGCTGACGAAAAAAGTCTTTCAATGCTGCTACGAAGCTATTTTTCTGTTGAAACCAAAAAGAAAAAATAGAAGCAAGGATCAGGAAACGATATAATTAGCCTTCAAACCATGTTATAATGACGGTTTTCAGACGGTTTTCAATGAAATTCTTTACATTTTCGCCTTTACTTTTTAGTCGACCAACAAGTTAGATATATAGAGTAAACCGCGAAAGCACTGAGCACTCCAGGGTCTTCAATCCATCTTCCATTCCTTTTAAGCGATCATGCTCCTGAATAAGTTCTTCTCATTTGAAACCCGCAAAGTTTGTTTTAATTATATTCAACCGAAGGCTTCTCTCAACTTCTCGCTTTTCTAATAGTGGATTCCCGAATGATATTTCCATAGCAACAGCTGATAAACATTACCTGTGGATGTAAACACTAACAGCTGGTTGGTACACACAGCTGAGTGTGAGATAAGGATTTCTATAGGAAATCATGACATTTATTAAATATAATTCTCTGTAAAAGGTACATTGGTGCATATTTTTCAATCAATTCCGGTGGAGGAATTTCATACCTTTTTGAAGGATAAATGAATCAGTCATAAAAATGAATAATTGAGTTATTTTTAGAAGCAGGCGAATAGGCTTGGCCATTGAACCCGATGGCCTTAAGGAAGAGAAAGGGATAAATTGTTATATAACTCTAGTAATATGATTTAAAGAAACCCAGTGATTCTAACCACTTAAAGAAACAAAACTATTTCCCTACTTCCTCAGATTTTTGTTACATAGACATTTTAATTATTCAATTCAGGTCAAAGAGATCAACATTTACCCTATATTAAGATACGCTAATAAATGTCGCTATTTACCACTATCAATATTGTTTGATGGCACAATTAAAGTTGAATTAAAAATGTACGGCTCCAAGCACTATGTTTGTGCATAAACAGGTTCTTAACCGACTCATAACACCGCTGGGTCTAGTTTTTGTGTTAAATCCCTTTACCAAAATAACTACATAACCTCACCCTCATGTACATATTTAAACGTAAAATTATGCATCTTTGAGATACGAATGTTTTTATTTCAAAGATGCATAATTTTACGTTTAAATATGTACACATTAACATGTTGTTGCCTATGTATTATATTTTCTTAATTTGATATTCCTTATTTCCTGTTTATATTTGAATATAATAAAACAACTGCAGAAGCTCACTGCAGAAGCTAAGGGTGAGGTTATGGCCTTAAAAACTATTAATTTTTTATTACTGATCGTTCCAAGGTTGTGGTTTTTATTGTTTTATGTGTTGGTGTTGAATTTTTGTGCTGTTTGCACCTTATAAATCTACTGTTTGCACCTTATGTGAGTGGCCGCCTGTTGGTAAATAGCAGCCCAATCGACTTACAATATGTTTTCTTAGTACCATTATCTTATTGTCAATTTAGTTTTTTCCCACTTCGGTTTTTGGTGTGGGAATTTCTTTCTGATTGCGCATTTTCCTGAACATTGCCTTATTGTACCTTACTGTCGAATTCAGGGACATCTTAATGTGCTTTTAGCGTACACACAAAAAATGGAATTCGTTCCTTACAAATTTCCATTTAGAGGACTGTGATATCTCTTAATGGTTGAAAAGGATATGAGAAGGTAGCGCTCTAAGTTTTGCATATATGTGTTCTTCAAAATTAATACTTGCATGTCTCACATTTTCACCTTATTTCAGCATATAAGGTTGCAAAGAATTGCAACAATGATCATTATCAGGCACAGTTTATGTCTACATTCCAATACTTATAAATTAAATAGATTAGTGGTTGATCAGGCACAGTTTATGTCTACATTCCAATACTTATAAATTAAATAGATTAGTGGTTGATCAGGCACAGTTTATGTCTACATTCCAATACTTATAAATTAAATAGATTAGTGGTTGATCAGGCACAGTTTATGTCTACATTCCAATACTTATAAATTAAATAGATAAGTGGTTATTATTGTTACTCTAAAGATTTGTATCTGTCAGGAACATATTGATACAATAAATAAACTTTATGTTTATACAATTTTCCTGGGATTCTGAGCAGAGATAGAAATACGACCTTTGTGCAGATAAGAAATGTTAACATATATCTGCATAAACATGCAGACAATTATTCATTTAGGTATGTAATTACCAATTAATTAACCGATTTATTAGTCTGGGGTAATGATTTCCCAAGACATCAATGTTAAACTGTAAAGTTGATGTACCAACCGCTCAAGCTAGAAACCAGTAAAAACCAATACTGAGTACCAGCTAGCTGAATTTTGGAAATAATCTATTCTTGTATTTTATTCAAGACTGTTGGCAATACAAATGACATAAACACTTCTTCGTCGGGTAGCTTCTGTCTTTTAACCACAGTTTTCTTTTGGATGTCTCCTAATTTGATATTCAAAACATTTAATCCTTTTTTAAAAGTCTATCCTGCCCAGACATTTGTTTCAATGCCAATTCTAAGCCATCTTCAGAAAACCTTGCAACTCTTTTAATGTCTCCTGCCATTGTAGTAAGCATATACTATCCAAATGGGGCGTTTTTGCCCTTTGATATCATAATAATCTCTGAAACTCGAGACCGAGATATCTATGACAATTATATGACTATTGATAGATAAATTGTCAATTAGGTTAAGTGTGTTATGGTGGGAAATTTGAGTTATGTTAGGATTTTAGTAGGGGGGGGGGTCATATGGGAATCGTCTCAGACTTTCAGGAACTGTCACAGACATTGGCACCATATGGCACCACTTGGTTCCAAACATTCTGGATGGGTGGATACCATAAGCCGGAGAAGAGGATCCTGGAGGTTGAGGGACAGGCCAGAGATCTTCACTTGTCTCAACACGCCTCTTTGGCCTCGGATTCGGTGTAAACGGGAGGCCGTGGAGGCTCGACACGGTCAATCGGCTGCCATGCCTTGCCCTGAGAGTTCTACTTCCTTCTAACTTTCTCAGTGTCGAATGATACGCAACCGTGTTCCAAATTTCTTTATTTAATCATCCGTTTACCTATTTCTCAGAAGGCAGAGAGACAGGGTGGGTACAACGTCTGAATGTTATTTCGGTTTCTTTAGTTGACGTCTGACTTAATATTCAGTTGTTGGTAAGCTTGGGTGGTCTGAAGTACTTGGAATCTTGCACGGCGAGTATGACGGGTATGTAGCTTTGGCGCTGGAAGCTGGAGAGCCGTTTCCGTATAGCGTCCCCTTGTAGGGCTCCAAGGAGGGTGAAGCGCATAGCCGTCGAGACATAAAACTTAAAACATGGATTCAATGCCACGGATGAACCAACGATCAGGTACATACGTGGCTATGCACTATGTGGCAAAAATCATTAAGTGGCTGCCAATTTTAAGTGCCTTTCAAATATGTTCTCACGGACGAACACTTATGTGCCTATGTGTCCATTATAAGGAGGCTTTTTGTGTATAACTTCCATCACCTAAGGGCCTTTTTCCAGACTTGCCACACACAATCTCTTTCTCAATTTTCAATTTGTTTTCCGGTTTTGACCATTGAAAAACAATCCTCACCCCAAAAAAACAGGTCTGTATGAAATAAAACAAGAAATTTAAAAGCAGTTCCTCTTTATTTAGTCTGTTAGAGTAAATTTTAAGCTTAATATAGAACCAGAAGATATCAGCTCAAAAAGGGGCATAAAAATGAGGCTTGGTTAGGGGGTTAGGCAATATCCCAAAACGAATTCCAATATCCCTTATCCAAAAATTCCTAATGAATAATCCGCATCACGAAACACCCCAAACAAGCCTCAGTGTAAATGTACTACTCAAAAGGAGTAGAGTGTTGAAGAGCCCTTTTTTGCCTTAAATTTGGTAAAAGTAAAGAAGTTATAATTAGGATGTAAAATACAGTCCAGGAGACAGCCAAATGATCTTACAAGATGCAGTACACTTTTCACATTAATCGTAACAGCCTGCAGAAATAGAAAAAAGGACATTTTGCACTTTTTGGCATATTTTCACCATTTTTCCAGTTTTCACTACCCGCACACGTGACAACAAAAATAATTCTTTGCATACAATATGCCTGGAAGATACTTAATAATTATATAATGGTCGGATATGAAAGGCCAAGCTGGCGAGCCAAAATAGTCTGAAACTGGCAGGCCAGATTTTCTAAATTCTATAATTTGTCAATGATGATTGAAAAGTTGCAAATGTTACAAAGATAAGAGCTGTCGCAGGACAGCGTAGCTCGCCTGACTTGTGCTTTGCCACTAAGTCTATTAAAATTGACCCATGACCTTGACCTCTAGGTCACTGGTGCGATCGGCCGTCTAGCTAAACCATCTGTGTTTGTGAAGGTTATAGTTATTTTGTCCACCGTTAGTACATCAGACCCTGTGACGAATCTCAATAGTCGCTTCAGCGCAGCGGGACTTTCCTGTGCCTTAATATATTGCTGAAAATATTTCAAGCAATCTGTTTCCTCTCGGCTGTCCGGGAAGGATTGAATTATTTTCAACACCTTTTTCACTGTCGGTACCTTTTCTTCGTACATTTCTTCTACTGATAATGGGTCAGGGAAATAGAGAGAAAGTTTACTTCTTGTGTCAAATGCCATTTTATCTAAGGCATATTTGGGTTTTTGTATGATCTCTTTATGTGCGATTTGCAGAACTAGGGGCTTCATATCACCTTTTGGGTAACTCTTACTACCAAACCTATCTAAAAGGTCGATCAGGTCATCTTGATCCTCTTCCATGTTAATGTTACCGTCCACAGCGCGTCACACTTGCGTTAAAGTTTTCTAGAAGTCCATATCTTGACAACCACTCATCAGAAAGCATTCATACGTGGACCATAGATACCCTGTAGGGTTAGCTTTCATTCCATGGCATCGGGCCCCTGGGTCCAGGCCAGGGGGTGGGGCTGGAGGTTAAAATCTAGAACACCTTCAAAAATGGCAATTCTTGTGTTAAAGTTTTCTAGAAGTCCATATCTTCACAACCACTCATCAGAAAGCATTGATACTTGGGCCATTGACACCCTGTAGGGTCGGCTTTCATTCCATGGCATCAGATCCCTGGGTCCATGCCAGGGGGTGGGGCTAGAGGTTAAAATCTAGAACACCATTAATAATAATGGCTTTTCTGTGATATAGTATTCTAGAAGTCTATATCTTGAAAACTTTTTATCAGAGGGCTTTCATACTCGGACCATAGGTACCCTGTAGGGTTGAGTTTCATTTCATGGCATCGGATCTCTTGGTCCATGCCTGGGGGGTGGGGCTGGAGGTTAAAAACTAGAACACTGTAAAAATAGATGTACTGCTGTGCAACTTTTACAAGGAGTCCATATCTTGACAACAACTTATCATAAAGCATTCATACTTCATACACTTTAGGTTCCATGACATCGGACCTCTGGGTCCGAGTCAGGGGGGCGGGGCTAGAGGTCAAAATCTAGAACTCCCCGAATTTTTTTTTCTTTTTATTTCTTAATAGAAACAACTTAGGAAGATGGTTGGTCATTCATCTTTTGACTTTGTGACACTGACTTGTGTGTCATGAAAGTAACGGTTGTTTGACCCACTTTCCATGGTTCAGTGATTTTGCCTTATATCTTGACACTCAATTAGTATATTTTCTTACTTCTTTCAGATTATGAGTGAGTACGACCAGGCCTTTGACCCCAATATTCTTATAGGTCACTGTGACCTAATTTCACGGTTCAGTGATTTTGCCTTATATCTTGACACTCAATTAGTATATTTTCATACTTTTTTCAGATTATGAGTGAGTATGACCAGACCTTTGACCCCAATGTACTTATAGGTCACTGTGACCTAATTTCACGGTTCAATGATTTTGCCTTATATCTCGGTACTCAAATGGCTTATGAACAAACTTCTTTCAAAGTATGTTTGCGTATGACAAGACCTTTGACCCTGAAGTAGCCCTAGGTCACTGTGACCTAATTTCACGGTTCAGTGATTTTGCCTTATATCTTGACACTCATTTAGTATATTTTCATACTTTTTTTTCAGATTATGAATGAGTATGACCAGACCTTTAACCCAAACATACTTATAGGTCACTATGACCTAATTTCATGGTTCAGTGATTTTGCTTTATATCTCAACACTGAATGGGTATATGATCATATTTCTTTCACATTATGAGTAAGTATCATTAGACTTATAGGTCAGTGTGACCTTATTTCACGGTTCAGTGATTTTGCCTTGTGTCTTGGCACTCAGTTGGTATATGAACACACTTCTTTCACAATATGAGTGAGACCTCTAAATCTTAGGTAGTTATAGTTAACGTTCATAGTTCAGTGATTTTGCCTTATTGCATCAAGGCAAAAAGATGTATGAGCATAATGCTTTGGGTTACTGGTCGGGTTTGACCTTATGTTTGACAAAGGTCAGAAGCAGTCGAGCACGCTGTCCTGCGACAGCTCTTATTGAATTCAGCTATTTCAGCATTGGTTCTGAAAACATGTTGTCAAACTGAATTATGGCAGCAATGAAAATGTATTTCATAATCAGTTATCACATTAATCAACAGAAAGAACTTAAATTTTACTGCGAGCAAGGCTTTGAGTATACCCATATCAAAAGTATCTGATGCAGGTCAAGAAACATAGTAATCAGAGGACCCATGGTCCTGTAAGGGCTCATCTGACATCTGATATATCAAGGGCGGATCCAGAAATTTTCATGAGAGGGGTCCAACCAAACTGGTGATTTTTGGTCACAGACGAGGGGGGGTCCAACCCCCAAAATTTCCCAAAATGACCTTTTTTAGGTAAAATTTTCAGATTCCAGGTGGGGTCCGGACCCCCGGTCCCCCCCCCCCCCCTGGATCCGCCTATGTATATAATCAATTAGTATATAATCAATTAGTTTTATTATTATAATAATAATTTTTTGCTTTTCTGCTAGAGGACATATACATCACTAAATGTATATACATATATTTTTTTCTCTCTTTTTTTTGTCCCTAAGTACCTGTAGAAAATGTGTTGCTTGACCAATTGTGCTATAGCCTTAAAACGGTCATGGACTTTCAGGCGCCAGATAACTGGTATTCCCTGCTTTATGAGCATATCACCGTGACTTGAAAGTGCACTGTCCATCTTTGCAGCAGTGTCCGCTTCTTTGAGCTAGAAATAATGACAATCATTGTATACTACCCAGATACTACCGATAACCTTCAAGAGCAGCAATTATCATATATCTGAAGGATAAGAACAAAAGTTCTTCATCCAAGCTTCAAAAGAACTATCCTTTGGAAATTTAATGTTGAATAGCCACACATGATTTACTGTGCATATGTTATTTAAAGGATAAAAAACACTATATGACCAGTTTGAGTTGTCCTTTTTTATCATTTTTCACCATTTTCTAGCCCCTATTTGCAGATATAAAAGGTGTCCTTCTTATACTTTCTGATTAACATAACCAAAATCAATGAGATTGTTTTTGTTTTTTGTTAGAATCTGGACTAGAAATGTGCTTTAAATGCCACCACCACATTCTCACCACCACGATCAGACCTGATTCTTGAAGGTATCCCATAGTTTTGATAAGCTTCGATTAAGTGTCTGAGAACAGTTGAAGCACTGTTATTTTTGTTGGATTTCATGAAGGTTATTATCCTAGAGTGGCCATCTATGCAACCATGTGTTTATATACCTCATCTGCAAAAGAATGAAACCCCCTCAAACTTTTTTCATGAAGATATAATTGTTGTATGTAATGCGAGGTAATGCAATAGTTATCATTGCATACAGTGCATGAAGGAATAGCGAACTAAAATGAGACACAGCAAAGCTTATAGACAGGCCTTTTAAATCAGCGTGGTTGTTACCCACACACATCTCATTATTAGCACTTCTTTATGATTTGATCACTGTGTCAAGAAAAGTTAGAAGTTTCCCCATGTAAACACGGTTTCTTGTGTGCACATTAGCTGTTGTTTGCATATGTGTCTATGGTGTAATATTAAAGTGTCTTAAAATATGTTTATATAAATGTGTGTGAACAAATTTGTTTTTATCGTTTTGATAGCTTTCTTAAGGTCAAATTCTGACAATCGACAGAATTCATCTGCTGCCTCGTTTGTACAGCTAGTCTGTACCACCCTAAACTGGATCAAAAGTTCTTTAGAAGCTATACATAGTCTTGAGACAGTCTGAAATAATTAAACATCATTAACAAAATTAAGGTTAAAGTCGTGGACCCCAAAAATTTATTTATTTTTGTGTCGTATTTAATGTCCCAGTCAACAATAATTTTGTCATATTAGGATAGAGCCTCGATTTTCTGGGCATAGACCAGTGCTCTGGGGATTTAATGTGTCTTGCTCTGACATGATAATCATGTCACTTTAACAATGAACGTTTTGTGCCTTAAGTATGTTATAATATTTTAGTTAAAATTAAAACTGAGATCCTTTAAGAGCAGTGAACATATTAATGAGAAAGGGGGTGGGCCATACCGCGGTTTCGACTATTAAGTTTAGGTAGCTGAGTGGCCACCTATTGGGAAAATAGCTGCTCACTCGGCTTACGATATGTTTTCTTGATTTAACTACCTGATTGTTAATTAAGTTTTTTCCCACCTCGGTTTTTGAAGTGAGAATCTTATTCTGATTGCGCCTTTTCCCTGATCGTTGCCTACGTGTACCTGTCTAAATCAAGTGAGCTTACACTTAACTTACATTTTGTTATTTCATAATACGTTGGCTAGATCACACCTTTTAAGATTCTTCAACCTAATGCCTTGTTTTGTATATGGATGCCTGCAACACAAATAAATACAGATTATCATATGACAGTAATACACAGACTGTCTAAGCTTTTAACCAGTATTTAGTTTTTCAGTTACACCCCTATGGGCGGTTTCCCTTTATCACGTCAGGGTGAACATTTGTCACCAACATGACAGGCATATGTACCAGCCGGTTATCGAACCCGCACACTCTTGATTACTAAGTGAATACGCTATCCATTTCACCACCGGGGTTATACAGTCCATTAGCTTATACAGTCCATTGGTTTGCTATAACTCTTATGTCTCTTAACATGATTTCCCTATTGCTTGTTTACATGGGTGTGTATCAAGCCACTGCAGAAGATGGGGGTGAGGTTATGGCCAGGTTTAACCGGTTTAAGCCCGCAGTAACTTTGTGTTTCTGATCGCTCCAAGGCGATACTTCTGTGGTGGTTCTTTTTGTGTATGTCTTGGTGGTTAAAATTTTTGTGCTGTTGGCGCCTTATGTATATTTTTATATTTAAGTTAAGGTAACTGAGTGGCCACCTATTGGGAAAATAGCTGCTCATTCGGCTTCCGATATGTTTTCATGGTATAAGTACCTGATTGTTAGTTTGGTTTTTCCCCACCTCGGGTTTTGGAGTGGGAATCTTTTTCTGATTGCGCCTTTTCCTGATCTTTGCCAACTTGTACCTTTTTGTACCATTTTCATTCCCCTACCGATGGAGCCTCCAAATAAAATTTAACTTTCATTGGCCAAGCAGTTTCACAGATCTTTGAAATGGTGGACTGACGCCAGTTCATGGGTATAATATAAACTCACCTGTGAGCCTTCTGCACATGTGATTTAACAATTCTCTGATATTGTGCTCAAAATTCCCTGACATTTTCCTTACTCGTTGGAACCGTGGATGTTGGTCCTGCAGAATAGCCTACTCTTCTCCTGTTGAAAACCCTTCAAGTTTATGGCCAAAATCTAATCTTACTTTTCTTGAATATTCTACACATGCTGCTGTCAGTCCTGGAATGTCCGTGGGATCCTTCTTTTTCCCCTAGAAGCTTATTGATAATTCCACCATGAAATCAGAATCACGAAAAGGTACATTCAGGTCCATTTTTGCTGACTTGATATGTTCCAAAAATGGCTTTGGTGCGGAATTCTGTCTTAAATTCTGAAACATATTATCGGTCATACAAGAATAACACACTCCTACTTATTAAAGCGAGAATATCAACCTAAATGCATAGGCTGTGATACATCATTTACAGTCAAACACATTCTTTTAGATGCACTGATTTTGCAAAGCGAACTTTTTGTTTTCAAGCTAATAATTTGAAAGAATTGTTCAAAGATGTACCCACTGGTAAAATTTTATCATTTCTAAGACAAGTTAATTTGTTTTTTAAAATATAAACTTTTAGCCACCAATTTTATTTCATTTATTGTTTCTTTACATCTACATTTATATTTTACTTAAGTGTTACATTTTGATATGATTTCAATATGTTTTATCGTTTCACCTTGGTAGACGCTTATGACCCATCAGGGTTGATGCGTCGTTAAGCAACAAACAAACAAACAATATTATTGCACTAATATGACCAACCGTAAAGAAAAGTTCAATAGATACACACACATTGATTGAAGCAGTTTCAGTCACATGAAAATGGGAATAAGGAAATCCTTACAGTTAGACACAAATAAAGTTAACAATGAACTGCACCAATCTACCTATTGGTTAAAGAAGCAATTTTGTGATTAGTAACTTTGGCATTTCAATAAAAGTTTGGCTTTCTTAATGCTCATTGTCCTTTCCCTTGAGTGTTTATAGTGCGGCATGGGGTACCCATGAGTACATTACAAAGTTGCAGCGGATTTCAGCAGGTTGCATCTCCTGGCCTACTTCTATGATGCAGCTAATGTTGCTAGGGAACCTCTGGAGATACTGACGTTTTGCCAAACCTCAAGAGCCAGATTCAGATCAGTCTACGTGCCATAGGTTTTAGTGAAACACAAATGCAAATGCTCAACACCAGCCAAGAGGTGCTGCTCTATGCCAACAGACTTTTGTTTGCATAAGGTATTCCACTACTTGTGCATAAAAATTCGGAGGCAGTCGACGACACTGAAGATGACCAGTCAAGGCCAGAGTCACCTGTGGAAGAACAGAACAGTCTGGACAAGCAGAATGT
Source organism: Rugalucina vietnamica (assembly GCA_964017185.1). Lineage (NCBI taxonomy): Eukaryota > Metazoa > Mollusca > Bivalvia > Lucinida > Lucinidae > Rugalucina > Rugalucina vietnamica. The sequence continues at coordinate 7,402,377 of OZ024879.1, read as the reverse complement.
CACGACAGATCCTCTTTTGGCACAGGGCCTTCCAATCGTAGCATCAGCTGGACTACAGTGAAGTTCATTGTCCATAATTTATAAAAGGTAAGTCACATACTTATTATTATTTATCAAAACCAAACCATATTCTTAAATTTACTCAAATGTAGAAAACCTTCGGGCAATCTTTCGGCAAACAAAGCAGACTCTGAGCAGACAGTCGTCTGATCAAATTTTAGATTGCTGGCTCATGTCCACTGTGAAATGAACCTACAATGCAGACTCTGGGCAGACTGCATTTTGATCAATGTTTACATTGCTGACTTAAATTACCATCATTACTGTTGAACATGTCTTATAAAATCTAGCAAGATGATAGAAAATTCACAAAAATAAGCATTGTTCGAATCTCAAAAATCTTATCCACAAGTATCTGTATCAAGATGTATACATACTTGTGAATTATTATCAATAGCACCACAACTTAATAGGCGGCCCCATGGCCGAGTGGTTAAGAGCGCTAATATTTCATTACCGCACTATCAATAGCACCACAACTTGATAGGCGGCCCCGTGGCCGAGTGGTTAAGAGCGCTAATATTTCATTACCGCACTTAACCATTCGATCATCTCACCGCTGTGTCTCAATTAATGTCATAACTGAGTTACTGTAATAGCAGGAAAATACATGAGAGAAAGCCTAATAAACTGGTGCTCTTTTATTTGACTGTGTCAAGCTTTGGGTTATGTTGGATGTAGTCATGTCATAGCGATATCATGGGCCCTTGCAATTTATACAATACAGTTACAAAATTGGTTTAGAATGCCAAGTAAAATATTATTATTTTATTATTTTTAGCACAAAGATACTTGGGAAAACAACACAACTGTAACTTAAGATATCCCGAAGAAAAATATGTGCAAAATAGCAGTATGCTAGCCACACAGTGTGGGTGAGTGTGCCTTTATGTTGTTGATTTTTTTTTATAAACCTGAGGGTGCTCTTTTTGGAGCATGTGCAGTTAATTAATGAATACAGTAGGCCAAATTGATCAGTATTTTATATAAGCTTTGTAGTAGAAAGTCATCTTTCTTGTACATTACATATGTAGGAAGTGGTATAAAAATAAAATCACCTATCCAAGACTTAATAGTTTATGCCCATTTTAAGCTTAAGACTCTATTACTTCCAAACATTCATTATAAAAAGTAGACAAATCAGCAGATGAAAGATCAACATGAAAAATATTCCTGCCTATCTCTACTTATCAGCTAAGCTTAATGCAAAGCATAAAGTTGCGGTGTTTTGTATAAGAACATATATTTAATTTGAACAACCAATTGTTTCCATCTAATGTGGCCATATAGTGTTGGCTCAATGTCTCTCCACCAGCTTTGATCTGTTCCGGAACAGGACCTATGACTTCTGGAACGTTCTCCATATGGTCAGGATGGCTTTTCAGCGTTGATGCCATTACCAGTGGTGAGCAGTTGTTGTTCATGGCAACAGCATATATTCCTGCCATCAAATTAGCCATAGAGGTCTTATTGGTTAGACTGATGTCGAGATGGCGGATGTATGGTATTATCGCTCCTGCTAACATCTGAGTGAGTCTTTCCTGCCGGGCTCTCTCTTTCATCTGAAACAAAATACATAATTTCTTTACACCACAATGTTCTGTAAAAAGATGATATGGTAGTTGTATCGTTGAACGCAGAAATGTTAAAAAAATCGAAAGTTAAGAAATTGGTAATTATACCCCATGTGGCTTCTGGAAAAGGAGCTCCAGTTGTTTTGTCTGTCATCAGAGGTTCAGTCCTCTCCTCCAGACTCCCAGTTTCCCTTTGTTCCGTGGTTGGCATCACAACGGTAAACGGTGAACTTGCGCTGCCGGTTGTATGGTCAGTAGTTATATTTCTCGGTTCTGTTGTTACCTCTGCAGTTGTCGCCTCTGGACCCATACTACGTGGCTCTGCGGTAGGCATACTAGTAGACGCTGCTGCTTTTGAGGCCTGAAATAAATATGTCAAAATTGGCCTTAATTTTATAAAGTTAGGTATGGTCTAGACTCGAGAATCTTAGGCTCATTGTGAACGAAAAAAAATCATGACAGTGCCTCCAGACACAGAGCAGCTATTTTCCCAATAGGTGGCCACTCAGTTACCTTAACTTAACTAAAAATATGAAAACATACATAAGGCGCCAACAGCACAAAAAAGTTTTATACACTAAGACATAAAACAAAAAGAACCACCACAGAAGTATCGATTTGGAACGATCAGTAACACAAAGTTACTGGCGGGCTTAAACCGGTTTTACATGGCCATAACCTCACCCTCAGCTTCTGCAGTGGTTCATAACATTTAGTTAGTTATTCGGTCCTCGTGGTGAATCTCTAACTAGTAAATGAATGGAGCATCCTTAGGAAGGGAGAACGAAAGTATATATAAATGGTCCAGGTCACATGACCAAGATGGTCGCCATGGCTATAAATAGCAAAATCCTTTAAAATCTCCAGAATCAGAAGGCCTATGATTTTGAAACTTGGCATGAAGCATCAGGATGAGGAGCTCTACAAAGTTTATATATATCATGAACCTGGGATGACCAGGGACATGAATAACAGGGATTGTGATGGGGACCGTTAGCCATTACCACATACCAAATATCAAAGCTGTGGCCCTTGTGGTTTCACAGAAGAGGACTTCTGAAAATTTTTTTCCACTAAAATATGTATATTGCCCTGGCAACCAGAGTTCTAGTCCGGTCTGCTCAAAAACAATATGCAGCTTTTCCCATTGCCCAAATGATGCTGCATATGAAATCTGATCAAGATTGGCCAATGGCTTTAGATATATTGATGAGATTTTTCCATTATAATTAATGAGACAATTGATCTCCGGGTCGTGGCCTAATTTGACCTCAGGTACATGAATGGCAGGATTTATGTAGGCCACTAGCCATTGACAAAAACCCAATTACAAAAATGTAGGCCTTGTGGTGTCAAAGAAGATTAAGTTTTTCCTTTTTATAAGTCAATGGGAGCTATATGTTGCCATGCCAACCAGAGTTCTGATCAGATCTGCCCTAAAACATAATGTAGCTTTTCCCCATGCCCAATGATGGTGAACATGAAATTTGATCAAGATCGGCCAATTGGCTTCAGAGATATACTTGTTTGTGGGCAGACAGACGACACCGGTTCATTGCTATACTAATTCCTCAATCGTATAATCTCTCACAATGCTATCTAACACTCTTCTTTACCGGACTGTATCCTAAACCTTATTAATTGCACCCCGACATTTATATGTTAGTTGTTACCTGATATGGAGATATCGCTCACAACGCCGATTATAATAATGTTTCTGTGACCTAGTATTCACTTACTATTAGACTGTATCTTAACACTTCAAACATAATGAGTCCATGTCTCAGAGAAAAAATAAGAAAACAATGGTAATAGGTTGAGTCCCTGTCTCGGATATAAAACTTAATATGGCGATATCGATAATCGCTCACAAGATCTATTCTTAAATTTATTTTCATGAACAACTGCATTGCAAATTTTGACATAAATTGAAAATCAAAGAATAAGAGAAAGTAAACTACCACAAAAATATCCGCTTGGACATAATTGTTTGCTTTGTTACTTTTAGAACTAGAAAATATGTTTATGAAACACTATGCCACCAACTTATTACATTGTAAGAGAAAACAACATTTGTAGAAGGAACTGATATGCCCATGTATGCAAAACCACAACCCAATGTTGAAAACATGAATGGAAAATTGTCTAAGTTCTCACAGCTATCATTTTGTCAAAAATCATATTTTCATGATAACATTTCTTCATGCAAATGTCCAATATTATATTATGTTGGCAAAGTATCAAAGCATTCCATCAAAAGTTGTGGGAGGAGTTGATTGGCCCGTGTATGCACAACCATAACACAATGTTGAGAACATGCATTAGAAATTGTGTAAGTTCTCACTGCTGTCATTTTTTGCCCCATGTTTATTGTCTCGCCTGGTTGGGACTGCTCCATCCTAGGCTAGGTGTACTGGTAGGCTGACGGAACTGGTTGGACGGTGTTCGTCTCGGAAATCATTTATATGCCCAATAGCACCGCCAGTCTCGCTGCAGTAACAATCTGTTGGGCATAGCCAAGTGATGGATGGATACATCTCCCTGTATCATGGGGCACTGGACAACATCTGCCAGCCGAATGTCAAACCTATCTCTGAGCTTATCAGAAAGAGCGTTGATGTTATCCATGCCAGTTCCGACACAGAGGAATAGAAGATTCAATAGAGAGCATATTTTTCAACTGAGTCGAAATCTATGACACGGAAGAGGCTAATTAGCAAGTCGACAACCCCTTCCCTGTCGTGTGGTATTTGATTAAAGAAGCCATGATATTGACATGAACATCCTGAAATGACGGGGTCAGTGTGCAGGATAGATGTCACATATGATAAAAATAAATATACGCACGTGACCAGAACTGCTCAATTCCAGAACCCCCCCCCAAAAAAAAAAAAAAAAAAAAAAATATATAATTAAGGGTCCATATTCTGAACCATTCATTTGTGTGTTGGGCAACCTATATTTTTTTTTTCAAAAAAAAATACTTAAACGATGGTTCCCTACTTTTGGTTTGAATTATAAGCCAATATGTTGTCCCATTAGGCAACACAAAAATATTTTTTGGAAAAAATGTTTTTTTCTTATTATTATTTTTGGGCAAAAAGTCGAAAAATATACATGTTTTTGTTAGACCCCAAATGTGAAATGCCACCACTTACAATAAAAATTTTGAACACTGAAGCTTATTGCCAAAACATCGAACTACCTGGAACGTGAGAATTTTATTCCAAAACTCACGCTTTGTATAAGAAAAGTTGTTGCAAAGAACACACTTTTACCAAAGACATGTGATTTCTTCAACGAGCCATAAAATCCATTCATAATTTTAATGTTACATTTTTTGACATATTTTCTTTTACACTTATATTCACGGTGCAACCAAATCGTACATTACCCGTCGAAAAAGTAGTCTCTTCTCTACCATTTAAGTCATGACTCGTGTGTTGATACGCCTTGATATACACAAACAAAGCAAATTCCCAAACCCATGTCTTCGATTTAGAATGGCTGATATTGACATTGTGGGCCTAATCACTGGAAGTCTGGTCTAAAATTAATACACGCCGAAATATGTTTGGCTGAAACATCGCTAATTTTTGTTTTATTTTCAACAAAATCATGTTTTATTTGGCCGTTTATATTCTTTCCTATATGACTAGCGACTGCTTCGTTAAACAACACCACATAATTGTAAAATAACAGGAACTATTTCTTTAGCGTAAAGTCATTGTGTCAAAACAGGAAGTAAACCAGCGGCTCCACGAGAATATTTTTGGTCAAAAGAAAAATATGAATATCGTCTTTTCCTAAAGTAATGTGTGAAAGATCGAGGTAAGTGTACATGAAAATCACTGGCGAATCATTAATAATTTCAGATGATACATGTTATTACGTAACCAACCCATGTCAACAATCTACGGAGGGCTGCAGTGTTGCGATATGGTTTGTGATGAAATCCTGGAAGGAAAAAATGCATTTTCTGCTCCCAATTACCCATCTATTTGATTAAATTGACTGTTCAGGGGTCCAGCAAATCTAGAGACAACTTTTATTTCAGCTTTGTCTAGAGTGGCTGCGAAGGCACTTGACAGTATAAAAAAGAACTTTACAGGTGTTGTAAGAAAAACAAATCTGTCTTGCTATCTTTGATAATATTTCACCAGGTGTGTGGGTCCTCATGTAGTTGCTATATGATAAGATTCATATTGTTTGATCTATAATTGACATTTTTTACTCTTCTGAGAACATCATAACGTCTGAATTATTTCCGGAATCTTTTCCATACAGCGTGTACAGAAAGGATAGAACCTTAAATGGTGGTGGTGTTATGCTTCTTGTGCATAAGGACATCCCATACATCCCCCTCACAGAATTGGACAATGACGCAGAGTCAGTTTGGGTCAAACGTTTTGTAAATAAGAAAACTCACTTTGTGGCTAGCTGGTATCCCCCACCTGTTGATGGTCATTTACCTGTATCGGACAATGGAAATGACTTATTGAATTTCCTGGAAAAGTTTGACAATTTATTTAGAGAACAGCTTGACAAAATCAAAAATATTAATAAAGGAAACAACCCCCCCCCTTAATTCACGTTTTAGGCGATTTTAACTTTAGAGATATTGTATGGCCGGACAGACTCAGCAAATCTGGGTCATCATTGAGTCAGACGGAGGGTCAGATTTTGATAGATACCATGAATGACCATGGTTTGGAACAATTAGTCAATTTCCCCACCAGAGAAAGAAATCCTTTGGACTTAATTTTGACCTCTCTTCCTTGTCAGTTTGCAGACATTCATTCCCCGGAAAAGCTCAGTGATCATGACATTGTTCCCCCTATAAAGAAACCTAGGAGAAAAGTATATCGTTATCAGAAAGATGATTATGAATCTGTGAGAGCAGAAACACTCAAATTTGCAAAGGAAAGATACTTCAACGGTTACTCAGATACTCGGTCGGTCCAGGAAAAATTTCAATCTCATTACATCGTTCATTCAGGAATCGACAGATAAACATATCCCCTCAAAAACTAGTCGCTCAGTTTCCTCTGTCCCTTGGATAACACCTGAAATAAGAAGGAAGATTCGCAGAAAAAATGCAACTCATGCAAAAGCTAAAAAGACTGGTAGTGCAAAATTTAGATCTAAATTTGAATCTTTACGGAAAGAGATCAAAGCTGATATCAGGAAACAGCATGATCTTTACGTGAACAACTTGGTAGGAGATGTTAAGGCTAATCCTAGAGATTTTTACAGGTACATAAACAGTCAAAAAAAAGATACTCAAGGTATTCCCGCGTTGAAAAAGAGAAATGGAAGTGAACTTGCACAGTCCGAATTTGAGAAGGCAGAAGAATTTAATGGTCAGTTCTCGGATGTTTTCACTAAAAGTGAATACAAACAGGTCCCTCTTATGGATAGATCTGCCCCATTCATGCATGATATTGTGGTCACAAAGGAAGGGGTGACCAAACTTCTTAAAGGTCTAAATCCTTCTAAAGCCTTAAGGCCTGATGAGCTTCATCCCAGAGTCCTAAAGGAACTGGCTATGGAATTAGGGCCGGTATTCGCCCATCAGTCGTCAATTGATACAGGTGAAATTCCTAAAGAATGGTCTCTTGCTAATATTTGCCCCCTGTTTAAGAAGGGCGGCAGATCACTTGCCCGCAATTACCGCCCTGTTTCTTTGACATGCATTCCTTGTAAGCTTCTTGAACATATTGTATGCTCAAATATTATGGCCCATCTTGATGAACATGAACTCTTGCCGGACAGCCAACACGCATTTAGGAAATGGCATAGCTGTGAAACTCAGTTGACTACAGTGATAAATGATTGGGCCAAAATCTTAGACAAAAAATGCCAGGTCGACACTTTTATACTCGATTTTGAAAAGGCTTTCGATACTCCTCCCCATGAACTCCTTAAAAGCAATTTGTTTAGCTATGGAATAGGTGGAACAACACTGAATTGGATAAATGCTTTCCTTTGTTTCAGACAACAAAGGGTAGTGGTTAATGGTATTAAATCGGATTGGGCTCCAGTTGTGTCGGGTGTCCCTCAGGGCACCGTTCTCGACCCCTTGTTGTTTTTCTTGTATATAAATGACATCTCAGCAGACATCGAGTCTGAAATAAGACTCTTTGCTGATGATTGTGTTTGCTATCGTGAAATCAAGAATGAAGAGGATACATTGAAACTTCAGAGAGACATTGATCGTTTAGGCAGTTGGACTAGGAAATGGGGAATGAGATTTCAACCCGTCAAATGCAACATGATGCAGCTGACAAATAAACGGTCTAGTAAGATACAGGCTAACTACACCCTTGAGGGCACTGTACTGGAAAACGTTGAAAAAAAGTACAAGTAGGCAAAGATCAGGAAAATGCGCAATCAGAAAAAGACTCCCACTCCAAAAACCAAGAAGGGAAAAAACCAAACTAACAATCAGGTACTTATACCATGAAAACATTTCGTAAACCGAATGAGCAGCTATTTTCCCAATAGGTGGCCAATATTTATTTCGAGGGAAAAGTTCCAAAATCGTGCGGCAAGGTTTGTGACGGGAAATTATGTTTTTGAAGGAATCTCTTAAGAAAAGGAGGGAGGATAGTAGACTTATAGTAGAAATCAACACACTTTGGCTTTTCAGATACCTTCAGCTAGCAAAGAAGCATACAAAAGTTTCTTTCCACAGACTATCAGGGACTGGAATGACCTCCCTGATTCACTTATCTCCTCTGCTGAAATGTCTGATGACTGTGTGTCCAATTTCGCTTCGCTCGTGCGTTCAAGGGACAAATCTCTCCCCAATCCGAACCCCCTGGTGAAATAATGCCATTTGGCGTGTCACCAGTAAACTATTCAGATTCAGATTAAGGATGTGGGGTGGCCTGGTGGTAGAGCATCAAATTCTGAAAGAGAAATCAGTGGGGCTTGATCCCCACTCATAGCACCTTGTTGTGTTCTTGAGCAAGGGCACATCATCAAGTTACATGTAACCCCACAGCTTGTGTTGATACTTCAAGTTCAAGTTATGGTCATACAGTATATGGACATCAGTTTTATCAAACAAAACAAAACAGTTGGATTCTATGACATCCGAAACGTGCGTCAAAATAAATAATCTGTCAATCATCAAAGCTTACACTAAAAAGGTACAAGTAGGCAAAGATCAGGAAAAGGCGCAATCAGAAAAAAGATTCCCACTCCAAAAACCGAGGTGGGAAAAAACCAAATTAACAATCAGGTACTTATACCATGAAAACATACAGGCATTTATAGACTTTTCTATGCAATCTGTGCATTTCTATTTAGTGGGTTTAGAAAGATCTTAAACAACTTGGCCTTGTGATTATAAAACTTTTTTCAAGCTCAACATAGCTGGACATAAAATGTCAACTGCTCATAAAATCAAAAATAGTCAAAATTAATAGAAATTTTAGAGTCAGTTTAACTAAAGAGGTACAAGTAGGCACAGATCAGGAAAAGGCGCAATCAGAAAAAGATTCCCACTCCAAAAACCGAGGCGGGAAAAAAACAAACCAACAATCAGTACTTATACCATGAAAACATTTCGTAAGCCGAATGAGCAGCTATTTTCCCAATAGGTGGCCACTCAGTTACCTTAACTAAAAATATGAAAACATACATAAGGCGCCAACAGCACAAAAATATTTTCAACACCAAGACATAAAACAAAAAGAACCACCACAGAAGTTTCGACTTGGAACGATCAGTAACACAAAGTTATTTAAAAGCTTTTTAAATAATATAAAATGAAATGTTAAATCATGATTACATAAAAGTTTGTAATGGCATGTTCCAACATGACATGACTTAAAGAATTGGACTGGTAGAAGTGTCAACTTTATTGAACCATAACAATAAGTTACATTTTAAAAAATATGCACGGAAAACATGTAAATAGCATAAATGTTTACGTATTTTCTGGTTTTACTTTTAAGTCACCTGAGCAGTAGGCTCATGGTGATAGAATGGGACGATCGGCCATCTGTGATTCTGTCTGTCAATCTACCTGTCCACACTTTCTAATACTTTGCTCATTTGGTGCATTAGAAAGCCAACAGTAAATTTGACACTTCATACAGGGAAAAAATCAGAATCAAATCCACACTTTCTCAAAGAAAATTTCCACCAACTACAGTCACAATTTTCTGATTATCATTTTATTTATACTGATGGTTCAAAGGAAGATAACAAAGTAGGTTGTGCTACTTATTCCAAAGACGCTTGCAAAACTTTACGTCTACCTGATGGTTCTTCAATTTTCACAGCAGAAGCTAAGGCTATTGACTTAGCTTTAGACTTCATTAATAATTGTAACTCGTACAACAAATTCGTTATTTTCTCTGATTCTCTATCAGTCCTTCAGGCCCTAAACCATACAATGTCCAAAAACCAACAAATACAAAATATATTGCTGAAACATCATAGCATTTCTGAATTTAAAACTATTGTGTATTGCTGGGTTCCCAGTCATGTAGGAATATATGGTAACGAGCAAGTCGACAAGAAAGCAAAAGAATCACTGAGCCTAGAACAAACAGATTTTAAAATTCCTTTTATCAATTTTAAACCTTTTATCAACGAGTATGTCTTTAATGAATGGCAATCAATTTGGAGCAGAGCAGATGACAATAAATTGAAAGAAATTGAACCTCATGTAAAACGACCAAGATTAATTCATAAACTTTCGAGACGGGAAGAGATTGTTCTTTCTCGTCTTCGAATTGGTCATACACGATTGACACATTCATATTTACTTAAACGAGAAGATAAACCTCAATGTATTGGATGTGACACACAATTAACTGTCAAGCACTTTCTGCTTGAATGCATTGATTTTATAGATGTACGTCGTTCCTGCTTTCAAAGTAACAGTTTGAAAGATTTGTTCAAAAATGTATCTGTTGAACGCATTTTATCATTTTTAAAACGAACTAACCTTTTTAACAAAATATAAATTTTTAACACAAATCATATTTATACCTTTCTTCATTTCTATCATTTCATTTTAATCACTGTATCTTTCATCTAGCGGAATAATATTTATAACTTTGATAATTTCTCACCATATATTTTGCTTTTTCTCTGAACTAAATTATGCATTTTACAATTGTTAGACGCTAATGACCCATTAGGGTTGACGCGTCGTTAAACATCAATCAATCAATCAATCAATTTTTGCATATATAAAGCAAACCTCGGGTATTTCCCTTGTACTGCCATGGCAACCTGTACGAAACATATCGCCGATTTTATTCTTTAATGTCGACCGGATATTTATAAATTTGACGCCTCTAGGACTTAGGGATACATTAGTTTAGGGCATAAAAGTCGGGCGAAATGCGAATTGGACGAAATTTGCAAACTTTTCCAGGTGGAAATTAGAAAAACTTCCAAGCGGCATCTGCACCCATGGCAGAGAGGTTAAGAGCGATGTTTCTTAAACACTCGATCATCTCACCGCTATCTCTGGTGTGGGTTCGAGCCCCGCGCTGGCCACATGTTAGACAAGCCAAATTCTGCTTGCGTGTGTGTCCAGTGTTTTTTTCTCTGGATTCTTCCATTTTCACACGACTTACTGATTGGCCCAAATCTTATAAGCTGAAATAATATTTAAAGGGAAGTAAAACTGAATAATAAAAAAACTGTTGTTTTTATGACTGTATGCATAGCTGCAATGAATGCCTTTGCTGCAGATGCACACAATCATTCATCCTGATGAATCAAAAACCAGGACTCACAGATTGACTAAGCTGCCTGACGATGGAGATCCCTGGGCGCCGAATAACCTAACTCCGGAGCAAAAGAAAAACACCAGTTGGACCCTGGTGGGCCAAGGAACATGCAAGAAGCTCCGGCCCCAACCAACTAAAATGAATAGCTAAAAGCCGGGGCCATCATAGAGTCTGACGCCCGACCCACCGGCGTGCAATTAATGAAGGTCAAGGTCACATGACCAAGATGGCCACCATGGCTATAAATAGCAAAAACCTTTAAAAATCTTGTTTAGAACCGTGAGGACTATGATTTTGAAAAAAGGTACAAGTAGGCAAAGATCAGGAAAAGGCGCAATCAGAGAAAGATTCCCACTCCAAAAACCGAGGTGGGAAAAAAACCAAAGTAACAATCAGGTACTTATACCATAAAAACATTTCGTAAGCCGAATGAGCAGCTATTTTCCCAATAGATGGCCACTCAGTTACCTTAACTTAACTAAAATATGAAAACATACATAAGGCGCCAACAGCACAAAATAATTTAAACACCAAGACATGAAACAAAAAGAACCACCACAGAAGTATCGACTTGGAACGATCATTAACACAAAGTTACTGGCTATCGACTTGGAACGATCAGTAACACAAAGTTACTGAAACTTGGCATGGAGTATCAGGCAATGGAGCTCTACAAAGTTTATGTATATCCCGGGATGACCTTGACCTATTTTATGGCAAGCTCAACTAGTCGCATATCCTAGATCTCAGGAGGGCATTTATAGGATATTTGGTCTTCTGGTTGTTAATGTCAGCTCTTTCTCTTTCAGAAACGTTTTACGTAAATCTGTTGAGGGACAACTGTCCACTATCTATCTCATCATGTCATTGATAGACGCCTCAGGATAATCACGTGAAATTGCGATTTTCTTCATAGTATAATATAATTGTCCATTTTCTCATCTTTCTATTTGGACTCCTTCCGTAACGGAAATAGGGGGCATCCGTTTCTATCAATAGCCTCACCTCGTACAGCTCCCTATTCGCTCTGGCCCGCTCACCCGTCAAGGAGCTGGTAAAACCGAAGTAGGTGTTCGGGAAGGCCTACAAGTAATTTTTGACGAATTGGTGTGTTCCATCGAAGCAATGCAAGTGCATTAGCGTTCTCTGGCGCAGTTTGTATTTCAATACCAGGCAAAGAAGGTTATACGCCTCGGTATTATCCTGTTCTGGAACACCCATACCATGCCGTATATCTGATTTCAGAAGATTCTCCGCCTCCTTTATTGCCCAGTCTAACATCTCCGTCTGTACCGTCCAATTGAGTCATGGGGACTGTATGTTCAACCCCAATCTCAACAAGCCCTCTGACATCAGGCCACAACAGATCATGTAGGCGCTTCCAATCTTCTCCTGAAGGAGCCTTATTGAGGTGCATCCCAACCACAACATAGCAGCCTTTCTGTGGTGGTTCTTTTTGTTTTATGTCTTGGTCTTTAAAATTTTTTGTGCTGTTGGCGCCTTATGTATGTTTTCATATTTTTAGTTAAGTTAAGGTAAATGAGTGGCCACCTATTGGGAAAATAGCTGCTCATTCGGCTTACAATATGTTTCATGGTATAAGTACCTGATTGTCAGTTTGTTTTTTCCCACCTCGGTTTTTGGAGTGGGAATCTTTTTCTGATTGCGCCTTTTCCTGATCTTTGCCTACTTGTGCCTTTTTGCTGGTGAACGTGTCGACCTCTTCCGACGTTGGATATGTTTCTGGATCGAACTTAACACCACACCTTCTAATAATCACGGTTTTCATCTGGGCGTATGCGAGCACAGATTTCCTGGAAGCTGGCCGTCCGAGGAAGTCCAAACTCTGTACCGCATCGATCCAGATTGCAATGACTATCAAAAGCAAGTGGTGGTTAAGCAAGTGATGCTTCCTCTTCTGGGGTCAACTGGAACAAATTCATAAATAGCTTCAACCGTGAGGGGTTAAACGCGGGCCAGTTACCTCAAAACAACTTGCCAGTGGTCGAGAATCAATACACTATTACCCGCTCGTGACAGGTCAAATCTGGATGGAGAATCTACTCTGATGTATACAGGTATCCATCTTGGCTCGAACTTGGTTTTGTAAGAGGCGTTGTTTCAAAGTACTGGCAAGATCCATCAAATGGAAATAGTTGGCCAGCGACCCCAGAGTAGCTTGGTTACCGAGTAACCAAGACGAAATCATCAACAACGCTCCAACAGAAAGGGTCGTGATCTGCTCTCCTTGAAGTTGGATTTGGCAACTTGGAGCCAAAGAGAATCACTGAAATTTTCGTCCCCAACTTTGCCGGCAAAGACAACCTTCACTGGTTTAAAGAATTTGAAGCAATTTGAGTTCATAGCCCATCTCGTCGACTGTAAGACTTGTTTCTTGTAGTACTGCCTACTCTATGCTGAAACCATTCAACACTGTCACTCTGTCCCTTTGTCACATTATACACGTACACTTGTTGTTCATCACTATTCTTAATTTACCGCACTATCTATAAACATTATGTAACTAGGCAATGATCAGGAAATCTTCATCAGCATAAGTAAACACACAATTACTCCGTGAATACAGTAATCCTTATGACACAGGCAACTTGGGGTCTGCCTTTTGCTTTTCCTCCAATAAAATGCTCAGAATATCCATCAATACAACTGGGGTTACATGTGATAAGGCTTTCTCCGAATAATTTGGGTGGTCCTGAAAAGGACCGTTTTTGGCATGATTGCCTGTATTTACATCAGGCAATGCCTGATGGTTTTACGGTATTTGGTGAGGCCGTCTCTTCTGGAAAGATGAATTTCGTCTCTTTTAAAGAACCTGAACAAGCTACCGTCTGGCTTCCGTGTTTCGTGCATATAGAATGGTACCACCATTCCCGGGAAGACTTGTCTGATTTTCTCATTAAACGTAGCCGCCATCTCGCAAAACTGTTTCGGTGTAAGCCTCGTAAACTCCATCGTCCTCCCCCTCGGTAGAATATCGCCGATAAATACTCGGGCTGGATACAGCTTATCGACGACCGCTGCCATCAGTTCTATGACTTCTCCCACTGGCACCCACGCTCTGAAGTCGTTTCCGCCCAGATGAAGGAAGACGTCCGTCGGTTGGTACTGTAGCAGGTCCAAGTACACTGGATGTCGGTGCTTGTAGCAGCGTAGTAAGGAGAGGCCGCCCTGGCAGGAGTACCGGATTCTTCTTCTATCCGTAGGTCTGATATCTGGCTGTTTCCGAGGTCTCGTGGAATCGAATCTCCGAAAATCGCTACTCTTCTCGCCATCTTGTATCTGCTAGAGATGGCAGTAAAAATTTTGTTCAACCATTTATACTAAACGGTCGATCGAAGGTGTGAAATGTCAAACACCACAAGTAGCATGTGTCAAAAATCGCCTCAAATGTCAAGTGCAATCCCCCAAGTAAACTGACAATATACATGCGATTATAACCCTAAGATGGGAATTTATTCATTTATTTATTTATTTATTAAATGCACATGCATACAGACTCTGAAAGTTTTCGAATTTCAGAAACCTGTATTTAAACAAAGCCGATTTGAATTTTGCCGAATTTCAACCTTCACTGGTTTAAAGAATTTGAAGCAATTTGAGTTCATAGCCCATCTCGTCGACTGTAAGACTTGTTTCTTGTAGTACTGCCTACTCTATGCTGAAACCATTCAACACTGTCACTTTGTCCCTTTGTCACATTATACACGTACACTTGTTGTTCATCACTATTCTTAATTTACCGCACTATCTATAAACATTATATAACTAGGCAATGATCAGGAAATCTTCATCAGCATAAGTAAACACACAGTTACTCCGTGAATACAGTAATCCTTATGACACAGGCAACTTGGGGTCTGCCTTTTGCTTTTCCTCCAATAAAATGCTCAGAATATCCATCAATACAACTGGGGTTACACGTGATAAGGCTTTCTTCGAATGATTGCCTGTATTTACATCAGGCAATGCCTGATGGTTTTACGGTATTTGGTGAGGCCTTCTCTTCTGGAAAGATGAATTTCGTCTCTTTTAAAGAACCTGAACAAGCTACCGTCTGGCTTCCGTGTTTCGTGCATATAGAATGGTACCACCATTCCCGGGAAGACTTGTCTGATTTTCTCATTGAAAGAAGTCGCCATCTCGCAAAACTGTTTCGGTGTAAGCCTCGTAAACTCTATCGTCCTCCCCCTCGATAGAATATCGCCGATAAATACTCGGGCTGGATACAGCTTATCGACGACCGCTGCCATCAGTTATATGACTTCTCCTACTGGCACCTACGCTCTGAAGTCGTTTCCGCCCAGATGAAGGAAGACGTCCGTCGGTTGGTACTGTAGCAGGTCCAAGTACACTGGATGTCGGTGCTTGTAGCAGCGTAGTAAGGAGAGGACGCCCTGGCAGGAGTACCGGACTTCTTCTATCCGTAGGTCTGATATCTGGCTGTTTCCGAGGTCTCGTGGAATCGAATCTCCGGAAATCGCTACTCTTCACGCCATCTTGTATCTGCTAGAGATGGCAGTGAAATTTTTGTTCAACCATTTATACTAAACGGTCGATCGAAGGTGTGAAATGTCAAACCCCACAAGTAGCATGTGTCAAAAATCGCCTCAAATGTCAAGTGCAATCCCCCAAGTAAACTTACAATATACATGCGATTATAACCCTGAGATGGGAATTTATTTATTTATTTATTTATTTATTAAATGCACATGCATACAGACTCTGAAAGTTTTCGAATTTCAGAAACCTGTATTTAAACAAAGCCGATTTGAGCTTTGCCGAATTTCAATCGCCCTTAAAATCTGAACAGTCTGGTCAATCTTCATCTGGTTTTCTGTATTCGGTAGCTATGAACATATACTATTCTAGGGTATATAAAAATTATCAATTATGTTTAGAAAATTAAAGCACATTGAATTTCGCAACAGTACGAGAAAACGCAAAAACACTGTTTAGCATGTAGGCTTTGCGCCTATGTCGCAAAATTAGATACACTTCAAAATTGTTTCGGAAATTGCTTTACTTTCTTTTCTAACTAAAATTTACTTGCATACAGCTAGCGAATGCAAAAAACAGATCAAAAAATATTAATCAGGAGGGAAACTACAGCCTCTGAAAATTTTCGAATTTCAGAAACCGGTATTTAAACCAATTTTGCCATTTAAAGTGAAAATAAGCCTCAAAATGTATGAATGGATGGCTGCCTAAAAAAAAAAAAAAAAACAAAAAAAAAAACGGAAATCGTAATATATGGGACAGAATCAATTTTTTTATTTGTAAATATAATAAAATCATATATCTTTTGGTGTAAACTAGATGTAAATTGCTATAACAATGTGAACACAGCATATTTTCATGGTAAATGTACCTGATTGTTATTTTAGTTTTTTTCCCACCTCTGTTTTTGGAGTGGACATCTTTTTCTAATTGCGTCTTTTCCTGATCGTAACCTACTTGTATCTTTTTGTCGAAGTTCTGTAAGTTCCCAACGCATGAAAATTTAAATACTTATAGGAATTCTAGAGCAAAAGCCTATCGGACACAAAAGTCTGCAAAACGCAAATCGCATCTAATTTGAATTATAAAACACCGACTAAAAGTTTGGGACATGGTTAGGAATATTAAATAAAAATTAAAACTGACATCCTTTAAGAGCAGTGAACACATTTATGAGAAAGGAGCTGGGCCATACCGCGGTTCCGACTATTAAAGTCTCGTTAGTGACCCTTTAGATTTGGCAACATAGAGCCAAAGATAATTACTGAAATTTTGTAACTTTCAACAAAATCTGCTACTTTACAATTTCAACAATGCAAATGAAACGGCTTCTACAAAACAAGATATAGCGTAAAAAGTCTCCCCGTACATCATCCATAGTGCAGATTATATTTTTATTTCGGTCCTTTGAGATCAGTAAAGATATTCAGAGTGTTCAAAACACTCACGTTTAGAAACATACTTCTAAGCATTTTTTAATTATTTGAACCAATTTAGGAATATGTCTTTGATTTAGACTCCTCGTGTAAATTCTCGAAATTGCAGAACAATTATAGTCTGGTGTTCGTTGCCGGTTTAAAAAGGGCTACTGACGAGGGTTCATTACGCAATATAGTCCATACTATCTTCCTTTGAATGTTTTTACTGCTTCCAAAGGATCAAACTTTTATATTTTATTTGCTATTACTGCAGCTGGTGTTGTGTCGTGTGGCGGCCGTAAAAAGTCTCCCCGTACATCATCCATAGTGCAGATTATATTTTTATTTCGGTCCTTTGAGATCAGTAAAGATATTCAGAGTGTTCAAAACACTCACGTTTAGAAACATACTTCTAAGCATGTTTTTAATTAGTTGACCCAATTTAGGAATATGTCTTTGATTCAGACTCCTCGTGTAAATTCTCGAAATTGCAGAACAATTATAGTCTGGCGTTCGTTGCCGGTTTAAAAAGGGCTACTGACGAGGGTTCATTACCCGAAAATGCGCAATATAGTCCATACTATCTCCCTTTGAATGTTTTTACTGCTTCCAAAGGATCAAACCTTTATATTTTATTTGCTATTACTGCAGCTGGTGCTGTGCCGTGTGGCGGCCGTAAAAAGTCTCCCCGTACATCATCCATAGTGCAGATTATATTTTTATTTCGGTCCTTTGAGATCAGTAAAGATATTAAGAGTGTTCAAAACACTCACGTTTAGAAACATACTTCTAAGCATGTTTTTAATTAGTTGACCCAATTTAGGAATATGTCTTTGATTCAGACTCCTCGTGTAAATTCTCGAAATTGCAGAACAATTATAGTCTGGCGTTCGTTGCCGGTTTAAAAAGGGCTACTGACGAGGGTTCATTACCCGAAATTGCGCAATATAGTCCATACTATCTCCCTTTGAATGTTTTTACTGCTTCCAAAGGATCAAACCTTTATATTTTATTTGCTATTACTGCTGCTGGTGTTGTGCCGTGTGGAGGCCGTAAAAAGTCTCCCCGTACATCATCCATAGTGCAGATTATATTTTTATTTCGGTCCTTTGAGATCAGTAAAGATATTCAGAGTGTTCAAAACACTCACGTTTAGAAACATACTTCTAAACATTTTTTTTAATTATTTGACCCAATTTAGGAATATGTCTTTGATTTAGACTCCTCGTGTAAATTCTCGAAATTGCAGAACAATTATAGTCTGGCGTTCGTTGCCGGTTTAAAAAGGGCTACTGATGAGGGTTCATTACCCGAAATTGCGCAATATAGTCCATGCTGTCTCACTTTGAATGTTTTTACTGCTTCCAAAGGATCAAACCTTTATATTTTATTTGCTATTACTGCAGCTGGTGTTGTGCCGTCTGGCGGCCGTAAAAGTCTCCCCGTACATCATCCATAGTGCAGATTATATTTTTATTTCGGTCCTTTGAGATCAGTAAAGATATTCAGAGTGACGTTTAGAAACATACTTCTAAGCATTTTTTAATAATTTGACCCAATTTAGGAATATGTCTTTGATTTAGACTCCTCGTGTAAATTCTCGAAATTGCAGAATAATTATAGTCTGGCGTTCGTTGCCGGTTTAAAAAGGGCTACTGACGAGGGTTCATTACCCGAAATTGCGCAATATAGTACATACTATCTCCCTTTGAAAGTTTTTACTGCTTCCAAAGGAAGCACTGAGGAACATTCAGGATTCTTCCAGCAAATTCTATGATATCATATACTAAAAATAACAAGTTGTTTACCAAAATTTAATGTTCTGGAATATTCTAGAGAGGCCATTATCCTTCCAGAAAATTCCACAATATTCTTTTGACATAAAAAAAAAAGATTTTTCTAGAAGATTCTACATCTTTCCAGGTTCTTCCAGATTTTTCCGGACTTTTCCGTCAAAGAACAATTTTAAATTTCTAGAAAATTCTGAAGTAAACAACCTGTTTATGTCCAATATCTGGGACACTAAAAGTAAATAATTGCTAAGGACAACAAGTAAACATCATATGTATAACATCATACTTTCCTGGGCATACTCCCTTGGGAAGTTTACCAGTACTGAATGCACATCTTTCAACAAGTAACTGTCATACATAACACTTCCCCTCTTCAAAGAAAAGAATGTTTTATAAAATAAAGCTTTCTTTTGCAATACTGGATAATTTTATACAATATGTTTAGCAAAATTTGTGCAAAACTAATCAAATACAACAGCACAAAGCTGGACATCAGCATTGTAGAGGCACTTAAGCTCTGCTTAGGGTGTCTGGAATGATATTATCTCTTCCTCGGATATGTCTGATGTCAAGATTGTGCTATTGCAACATGAGACTCCACCTGAGTAAACGCTGGTTCTTGTTTTTCATTTTATGTATGAAAGTCAGTGGATTGTGGTCACTGAAGACAACAATTGGTGCATGTGAAGAAGCTAAGTAAACTTCAAAGTGCTGAAGCGCAAGGATTAGAGATAGGCATTCTTTCTCTATGGTAGAGTAAATTCTCTGATGCTTGTTAAACTTTTTGGAAAAATAACAAACAGGATGGTCAACACCATTGTCATCTTCTTGCAACAATACACTGCCTGCACCAACATCACTGGCATCTACAGCTAACTTGAACTCTTTGTCAAAACTTGGTGTTAAGAGAACCGGAGCACTTCTAAGTATGGCCTTGAGCTTATCAAATGACTTCTGGCAGTCATCTGTCCAAACATACTTGGCCTTCTTACCAAGCAAGTTTGTCAGAGGCTCAGCTATAGCCGAGAAGTTGTTGCAGAATTTCCTGTAATATCCAGTCATACTAAGAAAGCGCATCATTTGTCTTTTGCTAGTAGGTACAGGAAAATCTGAGATAGCCTCAACTTTAGCTTCTACAGGTTTTACCTGACCTTGACCTACAATGTGTCCAAGAAATGTCAAGTTTGCATGGCAAAATTCACTTTTTGCCAAGTTCACAGTTAGTTTAGCATCACTTAGCCGGTCAAAGAATGTTCTGATTGTCTGCAAGTGTTGTTGCCACTCCTCACTGAAGATAATAGCGTCGTCGTTATAGGCTTTACAGCCATCCAGATTGGAAATCAAACTGTTGACCAGCCGCTGAAAAGTCGCAGGCGAGTTCTTCATTCCAAATGGCATGACTTTATACTGGTACAGTCCATCTGGTGTAACAAATGCCGAGATCTCCTTTGCTCTGTCCGTGAGGGGTATCTGCCAAAATCCCTTTAGCAGATCGAACTTTGTAACATACTTGGCATGTCCAATATTATCAATGCAGTCATCGATTCGTGGGATGGGAAAAGTGTTTGTTTTAGTGACAGAATTGACTTTTCGATAGTCTGTGCACATTCTAAATGTCCCGTCTGGCTTTGGCACAAGAATACAAGGAGAACTCCATTCACTTTGGCTGGGTTCAATGAAATCATTGTCTAGCAAATATTGAACTTCTTCCCTGAGATATTGCTGTTTTACAGGGTTCATTCTGTAAGGATGTTGCTTTACAGGTTTTGAACCTTCAATAATGTCAATGAAGCTATATATTTAGCTGCGCTGAAGAAATTTTCCCTGTGAAATAAGCAGGAGTTTCAAATGAGTTGTGCGTGTTAATTACCATCCAGTTTCACCAAAATGCAATAAAACGTGCGCTTTGACAAAAGCGTCATTGAAATCTTTAGTGGGTGCACAGAGGGGTTTGTGTGTAATCTGGTTACATAATTTCTTTGCGATTTCCATTAATTTTAGGAAGGAACTGGACTCTGTCTGTCGGCATGGATTGTCTGCCTCATTATTGGCCATGCCTAAAACTTTCTCGAGTATGGCTACCAGTCCCTCCTTCAGGCAAACTAAGTCCATGTAAAAGCTCGATTGGCTGAAAATAAACAGTATAAAGTATAAGAGCAGTGAGCATTTTAATGAGCAAGGGGGTGTACCGCGGTTTCGGCTACATAAGCCTCTTCAGTGACCCTAAAGATTTGGCAACATGGAGCCAAAGAGAATTACTGTAATTGTGCAACTTTCAAAGGGCAGTCGTTACAAAGACTAGTTAAATCCAAATTAGAGCAAAATATTAAATGCTGTGTAGAAAATGAATCTAAACTGTTAATAATTTCTAGTTTCTCAGAATACCCCCGCTGATCCCAAAGGATCAAAATGAAAATCTGCACTATGGATGATGTACGGGGAGACTTTTAAGGGCCGCCACACCGCACAACACCAGCTGCAGTAATAGCAAATGAAAATAACACTGAGATCCTATAAGAGCAGTGAGCACTTTGATAAGTTCTTGTTTGGGTTTAAAAAGCATCTCTGCAACAGCATCTTTTATGTCAGAAGTTTTCTTAAATGTCGTTTCTGGGTTTGTTGATAATTCTTTTGAGTCAAAACACTTAACAGTGACTTTTTTGAAAATATACGAGTTTCCAACGGATATTTGTTCAGGAACACCCCAGAGTGTTAGTTCAACAGCCCCTGTATTGTCAGCAATAATATACGGTGTTCTCATCATTGATGGTCCATTTTGTAGATGTTGCAATATAGATTCTTCTTTTCTTAGGACTTTGGCCGTCAGTGTTACCATCAAAGTTTACATACTTTTGTCTACAGTTATCAGATAACAGGAAAATGTAGAATGAATAAAGGAGTAAAACATTATCTAGAGTCTAGTACACTCTAGTACAAGCTTCTTGTCGAAACTGCATAGGTTCAAAGACAAGTAGTGAGTCATTTGATAATGAATCTGACTGATGTCGCCTTGACATCATTGAGCATTTTGAGAAAAACATGATGGCGTCCAAGATGGCGGCTCATTGAGCATTTTGAGAAAAACATGATGGCGTCCAAGATGGCGGCTCAATGTTAAGGATGGGCATAATAAAGCCTCTATTTGCACTCGGGGCATATTTTATTTACATCTTGATTCAGAAATTACTGTCAGCTCTACTGCAGGTTTAGAAACATCAATCTGGAGCTGCTTGTTGGAATAATACTTTTCCTGTCCGATTTGGTACTGCTTCCACACTTTGATGTCATGACGTTATGATTTCCAGTTTTCCAGGGGGCACTTTTGTGGCAGCATGGGGAGGAGCTGCAATTATTACTTTCACATTTGACATGGTCTCAACAATGGCTTGTTTGAAGTCTGCTGCTTTATTACCCTCATTAACATAGCGTCGTATGTGCGACTTAATATGGGCTGCCCTTCTATCGCATATTGATTTTCCACCCTGCGGATCTGCAAAGTCTATTCTACACTTTTATTGTCTTATTTCTTCTATTTATAAGTGGCACACTACATATAGCATATGACGAATGATAACATCCAGCATTATCTGATCTAACATATACTTTTGAAATATCTGGTCGTATGGCCTGTATGTTGTCCAAAATATTTGTCAGTATTGCGCTAGATACCGCAGCATCTTGTGCAGCACTGTCAAAGACATGTACAAAAGTAATGGTTTCATAACTGTCATCATTTTGTTCACAATCTTCTGCCGTGTCCTTGAAAGTAACAACACCAATGTGCCATGAAAGTCCTCGTTTTGCAAACCATTTTGACTGTGGCTCTCTGAAAAGTATAAACATTACAAATCTCACACTGGATCACAGCTAGAAAAAGGAATAGACACAAACAACATGCAAATAAGAACCACCAGGTGAGAAAGGTTTCCGACCAAGTCCGTCTCAACCTGGTTGTACAGCCACTGAAGATAGCTAGAGGTCTGAAATTACAGATTTAGGAAGTAGATGGATTGTAGTGAAATCAAGTTGCTGCTCATTTTCACAGAAAATATGCAGCTGATTTACGAGTGTGTTGAAGTATGTGCGAACATCTGAGATAAAAACATATTTGTGGTTGTTTGATCATATCAGATACACACCAGGCTGTTCTGTCACAAATGATAGCTAGAGGCTGGAAAATTTGGATTTAGAAACTAGAGGAATAACCCTATCTCTTAAGCAAAAGCGAAGGTGCATGTCAGCTTAGTTTGCAGGTACCGTTGTTTTGTTTTTGCAGCAAAATGTTAGTTTTCTCATGACACGGTTTAGTAAAATCTGAATTAGTTTATGGCCTTTTGCCTAAATCGCCGTGGTCACTGGATGTTGGTGGTAAGCTACATCAAAAGGCAATGATTGTTTGGCATGAAAGCAACACCTATTTCTGAACATCTGATCCAAAAAATGACCTGTTCATTCTTCCTCTGATTCAAAAAGAGACAAGGAATGGCAGAGGAATGTGTACCTAGTACAGGTTGACTCGTATAACTGTCAGATTCAGCTTGATATGCCCGGAAATGAGTTGAAGGCCATAAAATTCTGATTAAACATTCTTTACGTCCTCCAGGGGAGACAAGAATAAACGTACCAATCGAAAAAACGTCTGGTAATAGAAGCGCAAGTTTTATGTAATCACTCTACACTTAACGACATTTTGACGCACCAGTTTGTTCGAATACACTGTCACATATATGAAACACGATTCAGTTAACTTCAAGAGATCGTATTGCCACCTTTAAACTTCATAATTCGCTCTAAAATTGTCGGCCGGAAATTTCACAACTTCACTTCCTTGTTTACATTTTACCTCCGCCACAGAAGAGCTCTCCAGGTGCGTAATTAGCGCAGTTATAGTAATCTCCCTTTTTGTGTAAAAAAGCCGTTTTTCGGTACGTTCAGAGCCCTATAAATCAGTCCCATCAACAGCGTTGCATCTGGACTCTACGTATTTTAGGGGTTTGAACTTTGCTTAATCGCATGATATAACGCACTTGGTTGGAAGCCGTTGCCCCTTTGAAATATAGCGGAAAATTCAACGCTTCTACGTTGTGAAAATTGGATCAAAATATTGGCCTACAAACATATGAATGGAATCCAGGACACATAACCAACAGTTACACAAAATTTGTCAAAAATCAAAATTTTCACACTTTCCATGTTTTAATGGACCAATGCTCGATGCTTACAGTCAGCTTCTCTTAAACACTCACATTGTTTCGTTTCTCTGCATAGGGAGCGCGGTGGCGTAGTGGTAGAGCGTCGGACTCCAAATCGAGAGGTCCTGGGTTCAATCCCCACAAGCGACACCGTGTTGTGTCCTTGAGCAAGACACATTAACTTTCTACAGTACCGGTTTCTGGATCGTTCAGCATAAATGTAATACACTGACTTAACAGTTTGTCTCCTTGCGAGTCAGTAATTTTCTTGAATATCCCACGCCTCTGCATTCCATCAGGGCTGCATTCCCAAACAGTCTCTTACAGGTGTTAATTCCGCCGAAAGTCTCTAGTAATGGCACGCTATGAATATATTCATTGATGTGTCATATTGAATGGACATTAGAACTGATCTGGAAATAGAAGGTAGATAGATGAAGGCAAAAATGATAAACCTCTCAAGTGTGTTTCAGTTGCCAGCCTTTTATCATGTTTGGGAGTCAGTTTGCTTTGTTTCTTTTGGCTTTTTCTTTTGAATATCAAATGTGAAATTTTGACGGTGAACTTGGCTGATATTTATACGACGCACATAAGGCGGCGCAAACAGCACAAAAATCAACACCAAGACATAAAACAAGAAGAACCACATCAGAAGTATCGCCTTGGAACGATCAGTTATACAAAATTACTGGCGGGCTTTAACTAGTTTTACATGGCCATAACCTCACCCTCAGCTTCTGCTGTGGTATACAACACATAGTTGTTCGGTCCTCGTTGTGAATCTCTAACTAGTCAATGAATCATCAAGGACAAACAAATAAATCATGATAACCACCATGATGAATCATGATTATACATTTCACAATTGTTAGACGCTAATGACCCATTAGGGTTGACGCGTCGTTAAACATCAATCAATCAATCAACAACCATCAAACCTTGCGTATGGCTTCTCCTCGATGTCCGACTCGGCACCCACATTGACCTACTGACCTTGACCTATATTTTATGCTTAATATCTCATCAACTATAAAGCCTACAACCATCAAACCTTGCATATGGCTTCTCGATGTCCCGACTTTGCACCCACATTGATTTAGTCACCTTGACCTATATTTAGTGCTCTAGTGACTTTGTCATTTTTGAAGCCAACTCTTAATATCTCATCAACTATAAAGCCTACAACCATCAAACCTTGCATATGACTTCTCCTCGATGTCCCGACTCGGCACCTACATTCACCTAGTGACCTTGACCTATATTTCGTGCTCTAGTGACTTTGTCATTTTTGAAGCCAACCCTTAATATCTAATCAACTATGAAACCTACAACCATCAAACCTTGCATATGGCTTCTCCTCGATGTCCCGACTCGGCACCCACATTGACCTACTGACCTTGACCTATCTTTCATGCTCCAGTGACTTTGTCATGTTTTAAGACAACCCTTAATATCTCATCAACAATAAAGCCTACAACTATCAAACCTTGCATATGGCTTCTCCTCGATGTCGCGACTGCACCCACATTGATCTAGTGACCTTGACCTATATTTCGTGCTCTAGTGACTTTTTCATTAAAGTTGGTACTTTGCATGTTGGTAGATATTTGTCTTAAGTTTTATGCAGTACCATCATGACCCACCCTGGGTGACCTTGAGGTCAAGGTCACAGATTTTTTTGTTAAAGTTTTCGGTTAAAGTTTTTGGAAGTCAATATCTCTTGAACATGTAGATGGATCAAGTTGATACTTTGCATGTTGGTAGATATTGGTCTGAAGTTTTATGCTGTACCATTATGACCCACCCTGGGTGAACTTGAAGGTCATTGCCTTAGACATTTTGGTTAAAGTTTTGGGTTAAAGATTTTTGAAGTCTATATATCTCTATGTTGATGGATCAAGTTGAAACTTTGTATGTTTGTGGATATTGGTCTGCAATTTTATGCTGTACCATCACAACCCACCTGAGCGATCGACAAAAACGGAAAAAAGTCATTTATATTTGTAAATATATCAATTTTCCTCGATGATTATGATGTATTTAACACATTTAATATTCAGACTCGGCCAAAAAGGTATTAATTTGCTCTAAATGAATAATTGACTGAAAATCGATATATTTGTCATACGGGTCAACTATTTTTTCATGAAAAAAGTGCATAGGAAATTTCAAAACTCTAGCATTCACCGTTCAAAAGTTAACACACAGACAGACAGACACTTTGACAGACAAGCCGAAAGCAATATGCCCTTCCAACTTTTTCAAAGTTTTGGGCATAATTACCATTATCACATGCATCCCTGTTATTCAGTGGATAACATCATGTCATGTTTTTGATATGACTACACGCGTAATAACACTTTGACAGGAATACGAAACGTCAGAACTATGTCCCTGTCAACAATGTATTTTCCATTTAAATAGTCTGTCAATTTTAAGGTCATTGTTCTAAACACTGGCATATTTTGGCTGCTTCGAACATGTTCGGCCAGTTTTGACCATCTGATTGGAGAGAAAACAAGAATGTATTTTGCCAAAAGTTTGTCCGACTCTATTATGAATAGTTATTATTTATTGCCAAACATCACAATTTTAATCATGCAAAGCACCAGTATGGCGTTACAAAGGATATGAAAAGTGACCAAAACAAGCATTTTCGATAAACTTACCACCATGAATAGCTTAGGTAATCCTTTTGCACGCGAATGGCAGATTTTTTCTGCACATCACATTCCGACTGCATTAAACAAGATATTTAACTATCCAAAAACACATTTGTTTTGAGAAAATTAGTTATGGTTCATGTAGAGCAATGTACGCGGAAAATGTAGTATATAATTTTCCTTGTGTACATGTTTTAATATTACAAAACAGTTTTGAGAAAGTCCTGAACACGGGGTGCAATATACTCTTCCTCAAAAGTCCTGTCACCCTATTAGTTTTCATTTATTGAATAAATGAAAATGCATTGTGTTCCATTTTTGTCTATTGAAATATACATGACAAAGTCCAGTATGCCAAATGTCCCTTTCATGCAGTTCACGTTTGTTGCGTATGTGCAGTTTACACTGTGGCATAACTCGTTAATAAGGATTTCAACATTTCGTGAATTTCGAAGGACACAACTTATTCGCGAATTACTTGGATGAAGTTGTACCTGCTATGTTTAAAGCCACGATTTGAGGTGATTAAGGTGAAATCTAAACTGAAATATTTTCATATGCCATGGCAAGACATATGGGGGAATGAACATGTACTTTTGATGTTTGGGAAAGCTAATTAAAGATACTCATTCTCATTTTTCTAACAAAATTAGGTGTTTTCCTAGTTTAATTGCCAATCCAGTAAAAGTGTCCTTTTGCACCAAAATTTGGGCATGCTATATATATAAAATGATACCTAAAGAACTTCTTGGTATAAATAGATTGAAACTTCTGTAACAATAGAGTCTGTAATACACCGAGAATCCCATGTACCAAATCAGCTAGTGGACACAACTATTTCAGGAGTGAGCCATGAGAAAGCTACAAACGTTTCTTGAGTCAGTCATAACTGTTTCTTGAGTCAGTCACAACTGTTTCTTGAGCAATACACGGTATTCAACACATAAGTTTCAACATTTGTACACATAAAGCACTGGAGATAGACAGTGGGTACAGTTTGAACCAAAACAGAAAAATATACAGGCATAGTACAAGCCATGATCGTGATGAGGACAGAAGATTTATAATTAAAAACCTCACATAGAACACGACAAAACCTTGTTTTGACTTACGAATCAACGCAATATCGGTTTTTTTATTGTTAATAAGATCCAAACTCATAGAATCATTCAACCTAACTTTTTGGTGCTCATGGTGCGCGCAGTGCAGATCACTGTTCTTGTGCGGCCTTAACATTGCGCTGTACAATCTCAATACAACCGTATGACTTTCGTTTATGTCTGCCGAGCTAATTTTGATTTATTTATTTTTATTTTTTGCGTTTTAAGGGGCCGTACAACGCGCAGTACAAAGAGCTGAGAGCAGCCTATAATAAATATTATATTGATCACGGCTAGGTCTAATCAACCCACCGTGTTCTTGTCAGCGCACCGACAAATATGTTTCCACGGCGTTTCATTTTTAAGTATGGCCTTCTATGCGACCTTATGGTGATTATCGGCGATGTTACTGTGTTACTTTTCAAGTATTGTAACAGGCTTACTTGCGATCGTACTGCGCTCACCTCGGCGTTCCAATTTTCCCATAACGCTACGTATGTGATCACCGTAACAATGCCGTCCTTATGCGAAAGGGGTTTATATCATTTATAAGCAAACAAACAAACAAACAAACAAACAAATGAAAAACCAGAGGACCAATGGTCCTGATATCGCTCACCTGCGATTTTGTCTTTGATGAATGACCTTTGGCTAAGGCCATGTTGGCCAACATAAAATATAAACTTGACCTCAAATACTCACATAATTATTAACACTATAAACTGCCTGTATCTACCAACTTTCAGATCTTTCTTGCAATATTTGACCTTTCTGTTTAAATTAACTGTTTAATAGGTCAATGTCAACCCAAGGTCATGATTTATATAAACTATGAAGGGCCAGAGCTCCCAATGCTACATAACAAGTTTCATTGAAATCAGAGAAATTTATTTTAAAGGATTTTACCAATATATGGGCTTGGCGGCCATCTTGATCATGTGACCTGGAGCATTTATAAAAACTTTGGTTCCCCTTCCTAAGGATAGCACGCACATATAAAATTTGGATTTGATTGGTGCAGTGGTTTCTGAGAAAATTGAGTTTTAAATATAATATGTAAATTACCTTTGGCCAATGTCAAAAGGCGTCATTGACCTTGAATACACATAGGACTTCATGAACTCAATAAGTTGTATGTATGTACCAACTTTCAGGTCACAAGCCACAAAAAGTTCTGAAAATCCAATGTTTTCGACTGAGAAGCCTATGTGACCAATGTTGACTTTGCCATAACATAGGTCAAGGTCAACCCAAGGTCATGATTTATACAAACTATGATGGGCCGGAGTCCCCAATGCTACATACCAAGTTTTATTGAAATCGGTCCAGCAGTTCCAGAGAAAAAGATTTTTAAGTTTTTTACCATATATGGACATGGCAGCCATCTTGGCCATGTGACCTAGACCATTTATACAAACTTTGATTCCCCCTTCTTAAGGATACCACATATAAAATTTGGCTTTGATTGGTCAAGTGGTTCCTGAGAAAATTAAGTTTTAAATTTATTATGTAAATGACCTTTGGCCAGGGTCAAGAGATGACCTTGACCTTGAATACTCCTATGACTTCATTTAATCAATAAGTTATTTGTATCTACCAACTTTCAGGTCACAGGCCAAAATACTTCCTGAAAAATCCAATGTTTTCACTTTTTTCCATTGAAAAGCCTATGTGACCGAAGTTGATCTTGCCGCAAAATAGGTCAAGGTCAACCCAAGGTCATGGTTCATACAAGTTATGGTGGGCCAGAGTCCTCGATGCTACATACCAAGTTTCATTGAAATTGGTCCACCGGTCCTGCGAAGAAGAAGATTTTTTAAGGTTTTTACCATATATGAGCACGGCGGCCATCTTGTTCATGTGACCTGGATCATTTATATAAACTTTAGTTCCCCCTTCCTAAGGATGCTCCACATGAAGTTTGACATTGATTGGACCAGGGGTTTCAGAGGAGAAGAGCTTTGAAAAGTGTAAATCAGAGTTCTGAATCTGAATAATTTACTGGTGACACGCCAAATGACATGATATCACCAGGGGGTTCGGATGGGGGAGAAATTAGTCCCTTGAACGCACGAGTGACGCGAACTTGGTCACACAGTCATCAGACATTTCAGCAGAGGAGACAAGTGAATCAGGGAGGTCATTCCAGTCCCTGATAGTCTGTGGAAAGAAACTACTTTTGTACGCTTCTTTGCTAGCTGAAGGTATCTGAAAAGCCAAAGAGTGTTGATTTCTACAACGCCTATTCTTTGGGATAAGGTCATCTGTGGGTATTCTGGCTTTACCCTTTAGACCTTTGTATAGCAATATAAGTCTACTATCCTTCCTCCTTTTCTTAAGAGATTCCCATTTCAGTTGACCTAAAATGCCAGTCATGCTCCCAGTTTCAAAAACATAATTTCCCGTCACAAACCTTGCCGCACGATTTTGGACCTTTTCCAGTTCTTCCTGGAGGCCATGAGTGTGAGGGTCCCAAACTGCTGTTTTTGCAAATCATTGATCACGAAACGTTTGTGTCCAACAGTCATTAAGATCAAGAAACAGTTGTAACAGACTCATGAAACAGTAATAGCCTTCTCAAGAAATAGTTGTAGCCGCATCAACAAAGGGTAGTCATCTTTTCTTCTTTATTTCATGACTTATGCGTATTATTTTAAGACAGCTTTTGACAGGTGTCTTTGCAAGTGATTTTTGTTCATTTTCAGTGCAAAATCATTATAGAAATGTCAAAGATATTCATGTTTAACCCCAACAGAGCATGAATTACACAATTTTTCGCATAAAAAGGTAAAAAGAAAACAGCAAATGCGACTGGAGAATGTTATTGCTTTAAAACCATAACCCAACGAGTATGTGCCACAGAAAAATAGTTGATTTAAACAATAATATACCTTTAAAGCACAGAAAAACGCGTAAAAAGAGAGTCACCTCCATGTATCCACCTGAAATTCGCGAATAAGTTGTGTCCTTCGTGAAATTGTTGTGACCGAAATTCACGAAATGTTGAAATCCTTATTAGCGAGTTATGCCACAGTGATGTAGGGACGTTGCCTCCACTTTATGGGACTCTTGTCCAAAATGAAGACGTCCCAGTCAACAGCTAAGGTCATGTTGGGACATTGCCTCCATTTAATGGGACTCTTGCCCAAAATGAAGATGTCATGAGTCTTTGACATCCAACATGTGCTTCAAATATAACCAGACAAAGCCAAAATGGGTTATAATATATGAGCCTTGATGCGAGAAAACCGGTCTTCGCAGTTTCCTACCAGGTCCGACATAAACGGGTCTGTGCAGTCCCAGAAAATGGTCTAAAGCTTGAAATTTCGGATTTAGGAAGATGAGAAATTTAACTATCCGAATGGTGAAACCAAAGGCGCTGATCAGCTTCGCAGTTACTGCAAATCTGATCTGCGCCTTTGTTTTCGCATATGCAAAATTCCGGTTTTCTCACGATGCGGCTCATATTATAATGTGCGGATGGTTAGACTCGGAACCTCTTTTCCTGGGCAGGCTCAGACCCGAGCGGTTAACCAGTAATCAGATAGCCAGTCAGCATCGTACAGGCTTTCACTGGAGGCATAATCAGCCCATCTATTTCCTTCTGGGGCCCCAATTGGTAGGGGCTCCTGTTTCAGTATGACTTGCGATGTAAGTAGGGCATAAAACGCTGACACTACAACAAAAATATGATTCAGTGGTCTAAGTTTCAGATTTTTCTTAAATAGTTGCTATTCGTCTTACTGCTGATATATATTACAAAGTATGTGATTTGGGACTTCACTTCAATGCTACACTGCTAAACTGCTGACAGCCCCACGAGCGTTGGCTCCGCCCCGACATGACTAAAAAATTGTTGACTGGAATGTTAAGCCTCCATACAAACAACCAAATTAACTGCTGACAGCCTACGGATATTTTTCCCAAATCGTGCTTAGAGTGTCGTAGGTTAGATCCAGAGCCGCATCATAAATAAGACCGTTTAAATGGTATCAGTGGCTACTTTGCTTGGCGCTCAGCATTATAAGGCAAGCACTCGATTCTCTTCTTTCAAAATATAGCATTACATCTCGAAAATATATGAAAATGACTGGAAAAAAAATCAAAAAGGTCTGATACTGATCACTGTCTGTATTCACTGGAGGACCATATGGAAGATTGTCAATTGTGCTAAATTTGTTGTCCTCCTAAAATATAAAATTTATTTATTTATTTATTATTATTATTTTTATTACAACACTTAAGGTTACCCATACCAACAGCAAAGACAAAAAAAAAAAAAAATATATATATATATATATATATATATATATATATATATATATATATATATATATATATATATATATATATATATATATATATATGAAAAAAAAATTGACCACTGAAACTTGTCTATCTTGTACCCCCTTATAGGATAGTCCTTGGACAAAGTCGGTCAAGCAAAAGATTGGTCAACCTGGTACAATATCGACATACATGTACATGTATACATAGCTCTGGGCCTATTGAACTGTTTCCAGAGTGGTATTGATCCAAGGGTTCTTCAGCCTTTCCGGTTAAAATTTAAAATGAGCTAGTTTATCCGCATGACCTTAGCTACTTTATTAAGTGGGACGTAAAATCATTACCAAACAAGCCATTGAAGCAAAATTTAACTGTTTTGCCTAGACATGTTATTTGCAACCTTGGGTCTAATGCATATACACAATGTAAATACTGACTCATAGGATGGTTGTGTCAAGTCATTATTTTTTTTCTCACTTTCTTTTGTGTTTTGGCCGTAATGTATTTCACAACTGTTATTTAGTCATTGCGAGACAAAGCCATCCCTTTCTGGGTACGTAACCGGTACTTTGTGGAGCTTGATTTTTTTATTTTTTTTTTTAATTCAATTTTGCATCCCTTTCAAGCTTTTTTTACTCATATCGGTATCAAATCAATCGCTAGGTGTGGCGAAAACCGGAGTACCCGGGGAAAACCACCTGACACACCCGCAAGCAGAACTATGCTTGTCCCACATGTGACTCTGTTGGCAATGATAAATCATTGCCAACAGAAGAATAGAATTTTAATTACTGCTAAAGTCATATCCTTTACTTTGCAGGAAAGATTTTTATGACCAAATTTTTCATTTCTTGAAGCCATTACCTCATAGAAGCGACTATTTCAAAAGAAATTGTACATTCTTGCTGATTTTTTAGCCCGGCAATGTGTCATCCTACGTAAGTTTGAAGTATTGGGTTCTGGTCCAGCCTGTGTTTGCCATTAAATATAATGTAACAGTGTTTACAATTTTCTATATAATTTTATGAGATCCTTCATGTACGTAATGTACATGGTTGTTTCCATGCATAATCGATGTTTCTTTGCTCTCGGTATGTAACAGTGTGACATCAGATGTCATAAAATTTGACATGCAAAAAGCTACTAAAGATACAAGATTGGTGTGAGTGAGCTCATTCACAGATATTTATTGGATAATGCAATGTTTAGAAAATTGCCAAGAGAACAAAAACTGATTATTTGTTTTGAAGGTACTGGTAATACATGTTTAACCATGTTTTTAATAAGGATTTCCGGAGTCGGGAACTTTGCGTAACCGGAAACTCGACTGTACATTGTATTTTAACAATATTTGAAGATCATTTCACCCAAAATCAACTCGGTAATATTGTATACTCTTCAATATTAAACACACTCAATGAACATGCATTTTTGTACTTCAGGTTTTTATCATTCACCAAATATCACATTTGTAGCGCGTTGCATTGGCGCAAAGCCATCATATGCTGCTACAGTCTCCTCACATGGCTGATGTATTATTCAATCAAAATGACAACCAAATAGTGCATGGGGCCTAAAGAAATAGATGGGCTGTTTGTGCTTCCAGGCAAAGCTTACACGCTTCTGACTGGCCAGCTGATTACTGGTATACCGCTCTGGTTTGAGCCAGCCCAGGAAAAGTGGTTCAAATCAAACCATCAATACATATAAGCCTTTGTGGCTTAGTTGGATGGTTATATTTGAAGCACTTGTTGGATGTCATTACATCCTCACTTTGGGTAAAAGTCCCATAAAATGGAGGCAATGTCCCGACATGACCTTTGCTTTTGATTGGGACGTTAAGCATGAAGTCAAACAAAAACTTCCTTTGCCATGTTTGCCTTCTGTGTTTGTTGATGCATATATATGGTAATGTCTGTGTCATGGTATCCTAGGGTGTGTTTCAAACATTTTGTGACCACAAATAAATTCAAACATGTGCTTGGACATGCTTTAAGGTCAAAATGCGTTGCAATGTGGCATCTGGATATTGTGTGTCGAGTCTCAAGGAATAGATAAACATAATACGGTATGTTGAGTGCAAATTTCAATTTAAAAACGCTACACACTTTGGCTCTAATTAGTTGAAATCCGGGTGTATTTCCCAAAGCGAAGACAAAGATGTCCCATACAACATCCTTAAAGCCGATAAAATCAATTTCTAAAAGTCAAATGAACAGAATCTTACACTCGTGGTCATTGCATATGAAATTTATAAAACTCGCCTAAGGCTCATTTCATAAATTTCATATGAAATTACCATTCATGTAAGATCATCTTTTTCCACAAATTTGATCAAAATAAGTGCAATGTTATAAAAAAAAAAGTATTGCAACAACTTCTGTACTTATTTAATGAATAAAAATGACAAATGTAGTTTCTTTTCTGTACAATGAAATTAATACCTCCAGCTTTGTATCAAAACTATCCATAACAGACACTGTCATGTCTCTGGTATTTGCTGCCAGGAAAACCCAGTGGTTCCCTCGAACATTTACGGGTATGAAAAGCCACGTGAATGGTGCTAGCTGGACCTGTTAAAAAGAAAATTTAGGAAAAACAAAATCATTAGATTTCTATAAAAATATATTTATTATAAAAAAATATATTAGAATGCATTTTAGAATGCATTTAGAACGTCTAAGCCTACCAAGGCCAAATTGTGTCGGGAACTCCTTTTTAGTAAGTCATCTTGGTAATAATTTGCCTCAAAAGTTACTAACGTCTATGCTCGATACGTGTGAAATAATTTTAGCAGGGCCATTAATTTCATTAATTAAGTAAGACCGGACACTTTTATTCGTGATGCCTTTGTTGCAACGGAGCATGTTGTTGCTCTTTTCTGATTAAAAAGTATGACAATAAATCATAAATTTCAAGTAAAAGTTGAACATGATGGCCCTGAATCGCTCACATGAGTCACCATGTTCCAATTACTGAAACTAAAGAGCTCGTAGAACATAACATGCCCCCCCTTGATGCATTCAATAAAGTTCTGTTTCAGGTCAATGTAAACTTCACATTTGACTGTCTCGAAAAAACAATGTGTGTTTGAGTGTGGACTCAAATTGTGGCATTTGAAAACGAGGTCTACCACTTGATACTCCAAAGCCCATTTCTGACATCTTCCTTCCAGTATAAATAAGTATGCCACATAGCCGGGACAAGTGGTATTGCTGTTAACATGTCTGCCAATTCTGGGGCTCCTCTTCCAGAAGCAGTACTCGTGCTGCTGCCACTCCTACTCCTGGGGCAAATGGCCATTACAGGTCCCTGCTTACTTTTTGAATATGGGGGCATCTCGGAGGTGTCAGGAGCCACCTTGTCTGTGGCGTGGTCTGGAGCAACCGCCAACGGAGACTTATGCGTAACTAATCCAGACATCACTTTATCACCCCTACACACGTCAAAGACAAACGCCTTTAGCTTATTTGCCAGTGTTGGGCACTTCACTGTACTAAAAGCATGTGTTATATCTCGTTGATCGACTGCATGCCCATCTGTTCCAAGTACACATTTTTCAAACCCATGGGAAGCAACTAATACCACTAGGACATTGTATTTACTGTGGTCTTCTGTCCTTACTGTTTTCACAACATCCCTTATTTTTTGGCAGTCAGATTTTCAAATGGCTGACAAATAAAACGTAATTGTTGAAATGTTTGAACAATTGTATCAATGTCTAACTTAGTATCAAAATGAGTGATATCTTTAAATACTCCATTTATTATAGCTAGGCATATTGTAACACTTATGCCTCTTTTCTTGGCCGAAGTTTTGGGCTAAGTTTGTCAGGAAGTAGCCGAGCTAAGCCAAGAACAAGAGGGGTTACAAAATTTGTGGATCCGCTTGGGTCGGGCGGAATGTGGTGAACTTTAAAAATCAAAACTAAGTATGGTTCTCAGATCTATTTCAAATGTTTAAGTCATAAAAGACATAAACTGGCAATAGCATGGTATGGAAACAGATAATTATCCAATATGTTATTCCAACATCAAAATAATGTATCACAGGCTGTCTGAGATGCTACTAGATAGAATATGTTAAAATACAAAACTTGAGATTTAAGCCTCTTAGCTTAAATCTCACCTTAAGAAAACAAAATGGAGGACAGAAATCTACATCAAATTGGTTAAAAATTAAGTTTTGGATGAATCAAAACGTCCGAGAGAGATGCACCAAGAAACCCTAAGTAAGATATCTTAAAATGCCTTAAATAGTGATGAAATACCTAAAATATGCTTCCAAGTCGTTACTTCTGTGGTGGTTCTTTTTGTTTTATGTCTTGGTGTTTAAAATATTTTTGTGCTGTTGGCGCCTTGTGTGTGTTTGCATATTTTTAGTTAAGTTAAGGTAACTGAGTGGCCACCTATTGGGAAAATAGCTGCTCATTCGACTTACGAAATGTTTTCATGGTATAAGTACCTAATTGTTAGTTTGGTTTTTTCCCACCTTGGTTTTTGGAGTGGGAGTCTTTTTCTGATTGCGCCTTTTCCTGATCTTTGCCTACTTGTACTTTTTTTTTCAATTTGGATTATATGGTCGAAAAGTATGAAATTAACAATTTCACCCAAAATGCTGGAATTTTCACCAGATCCGGTGAAATCACAAACTTGGTGAAAATAGAGTGAATTTCGGTGAAATTAGCAAAATATCACTGCTACCTTGCCAAAAGGCTTGAAACAAGCCATGATCTAGAATATGTCTAAGATGTAATATGCACCGAGAAGTGGTAAACGTCCAGAAAATATCGGTGGAGCGCTGGTATTTTCACCAGATCTGGAGTTGGCTGAGTGCCAAGTGGACGGCTTCTCCTCTGGGCGGTAAAGCGACCCGAAACGTCAAAGCACTGCGTTAAATAGTTTCGGATTCACGCGCTGCCGTAAACTGACCAATGAAAAAGCCTGGAATACCCCGAGCATATCCAAAGCCGATGGTCTTTTGTCTGCACTATAGGACAGTCCATCATCCAGAACTTTAGAAATTTCTGCTGTTTTCTAGCAAACTCTCAAGCCCTGGTAGCATGGCTTGGATCTTCATCTTGGTTTCAATATTCCTAATCACTTCATCGTCAATGCCGCTCAAAATTGGTTCTTCGACAAAAATTTCAATTAATGTACACACCAAACTCCAAACATCCGTCTTCGTATTTGCGCTTTGTCGGTCTAATGGAATTTCTGGAGCTTGGTATACCGGAGTTCCCGGCTGAGAACCAGCTGAGCTGGCAATGGTGATTATGATAGTGTTGAAAGTTTTTAATTTGCTTAAACCCATGTCGCACAATCGAACTTCTTGCAAGTCATTCGAAACAAGAACGTTTTCGGGTTTAATGTCTCTGTGAACAGACTGAACAGGTTGTCTAAGTACCAGACGAGTCTGACATTTATCATTCTCTCTAAGGTTTTACAAAGTTAACTTGTAAGTGCTATCGATCTGTAATTGTTAGGTTCTGCGTATTCTTTTCCTGGTTTAGGAAATGATACAACAGTGGCTAGTTACCAACTTTCGATTAACTTCCCAGTTTCCCACATATTAAATATATCTAAAAGAGCTTGAAGTGAGTAAGGAGGAAAATGTTGAAGCATTTGATAGTGAACTTCGTTGGGACCTGTTGCTGTATCATGGGCTTTACTAATGGCGTCTTGCAGCTCATCTTAGTTAAATGGTGTATTATATTATTCATTATTTGATGACTAGAAATTTAATCTAATTTTTGTCTGTTCTTTCTTGTATTTTTGAAATTCCTTTGAGTAATGGCTTGTTGATGAATTATAACAAAATGGTGATGCCAAAGTGTCTGCTATATCTTGCTTTGATTCCGTTTCGGACCCGTTGTTGAAATTTACAAGGTGAGCTTATAGGATGGCCATGATCCGGCGTCCGTCCGTCCGTCCACAATTTCAAAGATCTTCTTCTCTGAAACCGCTTGGCCAACCAAAGCCAAATTTTATAGGGCAAAAATTAGAAAAATATGTATACCCCTGTAAACCCCAATTTCACTATATAAAAGTGGGGTTTAGTGGGG
The DNA here is from genome assembly GCA_964017185.1 of Rugalucina vietnamica. Lineage (NCBI taxonomy): Eukaryota > Metazoa > Mollusca > Bivalvia > Lucinida > Lucinidae > Rugalucina > Rugalucina vietnamica. The sequence continues at coordinate 7,363,944 of OZ024879.1, read as the reverse complement.
TATACATTTCACGGACATGTTTTCATGATGGGAACTTCCTTATGCCTAAATGTACACGATTAATGAACTATTAAAATTCGATTATGCACGGTGCACTATTAAATTCGATTATGCACGGTGCACACAGTGCAGTTGGTTTTAAGTTGCACGATAAAAAAAGGCTATACCAATTTCCGCACGATTACAATCAGACACTGTTTGAACAAAATGCTTCTTTTCAACTGTACAGTACCTGTGTTATATACCTGTACCTGTGACACATACAGAAAATTATGAACTTTTTGGATATTCAGTTAAATAAACAAATAAATAGCTCTACCTTGGTGGGTATTGGCTTATTGGCTGTGCTGTTGTGGTGGTGGTTGTTGGCGTGGTAGTTGTCCAAGCTGTGGTCATCACTTCGTCATCTAACTGTCCCTGTAAATAAAACAAAAAGCTAACATCACTTAAAACTGTTAAACACAATTTTAGGCTTAGAGACTAAACTGCTCCTGTAAATAAATAAATAATATTAAAAAAAGCTAACACAATATTAGGTATAGAGACTATAGAATCTTATAAATAATCGTGTCGAGATGAATAGAATATTTAGAATCGACTTAGCACAGAGCATCAGATCAATTTTGAAATAAAAATCTGATAGCTAATATATTAAATGTGTAAATAATTCTACGTTTGCCGTTGATGCAGATGCAGCACAGACGACGCCGTCCACAATCAGCACGCCCGTCACAGTCTTGTTTTGGAGTGACTGGCATGACAGTGTCGACCTTTCCAACACAACAGACGAAAATCTCTCCAGCACGACTCTGTCGACCCATGTCACGAAGCCCGGTCCCGTGGTCCTGATGTGACCACTACAGTCTGAAGCTGTCAGTCTCGTCCCCCGCTGCAAGAAACACACACTTTCGTCACACTGGCAAACATCGACAGTTTCAATGATGCCCCCCGCCGCCACTCCCACCATCACCCACATCACAAACGATACCATCATCATCATCACGATCTTTCCTACTCGATTGTTAAAGCGCATTTGAGCTGAAGTGCGTGTTCCAGACCAGATGTGCATCGCGACTGTCACGTGACTTAAACTTCAAAGTAAAAAAAGTCATGTGACACCGCCATTTCTTGGAATTTTCCACTAGGGGCCACAATAAACACCCTGTTTATTGTGTCCCAGGTTTCGGAAACTGCTACCTGTGTCTGCGACAACTGCATTCTCTTTGATGTTCAGAGACAGGCGTAAAGTTGCATAATAAGTCTACTGTACTGAATTTGGATTTACATAACACAGATGAGGTCGGGATAAAAGTTACAAAATAAAAAAAATGTTTTACTCACTTTGTTTACCATAGTTAGACAGGGAAGCCAGTTTTCAACCGCACAGACGGCGACAAAATTATTTTGCATCCAAATACTGGGCGGTCGCGCTGGCTGGTCCCCGTCTGCCATCCAAAATAACCAACTATAACCAAGTTATTCTCCTCGTCCCTGTTTTTGATAATGACCCCCGCCTGCTCTTTGTATGTTCTTTCTATAACCCAAGCCGCAATTCCCTTACTCAAAAAGGTACTTGTAAACTCATTTTTCAATACGTGTGGTCTCTGTAAGTAAATGTGAAAGCGCCATCAAGTCTTAACCGTCAACTCCAAAACATCTACTGCCAATTGTGCAAAGAAAGAAAGAAAAAAGAAAGAAAGAAAGAAAGAAAATACTAAACGAAAGGGAAAAACGAAAGAACTTACGTCACAAATTCCATTCTACGGAGACTGGTGTTCAGAACTGAATGGGGCAATGAATGGTGCAGGTCTTATATATGTGGGTCTGAAGTTATTTTCAAGATCAGCCTGCTCAGCCTTTTGTGTAATACGCAGGTGTAATACGCGTTACTTCTAAAATCAACTTAAGTATAGACTCATAGGATCGTTTATTGCAAATAGATTGCCGGTCAAAATTATTATTTTTTTTTTTTCATCTTTTTTTTTTTTTTTTTTTTTTTTTTTTTTTTTTTTTTTTTTCTAATTCCATCAATTAGGTCTAGAGGCATTAATACTGGGACAGGTTCTTTTCCTTTCCCTCCCAGGTAGGCCAGCTTAAACTGTCCAACAAGATACTTCTCTGTCTCATCTTCTATTGTCTTACCATTCTCCTGTGGGACCCAGACCCCATTGACAGCGTCAGTGAATTCTTCTATCATGAGTCTTGGGCCTTCTTCCCCCCTCCGGGCATTATAAAATGTCAACCTAGCTACTATTAAGGATCTCAGCCAGGCATATGCCTTCACAGTAAAATGGTTTACCCAATGTTCAATTTCAGCTTGGACATATGATTTCAATTTCAGAAGATCCTTTTCCTCTGGCAAATTCTTTGGAAGCCTTGCTTTTTAAGTGAATTTTTCCTCGCTTTATATCTGGCACTGGATATTATTTCTGGTAGTTTAGACGTGAAAGCCTCTTTGAAGTTTTTCATGTTCTTTTTTGATCTTGGCAAGATTCTGAATAGCAATATTTAAGTGTTTTCATGCTTCTCTGAAATACACCCATGCTTCACTGAAATACACTGTTGATCTTCAAACCATGTTTTTCAGTTTTACCATCTTCATTTTCACACATCTGGTTCATGGCATCTGTCAAAACTGTCAAGTTCACCCTTTCATACATGCTTTCGACTTCGACCTCTTTAGAAGACAAGTCTCTAAAACGGATAAAGAGTCTCGTAAGCTCCCTCATCTCCATCATTATTTCTCTCCTTACTTCATTTTTTTTAACTTTCTTCTACATTTCTTGAGGCATAGTGATTATAACCTATTAGTTGTATGACACTATTTTGACAAATGAGCTCACCCGATTCTCCATCCCGAAATTTGTCTAAAATATTCAACACAAAAAGGTACAAGTAGGCAAAGATCAGGAAAAGGCGCATTCAGAAAAAGATTCCCACTCCAAAAACCGAGGTGGGAAAAAACCAAACCAACAATCAGGCACTTATACCACGAAACACACCGTAAGCCGAATGAGCAGCTATTTTCCCAATAGGTGGCCACTCAGTTACCTTAACTTAACTAAAAATATGAAAACACACATAAGGCGCCAACAACACAAAAAAAATTTTTATACACCAAGACATAAAACAAAAAGAACCACCACAGAAGTATCGACTTGGAACGATCAGCAACACAAAGTTACTGGCGGGCTTAAACCGGTTTTACATGGCCATAACCTCACCCTCAGCTTCTGCAGTGGTTCATAACATTTAGTTAGTTATTCGGTCCTCGTGGTGAATCTCTAACTAGTCAATGAATCATCAAGAACAAACAAAGTCTTGGTCCTGATGTATATTTCTTCTTAATGGTGTTAATGTTTCTTGTTTGATAGGATTGCTTTCTCCGCCACACTTTTCTTTGTGTTTGTAGAATGTTCTATTTGAATAGAACCTTTTGCACTCAGAGCACATTCGCATATGATCTTTCTTTTTGTGCTTTCTTTCCCTCATTAATGTCTCTATGTCTTGATCCAAATGGGCCAAATTGTATTCGTACATCCATTAGGCTCTTTTTCTATCAACCCATTTGTTGAATTCTTGTACTGGTTTGGTCATCATTTCTCTTACTTCTGGGTAGTTTTTTTTTAGTTTTAATGTGCTTCTTCAATTTGCCCCCTTTGATCAGTTTTTTACAGAAAATGCATATTCGCTCTGGCCTCTGCAATTAGACAAAAATACACACTACTGTTGACATTTGTAGGAGTCAAAATGATTTACTTTCATCCACCAGTGGCTTCTTATTTGTATGTTCAGATGATGATTAAATCAATATGCAAGATCTTTACTTTGTTCACAGTCCAATTAGATTGTTTGAAAAATTACTTCCATATCATGTTGATTTTCATTTACTAACCTTTTCCCCTCATTAGTGGTAGTCTGTTCCTGGTCAGAAATCTGCGTAGTCTGTTGCTGTACCTGGTCAGAATTCTGTGTAGTCTGTTGCTGTACCTGGTCAGAATTCTGCGTAGTCTGTTGCTGTACCTGGTCAGAAATCTGCGTAGTCTGTTGCTGTACCTGGTCAGAATTCTGCGTAGTCTGTTGCTGTACCTGGTCAGAATTCTGCGTAGTCTGTTGCTGTACCTGGTCAGAAATATGCGTAGTCTGTTGCTGTACGTGGTCAGAATTCTGCGTAGTCTGTTGCTGTACCTGGTCAGAAATCTGCGTAGTCTGTTGCTGTACCTGGTCAGAATTCTGCGTAGTCTGTTGCTGTACCTGGTCAGAATATTGCGTAGTCTGTTGCTGTACCTGGTCAGAATTCTGAAAATTATGAATATTAAAGAGGTGAGAATTTCTGGCACCGAATATTCAAAGTATATAACTTTATAATGCAATGGCGCGAAATGTCGGCCTAATAAAGGGGTTACATAAAAATAGTCACATTATGTGCTATTGACTGTATAAAGGCCACATCTATTGACTGTATAGGGACCGTGTGGTGGTTTTGGTCAAACGCGCTGCAAAGAAGTGCGTTAGTGACGTCAAAAATAGTTACATTAAATGCAGTGAATGTCCACCATTGATATGGAATGTTTCATTAACGAAACGACGGACTAGAAAAATATAAATTGTCAATAAAATGCTCAGCTGTACATGCAACTTTCAGGGATTGCTGACTAAATAAACAAAATGGTGTAACAATGATCACCTCACTTCGAAGTAAATGCGGTGAGTTTTTCATGAATTTTGTCTGAAACTGATTGCATTATAAAGTAAATAACAGCCCTATGACCAAAAATAAACGGGTCTATCAGGGTCTGATAGTAAACTGATGAAATGGCTGGGTAGTGGAACACTCGCCATTTCATCAGTTTACTAATCCTCGATGTGAAAAAAAAAAACGTTTATTTTTGGCCAAAAACTTGCCCAAAAGGCCATCCAAACAAGACGAATTCCCCTGAGAATATGAATATTCGACTTTCGGATCCATCTGAAAGCCGAATATATCAAAGTCAAATTCCGAGAAAATGACTCCCAAGGTAAAACTCTTCTTGAAGGAGGTTAGCCTGAGGCCTGACTGACTGAACCTCCTTCCTTAAGAGTTTCCCTACCAGAGCCTCACGGACTGACCTTCTCAGAGGAACTGGAGCCGATACCAACTTTTCCCAATTCGCAAAAAGACTATACTCCTTTAGAGAAGCTGTGTCCTTCGTACTGAGGCTTGACACAGTCCCACGAAGTTTGTTAATTGGGGCAGTCACTGTAACATCGGAAATGACAGTGTTCCCAACTATCAAACTTCCTGAGGCTGTGCCATTCCTCAGAAGGTTGGTCACGCCCACAGTTACACTACTATCTTTAATCACACAAATATCACCTTCTTCAATAAAGTCTCCATTGTAATTCACTCTCACGTAAACATTGTCTAAACATGTAACATCTAGCACTGAAGTTGACATGTCTGTCTGTGTAGACTGGCATTGTGAAGTAGCTCGTTTCGTGGGTACATTTCTGAGAACCCTTCTCACCTTCTTTTGAGACGCTGTTGACGATGCCGATGCCTCTTCACTATCTACAATGTAAAATGTATTGAATAAAAACTAAACAAGAACGCCGCAGAGGTCGATATCGCACCTGCATCGGGGAAAATAAAACGTGAAATATAGGGTTAAGGGCATCAGGTCAAGATGTGTTCTGAAAGGGTATGTCAGGGACATTTACTATACAAGGTTTCACACTCGCAGCTATCTGACACAGATGCAGAGAAAACCAAACTTACAATTTATTTCTAAGGTGCCTCTTACCATGGGGCAACGGACTCTACAGGCCATGCAAAAATACATTTGACCATATCAGCAGTCTTATACAATTTCTTGATAAAATCTTCAGACATACTTTAATAGTCCTCAGTCTGAAAAAACAATAATAGCATTTTATCTTTGTTTTATATGAATCTGGATTTGAACTTTCGTTTTGAAAATAGGGGCTACGGACTCTACATTGGTTTTTGAGAGAACAAAGTATTCTTCAATGTGGGGGAAAAATGAACTTCCATTGTAATATATAGTTTCTGGGGTGGGGGTGGGGTGGGGTTAAACCGGTTTTACAGACGTCTAACCCCACCATCATCTTCTGCAGTGGTTCACAGCATTTAGTTCGCCCGTGGTGAATCTCAAACTAGTCAATGAATCATCAAGAACAAACGGATAAATCATAATAACCACCTTGATGAATCAAAGACGAGGACTCAACAGACTCGGTAAGCTGCCCGACGATGGAGATCCCTGGGCGCCGAATAACTTACTGAAACCCGGAGCAAAAGAAAAACACCAGTTGAACCCTGGTGGACCAAGCAACAGACAAGAAGCTCCGGTCCCAACCAACTAAAATGAATAGCTTTATGTCGGGGCCATCATAGAGTCTGACGCCCGACCCACCGGCGTACAATTAAAGAAGGCATATATATTAAAAACAAACCTCATATCTATTAAAATGGAAATCCTGCAGGTAAGAATTTTTTTTTAGAATATATCAATTGGAATCATAATTTGCAAAAATAACTTACTGGTTAGTTAAGGACTTTCCTATCTGTAAAAACTGTTCAGTTGACATAACAGCAACATTCTCAACAACAACTGCTCCTTTCATCCAGCATAGAATGACTGACTGGTCGGATATCTAATGTTGAGAGAATGTAGTTGACTATGGAGGCAACAATGCCACAAGAGTTCAAAACTGAAAGAGGAAATTAACACATTTAATACTAGCCAGTGATTTCATGAAAATGTCTTTCGACAATAATGACAAATTTCACATGGCAAAAAACATGCCCATGCTACATGTCAAGTTTCTTTGCAATAGTTCAGCAGATCCGGAGAACAAATAAAATTTTTGAAGGGTTTTTTTCCATATATGGACACAATAGCCAATCCCATTGATAAGTAGAATTACGGATCTGTCGTTTTTCGACAGAAAATCATACTGCTCTACCTGCCGTGTTAGCGTTTATGGGCTCTGAGCTCTGAGCCCAGGGCACAACCACAGTCATGAACACACATGCGTGGTCCGAGTAGATGTACCATAAGGTACAAGTGTGAATAAAATACCGAAGTGTAATAAAATAAGTAGAATTACGGATCTGTCGTTTTTCGACAGAAACTCATACTGTTCTACCTGTCGTGTTAGCGTTTATGGGCTCTGAGCTCTGAGCCCAGGGCACAACCACAGTCATGAACACACATGCGTGGTCCGAGTAGATGTACCATAAGGTACAAGTGTGAATAAAATACCGAAGTGTAATAAAATAAGCAGAATAAAGCATCTGTCGTTTTTCGACAGAGTCTGTCGTTTTTCGACAGAGATTTTCTGTCGATTTTCGGAAAGGCATGCGTTTTATCACTAGCCTGCTGAAAGTTGAAAAATTACTGTAACTCTCTTTGGACCATGTTGCCAAATCTAAAGGGTCACTGACGAGGCTTGAATAGCTATTACTGCAGCTGGTGTTGTGCCGTGTGACGGCCCTAAAAAGTCTCCCCGTACATCATCCATAGTGCAGATTTTATTTTCCTTTTTTTTTTTTTTTTTTTTTTTTTTTTTTTTATTCAGTTTTACGTCCCTTTCAAGCTTTTTCACTCATATCGAGACGAATCAATCGGTAGGTGGGGCGAAAACCGGAGTACCCGGGGAAAAACCACCTGACACACCCGCAAGCAGAACTTGGCTTGTCCCACATGTGACTCGTGCCCCGAGCGAGGCGCGAACCCACAGCGGTGAGATGATCGAATGATTAAGAGCACTGAAGTCAGCGACCTTAACCACTCGGCCACGGGGGCAGCCCATTTTCCTTTTGGTCCTTTGAGATCAGAGAGGATATTTTGAGAAATCAGAAAAAAATATTATCGGTTTAGATTCATATTCTAAGCAACGTTCAATATATTTGGTCCCGTTTTTGATTAATACTAGTCTAAGTATCGACTAGCTTGCTGAAAGTTGAAAAATTAATGTAACTCTCTTGGCTCCATGTTGCCAAATCTAAAGGGTCACTGATGAGGCTTGAATAGCCGAAACCGCGGTATGGCCCATCACCTTTCTCTAACATATGCTCACTGCTATTAAAGGATCGCAGTCTTATTTTTATTAGTATGCCTCTGTCTAGCTTCTTGTAAATAGTTTTAATGGCCCATCCCTAATGTTTCCCCCATTTTGCTAAATTCAAAATTTAGCCACCCACCCCACACCTGAGGTGATGATCAGAAATTGATCGACTCTGTATCTGAAGAAAGAAAGCTGTAACTGCAAAATTGCCTAAAGTAGCTAGGTAACTCTTTTATTATAATTATGTATAACTGTAACTGCAAAGTTGAAACACATTTATCACTACCGCTTAACCGCGAGAAATGCGTGTTTCGAAAAAACGTCTCTTGAATATTTTGGTCATTGTATAAGCCAGGACGGATTGAGCGCGAATCCCAAGAAAGTTCAATCGGTACGAGACATGAAAGCTCCTGAAAATGTCAGTGAACTTCAGGGCGTACTAGGAATGATAAATTATCTGCGCAGGTATATCGCTGATCTGTCTACGATTATTAAACCCATGACAGACTGTTGAAGGTGAAAAATGCTTGGGTCCGGGGTCCGGACCAAGAAGCAGCATTCGCGAAAGTGAAAGATCTGTTGACCACTGCCCCTGTTTTGGCATTTTACGATAAGTCAAAGCCAATAGTGGTCAGTGCAGACTCCAGTAGTTATGGGCTAGGAGCAGCTTTGTTTCAGCAAGACGGTGCGGAGCTGAAACCGATAGCGTACTGCTCTAGAACTTTGACAGAATCTGAGAAAAAATGGGCACAAATTGAGAAAGAGTGTCTGGCCAGCGTATGGGCTTGTGAAAAGTTTTCAAGGTACTTGGTAGGGCTTGAAAAGTTCCCCCTATTGACTGATCATAAGCCGTTAGTTCCACTCATGAATGTGCAGGACCTGGACGAAACGCCTATCAGGGTCCAAAGACTACTTATGCGTTTGCGTAATTTCAATGCAGAAGCCAAATACGTACCATCCAAAGATATGGTAGTTTCGGACGCACTTTCAAGGTCCCCGTTACCTTCAGACGAAGTGCAAATACTTGAAACTGAGGTAAACGCGTATGTTGAGTTGATCAATGATAATAGGCCAGTAAGCGACACGAAACTGGACAGAATAAGACAGTGTGTGAAAAATGACGTGGGGATGCAGAAAGCTATGGCATTCACACAAAATGGTTGGCCAGAAAAACTGAACTCTGTTCCACAGGAGATAAAATGTTATTTCCCTGTGAGAGGAGACTTATCCGTAGCAGATGGACTGTTACTTTTTCGGGACAGAATAGTTATTCCGTCAGAACTGCGTGCAGAGATCTTAGAAAACATTCATAGTGGGCACCAAGGTATAAACAAATGCCGTGAACGTGCTGCTATGTGTGTTTGGTGGCCGTCAGTTTCGCTTGACATACAACATAAAGTACAAGGATGTAATTTCTGTCAGACTCATAGACCAACACAGCAAAAGGAGCCTTTGAAAACAACCGGATTACCATCAGGACCTTGGGTAAAAATAGCTGCTGATCTGTGCGAGATAAACAATAAACAGTACCTTGTGGTTATGGATTTTTATTCCAAATACATTGAGATAGCCTATTTACCCCAAACAACAAGTTCAGTTATTATTGACAAGTTTAAGAACATGTTTTGTCGCTGGGGAGACCCAGAAGAGCTGTGTACAGATGGAGTATCTTACTTTACTTCGCATGAGTTTCAAAACTTTGCTAAACAGTGCGACTTCAAACATACTATCAGCAGTGCTCATTACAGCCAAGGAAATGGAGAGGCCGAAGCCGCTGTAAAAATTGCTAAATCAATCTTGAGACAGAAAGACATGTTCAGTGCTTTAAGAGCATATCTATCCACTCCAGTCAAGGCCACTGGATTTTCACCATCGCAGCTTATGATTGCTAGAAACATAAGGACAAATGTACCTTCGATGCAGGGACCTTTAAGGCCAAAATGGCCTAAGCGTGAAATGGTGGGAAAACGTGACAAAGTTGCAAAGCAAAATTACAAACAGTGCTTTGACAGGAAAAATACGGTACGGCCATTAACCCCATTTCATGGATGAGAACAAGTGAGAATGAAAATTGATAAAGAAAAAACATGGGAAAAACAAGGACTCATTAAAGAGGCTTCCCCTGATACCAGATCGTGTATTGTGGAAACACCAAACGGGTCGTATAAGAGAAATCGGAGACATTTAAAACCTGTGACCACTCCGAGTACTCCTCTGAAAACGGATACAAACGTACCAGAGGATACGGGAACTTTGGGACAATCCGAACAACCGAGTTCACCACAGAAGGAACCAACAATTCAGGAACCACCTGAAACTCCAAAAGTTGAGCCGGACTCTTTAAAAACTAGAACTGGGAGAGTAATTCGCAGGCCTATGAAATTTGATGACTTCGTGTAAATAAACATAACATTCAGCTGACTTTCCAGGTCAAGCTATGACCTTATCAGTGCTTTGTAGATAGCAGCATCCTGTAAAAAAAAACAAACAATTATTTGTTTTATTATGCCTTCATGAAGACTGGTGATATGGGAAAACTGATTTTAGAAAAAGTAGTTTTCTGTTAATTTTGCATATTGCATTTAAGTTTCAATTAAGTGATAAATAGCCAAATTGCATTTGAAATTTAATTGATAATATTGATAAGCAATTTAAATGTTCAAATTTATTTCTTTGAAAGGGGAGATGTTGGAATATCTTTTGAAATAGACTATAGTTGCCTACATTATTGTGCAGAAATGTTATTAGTAATACCAGGTCATCTAAGGTGATTGTTTCAAAATAGACTGTCTGGGAATGAGCTCATCTAGCTGGATTTTGCCGGGACTCGGGGAATTTTGTAACATCGCTCGAATGCACCAGTTCTGAGTTTCTTTACTGTATATTAAAATTAATAATTGACTGCTGTCTTGATGATTTGAATTGAACCCAAAACCTTAACACTGACAAAAAGCTACTTCAAACAAATGTCGGGGATTTCAAAAAAAAAAAAAAAAAAAAAAAAAAAACTGTCACTCAAATGCATGAATCACAGCACCACGAATGTTCCTAAAGTATTTTTCAAGGGATGCATCTGAAAGATGTACACCATCAGAAAACAAGTTATCTGCCTGTTTCAGTCGTTTAAGCTTCCAGTAGTGTACTCGAGGTGTCGATTTTATCATCTCTTTCAGTGTTTTATTAGCTGTAACTACCATTTTATTGTATATCGTCACTGGAATGTGTCTTGTTGTCTCCCGAAACAAAAGCTGACTGACTACCACATGGTTTACATTATAGCGTGAAACAAAAAGTGACGCTAATGCCACAAGTTTACTTAAGATCAATTGTATGTGATCTTGTATACAATCCTGTGAATAGCTCTTCAAGTCCGTTACCACCAATTTGCATTATAATCTTGGATGGCATTGTCTGAATCACTGCATCTTCAAATGCTTTCACATGGTCGGATCTCAAAAGTCGTCCTCCAGAAATGCCATGAAATTGAATCACAATATTAAAAGACAGTTGAAATGGGTTGTTTGTCTGCAAAAAACATCGCAGTTTTTCCAAGCCATGATCGTTCGTGGTAAAACAAAGGAGGTCAAATGACACACAACAGTTACTGTTAATCAGGTTAATGTCATTTTCCTTCCAAAATCAATAATGCACACTACATATTTCCAAGAAAAATATCGTTTATTATCATACTAACTGAATGTATATCCTCCTAGAGCTTTAAAAACGTATAAAAATCAGTTATTTTTTGTCAGTTTTTTCTTTGTTGTCTTTATGTTAATTTATGCAGAATAGAAAGACAGCGCCACCTATAATATTTAAGATCAATAATTCTTAGTAATTTTATTTATAACAACAACTGCACCTATTTATAACAACAACTGCACCTGAAAGTTCTTAGCCAACTATCAAAGCATTACTTAGAACTATCTAACTAATGTTCGCATAAAACCCTTTAATATATATTAAAGTTCCTTTATCTCACTGAAACATTTAACTAAGAAAACATACCAAAACTAAGATATTATGCCTTTTCTTAGACTTTTTTTTTCAAAAAAAAAAGGACCTTACATATTATTAAATTTGGCCTAGCGAGAGAACACTCTAATATAATGTGTCTTCTTCTTCATTGCTATTCCCTTTTGATGTCATGGGGATCATATAAGAGTCTGAATCTCTTAATATGTCACCTCTAGGGGGAACATACATTCAATTTCTTTTCCGTTTTGACGATTGTAATAAAAATGATAACAATGATAGATAATATTACAATAATAATTGCATTAATAATTTTATCAAAGGAAGCCTTGTCTATTGTATTATCAGTTGTTGGTGGTTTACCAGAGGTAGCTGCTGTTTCAGCAGACTCTCCTGTGCTTATGGCCAGCGTTGTGGGCTGTGACATATCGCTAGTGGCCTCAACATCTCCAGTGGTTGTATCATGGGGGACTTAGTTGGTTTGGGCCAGAGCTTCCCGTCTGTTGTTTGGTCCACCGGGATGTAACTTGTGTTTTCTTTTGCTCCTAGTTTCAGTACGTTATTTCCAATGTTACCCGTTGGAAACATTTTATTATTTCTTAGACAAGTAAATCTGTTTTATAAAATATAAATTTGTAACCATCAATCTTATTATTTCATTAATCGTTCCTTTACAACGACATTTATATCTAACTTGATTACTGTTACATTTTAATACGATTTCAATATATTTTATCGTTCTACCTTGTTAGATGCTTATGACCCTCAGGGTTGATGCGTCGTTTAACAACAAACAAACAAAGAAACAAACAAAAATTGGCATGTAGCAGTATGGACTAGAGTACTACACTATGTACATAAATTATGACCCTGTGATTTTTACGGCAATGTCATGTTTATTGGTATATAACCCAGATCTCAGGTGAGCGTTTACAGGACCATTGGGTCTCTTGTTCTTGGAAAAACTCCAGACAGAACCACGTGGTGTAGCTATGCACCGATTTAACAGTCTTCCCATTGGTTATCACAAGAGCAGGCATTCACTTACACCAAGACCCGTTATCACTTCTCCCATTTCATCAAAATATGTGTTAACTACACATAGCATTCTTGCTCTTACTGTTGACAATTTCTCCGGTTTTTTGAGAGTTATATCAAGATTATGGCGCTTCACGCCCTGCCACCAGTCTTTTCCTGAAATAAAGTTGGGATAAGAGGTTTGGATTTGTATACGTTTGCAGAGAATATTGGTTCTATGTAATACTTGTTTCTTGCTTAACCCAACAGCATTCAGTGCTACATCGGCTCGGCCCGTACCGGACCCGGATTAGAATAGGCCGGTCGCTCCCTCATGCGGAACCGTAAAACCCGGTCAAAAGAGGTGCCACCTGTTTGCCGTGGGTGGATACCCGTAAGCCGGAGAAGAGGATCCTGGAGGTTGAGGGACAGGCCAGAGATCTTCACCTGTCTCAACACGCCTCTTTGGCCTCGGATTCGGTGTAAACGGGAGGCCGTGGAGGCTCGACACGGTCAATCGGCTGCCATGCCTTGCCCTGAGATCTCTTCTTCCTTCTAACTTTCTCAGTATCGAATGATACGCAACCGTGTTCCAAATTTCTTCATTTAATCATCCTTTTCCCTATATCTCAGAAGGCGGTGGTTTAAGGGTCAATCGACGGGCTTGTTTTTCGGTATTTCTGGGTTACTTGGGTCTAGGTTGAGAGGCAGGGTGGGTACAACGTCTGGATGTTAGTTCGGTTTTCTTTATTAGACATCTGACTTAATATTCAGTTGTTGTTAAAGCTTGGGTAGTCTGAAGTACTTTGGAATCTTGCACGGCGAGTATGACGGGTATGTAGCTTTGGCGCTGGAAACTGGAGAGCCGTTTCCGTATAGCGTCCCCTTGTAGGGCTCCAAGGAGGGTGAAGCGCATAGCCGTCGAGACTTAAAACTGAAAATATGGCTTCCTCAAATAACAAACGACAACGACCGGATTCCGACGATGATATAGACGCTTCGACACTGTTTACAGCACAAGACACTTTTCAAAAGTTTTTACTCATTGAATCAACTACTTAAGAAACACCAGTCACGTCACTGTCACCATTTGTGATAGAAAAGCAGATAGAAAGCATGATAGGTACGCCAAAATCCGTCAAGAAATTAAAAAATGGAATGTTGCTTGTGGAAACAACACGAAAAATGCAAACGGACATCTTATTGAAAACAAAAAAGTTCTTTAACCTATCAGTAGAAGTGAAACCGCACAAATCTTTGAATTCTTCGAAATGCATCATCAAAGACGGAAACCTCAAAGGAGAGTCAGAAAAGAACATCCTAGAATATTTAGAAAATCAAGGTGTAACGGCAGTTAAACGTTTTACCGTTAAAAAAGGACAGGAAACCATTAACACCAATACTTTGCTTCTTACTTTCAACTCAGTCGTCCCACCAAAAGCTGTCAAAATTTTCTATCAAATTGTACCTGTTGACATATACATACCTTACCCTTTGAGATGTTTTAACTGTCAGAAGTTTGGACACCATGAAGATAAGTGCCCAGTTGACCCCGGGTCAGTCTGTGAAAGATGTGGCATGGGTGACCATGACCATCATACAAATCATTGCAAAAACCCGATCAAATGTGTCAACTGTGGCGGAGGACATCTATCTAGGTCCAATGAATGCGAAACATGGAAGAAAGAAAAAGAAATAATGCGCCTAAAGGTAACACAGAACTTAACCTATATTGAAGTCAGAAAACAAATTGAACAGAAGCCTGAATTCAGTTTTTCACAAGTAGTTAAATCTTTTGCTGCAAAGCCAGAAACGAAAACAACTGCCACACAATACAGTGACGAAGACTGCAAAATCACTGAGAGTTCAAAAGTTCTGATTGCTAGAAAGCCAAACAAAATAATTAGTCCTCAAAATCAGAAATCAACATCAGATCAAGCAACGGTAAACGCAAAAACAAATAAACCTAATCAACCGAGTACAAACGCAAAACCACATTCTGCATCTAGTAGGGTGCAGAAGGGATCAGATGATCCCATCCAACAGTATAACAAATTTGGAGCTCTGGCTAATGTCGATGCCATGGACGAGGTTGCCTCGCGTCCTGGTTCCCGTGGCCATCGTCCTCGGTCACCAATCAAGGCTCCAAAGTAGAAGTTTCCAGTCTACATTTAAACAAAAGGTCCCGCATCTAAATCTCCTCTCTAAATTATTTAATGGGTAGCAAATATAAAATAATACAATGGAACTGTCGAGGTGTAAAACCACGTTTTGAAGAACTACTACTTCTTTTGTCACTACTTAGACCTTCTGTTTTCTGTCTTCAAGAAACTTTCCTCAAACCTAATGACACGTTTACTTTGAAAGGCTTTAATGTTTACAATCACATTCACTTGGATTGTCTAAGAGCATCTGGTGGAAGCTCTTTACTTGTCCATTCAACATTACCACAACGTCAAATTAAACTTAAAACGGATCTACAAGCGGTAGCTGTTTCTGTTACACTCGAGAAAGAGATAACGTTCTGCTCAGTCTATATCCCTCCCTCTTATCTTTTAAGATCGGAACAACTTAATTCTTTACTTCAACAACTTCCTTCACCCTATATGTTGGTAGGTGACTTCAATGGTCACAATGTGCTTTGGGGTTGTAATGACAATGATCCCAGAGGAGAATTAATCGAGGATTTCATCACGAAAAACGACATTTGTTTGATGAATGATAAATCTAACACTTATCTAGATTCTGGTAAAGGCACTTTCTCATCCCTTGATCTTTCACTCTGTCACCCCTCCCTCTATCTTGACTATGACTGGTCTGTTTGTGAAGATCAACGTGGATCTGACCACTTTCCAATTTTGATTGAAAGCGTTCAGACTCATGATGAAGCCCATAATCCCAAATGGAAATTGAATAAAGCAGATTGGGATTCATTTCATACTTTATGTAATGAGTCCCTAACTGATACTTTTCTCTCTGATTCTTCTGATCCTATAACTGACTTCACCTCTTCTTTAATAAATATATCTGAGAAATGTATCCCCAAAACCTCGACAAACCCAAAGAAAAGTAACCCATGGTATAACGACGACTGTAAAGAAGCAATCAAACAACGGAAAGACACTTTGTCGAAGTTCTGCAAGTTCCCAACGCATGAAAATTTAAATAATTATAGGAATTCTAGAGCAAAAGCCCGTCGGACTATAAAGTCTGCAAAACGCAAATCATGGAGAACATACGTATCGAATTTGAATTACAAAACACCCACTAAAAAAGTTTGGGACATGGTCAGGAAAATACCCGGTAAATCTAAATCTGCTTCTTATCACCATCTTAATTACAATTTTAACAATGCGAACGAAACAGCTTCCACAAAACAAGACATAGCAGATACTTTGGCATCACAATTTTGTTCAAATTCCTCAACCAGTCATTATTCGAAGGAATTTCAAAAATACAAGAAAGAACAGGAAAAGACTAAGTTAAACTTTAAGTCCTCAAATAATGAAGAATATAATACTCCATTTAATTTAGATGAACTAAAAGACGCCATCAGTAAAGCCCATGATACAGCAACAGGTCCCGACGAAGTTCACTATCAAATGTTAAAACATCTTCCACCAAAATCACTTCAAGCTCTCTTAGATATATTTAATGATATGTGGGAAACTGGAAAGTTTCCCGAAAGTTGGGAACTAGCCACTATAATACCAATTCCTAAACCGGGAAAAGACCATGCAGAACCTAACAGCTATAGACCGATAGCACTTACAAGTTGACTTTGCAAAACTTTAGAGAGAATGATAAATGTAAGACTTGTATGGTACTTAGAAAGTAATAACCTTATATCTCCTGTTCAGTCGGGCTTCCGTTCTGAACGAAGTACCAACGACAATTTAGTAAGACTGGAAACCTTTATTCGTGATGCCTTTGTTGCAAAGGAGCATGTTGTTGCTGTGTTTTTCGACTTGGAAAAAGCTTATGATACCACCTAGAGACATGGTATTATGCGAGATCTACATGATCTCGGAATACGAGGCAGATTAGCTACATTTATTGAAAATTTCCTTGAGGATCGCTGGATCCAGGTTCGTGTTGGATCGACTTTATCCGAAAAGTTTGATCAAGCACAGGGTGTCCCACAAGGGAGCATCTTGTCTACAACATTGTTCAATATTAAGATAAATAGCATAATGGACTGCTTGGATCCTAAAACAGATGGATCATTATATGTAGATGATTTCTGTATGTGTTACAGGTCAAAAAGTATGAGAACTATCGAAAGGCACTTACAGCAGTGCATTAACAGAATAGAAAACTGGGCCTCACATAATGGTTTCAAATTTTCCAAGTCGAAAACACAATGTGTACATTTCTGTCAACTACGGAAAGTACACAACGATCCCGAACTCTATTTATATGGATCTCTTATTCCAGTAGTTGAAGATTTTTTAATTTCTTGGAGTTCTTTTTGATCGTAAACTTTCTTTCATACCACATATCAAGTACTTAAAAGCCAAATGCCTAAAAGCATTAAACTTACTGAAAGTATTATCACACACAGACTGGGGTGCTGATCGCACTGTCCTTCTACAGCTATACCGTTCCCTCATTCGTTCAAAATTAGATTATGGATCCATCGTGTATGGATCGGCAAGACCATCATATATCAATTCTCTTGATACAGTTCACCACCAAGGCCTAAGATTAGCTCTAGGTGCTTTTCGAACATCACCTGTACAAAGCCTCTATGTTGAGGCTGAAGAGCCATCTCTATATTTACGACGAGAGAAACTTGCCCTACAGTACGCCATTAGAATTGCGGCTAATCCATCAAATCCAGTTCATAAGGTGTCTTTTCCGCCATATATTTCTGAAGAGGTCGTACAGCTTTATGAAAGAAAACCAAATGTCATCCGGTCCTTTGGTTTACGAGTTGCACCACTTTTAGAATCAGCAAACATCCAAAAAGATAAAATAGAAGAGCATTTTGTTTCCGAAATACCACCATGGTGCATTAGAAAACCAGAAATTAATTTGACGCTTCATTCAGGGAAAAAATCCGAATCAAATCCACACCTTCTAAGAGAAAGTTTTCATCAACTACAATCTCAATTTATTGACAATCAATGTATTTTTACTGATGGTTCAAAAGAAGAAAACAAAGTTGGTTGTTCTACTTTTACAAACGGCAATTGCAAAACATTACGTTTACCTGATGGCTCTTCAATTTTCACAGCGGAAGCTAAAGCTATAGACTTAGCTTTAGACTTCATAAATGAAAGTAACCTTAAAGGACAAATTTATTATTTTTTCTGACTCTATGTCAGTTCTACAGGCCTTAAACCATACATCATCCAAAAACCCTCAAATACAAAAACTATTAATAAAACATCATACCATCTCGGAATTGAAAACAATTATCTATTGCTGGATTCCCAGTCATATAGGTATATATGGAAATGAGAAAGTTGATAAGAACGCTAAAGAATCGTTAAATCTAGAAGAAACCGTTTTTAAAATTCCTTATGTCAATTTTAAACCTTTTATTAATGAGTACATATCTGACAAATGGCAAACAATCTGGAACGGAGCGAAGTTTGATAAATTGAGGGAAGTCGAACCGATCGTTAAACGACCAAATGCAATTCATAAACTTTCGAGACGAGAAGAAATCGTTCTTGCTCGTCTCCGAATTGGTCATACAAGAATAACACATTTCCACTTATTAAAGCGAGAAGATGAACCTAAATGCATTGGCTGTGATACACCATTCACAGTTAAACTCTTTCTTTTAAAATGCACTGACTTTGCAGCAGAGCGAATTTCTTGTTTTCAAGCTAATAACTTGAAAGAATTGTTCAAAGATGTACCTGTTGGAAAGATTTTATCATTTCTTAGACAAGTAAATCTGTTTTATAAAATATAATTTTTAAATCACCAATCTTATTATTTCATATATCGTTTCTTTACAACGACATTTATATCTTACTTAGTGTTACTTTTTAATACGAGTTCAATATATTTTAACGTCTTACCTTGTTAGACGCTAATGACCCATCAGAGTTGATGCGTCGTTAAACAACAAACAAACAAACAAACAAACAAACAAAGCTACATCGGCTCATTGACATTAGAGCGACCAGAACTACAATCGTAAATGAAAGGGTCCCGTGCCGGACCCGGGTTAGAATTGGCCGGTCGCCCCCCTCTTGCGGAACCGTAAGACCCGGTCGAATAGAGGAGCGGCTCGTTTGCCGTGAGCTGCGACCCGTGTCGTTTGGGTGAAGGGATCCTGGTGATTGAGTGTGTCGGCTGTGCTGACGGACATGGTCGGCATGCAACACATCACTTTGGCCCTGATTTCGACTAGACGGGAGGCCATGCGGGCTCGGGTATGGTCAATCGGCTTTGTCGCGCCAAGCCCTAGGAACACCTTTTTCTTTCTCTTCTTGTCTTTTTAGTATCGTCCCTTCGTCCCTGATACCTACCATATGCCCATCAACGTCTTTTTTCTGTCTTTATCATTCCTAGAAGGCGGCGGCTCAACGGGTCAATCGTGTAGGCATCAAGCTTGTGCGAGTATATCTCTGTGTATCTCTAACACTTTTGAGTAGGAAAGCCACTCATTTTAAGTGTTCCCTTGTAGGGCTCCAAGGAGGGCGGAGAGCATTTGAAATGAATCATTAATTCATTTAATTATGGGTGTTCCAGAAAATCAATCGTCACAGAACTCAAACAAACGCCAAAGGTCTGAAGAGTCGGATGGATCTTCGGATTCTGATACTCGACAGCCTACTGCACAAGTAACGTCACAATCAGCTTTAAACGTACCGCGCTTCTTAGTCGTTCAGTCGGCAGACTCATCGAGAAAAGTTTCAGATCTATCCCCTTTCGTGATTGAGAAATGCATCGTATCATTAGCAGGTCAACCGAAGAGTATCAAAAAGCTTAAATCGGGCGATCTGCTACTTGAAGTCGAAAAGAAGAAACATATCGAAAACCTGCTACGGACCAAGAAATTATTTGACCTTGACGTCAACATTTCTCTGCACAAAACTCTCAATTGTTCAAAGGGTGTCATTCGTTGCGAGGACTTAGGTCCTTGCACTGACGTTGAAATCCTAGATCATTTGAGAAGTCAAGGAGTTCAAGACATTCGTAACATTCAGGTTCGCAGAAACGGTGTCCTCAAACGTACAAGCACTTACGTTTTAACATTCAATACACCAATTATGCCAAAGAAAATAAAAGCAGCATACATATCTGTGAACGTGGAGGTATACGTACCAAATCCACTACGATGTTACCATTGTCAGGTTTTCGGCCATCACGAAAGCAGATGTAACAGGCAAAAACTATGTGCAAATTGTGGAGAAGACAAACACTGCAGTGATGATCGCAACTGTGATAAAACAGCAAAGTGTGTCAACTGCAGTGGCCCACACCCCACTTTTTCACGCGACTGTCCGACTTGGCACAAAGAATAGGAGATCCTTAAAATCAAATATACCAGAAATCTTTCATTCTTCGAAGCGCGCAAAATCGTTGAGCAGCAATCGTCGACTGCAAGCAGAAACTATGCCAGCATCATAAGAAGTGCTGGCACACAAGTCAAACTTGTAGATGCCATGACACAGACTGATGAAAAATACGACGTTCAAATTAAAACACACCAAAATCCAGGAGGCGATGCCCCTTCTGGTACCAACCACACTGCAGGAGGTAAAGCATCCCCTGCACAAGCAGGAGGCATACCTCCTCCTGCTCAAAACCCTCCGTCCAACAAAACTGCAGGAGGTAAACCTCCAACTGGAGGTAAACCTCCAACGGCAGGAGGAAAGCCTCCTGCACCACCAAAGCCTCTATCACCAAAGGATAGAAGGAAGCTTCTGTCCGAGAGAGTACCGAAAGGGGCTGATGACCCCGTAAGAACTGACAATTACTATGACTGCCTTGAAGAAACTAGCATGGAGGCAGATGTCACTCCTCCTAGTCCTCGCAAAGTGCATCTTCCAAGAATTCCAAATACTTAGTTTCCAGTCTTTTACATTTAAGAAGGGTCAATTTTTTAATTCTTTGTAAATTATTTAATGGACAAAAGTAAACAAAGAATTATACAGTGGAATTGTCGAGGCATAAAAAGGTACAAGTAGGCAAAGATCAGGAAAAGGCGCAATCAGTAAAAGATTCCCACTCCAAAAACCGAGGTGGGGAAAAAACCAAACTAACAATCAGGTACTTATATCATGAAACATATCGTAAGCCGAATGAGCAGCTATTTTCCCAATAGGTGGCCACTCAGTTACCTTAACTTAACTAAAAATATGAAAACATACATAAGGCGCCAACAGCACAAAAAAATTTTTACACACCAAGACATAAAACAAAAAGAACCACCACAGAAGTATCGACTTGGAACGATCAGTAACACAAAGTTACTGGCGGGTTTAAACCGGCATAAAACCACGTTATGAAGAATTACTATTACTATTAAGTCTACTAGGACCTTCTGTTTTCTGTCTACAAGAAACTTTTCTGAAAACTGACGACAACTTTTCTTTCAAAGGCTTTAATGTTTACAATCACATCCACTGTGATTGTGCCAGAGCTTCTGGTGGAAGCTCTATTCTAGTTAAGTCTTCCTTACCTCAACGTGAAATTTAGTTGAAAACAAATTTACAAGCTAAAGCTGTTTCTGCTTCTCTTGACAAAGAGATTACTTTCTGTTCTGTCTATATCCCGCCTTCCTTCGAACTAAGATCTGAACATCTTAACTCTTTACTTAAGCAACTCCCTTCTCTATGATATTAGGTGACTTCAATGGTCACAATTTACTTTGGGGTAGTAACGATAATGACCCCAGATGAGAGTTAATCGAGGAATTTATCACACAGAATGACATCTGCTTAATGAATGATAAATCTAAAACTTATCTTGATTCTGGAAAAGGTACTTTTTCGTCTATTGATCTCTCACTCTTTCATCCGTCTCTCTATCTTGACTATAATTGGTCTGTATGTGAAGACCAACACGGGTCTGATCACTTTCCGATAATAATTGAAAGCATTCAGAATCACGATGAAGATCATAATCCTAAATGGAAACTAAATAAAGCTAATTGGGATTTATTTCATACTTTATGTGATGAATCCCTTACTAATATTTCTCTCTCAGAATCTTCTGATCCTATAGCAACTTTTACTTCTTTAATAAGTATATCTGAAAAATGCATTCCAAAAACCTCGACAAACCCAAAGAAAAGTAACCCATGGTACAATGACGATTGTAAAGAAGCTATCAAGCAACGAAAACAAACACTATCTAGGTTCTGCAAATTTCCAACTAATGAAAATTTAAATACTTATAGGAATTCTAGAGCAAAGGCCCGTCGGACAATTAAATCAGCCAAACGTAAATCATGGCGAACATATGTGTCAAAATTAAATTACAAAACGCCAACCAAAAAGGTCTGGGACATGGTTAGGAAAATATCAGGTAAAACAAAAACTGCTACTTATCAACATCTTAATACAAATTTTAACAACGGATCTGAATTGGCATCAACAAAGCAAGATATAGCAGACACTTTGGCATCACAATTTTGTTCAAATTCATCAACAAGCCATTACTCAAAGGACTTTCAAAAATACAAGAAAGAACAGGAAAAAATTAAATTAAATTTCAAGTCATCTAATAATGAAAAATATAATACACCATTTATTTAATTTAGATGAACTGAAGGATGGTATCAGTAAAGCCCATGATACAGCAACAGGTCCCGACGAAGTTCACTATCAAATGCTTAAACATCTTCCTCCTAGCTCACTTCAAGCTCTATAAGAAATATTCAATGATATGTGGGAAACTGGGAAGTTTCCCGAAAGTTGGGAACTAGCCACAGTTATACCAGTTCCTAAGCCAGGAAAAGACCACACAGAACCTAACAATTACAGACCAATAGCACTTACAAGTTGTCTTTGTAAAACCTTAGAGAGAATGATTAATGTTAGACTTGTCTGGTACTTAGAAAGTAACAATCTTATTTCACCTGTTCAGTCGGGCTTCCGATCTGAACGATGTACCAATGAAAATTTGGTAAGACTGGAAACATTTATACGAGATGCATTTGTTGCTAAAGAGCATGTGGTGGCCGTGTTTTTCGACTTGGAAAAAGCTTATGATACCACTTGGAGGTATGGCATTCTACGAGATCTCCATGATCTCGGAATTAGAGGCAGATTAGCTACATTTATAGAAAGTTTCCTTGCGGATCGATGGATCCAGGTTCGAGTTGGATCGACTTTATCCGAACAATTTGATCAGGCACAGGGTGTCCCACAAGGGAGCATTCTGTCTACAACATTATTCAATATCAAGATCAACAGCATAATGGACTGTTTGGATCCTAAAACAGATGGATCATTGTATGTAGATTACTTTTGCCTGTGCTATAGATCGAAAAGTATGAGAACTATTGAAAGACACTTACAGCAGTGTATAGATAGAATAGAAAAGTGGGCTTCGCATAATGGTTTTAAATTTTCCAAGTCGAAAACACAATGTGTACATTTCTGTCAGCTACGGAAAGTACATGATGATCCTGAACTTTACTTATATGGATCTCTTATTCCAGTGGTTGAAGACTTTAAATTTCTAGGAGTTCTATTTGATCGAAAGCTTTCCTTTATACCGCATATCAAGTATTTTAAGGCAAAATGTCTAAAAGCATTAAACTTACTAAAGGTTTTATCGCATACCGACTGGGGTGCTGACCGCACTGTCCTTCTGCAGCTATATCGGTCAATTATTCGGTCGAAGTTGGATTACGGATCCATTGTGTATGGATCAGCTAGAAAAACATACCTGAGTATGCTTGATACAGTTCACCACCAAGGACTAAGACTAGCTCTTGGGGCTTTTCGAACGTCACCTGTTGAGAGCCTCTATGTTGAGGCAGACGAACCATCACTATATTTGCCTCGAGAAAAACTTACTCTTCAGTATGCCATCAGACTTGCAGCAAACCCCTCTAATCCTGCACATAAGGTAACTTTCCCACCATATATTTCTGACAGAGTTATGAAAGTAAACCAAATGCTATCAGGTCTTTTGGTTTACGAGTAGCACCACTTTTAACATCAGCAAAAATCAAACAAGATAAAATAGAAAAACATTCGGTTTCTGAAATTCCACCATGGTGCATTAGAAAGCCAACAGTAAATTTGACACTTCACACACGGAAAAAATCAGAATCAAATCCACACTTTCTCAAAGAAAATTTCCACCAACTACAGTCACAATTTTCTGATTATCATTTTATTTATACTGATGGTTCAAAGGAAGATAACAAAGTAGGCTGTGCTACTTATTCCAAAGACGCTTGCAAAACTTTACGTCTACCTGATGGTTCTTCAATTTTCACAGCAGAAGCTAAGGCTATTGACTTAGCTTTAGACTTCATTAATGACTGTAACTCGTACAACAAATTTGTTATTTTCTCTGATTCTCTATCAGTCCTTCAGGCCCTAAACCATACAATGTCCAAAAACCAACAAATACAAAATATATTGCTGAAACATCATAGCATTTCTGAATTTAAAACTATTGTGTATTGCTGGGTTCCCAGTCATGTAGGAATATATGGTAACGAGCAAGTCGACAAAAAAGCAAAAGAATCACTGAGCCTAGAACAAACAGATTTTAAAATTCCTTTTATCAATTTTAAACCTTTTATCAACGAGTATGTCTTTAATGAATGGCAAGCAATTTGGAGCAGAGCAGATGACAATAAATTGAAAGAAATTGAACCTCATGTAAAACGACCAAGATTAATTCATAAACTTTCGAGACGGGAAGAGATTGTTCTTTCTCGTCTTCGAATTGGACATACACGATTGACACATTCATATTTACTTAAACGAGAAGATAAACCTCAATGTATTGGATGTGACACACAATTAACTGTCAAGCACTTTCTGCTTGAATGCATTGATTTTATAGATGTACGTCGTTCCTGCTTTCAAAGTAACAGTTTGAAAGATTTGTTCAAAAATGTATCTGTTGAACGCATTTTGTCATTTTTAAAACGAACTAACCTTTTTAACAAAATATAAATTTTTAACTTAAATCATATTTATACCTACCTTTCTCCATTTCTATCATTTCATTTTAATCACTGTATCTTTCATCTAGCGGAATAATTATTTATAACTTTGATAATTCTTACCATATTTTTGTCGTTTTTTTTTCTCTGAACTAAATTATGCATTTTACAATTGTTAGACGCTAATGACCCATTAGGGTTGACGCGTCGATAAACATCAATCAATCAATCAATCTAAATGAAAGGATACTCTTTGGCGCAGTCTTCCCGAATCGCCTGGCCTGCTTCTACAGCCGTTACGGCTTTCCCGAAATTGCGCAATATAGTCCATGCTATCTTTCTTTGAATGTTTACGGCTTCCAAAGGATCAATCCTTTATATTTTATTTGCTATTACTGCAGCTGGTGTTGTGCCGTGTGGCGGCCCTAAAAAGTCTTCCCGTACATCATCCATAGTGCAGATTATATTTCTATTCAGGTCCTTTGAGATCAGTAATGATATTCAGAGTGTTCAGAACACTCACGTTTAGAAACATACTTTTAAGCAATGTTTAAATCATTTGGCCCCGTTTGGGAATGTGTCTTTGATTAGGCTTCTCGTGTAAAGTTTTGAAATTACAGTATTAAATTCTGGCTTTTGTTTCCGGTTCAAACAAGGCTACTGAAGAGGGTTCATTACCCGAAATTGCGAAATAGTCCATACTGAAGTTTGAATGTTTTACTGCTTCCAAATGGATCAAACCTTTATATTTTATTTCTCCAGATCCTGCTCATTATATTGCAGTCTTCCCTCGTTTCTTTGGAGCACGCAACGTAACTGAAAGCCAAATAATGAAAGCGATTATGATGGTGTGAATGATGATGAAATCAGTGTTTCCGCTGAAATCAGCAAATTATAATCGATTTAGATTCATTTTCTAACCAACGTTTAATATATTTTGCCCCCTTTGGATTATACTAGTCTTTGTATTGACTACCCTGTTGAAAGTTGCAAAATTACTGTTATTCTCTTCGGCTCCATGCTGCCAAATCTATAGGGTCACTGAAGAGGCTTAAGAAGCCGAAACCGCGGTATGGCCCATCCCCTTTCTCATTAATATGTTGACTGCTCTTAAAGGATCTCTGTTTCATTTTAATTTAAAAGTTTTTTTTTTGTTGTATTCAACTGCCTAAAATTTTAATCGGTCCAATCCCCATTTTCATTCCTACCTTCTTCTCTTCCTCTGACCTCAGTCTTTTGTATCTACCCAAGTTCTTCCCACTCCCGTTAAAGGGCACCTTCGTCTTGCTCTGTTCGTTGTTGTTGGTCTCTATGTGCTTTAGCTCTGTGATGACCTTGAATACCGTATTGCATCCATAGTGCAGGTTATATTTTCTGTTTGGTCCTTTGAGATCAGCGAGGATATTCTGAGAACTCAGAAATTTATTATCGGTTAAGATTCATTTTCTAACCAATGTTTAATATATTTAGCCCCATTTAGATAAAACTAGTCTTCTTTGTATTGACTACCCTGTTGAAAGTTGCAAAATTTCAGTAATTCTCTTTGGCTCCATGTTGCCAAGACTTAAGGGTCACTGACGAGACTTCAATAGTCGAAACCGCGGTATGGCCCATCCCCTTTCTCATTAATGTGTTCACTGCTCTTAAAGGATCTCAGTTTTAATTTTTATTTGCTATTACTGCAGCTGGTGTTGTGCCGTGTGGCGGCCCTAAAAAGTCTCCCCGTACATCATCCATAGTGCAGGTTATGTTTTCTGTTTGGTCCTTTGAGATCAGCGAGGATATTCTGAGAACTCAGAAATTTATTATCGGTTAAGATTCATTTTCTAACCAATGTTTAATATATTTAGCCCCATTTAGATAAAACTAGTCTTTGTATTGACTACCCTGTTGAAAATTGCAAAATTTCAGTAATTCTCTTTGGCTCCATGTTGCCAAGACTTAAGGGTCACTGACGAGACTTCAATAGTCAAAACCGCGGTATGGCCCATCCCCTTTCTCATTAATGTGTTCACTGCTCTTAAAGGATCTCAGTTTTAATTTTTATTTGCTATTACGGCAGCTGGTGTTGTGCCGTGTGGCGGCCCTAAAAAGTCTCCCCGTACATCATCCATAGTGCATGCTATATTTTCTGTTTGGTCCTTTGAGATCAGCGAGGATATTCTGAGAACTCAGAAATTTATTATCGGTTAAGATTCATTTTCTAACCAATGTTTAATATATTTAGCCCCATTTAGATAAAACTAGTCTTTGTATTGTTGAAAGTTGCAAAATTTCAGTAATTCTCTTTGGCTCCATGTTGCCAAGACTTAAGGGTCACTGACGAGACTTCAATAGTCGAAACCGCGGGATGGCCCATCCCCTTTCTTATTAATGTGTTCACTGCTCTTAAAGGATCTCAGTTTTAATTTTTAATCATTCTAATTAGTGCAAATGCTTTAATGTCAAGTTTCAAACTTATAGGCTTTCCGGTTCTTATGAAGATTCTTATATTGGTTGATTGATGGGTGTTTAACGACGCGCCAACCGCAATGGGTCATTAGCAACTAACTGTAAGATGCATAATTTAGTTTAAAGAAATGTTATTGATATGGTAAGAATGAATTGAAGTTATAAACAACAAGTATAAGCTTTAACAAAAAGCTTGGTCTACGCTTCGCATATATAAATTAGAATGTCAAAGAATCTGACAGTCACGTGACTCCCATTTCATCGTGGTGCATTTGACTGAACAGAAATAAAACGCTGCGCGGTGAAAGCATTCAAACCTGACAATCGACCGTCACAATACTGTCGGTTCATTTCATTCCGTTGTGGCTTGGATAGAATGTAATTGGCTACACGACAGGTGGGGCGCGGTCAAAGCTTTCATACCTGACCATATAGCGTCACAATACCGTCGGCTCATTTCATTCCGTTGTTGCTTAGATAGAATGCAATCATGCACTAGTTCCACGAATTTAACAATATGCCCCATTTTGGTACCTACTGCACCATTGGTACAAATGTTACCAACCAAAGGGAGGTTTGCATGGGTGGGGGTGTTTACACGGTCCTTAGCGAAACGACCCGGAATTCGACTAACACGATGGTCAAGCCACTAGACTCAAACGTGCAGTTGCAGTTGTAGAGAGGTGTATGAGTTGTCTTGTAAGTAGGTCAATCTCAAACCTTAGAGTAGTCTACGCGCTGGCGCGTAGACAATAATTCTGCTAGCAGAATGATAATGTGATTAAGTTGAAATGGAAAACATGGAGAAAGGTTATATATATATATATATATATATATATATATATATATATATATATATATATATATATATATATATATATATATATATATATATATATATATATATATATATATATAAACAAACAGAATTAGTGTACAAAAATCGGTCGTGCTAATTCTGTTTGTTTATATAATTTCCTGTATCGTGCTGTTCTCTGTTTCTTATGTATATATATTTTATATATATATATATATATAAAACAACAAGTCCCTGTGTCGGTAATGATAGGAAGAAAGAATGAAATGAAGTAACAGCAACAATTTATTTCAGTCCTGTAGCGCTTTCACTTTACAGCTCTTCAGCTCTTGAATATGGCGACGTTCCTGCTGAAGAGCTGTAAAGTGAAAGCGCTACAGGACTGAAATAAATTGTTGCTGTTACTTCATTTCATTCTTTCTTCCTATATATATATATATATATATATATATATATATATATACACATACATATATATATTCATATATATACTATTTTTCGTTGTAAACCTGAGCTAATGATAACTCCTTTTTTAAGGAGCGCAGTTGGTAGAGGGGATGGCACTGTATAGCTAGGCGCCGAAGCCGAAGTCTGCGGGTTCGAAACCTACCTTCGCCAATTTAGTACATCTTTATTTCTCTACTTTATAATTTTTCCGATGTACTTGTATCAGAAATGATCTTGGTAGGAATAGCTGTTGATAGACGAGTGTACTTGCACAACGAAAAATAGTAACCTATCGGACGGGTTATGCAGGGAAATCGCCTCTAAACCTGAGCTATGATAACTCCTTATTTAAGGAGCGTCAGTACGTTCGAAAAGAAGTGTGTAACAGTAAATTATGTATCACGGCCATGCAGTGGGGATTGTCTTTCTCGATTTAGTAAGTAGGATGGTTGGTTGGTTGATTGGGGTTTAACGTCCCACCAACAGCTAAGGTCATATGGAGACGGGACCTTGGTTTATAGTCTCATCCGACGGACTGGAGAAGCCCGGGATCGAACCTGCGACCCCTGGTTTACAAGGCGAGTGACATAACACGGAGGCTTCTTAGTAAGTAAGAGTGTCTTATTCTTGTTAGACAAATTCGGAGACGGGCAAGAACGATTTCTTCTCGTCTCGAAAGCTTATGGACTGCTCTTTGTCGTTTAACAATCGGTTCAACTTCCCTCAGTTTATCAAACTTCGCTCCGTTCCTGATTGTTTGCCATTAGCGCAGAGACGTACTTGTTAGTAAAAGGTTTAAAATTTACATAAGGAATTTTAAAAATGGTTTCTTCTAGATTCAAAGATTCTTTAGCATTCTGATCAACTTTCTCATTGCCATATATGCCTATATGACTGGGAACCCAGCAATAAATAATTGTTGTCAGTCCCGAGATGTAGTGATGTTTTATTAACAGTTTTTTGCATTTGAGGATGATGTATCAACTCGTCGGCGATGCCCCTTTATAGGGTGTAAAAATTCAGAAAGAAGACCGAAACGACTTGATACCGAGTTCATAATGAATGGTTGTAGCGGTGTGTTTATATCGGAACTAAACTTTATAATTATTATCATTGGTCTTTTTTTTTTTTTATTTGTTTTAAATGTTTACGTCCGAGTCAGCAGCTATGCTCATGTCAGGACGTTGCGTCCAATTAATGGGACTTGTACTTCAAATTTAGGACGTCATGACGTCCAAAATGTGCCTCAAATATAAGCATTTTGGATGGTTTGACTTGAAACCACTTGATAATCAATTATCCATAGGGTCCTAAGGCATTATATTGGATATTGGTTCAAACTTCTGATACCATGAGGACAAATGCCCAGTTGACCCCGGGTCAGTCTGTGAAAGATGTGGTATGGGAAACCATGACCATCATACAAATCACTGCAAAAAACCCACAAAATGTGTCAACTGTGGCGGAGCACATCTATCACGGTCAAATGAATGCGAAACATGGAAGAAGGAAAAAGAAATCATGCGATTGAAGATAACAAAGAACTTGACATATCTTGAAGCTCGAAAACAACTTGAACAGAAGCCTGAATTAAGTTTCTCACATATAGTCAAATCACTTGCTGCAAAACCAGAAACCAAGACAGCTGCTACACAATACAGTGTCGAAGACTGTAAGATTACAGAGAGTTCAAAAGTTCTCATTGCGAGGAAACCAAACAGAAACAATATTTCTCAAAATCAGAACGTAACATCAAGCAAATCTCTGTCAGAACAAGCAAAAGTTAATTCAAAACCAAACCAACCGAGTACAAACGCAAAACCACATTCTGCATCCAGTCGGGTGCAGAAGGGATCAGATGATCCCGTCCAACAGTATAACAAACTAAAGATTTGTTGAAGCGCCCAAATGTTGTTAGTTTTGAGAAATTGATGAAACCTAAAGACATGCAAACTTTGTTTAAATTGGGTAAATTTTGCAAAGAAATTCTGGCCACATTTAAGGTTATTTACATTCGAGCTTAATTTTTGAAGAACTTAGTAAACCAGAAAAGATTTCCAGGTGTTGTGCCATGGTGGGTGCCATTGTTCTCTAGTTATTTTCTTGGATCAGTTAATTTATGTGCCTCCAGTCTACTCTCATATTCCAGTTTTAACCTGCTTAGTAATTCTTGTTCGTTCATTCTGATCTTAACCTTTTGTTCCCATGCTACAAATACCCTAGCTAAAATTTCCGGTCTAGTCCCTGATACAGTCATTCCTCTGACCGTCAAAAAATCTTTCAGCTGCCCAGTTCCCCAATTGGCCATTTCTTCCTACATACTAGACTTACTAGGGACATTTTATCCATACTAGAGAAACTGTTTATGGTCCATTTCATATTGGTGTTGTTAGAGGAAGATTTTAAATTTCTAGGAGTTTTATTTGATCGAAAGCTTTCCTTTATACCGCATATCAAGTATTTAAAGGCAAAATGTCTAAACACATTAAACTTACTAAAGGTTTTATCGCATACCGACTGGGGTGCTGACCCCACTCCTGCGCATGCATCCTGGGATCCCATGACATGGAATGAAAGCTAACCCTATAGGGTACCTATGGTCCAAATATGAATGCTTTCAGAACAATTATAGTCTGGCGTTCGTTGCCGGTTTAAAAAGGGCTACTGACGAGGGTTCATTACCCGAAATTCCGCAATATAGTCCATACTATCTCCCTTTGAATGTTTTTACTGCTTCCAAAGGATCAAACCTTTATATTTTATTTTCTGTCAACTATTTGCTGAGATCAATACCTGTAAAGAAACTTTGACGCAAAACATTGACGTGAATTCAACTAACGCGACTGAAGTATGAACTAACATACGAAGTAACGAACGAACATACGAATGGACCAATGGACAAACACAAAACGAAACCTTAAACACCATCTTCATAAATGCGGGTGGCATAATAAGAATTAAAATGATCTTATTGGTTCGAAACAGGAACTTTCTTCAAACAAGAGTCAAGTTTCTAGTTCCTTTCAGTCAAAAGTCATTTCCTCATCGATAAGGAGATTATGGCAGACGCTCAACAAACTCGAGTTTTTGTGTATCAGTATAAAACCTCTTATCATCTAGATCATTCAAGAACTTCCCAAAAAACTTTGATTTCTCTTATCCCAGCAGGACACTGATAATGCTCTTTGTTAATCAGTTAAACATGTTCAAGATGACTGAAAAACACACGTCGGTCTGATTCACTCATATCTAGCCCTGCGTATAGAGTTGATGCCCTATGTCTGTTTTGAGTTGCATTGACTGAAACACCTGCCTTTTCACATACATCATTGACAGCATGCCATCCAATGCAATGTACTTTTGGTGGCAAAGACAAATGCATTCCATCAATTCGTTCTAGAGGCATTTATACTGGGACAGGTTCCTTTCCTTTCCTTCCCAGGTAGGCCAGCTTAAATTGTCCAACAAGATACTTCTCTGTCTCATCTTCTATTGTCTTAACATTCTCCTGTGGGAGCCAGACCCCATTGACAGCGTCAGTGAATTCTTCTGTCATGAGTCTTGAGCCGTCTTCCCTCCTCCGGGCATTATAAATGTCAACCTAGCTACTATTAAGGATCTCAGCCAGGCATATGCCTTCACAGTAAAATGTTTTACCCAGTATTCAATTTCAGCTTGGACGTATGATTTCAATTTCAGAAGATCCTTTTCCTCTGGCAAATTCTTTGGAAGCCTTGCTTTTTATGTGAATTTTTCCTCGCTTTATATCTGGCACTGGATATTTTTCTGGTAGCTTAGACGTGAAAAGGTACAAGTAGGCAAAGATCAGGAAAAGGCGCAATCAGAAAAATATTCCCACTCCAAAAACCGAGGTGGGAAAAAACCAAACTAACAATCAGGCACTTATACCATGAAACATATCGTAAGCCGAATGAGCAACTATTTTCAAATTTTACAGCACTATATTGTATCGGCATGTTTTTGTAATGAATTTTAAATGAGAAACATATCAGGTTGCGCAAAACTTCCTTTCAACATAAAAACATGTCCATGCAATATATACAACCATTAACCCCACTTTTTCTTAGTTTTGATTCATAACATAGATTGTAAGTACAAGTAAAAATGTTCTAACGTGTAACCACAATCAATGTTTTGAGCAAAAATATTGAAAATAACAATTTTTCCAACTGAAAATCTTCAATTTTTACAGGTATAAGAAAATCTCTATATTGCATAACCAGTTTTCATAATAATATAGTCAAAATGGATATTTAAAGTCAGACTCTGATCCAAAGTCGTATGGATCACTATCATTCTCCTCGTTGTTTTCTGTCTCGGCCGTTGTTATGTTCCCCTCAGCCACTGCTGCTTCTGCGCCCAGGCTAGGATGTCTCTTGGGACCAGCATAAGCGAGGGTTTCTCTTTGTTTCGACTCCTTTTTGTTTCGACTCCTCTTTCTTCGAAGTAGCATCGACTTTGGCGACATGCCTTCTTTAATACACTCGTCCAGTTTTTTCTTTTATTTTTTAGTTTTCTAGACTCTTACTGAAGTGTGCGAATGCTAGATGTTTCTCTATCACTCTCATCACTGCATGAACTTTCCGACGACATATAATTTGCCTTTAAGACTGTCCTAACCTTTTTCTTTTTAGGTTTTTAGGTCCTAACCAGAACGAATATTTTCATGGAATTGGAAATTGGAGGGTGAGCTTACTTGAAGCTTTAATGCTTCAGTCATTTGTATCCAGGCCCCCACTACCAAAATGACCCACTACCAAATTATTGAAAATGTGTCAATTTTGAACTTTGGTGGCCGTTGCCATGGATACGGCTTGGTATTCAGCCGAAAAATCAAGGATCTGTACTTGACTCCATGAAGTAAATTTGCTCTTGCAATTTAAAGAAAATCTGTGATTTTGCACATTCCATCATTCCATTGAAGAAGCTCGATGGTTTGTGGCAGGCTCTCTTAAGTCATGAGCCTGCTCTTCGGGTTCATTCTCCTCCACGGAACTATTTCCTTAATCAGAAGATTGATGTCCTGTGTCCGAATTTCAAGTTGAATTATCCGATCCTGAATCCGTATGCACAGATCTGTGTTCATCGGTATCTGACGCCTGGTGTTCTTCCACAATCGTACTATCAAGAGTCAGAATGTTGCGGAGAACCATTTAAATCATGAACCTATTGTTCGGGTTCATTATCCTCCACGGAACTATTTTCTTCATATGAAGATTGATGTCCTATGTACGAATGTACGAATATCTAGTTGCATTGTTTGATTCTGAATCCGTATGCACAGATATATTTTCATCAGTGTCTGACGCCTGGGGTTCTTCCACAATCGGACTTTGAGAGTCTGAATGTTGCGGAGAACCACTTAATTCATGAGCCTGCTCTTCGGGTTCATTCTCCTCCACGGAACTATTTTCTTCATCAGAAGATTGATGCCCTATGTCCGAATTTCTGGTTGAATTGTCTGATTCTGAATTCGTATGCACAGATGTTTTCATCAGTGTCTGATGCCTGGGGTTCTTCCACAATCGGACTGTGAGAGTCTGAATGTTGCGGAGAACCACTTAATTCATGAGCCTGCTCTTCGGGTTCATTCTCCTCCACGGAACTATTTTCTTCATCAGAAGATTGATGTCCTATGTCCGAATTTCTAGTTGAATTGTCTGATTCTGAATCCGTATGCACAGATCTGTGTTCATCGGTGTCTGACGCCTGGGGTTCTTCCACAATCGTACTGTCAGAGTCTGAATGTTGCGGAGAACCACTTAAATCATGAGCCTGCTCTTCGGGTTCATCGTCCTCCACGGAACTATTTTCATCAGATGATTGATGTCCTATGTCCGAATTTCTAGTTGAATTGCCTGATTCTGAATCCGTATGCACAGATATGTTTTCATCAGTGTCTGGCGCCTGGGCTTCTTCCACAATCGTTCTGTCAGAATCTGAATGTTGCGGAGAACCACTTAATTCATGAACCTGCTCTTCGGGTTCATTCTCCTCCAGAGAGCTATTTTCTTCATCAGAAGATTGATGTCCAATGTCCGAATTTCTAATTGAATTGTCTGATTCTGAATCCGTATGCACAGATGTTTTCATCAGTGCCTGGCGACTGGGGTTCTTCCACAATCGTACTGTCAGAATCTGAATGTTGCGGAGAAACACTTACGTCATGAGGCTGCTCTTCGGGTTCAGTTTGGTTTAACGTAATGTAGAACCTTTTCCGGTGCATTGCTTTTTAGCTCACCTGAGCCGTAGGCTCATAGGTGAGCTTATAGTATACCCATGCTCCGGCGTCCGTCCGTCGTCCGTCCGGCCGTCGTCGTTCACAATTTCAAAGATCTTCTTCTCTGAAACCGCTGGGCCGATTGTTCTCATATTTAAGATACACCATCTACAGGTAGGAGGAAAGAATAATTGTGTTTTTTTTGTTTTGATCAGATAAGAACTCTGGTTGCTATGGCAACTTATGCTTCCCATAGACTTATAATGGAAAAAGTGAAAATTGCCAGTTTTTGCTATCTTGTTGGAGATATTTGAATTATGTTTTTGCAGAAATGTTTATTGAGCAGTCCTCTACATTTCGTGTGACTTTTGTCCTAATCCTTTATTTTGATTGGTTGCAGGGGCCCCATATAGGGCAAAATTTCGAAAAACATTCAAAAATCTTCTTCTCAGAAACTGTCAAGGGGATTAAGCCTGTACTTTGTATACATGTTCCTGACAGTGGCTTCTACATAATTTGTGTTTTTTATTCCAGGCGGATAAGAACTCTGGTTGCTATGGCAACTTAAAGTTTCCATAGACTTATAATGGGAAAAGTGGAAATCGGCTATTTTTCCGCTAAAATTGCAGACATTTGAATTTTGTTTTTGCAGAAATGTTTATTGAGTAGTCCTCTACATTTCTTGTGACTTTTGTCCTAATCCTTTATTTTGATTGGTTGCAGGGGCCCCATATAGGGCAAAATTTCGAAAAACATTCAAAAATCTTCTTCTCAGAAACTGTCAAGGGGATTAAGCCTGTACTTTGTATACATGTTCCTGACAGTGGCCTCTACATAATTTGTGTTTTTTATTCCAGGCGGATAAGAACTCTGGTTGCTATGGCAACTTAAAGTTTCCATAGACTTATAATGGGAAAAGTGGAAATCGGCTATTTTTCGGCTAAAATTGCAGACATTTGAATTTTGTTTTTGCAGAAATGTTTATTGAGTAATGTTTGACGTTTCTTGTGAGTTTTGTCCTAATCCTTTTTTTTTTGTTCCAGTCGGAAAAGAACTCTGGTTACTATGGTTTCCATAGACATATAATGGGAACAGTGGAAATTAACTATTTTTGCTGGACCTATTGTAGGTATTTGAATTTTGTCTTTGCAGAAATATTTATTGAGTATATCTTTGTTTCATGTGACTTTTTTCCTAATCCTTTATTATGATTGGTTGCTGGGACCACATAAAGGGTTAAACACAGGAACTACCAAAAGCCAAGACCTAAGTTTCTGTTTCCTTTCAGTATATTTGGTTTGTGGCAATGGCTTATGGTCTTCTACATAAATTGTGCCAGCCATGCCCCTGGGGTCAAACTTGGCCACGTGCCGGGGGTTTAGTATCCATAGACTTACAATGGGAAAACTATTAAAAATCTTCTTCTCTGAAATCACAAGGCCCAGAGCTTATACGTTATATGTTTTGTATGTAGCAATGTTTGTTAGTCCTTATTATAAATTGTGCTAATCATGCCTCTGGGGTCAAATGTGGCCACGCCCTGAGTGGTCGTTAGTCTCCACAGACTTACTATAGAAAACCATTCAAATTCAATATCTCCAAAGCCAGTAGGTGGATTTTGATCAAATTACACACACAGCATGACTGGGCAGTAGGAAAGTTTGCATATGTTTCTGGAACTCTGGTTGCTATGGCAACATATATATTTAAATGGGAAAAAAAAATCTTCTCTGAAACCACAAGCCCATAGCTTTGATGTTTAGTATGTGGCAATGGCTAATGGTTCTCTACATAAATTGTGCCAGCCATGCCCATGGGGTCAAATTTGGTCACGCCCCGGGGGTTGATAGTCTCTGAAAAAGTCTTCTTCTCTGAAACTACAAGCCCCAGAGCTTCAATATTTTGTATGTAGCAATGTTTGGTAGTCCCTATTATAAATTGTGCCAATCATGCCCCTAGGGTCAAATTTTGCCATGCCCCGTGGGTTAATAGTCTCCATAGATTTTACTAGGAAACATCCAAAATTCAGTATCTCCAAAGCCAGAGGCAGATCTTGATCAAATTACACACACATCATCACTGGACAGTAGGAAAGTTTGCATATTGTTTTTGGGCAGATTGGACTGGAACTCTGGATGGTCGATTGTCAATAAAATAATAGAATTAATTTAAATCCCATGACTTTACACTGTGATAATCTCTCAGGTGAGCTACATGACCAATGGTCCTTTTGTTACTTATACTGAGCCTTACAATTAGGGCACAAAAACCCCATCTCGGCTACGTTCAGTGACATTTGCGCAGATGAAATGGCACCATCTGCTGCAAATGTCACATGACACACTTTGGTCATTTTTTGGCCCGGAGCATTGTGGTGCTTCACGCTGTGCCTTTGCACAGTCCATTGACTTAGCATGTCCGATAATTTTTTCCATAACATGGCTGACTTCCTAGTCAGTAGAGAGGGATCATAGTCTTTTGTCAGGGCCAAAGCATTCTGAAATGAAAAAGAGAAACGCTTGAAAAAACAATCCGACTTTGCTGATCAATTTGGGAAAGGTAAATGTTATTAGCATATTGACCATATTTTACATGTGATGCAGCAATTTGCGTGCTTACTCAACACATTAAAGTCTGACATAATGAACCATTCTTGCAGATAACAAGGATAACTACAATATCTCGGATGAGTTCGAATTTCGGCCAGATCCGACCTCTGACTGCGGAGTTAGCTGCCCTTCAGTGTTTGAAAAATCAATATTTTGTATTGTGGCCACTCTAGCGCCTTCAGTTTTGATCGGATCTTCTTCATTCTTGGAAGAAAGAAGGATTACCATAACATCTTGGATGAGTTCGAATTTGAGCCCGACTCGTACCTGGACTGCGGAGTTAGATGCCCTTGAATGTTTGAAAAATCAATTTTTAGTGTTATGGCCACTCCAGCATCTTCAGTTATGATCAGATCTTCAAAAAAAATTGTCCAGTGACTGTAATTGTTGACTCTCAGGTGAGCGATCGTTGTTCTTTGGCTACTTGTTAGTTAAGTTTAGGTAACTGAGTGGCCTCCTATTGGGAATATAGCTGCTCATTCGGCTTACGATATGTTTTCATGGCATAAGTACCTGATTGTTAGTTTGGTTTTTTCCCACCTCGGTTTTTGGAGTGGAAATCTTTTTCTGATTGCGCCTTTTCCTGATCTTTGCCTTCTTGTACATTCTGACTTTTTCTGATTGCGCCTTTTCCTGATCTTTGCCTACTTGTACCTTCTGTTGTGGTTCTAATTGTTTTGTGTGTTGGAGTCGAATTTTTGTGCTGTTTGGGCCTTATGTGCGTTTTGGTATTTTTGGTTCAGTCCGGTTTTGGGGGAATAGCTGCTCACTCGGCTTACGACATGTTTTCAAGTTATAAGTACCTAAGTGTCATTTTAGTTTTTCCCACCCGTCGGTTGATGGAGTGGGAATGTCTTTCTGATTGCGCCATTTCCTGATCATTGCATATTTGTACTTTTTTTTAAGTCTGCTTATGTCAGAATTTGTTTTTGAAATACATGCTATAGACCATAGACCTGAGAAGATCACCCTCTCCTGGGCAAATAGTTTTACAAGCTGCTGTCAGACATTGTAGGGCCTTCTCAATAACCTGTTCCTTGTTCTCTCCGATGATTCAGTCAGTGCCACTTTCCTCTCAGAATCAGAATAGTTTACTGGTGACACGCCAAATGACATTATTTCACCAGGGGGTTCGGATGGGGGGAAAAATTAGTCCCTTGAACGCACGAGTGAAGCGAACTTGGACACACAATCATCTGACATTTCAGCAGTAGAAAACAGAGAGTCAGGGAGGTCATTCCAGTCCCTGATAGTCTGGGGAAAGAAACTACATTTATAGGCCTCTATACTAGCAGATGGAAGCTGAAATGCCTTGGAGTGGCTATTTCTACAACGCCTAGTCTTTGGGATAAGGTCATCTGTAGGTATTCTGGCTTTACCCTTCAGACCTTTGTATAGTAATATAAGTCGATTATCCGTCCTCCTTTTCTTGAGAGATTCCCATCTGAGTTGTTCAAGAATGCCAGTCATACTACCTTCCTCGAAAGTATAATTCCTAGTTACAAATCTAGCGGCACGATTCTGAACCTTCTCCAATTCCTCCTGGAGGCATTTAGTATGAGGATCCCAAACAGAACTTCCATATTCCAGGACTGGGCGCACCAGTCCTTTATAAGCTGCTTCTTTAACATCTTGGGGGCAAGAAAATAAGTTTCTCCTCAAGAATCCAAGTGTTCTGTTGGCTTTAGTACAGATATTATTGATATGGGTATTCCACTTGAGGTCATTTGTAATTGTTACACCTAGATATTTAATGCTATCAACATTTTCCAAAACCGTTCCCTCGAGGGTGTACGAGGCCTCAATTTTATTTATCCGCTTATTTGTCAGCTGCATCATGTTGCATTTGACAGGTTGAAATCTCATGCCCCATTTTCGGGCCCAGCTCCCTAAAAGGTCAATGTCTTTCTGAAGTTTCAATGTATCTTCTACTGTTTTAATTTCACGGTAACAAACACAGTCATCAGCAAAAAGCCTGATTTGAGAGTCAATGCCAACGGGTATGTCATTTATGTACAAGGAGAACAACAATGGACCGAGAACGGTGCCCTGAGGGACACCAGACACAACAGGGGCCCAGTCAGATTTAACACCATTAACTACTACCCTTTGCTGCCTGAAGCACAAAAAAGCATTTATCCATTCCAATGTCTTTCCACCTATGCCATAACTAAACAATTTGCTTTTAAGAAGTTCATGTGGAGGGGTGTCAAAAGCTTTTTCAAAGTCCAAAATAAAAGTGTCAACCTGACCCTTTTTGTCCAATATTTTTGCCCAATCATTTATCACTGTAATTAACTGAGTTTCACAACTATGCCATTTCCTGAATGCATGCTGTTTGTCCGACAAAAGATTATACTGGTCAAGATGACCCATGATATTTGAGCAGACAATATGTTCTAGAAGTTTGCAAGGAATACAAGTCAAAGAAACTGGGCGGTAATTACAAGCAAGGGACCTGTCACCTTTCTTGAAAAGTGGACAAATATTAGCAAGTGACCATTCCTTGGGGATTTCACCCGTATTGATTGACTGCTGGAAGAGATGTGCAAATACAGGTCCTAATTCTTTTGCCAATTCTTTAAGGACTCTAGGATGGAGTTCATCAGGTCCTAAGGCTTTAGATGGGTTCAGACCTTTAAGGAGTTTTGTTACTCCTTCCTTTGTTACAACAATTTCATCCATGAATGGGGCCGACCTATCCAGAAGTGGGACTTGGTTGTGTACCGTTTTGGTGAATACATCTGTGAACTGTCCATTAAATTCTTCTGCTTTTTCGAAATCTGATTGAGCAATACCACTTCCATTTTTCTTTTTCAAAGGGGGAATGCCTTGGCTATCTTTCCTCTGACTATTGATATACCTATAAAAATCCCTGGGATTAGCTTTAACGTCCCCTACCAAGTTATTGACATAAAGGTCATGCTGCTTCCTTATATCAGCTTTGATTTCCCTTCTTAAGTTTTCAAATTTAGATCTAATTTTTGCACTTCCAGTTTTCTTAGCTTTTGCATGAGTTATATTTTTCCTGCGAATCTTCCTCCTTATCTCAGGAGTTATCCATGGGACAGAAGAGACAGAGCGACTTGTTTTTGATGGGATATGCTTATCTGCCGAGTCCTGAATGAAAGATGTAATAAGATTGAAATTTTCCTGAACCGAACGGGTATCCGAGTAGCCATTGAAATACTTTTCCTTTGCAAATTTTAATGTTTCTGCCCTCATAGATTCATAATCACCTTTCTGGTACCGATACACCTTCCTCCGAGGTTTCTTAATGGGGGGAATAACAATCTTCAGCGTTCCAGAAACAATATCATGATCACTGAGACAATCTGGGGAGTGAATGTCTACAAACTGATTGGGAAGAGAAGTGATAATCAAGTCCAAAGTATTTCTTTCTCTGGTAGGGAAGTGGACTAATTGATCAAATCCATGATCATTAATAATGTCAACCAAAATTTGACCTTCAATCCTACTCAATGGTGACCCACATTTATTGTGTCTGTCCGGCCAAACAATATCTCCAAAGTTGAAATCCCCTAGAACGTGGTGACATATCTGACATAAGCCTGTAGTTAAAAAAACATTTTTTGTAAAAGAAAGTATCTACTGATCAGATGAGTTTAGAATTAAATTCAATTTACTGTTAATTATTGCGATTAATGTGTGAAGTGTTTGTTTATATTGTTGATTTAGCCAATTTTGAGATCCCTCCTCCCCATTTGTACCAATCACTGGTTACAAAGGTATGTTTATTAGATTCTGTTGGTGCGATAGAACTACATGCACCACTAAAATCCATTGAAAACGTAATTGTCTTGAAATAAAGTACTTGTGTAAAAGCTGTATAGTACTTGTGTAAAAGCTGTATATTTTGGTATAATATTTGTCTATCATCTGTGTGCAAGATATGGTAAAATGGTGACTGTCATATGTCAAATCTTACAATTTTTACGTTGAATGCAAGCCAAGTTGTATGTATGTTCAAATTTATCACCCAGTGCAGATAAAGAACCTTCACAAGGAATCATTTAAGTGAGTGGTGAATTGCTGTAGTGTTACAGAATAAATTAATGACATATACTTTTGAATTGTCACATTCATATACATATATTAATATATAGTACTTACCTCCGTAGAACCAGCCAAATGGAGACCAGACTTCGGTTTAAAGTCTCATCAAAAAGACAATAGAAGCCCGGGATTGAACACAAAACCCCCGGTTTCCACGCCAGGCAAGCTACTTCTTGGTTTGTATGTTGACGGCCAAGTGGCGTGCTTGGTAAATTTTGTCAAAGGTATTATCCTAAAATGATCTTTGGCTTTATGACTGCAATGAATGAAACTATTTACACTCATATATTCATATTTCTGTTTGAAAACATGTACCATAATTGTTGAAAAGTGGAGTCAGCAAATATAGTGAATAGTGTATTTTCTTCCACATATATTGAATTTTGGGTGGAAATACTTTCATAAACTATATAGTCAGAAAGCCATAAGATCATGTTTGTTGTAATATCTTTATCAAGCATTTATCGAGCACGCCATAGGTCCAACATTGGAATCAAACCAGGAAGTATCTTGAAAATGTAGAAATCTCTCTAAAGCTGCGAGTTGGACAAATACAATCTGTATGTGATGATTGAATGTCTCCTACCAAGAATTCCCATTGTCATTTCCCTATGTACAATGTATCAGTAAATAGTTAGACAAGTATTAGATTTTTATAATCAGCGCCCCCTTAAAGCTTCTACCCATCAACTATGGCTGTATAGGCGGATTATGAGTCAAACCTGGTTGGAAACTCCTTTCAAGGCTTTGGTTTTCTCGTGTTGCAGGCGAGTTAGGTATTTTGTTATATCTAACAGATAATCTGTACTTCAAAACCATGCTAGATCATGGTGATAAATGAAAACCTCTTTCCTGCATATCATGCTTTCTGTCCTCAAAAATGCTAGCTTAGTAGCGGGGCACGTGCGCATTTCCCTTTACCCATGGAAACAATTGTGTCTTTTAAAACGTATTCTTTGATATTCGTACTTTATCATACACAAGGAATAAGTAATGTATATAAAGACACGACCGAATATTAACTGAAACGAAACCGTGACCAGCAAGGTTTTCCGTACTGAAACGCAAACTGAAACTGCTACACGCGCTAAACATGCGACCAGTTGAGCGCTATACAACCAGTCTGCTCGTCTACGATGCTTCCTCATATGATACGCCGGAAAATATAACTGACACAATAATTTATTCTACTCTAAATGTCAATGACAGAGTAAGTCCAAATCTCTGAGAATGACGTTTTAGCGCAAACTAACTTTGGTTGAAAAACAGTTTGCTCTTAAACGTATCATATTATTTAGGCGCGCAATCATTACATTTGTTAAATTAATGAAATTTAACATTGCGCAAACATGTTAGTTGTAAAAACATGCTACACAGAAACAAAAAAAAAATGTAACACCATGCATGTTTGTTTCCTTTTCGAGCTTAGAAGTATTTTGTGTTATGCTGTTGTAAATATAAAGAATTTACTTACTTACTTAAAAGTTAATACGCTATCCATTTGACTGCTTCGGCCGATATGAAACATTTTAATAAATTTCAAATCAGTAGGGAAGATTTCTATTTCATTAAAGCAAATTTGTAATACTCGATAATCTAATTAATGACACACGCTAATAGCGATGAATTCAATACTTGAACAGTAGCCGAGTGTTTTAACACCTCGCAAACAGACATGTGACTGATAATTCGATTACTGCACGGTAACCTGACCCCTGGTATGCATCATTAAATGGTTTCTGAGATAAAGATACTTTAATGTAATTGACCACACCCACTAGCCCCTCCCCTGGGTACGGCATGTTAACAGCGTTAATCTTTCATGCCATTGAATGCATCTTATCATAAGAAACAAAAATATATATGGTTTAGTGGTGGGAATTTGAATGGTTTCAGAGATATTAAGGCTTTTAT
This sequence comes from Rugalucina vietnamica, assembly GCA_964017185.1. Classification (NCBI taxonomy): domain Eukaryota; kingdom Metazoa; phylum Mollusca; class Bivalvia; order Lucinida; family Lucinidae; genus Rugalucina; species Rugalucina vietnamica. Next base: position 7,320,217 of record OZ024879.1, on the reverse strand, counting down.
GAAATTGGCCACACCCAGTCGAACCACCCCTTACATGATTCTGTTGTAAGACCCTAGTCTTGATATGTTCAAGTGAATAACAATAATCTGTGTGGACCTTGATGTCAAATTCAACTCTCCAAGATTCAAGAAAATACCACAATCATGAATAAATACAGTAATTCCTGTTTTATATTTTGACCCCAGGCCCCACCCAGGGGCATGACCCAGGGGCATATGCACCACAGAGGCAAAGGTCTTGGCCCAAGTGAGTATCATACCAAATTTAAATTTCCTAGTGTAAGAGGAACAGAAGTTATAGGCTTCAAGAGAAGCTTGGACGTTAACTCGGAGCTAAATTTTGACATTTTGGGACGAACGTGACATAGGAACGTACGAACGTGACATAGGAACGAATGCACGGACATAACATCAAGGCGAAACGCAATATGCCCAACTCCTGCCAAAGGCAGGTAAAGTTAGATTTTTGCTTAGTTTGTTGTGAAAATACGATGAAAACAGTTTTCTGATTTCAAAATAAACCTTCCCTAATGCAAAATCTTCATTGTCAACTTATTTAATTCCTCTAAGTGAAAAATAAATGCATTGTACAAAGTTGAAAATGTTTCCTTCTTTTATTTCCCTTAAAATGCAAAACTTTCATTGTGTTTACATGTAGTGCTGTTAGACAGTATTTTATGCAAATGCGAAAACATACAAAAGTCGAAAACAAACAAATTGAATTATAAAGAAGGCAAAGACAATAATAATATTTAAAATAATTTTCACTTAGAACAACAGTATAAATTTCCAAATCCTTTATTTTGAAGTTATCACTTGCACAAGTAGAACTGGTTTGTGCTCAGCAAGTAGACAACAGGAGTTTTATAATGATTTCTCCATTCAGGCGTGCAGATAAAATCAACAATTTTGACACATCTATCTTTGCTCAGTCAGTCATTCAAGATAATTACTCATTTAATTGCTTGATTGATGTTTAACGACGCGTCAACCCTAATGGGTAATTAGCGTCTACAAGATGCATAATTTAGTTGAGAGAAAAGGCACATGATATGGTAAGAATTAAAGTAATAAACAATTTTTCCACCAGCAGAAAGATAATGTGATTAAGATCTGAATCTGAATAGTTTACTGGTGACACGCCAAATGACATTATTTCACCAGGGGGTTCGGATGGGGGAGAAATTAGTCCCTTGAGTGAAGCGAACTTGGACATACAGTCATCAGACATTTCAGCAGAGGAGATAAGTGAATCAGGGAGGTCATTCCAGTCCCTGATAGTCTGTGGAAAGAAACTACTTTTGTACGCTTCTTTGCTAGCTGAAGGTATCTAAAAGGCAAAGAGTGTTGATTTCTACATCTGGGGGACAAGAATACAATTTTCTCCTCAAGAATCCGAGAGTTCTGTTAGCCTTTGTACAAACATTGGAAATATGAGTATTCCATTTCAAATCATTTGTGATAGTTACACCCAGGTATTTTATGCTTTCAATGTTTTCCAGTACCGTGCCCTCAAGGGTGTAGTTAGCCTGTATCTTACTAGATCGTTTATTGTCAGCTGCATCATGTTGCATTTGACGGGTTGAAATTCCCCATTTCCTAGCCCAACTGCCTAAACGATCAATGTCTCTCTGAAGTTTCAATGTATTCTTGATTTCACGATAGCAAATACAATCATCAGCAAAGAGTCTTATTTCAGACTCAATGTCTGCTGAGATGTCATTTAGGGACAAGCGGCTTCAGCTCTGACATCACAAACTTCAGCGCATATGTTCGTATTGTACCACTGAACACGTGAAATGCGTCTTCACAGGCTCTTTCTGAAAAGGTACAAGTAGGCAAAGATCAGGAAAAGGCGCAATCAGAAAAAGACCCCCACTCCAAAAACCGAGGTGGGAAAAAACCAAACTAACAATCAGGCACTTATACCATGAAACATATCGTAAGCCGAATGAGCAGCTATTTTCCCAATAGGTGGCCACTCAGTTACCTTAACTTAACCAAAAATATGAATACATACATAAGGCGCCAACAGCACAAAAAATTTTAAACACCAAGACATAAAACAAAAAGAACCACTACAGAAGTATCGACTTGGAACGATCAGTAACACAAAGTTACTGGCGGGCTTAAACCGGTTTTACAGGTACCTAATCTCACCCTCAGCTTCTGCAGTGGTTCACAACATTTAGTTAGTTCTTCGGTCCTCGTGGTGAATCTCTAACTAGTCAATGAAACATCAAGAACAAACAAATAAATCATGATAAACATCCTGATGAATCAAAAACCAGGACTCACAGATTGAGTAAGCTGCCCGACGATGGAGATCCCTGGGCGCCGAATAACCTACTAACTCCGGAGCAAAAGAAAAACACCAGTTGGACCCCGGTGGGCCAAGCAACAGACAAGAAGCTCCGGCCCCAACCAACTAAAATGAATAGCTTTAAGTCGGGGCCATCATAGAGTCTGACGCCCGACCCACCGGCGTGCAATTAAAGAAGGCAGCATAGTTATCAACCATGATTGGGTTAAAAACTAAGCATGCAGACTGTCGCATAACATTCACGTTATAACCTATACGTCTGTAACGTGTTATGATTTTTCCGAACTGAAGAGAAAAATCATTTATTCCTTTAAGTTTCTTTAATTTGTAAACCAAGTCACCATAAAATTCAGGTTCCGAAAGGCCCTCACTTAAAAGTGTCTTTTACCCAACATTATATTTGGAAATCAATTCATAGTGTCTACGATAAAATTTAGAAAAGGTTTTTCGAAGTTTATGATACCGATAGCCCTGTTGGAGAAGTTTTGCCGTTAAACATTTATTTCGAGCGTTATTTCGAGGACAACTGAAAAGTCCTTGAACAAAGTGTTTAAACATTACTATCTTTTATTATTATACAGACAGCTCATGGAACTTGTTCACACATTCTTGAATGCACCATTGTTAGTGTTATGTGATCTTATGTGGTGGAGAATGCCACAGAACCCAGGGGAAGACACCAACCACTACCCTGCCACATTCCTTGGTATTTATCTTTAGCAAGATGAAAACATAGGGTTTAAACAAGTTTTGACCATCCATATATCCACAATGCAGACCAAATCCTTCTCTGGCTAGCACAGAGCAACTAAACAGACGCATTGTGGCAATCTTTTTAAATTAAGCATAAAAGCTTACTTTTCATCTTGAGATCGTCTATTACAGGCATAATAACTAAGTTGACAGCCTGACGGAATGGAGTGGTATCGTCGTCTGGTTCTTCTATTGTGGATGGCTGTTCTTCATCGTTTGATGTAGTTGGTGACTGTCGTGATGACTTGCCTACATCAAAAATAAAATAATGATAGCATGAATCATCTCTCTCCCTCACTCTCTCTCTGGACACATCTTATATGATATTACAAGATTCTAAATGACAGGTCATAACTGAAAGATATGCCAGACAAGCGTGTAGAGGCTGCACACTTAATGCATTTTAACGTTTTAAATATTCATAGAATTGACCTTGTCTTGTGATTTGGTAACATTCTTTTGATCATGCAGCAAGTCAAGTCTGGAAGATATACTACATTGTTGTTGTATGCACATCAACATTAACAAGATCCAGCTTGTGATTGTTACCCTTGAAAAAAGCTCAGAAGCGGGGCTATAGTCAGATCCTCTGACAATTCTAGTTTAAACAACTCACAAACAAAACAAAAACGAAAATAGCGAGAATAAGGGCTTAAGATTGGTTTAACATTAGATATATCGAACTACCAAAAAAGAGAAAAGTGTGCAACAACCTTTGATTTGAAATAAATACTAGTCACTGTGACTGGGCTAAAATCAACAAGCCGGCTGGGAGTATCAGTGCCCCTCCGCACGCTTTCTCCAGTTTTTATTATTTTGTTTTTTTTTTATCACACCTGCTTATAGCAGAGTGCAATATAGGAGATCAACCGTCCGTCCATCCGTCCATTGATGTGTAAGGGACCGAATAAGTAATATTTTGAAGAAGAAACATGGTAATTATTTGTCACAATTACAAACCATTAACCATGGTTCCTTGTGGAATCTTTGAAACTCGAATATCAGAGATTTGTTTGTTAAACAGTTGGCTCCATATGTTATGTAATCAATTTAGGCATACAACATCACACGATCTGGAAGTTTTATATACAGAGTAAATATTTATAGACATACTTAACATATAATATGAACAGCTTCATCCAGTTGTCTATTTCTTGCCATTGGCGATTGTTCAAAAACAAGAAAAGTTGTCAATTTATTTCTGAATATCGCAGGGGTATATTAATAAGTGAACGCACCTGTATAGTCTGTTTAAGTGCAACTTGGCCGTGCCTAGGAAAAGCCCCATTCCTTGAAATAAATCGGCGTATTCGTCGAGCTAATGCCTGTGTCAAGGCTGTCCACCGAGTATGTACGTTTGACAAGTCTTAGTTCAATTGACGTCTGTTAACTTAATAATGGTGGTTCGGAGCTGTCAACAACATAGAAGGTTGTTTGCAAATGTGTGTCATTGTGTTTACATGGCAAGGTATGCATGTTTCCTTTGGTATGTAGTATAACAAGGGCAGCAAATATACGTAGCTTTCTTCTGCATGTGCAAAATGTGGTATGCGAGTCAGTCAATGGATCAAACATGTTTAAATTAATTTATAAAATTTCAGACTCTGGTAGGAATTTATTACAGTTTTGAAACGTTTTGGATATTCCAGGTTGATGTGCCGAAATATTTGTCAACTAAACAGACCCATAATTATATATTGTTACTATAAACATTAAAGGCAAATAGTGTAGACACGTATACGGTAGCTGCACCTCTTGTGCTACCGACCAAATACTTGATATTTCTGTCGTTACTACAATCACCAGTATGAATGAAATGTCAATTTCAATTTTACACATCAATCTGTCAATAGTTAGTTCTAAAATGAAAAAGATGAAACAACTGGGATATACTTGAAGAAAAAAGAGACAGTACTAAACAGACCCATAATTATGTATTGTTACTATAAACATTAAAGGCAAATAGTGTAGACACGTATAAGGTAGCTGCACCTCTTGTGCTACCGACAAAATACTTATTTGTCGTTACTACAATCACCAGAATGAATGAAATGTCAAGTTTTGTGATTAGTTACTTTGGCATTTCATCAAAAGTTTGGCTTTCTTAATGCACATTGTCCTTTCCCTTGAGTGTTTATAGTGCGGCATGGGGTACCCATGAGTACATTACACAGTTACAGCGGATTTCAGCAGGTTCCATCTCCTGGCCTACTTCTATGATGTAGCTAATGTTGCTAGGGAACCTCTGGAGATACTGACGTTTTGCCAAACCTCAAGAGCCGGATTCAGATCAATCTACGTGCCATAGATTTTAGTGAAACACAAATGCAACTGCTCAACACCAGCCAAGAGGTGCTGCTCTATGCCAACAGACTTTTGTTTGCTTAAGGTATTCCACTACTTGTGCATAAAAATTCGGAGACAGTCGACGACACTGAAGATGATCAGTCAAGGCCAGAGTCACCTGTGGAAGAACAGAACAATCTAGACAAAGCAGAATGTCACGACAGATCCTCTTTTGGCACAGGGCCTGCCAGTCGTGGCCTCAGCTGGACTGCAGTGAAGTTCATTGTCCATAATTTATAAAACTTAAGTCACATACTTATTATTACTTATCAAAACCAAACCATATTCTTAAATTTACTCAAATGTACAAAACTTCGGCAAACAAAGCAGACTCTGAGCAGACAGTCGTCTGATCAAATTTTACATTGCTGGCCCATGTCCACTGTGAATCTACAATGCAGACTCTGGGCAGACTGCATTTTGATTAATGTTTACATTGCTGACTTAAATTACCATGGTTACTGTTAAACATGTCTTATAAAATCTAGTAAGATGATAGAAAATTCACTAAAATAAGCATTGTTCGAATCTCAAAAATCTTATCCACAAGTATCTGTATTAACACCACAAATCAAGATGTATATATACTTGTGAATTATTATCAATAGCACCACAACTTAATAGGCGGCCCCGTGGCCGAGTGGTTAAGAGCGCTAATAGTTCATTACCGCACTTAACCATTCGATCATCTCACCGCTGTGTCTCAATTAATGTTATAGCTGAGTTCCTGTAATAGCAGGAAAATACATTAGAGAAAGCCTAATAAATTGGTGCTCTTTTATTTGACTGTGTCAAGCTTTGGGTTATGTTGGATGTAGTCATGTTATAGCAATATCATGGGCCCTTGCAATTTATACCATACAGTTACAAAATTGATTTAAAATGCCAAGTAAAATTTCATTCTTTTTAGCACAAAAATACTTGGGAAAACAACACAACTGTAACTTAAGATATCCCGAAGAAAAATATGTGCAAAATAGCAGTATGCTAGTCGTACAGTGTGTGTGAGTGTGCCTTTGTTGTTGATTTTTTTAAAAACCTGAGTGTGCTCTTTTTGGAGCATGTGCAGTTAATTAATGAATACAGTAGGCCAAATTGATCAGTATTTTATATAAGCTTTGTAGTAGAAAGTCATCTTTCTTGTACATAAGTGGTATAAAAATAAAATCACCTATCCAAGACATAATAGTTTATGCCCATTTTAAGCTTAAGACTCTATTACTTCTAAACATTCATTATAAGACAAATCAGCAGATGAAAGATCAACATGAAAAAATTCCTGCCTATCTCTACTTATCAGCTAAGCTTAATGCAAAGCATAAAGTTGCGGTGTTTTGTATAAGAACAGACATTTAATTTGAATGCCATAACTTATCATTCAACCAATTGTTTCCATCTAATGTGGCCATATAGTGTTGGCTCAATGTCTCTCTACCAGCTTTGATCTCTTCCGGAACAGGACCTATGACTTCTGGAACGTTCTCCATATGGTCAGGATGGCTTTTCAGCGTTGATGCCATTACCAGTGGTGAGCAGTTGTTATTCATGGCAACAACACATATTCCTGCCATCAAATTAGCCATAGAGGTCTTGTTGGTTAGACTGATGTCGAGATGGCGGATGTATGGTATTATCGCTCCTGCTAACATCTGAGTGAGTCTATCCTGCCGGGCTCTCTCTTTCATCTGAAACAAAATACATAATTTCTTTACACCACTTATGACAATGTGATATAAACGTCAGTGCGCATTTCTTTCTAGTACGATCGAACTCACTTAAAAGAAATAAATTTAATTGTATCTCTTATGTATAGCTAGTTACTGTAAATTTGGAAATTTTCGCGAGAAATTAATTTTTGCTAATATTAAAGTTCACGCTAATAAAAAGTTTCAATGAGCCTTACAGACTACAAGAGTACTCACTCGAGAATTATGTTGTTGTTGTTTGTTCGGGTTTAACGTCGCTTTTAATATTTTCTGTCATATCACGACGGTGTCTGGTTGTGACAGGGATCTCAGTGCTCACTTTTATGGTGCTGCCTCCCTGTGGTTTCAGATCCCAGACACTTTTAGCCGATTCCATCCCCAGTCACATTATACTGACACCGGAGCGACCAGTCCTAGCCCTACCCCGAAAATCCGAGTGCCAAGCGGGGAGCATCTAGTACCATTGTTAGCGACTTTGGTATGTCGCGGCCCGGGATCGAACCCGGTACCTCCCAATCTCGGAGCGGACACTCTACCTACTGAGCTACCCAGTCACTCGTGAATTAAAAAAAAAAAACTCGCTAATATTTCGAAAATAGAAAAATCGCATAATAAAAGTCACACAAAATGTTGTACAATTTACAGTATATTCTATTGCATAATACAAAACATATTGCTGAAACATCATAGCATTTCTGAATTTAAAACTATCGTGTATTGCTGGGGTCCCAGTCATGTAGGAATATATGGTAACGAGCAAGTCGACAAGAAAGCAAAATAATCACTGAACCTAGAACAAACAGATTTTAAAATTCATTTTGTCAATTTTAAACCTTTTATCAACGAGTATGTCTTTAACGAATGGCAATCAATTTGGAGCTAAACCGAGTGACAATAAATTGAAAGAAATTGAACCTCATGTAAAACGACCAAGATTAATTCATAAATTTCGAGACTGGAAGAAATTGTTCTTTCTCGTCTTCAAATTGGTCATACACGAATGACACATTCATATTTACTTAAACGAGAAGATAAACCTTAATGTATTGGATGTGACACACAATTAACTGTCAAGCACGTTCTGCTTGATTGCATTGATTTTGTATATGTACGTCGTTCCTGCTTTCAAATATGGAGTTTCCAAGAACTCTGGTTAGTTATAAAGAAAGACTGTTTCAACAAACATGACTTGATGGTATAAATGTCCTTAATTCAATTCAAGATTTGATTAGTGGTGAAACGCATAGAGTTAAATATTTTATACAGTTTGTTTGCATCAGTGTATTGATTACACAATGTAGCTGAACATGGACAGTTTTTTTTTCCTTTTTTTTAAATAACTATAATATAAAGGCACCCTACTGTAAGGGCTGCATAGTGTTTCATCCCAAAAATATTACTCCATATACTGAAACATTAGGATCAGGATCCTGAAGCCGCTCACCTGTCCCTAATTCAAACAGCCAATATCAGCTATATCTATGTCATTCAACAAAGTGGCACAGGCTTGTAGCATTACTTTGAGTAAAGTTAGACTGTATTTCTGATTTTGCTCAAGCACCAAATACCCGAAAATAGCCATTTTTTTTGTCTATTTCCAAGGAGAGTGACCTTGACCTTTGTCAGACATGACCTAGTTTCAATAGGAACCTGTACACCATTAAGGTAAAGCTGTATACAATTATTTGTTTTTAAAAATCAAAGAATAAATGAAGTCGGTAGAGCCCAAACAAGCCATGTTTGTCAAGGTTGCTGTGACCTTGACCTTTGTCGTACATGACCCATTTTCAAAACGAAACAGGAAACCATTGATATGCAGATGTACAACATATTTTCAAACTCAAAGGAAAAATAAAGTCGCTAGTGCGTCAACAAGCAGAAAAAGGCCATTTTTGACATTTTCCAAGGTCACACTGATCTTTGGCAGACACGATCCATTTTAAAAAGAATCCGGTAGACCATTAAGGTGAAGCTGTATAGAAAATATTTTTAAAATCAAGGCAAAAATAAAGTCGCTAGAGCCGTAGAGTGCCAACAAGCCATTTTTGCCTATTTCCAATGTTGCTGTGACCTTGACCTTGGTAAAACTTGACCCATTTTAAATAGAAACCTATAGACCATTGACATTAAGCAATATACCAATTAGTTTTAAAATCAAAGAAAAATGAAGTCACTAGAGCTCCACCAAGCCAAAGTCCATTTCTGACTATTTCCAAAGTCCTTTTTCGGGCATGACCTGTTTTAAATAGGAAACTATAGGCCATTGAGATGAATAGGTATACCAATTATTTTTAAAACCAAAGCAAAAATGAAGTCGCTAGAACGCCATCAAGCCAATTTTTTTGTTGATGACGATGTACGGACAAATTTTGACCACAAAACTTCACCTGGTCACAAATTGACAGGTGAGCTAATAAATCAGCTACAGAAACAACATTAAGAACTGAACATACCAATAGGATTCTTGTTGGTGTGTGAAACAACAAAAACAACATTTTCCGACTCCCAGGTCTTTGTTTTTCTCAGGTCACCTCTGTACTCCATCAACAATTCACCACCGCTGATGTGTCGCTTGGTGAACACACCCTTTCCTGCAAGAACACGAGCCATCACTTTAAGATGAAACTTGTCCCTGGTTGCAATGCCTTAGAAGTCAGTCGAGTTTTATGGCACACCAGCACAATTTATGCTACATGGCGCCAAACAGGAAGTATGATTTTGGAAAATCCCAAGAAAAAACAACTTTAGATGCCACGCTGGACAGAATGCATTTTTCTCTTGAAAAATATTTGTTTTGACTCATCTACTGATACCGTAATGCACCAATCATTTGTAACCACGGCACCCCCCAGGTCCAGGGGAGGGTGGGGGATAGCCTTGGAAATAAGCAGGATTTTGACCAAAGCTTAGCCATGGCAGTGCGAGGGAACTACCCGGGGTTTGCATTATACAGACAAAGAGGGCAGTGAAATGAAAACATAGCTGACAGCAGGGGATATTAGCCGTGGTTTTACCAACCTGCTGTCCCCGAAGGGCGGGGGTTTTAGGGGGGATTTGCTGGACCAAAAGTCACAGTCCCCGCTATTCCCCGGGCTTGGGGGGTGGGGGCGTGGTTACAAATGACTAGTGCATAATTTGCCAAAAGCAAAGTACTTCCCAAAATCTCCAGACACGCCCAGAATTTTTTTTTTCAGGAATTAAAATTGTTAACCATATATTTTCGTAAATATCTTGCTAGTTTATAAGGAAAACTTCTGTATTTTTTCTGTCCTAAGTATTTGGACCTTTATGTGCGCATTTGATGGTCCTGAACTAGTACCTAGTGAAATTAAGTATGAATACAAAAATATTTTAAAAAATTACCTATACTTTTGTCAATAAATTTGATCTCGAAATCTTCATTCTCTTTATTTTCAGAGGGCTGAACCGACCCCGGTGTCCTTCTTTCCCTATTTCTCTTCAACATTATGACCTGCAATAAAATTGACCTATTCTAGGAAAAACATCAAGGTTTTATGAAGATTATTTAAGGACTCTAAATACCAATAAAAAAGACAACCCAATTTGTAAAAGATGCATTAGTTATCTTTTCTTATCTTGGTGAAATTGACAAAATTATTTAGTAAAGCACAGAAGAGAAAGTAGGTGTAATAGATCAGTTTCTAGTCTTCTTTTTTCATTATTTTTACATGATAATGTCATACAATTATTGTTTACAAGAAAAGGAGCATGGAAGCAATATATTTTGAAAATAGCATTTAGGAAACTACACCCTAACCTATGTTAAGCTGATTTTTGAAGCCTATAAGTATATTCTTACCCATTCAAATGATTGTTTAAGAATTATTTTTTTAGATATCAAGATAAGTTTTTGGTGAACACGCAATTTAATGCACACAATTTCTGATGGAATTAATTTGGTTATGCTTGACAAACATATTTTTGGCTATTGCATGCTTCAGAACCATGATATAATGTGTAAATTTGGATTTTGGGTTTTTTGGATTAAATCTTTGAAATTGAATCTTGAAAATATAGCTTGGAAAAAAGGTACAAGTAGGCAAAGATCAGGAAAAGGCGCAATCAGAAAAAGATTCCCACTCCAATAACCGAGGTGGGAAAAAACCAAACTAACAATCAGGTACTTATACCATGAAACATATCGTAAGCCGAATGAGCAGCTATTTTCCCAATAGGTGGCCACTCAGTTACCTTAACTTAACTAAAAATATGAAAACATACATAAGGCGCCAACAGCACAAAAAATTTTAAACACCAAGACATTAAACAAAAAGAACCACTACAGAAGTATCGACTTGGAACGATCAGTAACACAAAGTTACTGGCGGGCTTAAACCTAGTTAGAGATAGGAAAATACAAACTGATTGCAAGCAATCCCTGAGGATTGGAAAAATAAGAGCATTAAATGGATGTACGGGGAGACTTTTTAGGGCCGCCACACGGCACAACCACAAGAACTCTGATATAAAAAGGTACAAGTAGGCAAAGATAGCTTGGAAAGGCGGGGTAAATTGTATGCAAAAAGATGGCTTAATTTGCGTCTATGTTTGAACATATTTTATAAATGGCTGGTTTATTTATCCATGAAATTTGGTATCAAGAGTCCTTAAAGTCAAAATAAGTAACTTATTTTACAATGTAAAATTCATGGGTTCATACTTTTTGAATGATTACACACAACTGTCACCAAGAATTGTGAATTGATTTGATAGGTCTGAGGCTCCAAAGGGGGAATACAGTGAGCATACTTTTATGCGATTTCACAAAGTCAAAGTGACCTGTTTTCCGAACTTTTTACATGCGCTTTTTTAACACTAGATAAGGTTTGAAATTAATCAGAAGCTTAATAATATAGAACATGCATCTCTATTTATTTTTCACAAATAAACTGGTGATAATAATCCTTCGTTCAGAGGGTGCCCTACATGATTAATCATTTGACAAATGGAGTGTTTAGTCAATAAAATATTACAACACCGAATCCATATGGCATTATCAATTTGTGTATTAATTTTTATGTAAAAATATTTCTTTTATGCTGCTTCATTTACAGTATAAGCATCAAGTTCGTTTGAACCTATAAATGGTCAAAAATCGAATATTCTGAGATAAGGATGTGTTGGAAATAACATTGTGATGCTGTGCATTGTATTTACTGACACATATTTTTTTTTTTTTTTTTTTTTTTTTTTTTTTTTTTTTTTTTTTGGGGGGGGGGTGTACCTGGGACTCAGGTTGTACAGTGAGATATCAGATTTTATTTCTAATTTTTTATTTTATTTTATATCTCACTAGGGACTAATTTTCCCTATATGGTGTGTCATCAGATCGTTGAGGTTTTCGTCCCAGTCAATAATTTTCCAGTCATGCCAGGATGGAGCCAACCCTTTCCAAGTACTTAACCAGTTTTATGGGAGTAAATGTGTCTTGCTTAAGGACACAACACAGCAGCGGTAGGTTTCTAACCCCTGACCTCTCACTCCAGTCCAACGCCCATCCTTTTTTGAATGCTTCCACTGCTCTTTAAGGAACTCATTTTTATATTCTATTTGCAGATTTTAACTCGAATTTTCTGACGGCCACCAACTCTGGCGATTCGATTCATCCAGAACGCATGGGGCGCAGAGACACTGGTTACAAGTGTCAGCTTCAGTGTCCGGTGGTATGACAGGCTGAAAATCTTCGTAGGTGCCAGTTTCATCACCGTCGCCTCTGTTTTCAGAAACCATTTCAGGATTCCGATCCCAGTCATAATGGTTGAAATATGCTTTCATTGCTTCAATTTGCTCCTCCGATAATCTTATTTGCAAAAGTCTACTATTTGTATCCATTGCTGAATGAAGGAACACACTTTTAGACAGATAAAGTAATATACTGTTTGTGTTATTAGACTTTCAAGAATACATTTAAATGCTAGAATGATCACATAATGTGACATAATGCAAGAATTGCTGTTTGTGAAAAACATAATTGGCATTAATTGTAGTCAAAACAACATAATTATTTGCCTTCTATGTTCTACTGACCAAACCAATGGCTGTGGTGCATAATCATTGAAGGTGATAATGGCAATTATCTTTGAGCAAAGGATGAGCAGTTATTGATAGTAGCAATCAAAGAAGGTGATAAATAGTAGCTTTCATGCAGAAAGTTTGTACTTTGCTTTTGTTTACATTATTTTACTCTCTTACTTTGATCACTTTAGTTTTTAAAGAACATTTACAATATCAAAAATGTTGAAATGTGAAGATTTATGGTGTCTTATAATAATGACTTAGCATAGTGTAACAAACTCAATGAAATCCCACAGCATTCTGGTTTTCCTTCTGGTGGGATTTTATACTGAAACCATGGATACACCACCATCTACCCGAAAGAGAGGTTTCAAACTAGAATTCCCTGGCAACGATACAGCGCGAGATTCACTGCGTTCAAAGTTCCAACAGATCAAACAATGTTCAAGTGAACGACTTACCAACTCTGATGTTATAAACAATGCACAGGTACTGATAATCTACAACAGCCTCCGTCGTATCAAAAGTGTGAAAAAGAGGACACAACACAAATATTTCCGGTGTACACATTCTTCAGTTGACACTTTGATAAGAGCAACAGAATTCCATTCTAAGAACTGTTCACAGCACTTAGTTCAAAGTGAAACAAACATGCGCGGTGGAGTTACTGTGTTGAAACTAAAGTGTGACAATGGCCACATATTCTATCATTTCATTTTAATCACTGTATCTTTCATCTAGCGGAATAATTATTTATAACTTTGATAATTCTTACCATATTTTTTGCTTTTTCTCTGAACTAAATTATGCATTTTACAATTGTTAGACGCTAATGACCCATTAGGGTTGACGCGTCGTTAAACATCAATCAATCAATCAATCAATCCACACTTACCAAGTAGAAAATTTGTTGCAAGTACTAGATTTGATCATTCTTATTTATCCACTGGAATGTTACCCAATCAGTTTGAACGTTTATCTAAGAGCTTAGGTTTCTAATGTTTGGAGTATCTTACAAAAACTATGGAAAACGACTATAAGTGTGCTGTTGAATCTGAGTGTAAACGTTCGTGCGAAACCGCTATTATGGAAGAAATAACCAATTCGTTCGACAATGAGGGTTCCGTTGATATCATGACAGACGCCAGGCACGGGCATCGAAAAAATGCCAAAGACTCTAATATTATATGCAAGTTATATGGTCCCTTGGGCCAAATGTGGCCACGCCCTGAGTGGTCGTTAGTCTCCATAGACTTACTATAGAAAACCATTCAAAATTCAATATCTCCTCAGCCAGTAGGTGGATTTTGATCAAATTACACACACAGCATGACTGGGCAGTATGAAAGTTTGCATATGTTTCTGGAACTCTGGTTGCTATGGCAACATATATGTTTAAATGGAAAAAAATATTCTTCTCTGAAACCACAAGGCCCATAGCTTTGATGTTTAGTATGTGGCAATGGCTAATGGTACTTTACATAAATTGTGCCAGCCATGCCCATGGGGTCAAATTTGGCCACGCCCCGGGGGTTGATAGCCTCTGAAAAAGTCTTCTTCTCTGAAACCACAAGCCCTAGAGCTTCTATATTTTGTATGTAGCAATGTTTGGTAGTCTCTATTATAAATTGTGCCAGCCATGCCCCGGGGGTCAAAAGTCTCCATAGACTTTACTAGGAAAACATCCAAACTTCAGTATCTCCAAAGCCAGAGGCAGATCTTGATCAAATTACACACACAGCATCACTGGACAGTAGGAAAGTTTGCATATTGTTTTTTGGCAGATTGGACTGGAACTCTGGATGGTCGATTGTCATGAAAATAATAGAATTAATTTAAATCCCATGACCTTACACTGTGATAATCTATCAGGTGAGCTACAGGACCAATAGATTTTTTGTTACTTATACTGAGCCTTACAAATAGGGCACAAAAACCCATATCGGCTACGTCCAGTGATATTTGCGCAGATGAAATGGCACCATCTGCTGCAAATGTCACATGACACACTTTGGTCATTTTTGGCCCGGAGCATTGTGGTGCTTCACACTGCCTTTGCACAGTCCGTTGACTTAGCATGTCCGATAATTTTTTCCATAACATGATTTCTCAAGGAAATGGCTGACTTCCTGGTCAGTAGAGAGGGATCATAGCCTTTTGTCAGGGCCAAAGCATTCTGAAATGAAAAAGAGCAACGCTTGAAAACCAATCCGAATTTGCTGATCAATTTGGGAAAGGTATATGCTATTAGCATATTGACCATATTTTACATGTGATGCAGTAGTTTGAATGCTTACTTATTAACACATTCAAGTCTGACAACTTTGTTGGACTTTAATGGAACACCAGTGTATCAGGCATAAAGCTATTTATCTTGAGTGAGACTGGAATGCTCTGTCAGTTGGTCCACCAGGACTTAAATCATGTTCCTTTTCGTTCAAGATTTTCACTGTTCTTAGAGTTCCATTATCTCAAACTGTTTGGCTACATCTTTTATCTGTTCAGTTTTTGTATTTGCTCAATCATATTTCCTATTTTTTTTATTTATTTATTTATTTATTTGTATACTATGATTAATTATTGACTAGTTATATGCTTATTATGTTATTCAAACAGCCCAAGTTGCTAAAGCCCCCCCCCCATCCCACTCACAGAAATTTATTACAGACCATTTAAAATAGGTAGTTTTGTTGTGGGTGGATGTCTATTACCATGACAGAGAATCATTAGAATATTATGTAATAGTAGTAAAATAATTAGCCTTCTGTGTGTGGCCATTTTAATAGCTCACCATTAATGCAAAACAGCCACAAAAAAGTATTGCTATCATGCTGGTGACCAGACTGCATGTTGTCCTGCCTCCAGGTACCCTCTAGTTCCTGAGATGCACCAGCCCTCAATTTCATAAACGTCCTAGAAATGAACATAAATATGTATTCTTAAACTACCAAATTGCTATTTAGAAGACTTAAAGTATTAAGTGTTTATGTGTTCAGTCCAGTAGAGATACCACCTTTCTAGGCAAAACAAAGAATATGGCTTGGGGATGGAAAATTCTCTTATGGAAGAGGTATTGTTTTAGCTTACTGGCTTGGTGTTTCATCAGCACATTTATTTTTGCATCTTTGAGCCAATTAAGCTTCTACAAGAACCAAACAAATTCTTGTGTTTGAATTAAAGCAGACTAAAGACAATATTTGAGTATGCAGTAAATTCTTTACTTACTGATACAATGGAGTTTTGCTACTGTCAATGCCCGTACCGGACCCGGATTAGAATAGGCCGGTCGCTCCCTCATGCGGAACCGTAAAACCCAGTCGAAAGAGGTGCCACCTGTTTGCCGTGGGCGGATACCCGTAAGCCGGAGAAGAGGATCCTGGAGGATGCGGGACAGGCCAGAGATCTTCGCCTGTCTCAACACGCCTCTTTGGCCTCGGATTCGGTGTAAACGGGAGGCCGTGGAGGCTCGACACGGTCAATCGGCTGCCATGCCTTGCCCTGAGATCTCTTCTTCCTTCTAACTTTCTCAGTATCGAATGATACGCAACCGTGATCCAAATTTCTTCATTTAATCATCATTTTCCTTATATCTCAGAAGGCGGTGGTTTAAGGGTCAATCGATGGGCTTGTTTTTCGGTATTTCTGGGTTACTTGGGTCTAGGTTGAGAGGCAGGGTGGGTACAACGTCTGAATGTTTTTTCGGTTTTCTTTATTAGACATCTGACTTAATATTCAGTTGTTGTTAAAGCTTGGATAGTCTGAATTACTTTGGAATCTTGCACGGCGAGTATGACGGGTATTTAGCTTTGGCGCTGGAAACTGGAGAGCCGTTTCCGTATAGCGTCCCCTTGTAGGGCTCCAAGGAGGTTGAAGCGTATAGCCGTCGAGACTAAAAAAACTAAAATCATGGCTGCCTCAAATCTAAAACGACAACGACCGGATTACGACGACGATGAACACGAAGCTTCGGCAATATTTACATCACAAGAAAACTTTGCGAGATAAGTATCATTGAATCAAAAGACCAAGAAAGACCTGTTACTTCCTTATCTCCGTTTGTGATAGAAAAGCAGATCGAGGCTACAATTGGCACAGCAAAATCAGTGAAGAAGCTGAAAAACCAAACCTTACTTGTAGAGACGACCAGAAAAACTCAAACAGAAAATTTGAAAAAAAAAAAATGACATCTTTCTTTGGTATCCTCCATTTCTTTCACTTGTTCCTTTCCTTTCCCCTTTTGAACTGTCTGTTCAGTTTCCTTCAGTTGTCCATCTCGGGTCTCTATTTCAGTTGTCTTTTCATTCGAGCATTTCTTATTTTATTTCACTACTTCTTTTCTGTTCCTTTCTACATTTTTCTACTTCTTTCACCATTTCCCTGTTATTCTCTGCCCCAACTGTCATCTCATTTCTACTTTTCTCTGCCTTTTCCATGTTTTCCTTTCTATTCTCTGTCTCTTTATGCATTTCCTTTCTTTTTCCATTTCCGGGGTCCTTTCATTTCTTTTTTTCTTGTTTTCTTTCTCTGGTACTTTTGCTATCTTAATTTCTTTGTCATTCTTTGAATTCATTGGACCTTCACTCTCCCCACTTGAGATGCTGCTTGGGCTGCACTCTAGATCCTTCTCAAGGATCGATAGCCTCTGGATCTTGCGCGGAGGTTCTACCAGCTGTATATCGTCATCCTCGCATTCAAACAAAGGTGGGTGTTGGCGATGACATCAGTCTCTTCCCTATCCGCATACTTGGAACACTCATGGGCTCGGTTACTTTCACAACAACAGCCCTGAGTCCAGATGGCACAGGGCTCTCTGGCTCATCCTCCTCCGATCTTACATAAACCCAGTGATTCTCCTGTTCATACTTTATGAAGTACATTAAGGATTCGCCAACATGACAAATTTGCGGTGGGGTAATGAAATTTTCAAAATTTGAATTGAGACAAAATAAAGAATTAAGGGCAAATATGTATTATCCTTATCATTACTAGTCCTATGGAAGGTGCTTTAAAATAAATGCTGGCTTGGAATGTTATTGCAGGAAAGAAATACAGAATTTTAAGTACCATTTACATTTGACCCCAATCTCCTCATGTTGACTGAATTTGTGTGCCATGTTTATGTGTATACATGTTCTGATAATATCCAACTTCCTGACACATGAAGATAATTACATAATTCCCTTTCTTGGCTGTACAATTTTAATTAAAAGACAAAGAACATTGAAAAATTGAAAAAAAAAAAAAAATCTTCCATTTTCATTTTTAAAAGAAGTGCCTTCTGAATTGTATGGTGACCAATTGTTCTCAAAATAAGATAATTATTACCTCCCTTATGTGTAAATACAGTTGTCTCCCTTAAAATATTAAAACAATTAGGTACATAGAAATTGTAATTTGAACAAGTAATAACTTTTCAAAATTGAAACAGCTGAACATGTAACAAGTATTGGCTTTCCAAACTTGAAACAGCTGAACGTGACATCTAGACATGTAAATGAAACAAATATGGGACTTCACATGAGAAAATCAACAATCTTGGTTTCCAACCAGCTCCAACACAAACTGGTCTGTGCAGTCACAGAAGACCGCCAGAAGCTTGAAATTTTGTATTTAAGTATAAGAGGAATTGTTAGGCAAAACAAAGGCACTGATCATATGCGCAGCTACTGCACAGCTGATCTGCATTTTTGTTTTCACTAAAGCAGATTGATGGTTTTCTGTTGCAGGGGCCAGCAGCTGTGAATATTATAAAAAGTGATATTAATTACAATAATTCTATAATTTTAAATATCAGAAAATGTCTTGCAAGCATTACAAATACAATCGTGTGTACCATGTAAAATAAACTAGCTAGTGCAAGTAAATGAGCCGCCGCTTCAGAAAACCAACAATTTGGCATAGGCGAAAACAAAGGCGCAGATCAGCTTCCCAGTTACTGCGAAGTTGATCACTTTTGTTTTTGCTACACACAAGTACAATCCCTGCTACACAGATAGTACAATACCTCTTCTTCTAAAATCCAAAATTCCAACCTTCTAGCTTGCTTTGTGACAGCACAGCTCGATTTGTGTCAGACCTGGTCGGAAACACAAATTGTTGGTTTTCTCATGTAAAGGCTCAAATATGACTATAACATGTGGGTCTCTAAACCCAACAGATACAGATAATGTATTCTGTCAAGGGCACCCTGGAACCATTCTCTGCAGCTCTGTTTCCATAGGCTGTGACAACAAGCTTGAAATACAGGCAGTATCAATTGCTGAAATTTCTATTCTGTATCTGAATCCTGACTTAGACACTATCCTGTATATTTACTCTCCTTCAGACTTAATTTTCAACAGTGCTTGTGGCTGCAGATCAGTATAATCTTGTAAGAAAACACAATTCACATTGATGGACACACTGAATTTAATTTCAAAAAATTCCATTTTCCTACATATGGCCACTTCCAAGATGCAAGAATGTAAACAGGAATCAAGTCCAACCCTCAGTAGAGGACAACGGACTATAAAACGGATATGATTTGATATGATGTTTTCTTTTCCAACAATTGTGGAAGCAGGATACACTACCTGAAAAACAAAACAATATTGCTATCACATGTCATGAAAAAATGGATTTATAGCCTATAGGAATACAAAGGCGCTGGTCAGCTTTGCAGTAACTGCCAATGTTCTGGCTATACTGTTAGTGCAATGAATTTTCTTTTTCAAGCCGGAGTTTCAGCCTTCTTCGATAGTACAGGCTTGTTTCTGTTTGGCCAAACTCGTCTTCATGACTGCAAACTGCAAAGATTGCTCAAGTGGCTGACAATATGTTTTCTTAGTACAAGCACCTGATTCTTTATTTTTTCCCCACCTAGGTTTTTTGAGTGGGATTTTTTTTCTAATTGCGTTATTTCCTGATCGTTGCCTACTTTTACTTTAAGAGATACAGGTGTTGTGTATCAAACGTGTTGTTTTGATTTGTGACTTTAACAAAGAAAAGATGTCTAAGCCTTAGCGGTGGCCCTTTTGAAGGTGGATGTACAACCAATAGCGAAGACCGAAACGACCTGCTGCCACTTACATTCCGAACTGTTCTAGCGGTGTGTTTAATTTAGGAAACGCTTGCAGTTATTTTATGGTTGAACTCTGGTTCATTTGCAAAAATTGGTATGTAAAAATAAACATAGCATCGTGTATTTCAACACCATTAGCAATAATTTTCCATAAAAATTTGCTCGCTAAACTTGTTTTTCTAAGACGTCATTGAAACGTAACTTTTTATTAAGAAACTCCTACAGCAGATTCAAAACAGAGTTTTTGTAAAAACAAATCTTCTCTGGTGATAGTCCGCACTTTCATAACCAAGAAAACAATAGCGAAATGAATCTTTTCTTTCAGTATCTTTTAAGACGCTAGCGTTCTTCGTTAATGTCAAACAACGCGGTCAAAACACATAGACATACAATTACAATGCCAAAAGTTGGCGTGATTTTGTGTAACTTGATTGTCTATTTGATACGACTTGATCACGACTTGGTCTTTTTGTAGGTCTTTACCAAACCAATTGAAACTAGGCAGCCACCCAGGTCTGCATACTTGTATAGAAAAGCAGACTTGAGAGGCTTTCAGACCTACATGGAATAGGTCAAAGAGGAAATTTTGGCAAGCACAACTTCTAAGTCGGTGGAAGAACTTTGGATTTTGTTTAAATCATCCATCAATGAAGGCCTTTCTAAATTTGTTCCCTGCAAAAAGATTGGTTCAAAGAGGAGCCTTCCCTGGGTCACACAGGAAATAAAACGCCTGATCCGAAAAAGGGACTCTCCCTACCAAATGCACAAAAGGTCATCAAGATCTAAATACAGAAAACAATTTGTCACAACACGCCACATAGTCAAAACAAAAATCAAACAGGCATACAACCCAGAGGGTCGCAGGTTCGATCCCGGGCTTCTCCAGTCCGTCGGATGGGACTATAAACCGAGGTCCTGTCTCCATATGACCTTAGCTGTTGGGCTGTTGGTGGGACGTTAAACCCCAATCAACCAAACAGGCATACAACCGCTACTTGGAGGATTTGCTAGGTGTCAATAATCCTGAACAAAACAGTACAAGTAAGCAAAGATCAGGAAAACATCTCACCCGCTCGTGAGACAGGTCTTTCCAAGTTTGCACCCAAGAAGTTATTTTCCTTTTTGAAGAATTCTCGCCAGGACTCGCAAGGTATCGGTCCATTTCGTGACCCCCATACCAACGAGGTCCTTACATCTAATACCGACAAAGCAAATCTGATCAATGACCATTTACAATCTGTTTTCACTCCAGTATCACCTCTCGGATTTAATCAGCTCTCCGAGAGCGCCATACTAAAAGGACTGGCTAAATGCACCCTTGAAGAAGATAACATCACAGGAACATTCAGGCCTAGGGTCCCTGAGATGCCCCAAATTGAAATCTCGCTAGCAGGCATCTTGAAACTGCTAGCAGGGCTTGACCCATCTAAAGCTGCCGGTCCCGATCGTTGCCTACGTGTACCTGTCTAAATCAAGTGTGCTTACAGTTGACTTACATTTTGTTATTCCTTAGTACGTTGGCTTGATCACATCTTTTCAGGTTCTTCAACCTAATGCCTTGTTTTATATATGGATGCCTGCAACACAAATAAATACAGATTATCATATGACAGTAATACACAGTCTAAGCTTTTAACCAGTATTTAGTTTGTCAGTTACACCCCTATGGGCGGTTTGCCTTTATTACGTCAGGGTGAACATTTGTTGGTGACCTGACAGGCATATGTACCAGCCGGTTATCGAACACGCAAACTCTTGATTGCTAAGTGAATACGCTATCCATTTCACCACCGGGGTTAAACAGTCCATTAGCTGGTTTACTGTAACTCTTATATCTCTTAACATGATTTAACATTCTACCTTGTTAGACGCTAAATAGCCATTAGGGTTGAAAAACAACAAACAAACAAACCAGCAACTTAATTAACCCACACATCATCAGGTAACCCCAGTTCTTCATCAATAAATGCTGCCCTCCTGGTCACAGAAGCACAGAATGAAGCCGCAGACTGCAAAGAAGACCTACACTTAGTTACACTGGATGCTGCAAAGGCCTTTTGATGTGGTATGGCAGGACTCACTGATGAGGAAGATCTACAATGCTGGAGTTGATGGCTCTCTGTGGCTCGCAACTGCCCATCTATATAAAGATGCGGAAACGTCTGTCAAGTGGGCAAGTCACACATCGGAACCTTATAAAGTCCAGCAAGGAGTCCGGCAGGGCGGGGTGTTATCAGCTCAGCATAACAAGCTTTACAACAATGACCTGTTGCATATGATAGAAAGCTTCGGTACAGGTGCTATGATTGGCCATATTAACTGTAGTGCTCCGACTTGTGATGATCTTGCTGCCCTAGCTAAGTCAAGACTAGTTCTGCAGATAATGCTGGACATTAGTGTTACAAGAACAAAGATATGGTATACAGACAAAGAAGTCCTCAAATCTTCCTCTACATCTTTGTATTGAATCAAAAAAGAGCTCTAACGACTCCATAGTTACCCTTGATGGTGAGGAAATTCCTAACGTTGCAGTGACCATTCACCTCGGAATTGATAGAAACCTTGGATCCCAAACTGACATAAAAAGAAAGTGCAGCTTGGCAGACGCGTTATGTATTCGCTGATTGGAGCTGGTGCCTATGGAAATTCAGGTCTGAACCCACAGGTGTCAATCCATATGTGGATATGTGTTCGCATTGCCAAGAATGCAGTACGGACTGGAGATCTCTAGATTAAGGAACAGTGATACCATGCAACTTGAAGCACTGCAGAGAAGCACCCTACGTAGATTACAGTGTCTACCTGACAATACTGTTAACGTGGCTGTATATTGTCTTCTCGGTGCTCGTCCAATTGACTTCAAAAAATTATCATTTCTTGTATCTATCCTATACAATGATAACTCTATTGAGGCTGCACTTGCTAAAAGACAAATGACAGTAAAAGACAGTAGCAGCAATAGCTGGTTTATTCACTGTAACCATATTTTCCACAAATATAAACTCCCAAATATATATATAAATTAAAACACTCTACAAAGTCTAAAGATGCCCTAAAAGAAAATATCGAACATAAGATTGACAATTATGTTCACCAATCATAGGTTGAGGAAGGAAATAGTAAATCTACCCTAGCGTACCTCAACCTACATGACTGTTTTATGGGAAAAGTCCACTCATATTGGAAATCAGTCTCCCATAATGCACGTGACGTAAGACGAGCTATAATTAAGGTGAAAATCCTAACAGGAACATACATTCTGCAGTACAATAAAGCTAAATTTAACCAATATGATGTCAGCCCGATATGCCCTATACGCATATGCCCGATACGCATTAGAAAGCCAACAGTAAATTTGACACTTCATTCAGGGAAAAAATCAGAATCAAATCCACACTTTATCAAAGAAAATTTCCACCAACCACAGTCACGATTTTCTGATAATCATTTTATTTATACTGATGGTTCAATTTAACAAAGTAGGCTGTGCTACTTATTCCAAAGACGCTTGCAAAACTTTACGTCTACCTGATGTTTCTTCAATTTTCACAGCAGAAGCTAAGGCTATTGACTTAGTTTTAGACTTCATTAATTATTGTAACTGGTACAACAAATTCGTTATTTTCTCTGATTCTCTATCAGTTCTTCAGGCCCTAAACCATACAATGTCAAAAAAACAACAAATACAAAATATATTGCTGAAACAGCATAGCATTTCTGAATTTAAAACTATTGTGTATTGCTGGGTTCCCAGTCATGTAGGAATATATGGTAACGAGCAAGTGGACAATAAAGCAAAATAACCACTGAGCCTAGAACAAACAGATTTTAAAATTCCTTCTATCAATTTTAAACCTTTTATCAACGAGTATGTCTTTAATGAATGGCAATCAATTTGGAGCAGAGCAGATGACAATAAACTGAAAGAAATTGAACCTCATGTAAAACGACCAAGATAAGTTCATAAACTTTCGAGACGGGAAGAGATTGTTCTTCCTCGTCTTCGAATTGGTCATACACGATTGACACGTTCATATTTACTTAAACGAGAAGATTAACCTCAATGTATTGGATGTAACACACAATTAACTGTCAAGCACTTTCTGCTTGAATGCATTGATTTTATAGATGTACGTCGTTCCTGCTTTCAAAGTAACAGTTTGAAAGATTTGTTCGAAGCTGTATCTGTTGAACGCATTTTGTCATTTTTAAAACGAACTAACCTTTTTAGCAAAAAAAAAAAAAATACATTTTTAACACAAATCATATTTATACCTTTCTCCATTTCTATCATTTCATTTTAATCACTGTATCTTTCATCTAGCGGAATAATTATTTATAACTTTGATAAATTCTTACCATATATTTTACTTTTTTTTGAAATAAATTATGCATTTTACAATTGTTAGTTGCTAAAGACCCATTAGGGTTGACGCGTCGTTAAACAGCAATCAATCAATCTAAATATGTCACTAAGAATATTTAACTTATTATATCTCTTGTGGTTGTCAAAGTATGGCAAGGCATTCCTTAAACACGTCAGTGACACCCACAGAAAAATCAACAAGTCTTCACCTTTAATACCATTTTAATGACAATTTTTCTTGATAAGTATGGTTAGTTTTCTCAACAAAACCTCACACAGCAGGTTAATGGAAATAGACAATGCCTAAACTTTAAAGAATGTGTTTAACTAAACTAAAACTTGGCTGGGAAAAGGTCAAGTATGGCAAGGCAACACTTATACACACAGAGACTTTTTGATATAAGCTATTAAAATCTGTTAATACCATTTCAATAACAATTTTCCTTGATAAGTATGCTTAGTTTTCTCAACCAAACCACGCACAGCACGTCTTTAAGATGAATGCCGTCCTCTTATTGATAGAAAATAAAAATAAACTGAGATCCTTTAAGAGCAGTGAACATATTAATGAGTATCTTATTGATAGAAGTTTGTGAATTTCTTTTTGTTTCTGCCCTTATTTTTGTGAGACCTTTCTAGGTCACAATTTAACATGGGGGAATGTGTCCCATTTCCTGCATTTATCTCTCCGATTGCTTTGTTGAGGTCGGTAATTGCATTGCAAAGTGCATCATCAGAATCCACATAACTATATGGATCTGGGTGACCCTGAAAAAGATTGTATATTGCGACGGATAGATAAGGGATCTCCAAAAAAGTTACTGAGAAATGGTTATCATTAGCAAATTTGGATAGTTCTTTGAAGTTTTCAATGACCTGTTGGGCAGATTTCTCATAACTAAACTTGAGGCGTATATAATACCCAATTTGTTCTAACAGATCAAATGTTCCCAACCACACAAATACAGAAATAGAGCCATATATCTGTAGAGTAGCCCAGAAGGTGTTCATAAAGGAACTGACAGCCCGACCAGTTGTCCATTTATCATCATAGCTCCAGTTGATACCTTGTATCATAGCTCCAGTTGATACCTTGCTTTATTTCACAAACCTGATGACCAACTTTTAATAGTTGTTCGTGTAGACGACGCCCTTTACTATCACTCAAGACAATTGGTACTTTACAATGTTTCTTGTTTGATAGGATTGCCTTTGTGTTTATAGAATGTTCTATTTGAATAGAACCTTTTGCACTCAGAGCGCATTCGCATATGATCTTTCTTTTTGGGCTTTCTTTCCCTCATTAATGTCTCTATGTCTTGATCCAAATGGGCCAAATTGTATTCGTACATCCCTTCAGCTCTTTTTCTATCAACCCATTTGTTGAATTCTTGTACTGGTTCGGTCATCATTTCTCTTACTTCTGGATAGTTTTATTATGAGTTTCAATGTGGTTCTTCAATTTGCCCCCTTTGATCGGTTTTTTACAGAAAATGCACATTCGCTCAGGCCTCTGCTATTAGACAAAAATACACACTACTGTTGACATTTGTAGGAGTCAAAATGATTTACTTTCCTCGTTCCAGTTATAAAAAATCATCCACCAGTGGCTTCTTGTTTGCATGATCAGATGATGATTTAATCAATATACAAGATCTTTACTTTGTTTACAGCCCAAACAGATTGTTTGAAAAATTACTTCCATATCATGTTGTTTTTTCATTTACTAACCTTTTTTTTTCCTCATTAGTGGTAGTCTGTGCCTTGTCAGAATCCCCATTTTCTGATTGTTTTTTTTTTAGATTCAGTTTTATGTCCCTTTCAAGATTAATTCACTCATAAAGAGATGATGCAAATCAGTAGGTGGGCGAAAGCGGGAGAACCCCCGCCCCCACTCCAATGAAAAAACACCTGACACACCCATAAGCAGAATTGGGCTTATCCCACTTTTGGCCTGACCCAGGCTTGAACCCACAGTGGTGAGATGATCAAGTGGTTAAGAGGGCTGATAAAAAGCGACCATAACTGCTTGGCCGCAGGGGCCGCTGATAAAAATGGACGGATAATGGGGGAGGGTAATTGGTTCCCTGCTTAACTATTCCATTAATTTATTGAAAACTGGAAGCCAGCAATTAATGTAAATATGGTCGATGCACATTACCTTGTCTCCTTTGGGGCAACGAACGCCCTACCCCTCGTCATGAGGAGTTCGAAAGCATTTAGGGCCTTGCCTGTGGCCTCTTGTGCACATTTTGATATTATTGTTTCCACTTGGTTTTCTTTGCTTAAACTACATGCCATCTCAATGACTTTGACTCCTAGATGGCAAACTTCGTCGACCAACATTTCCCCACCCACCTCGAATGGCTCGGTGGAGGGGCTTAAAACAATTTTACACTGAACTTGTGCAATTTTTTTTACTGGTAAGTGTGTTTTCCTTGAAAGTGTGGAACGTTTTGAACACATCATTTAGTGTCGATTGTAGCAACATGGTACTGTTGTCTGTAACATTTTCAAGTTTTTTTCACGAGTTGTCAACTAAGTGAAGTATATGTAAATACATTCTCATGCCCTCATCTACATCTAGTGGCTCATCTACATCAAGGATGAGAATATCCATTAATTCGGTAAATTCATTGGAACACCCTTTAGGGTGAACAGGTCGAGAGTCTGACATATCATGTCAAGCTAGTTCCACTTCATCTCTGTTTATTTGGTATCCAAAATTTTGACTATCATATAGTTCAGGTGCTGAATACATATTATCTGGTTTTCTTCGTGGGCCATCAAAAAGCTTCCTGCCTGTAATATAATGGGTATTCCATTCTTTCTTTATATTATCCAGATCTTTTTGTATCAGTCATCTGAAACAAAATCTAATGCATTCTATATGGACAGGGTCCGTGTCATTGAAAACTGCAGATTCACGCATATCTTTAAACAGCGTTATCCAATAATCTGTCATTGAGTTCGCAGTATTTTCCACCAAGATTCAATTCTTTGGTTGCTCGTGCTTTTCTGTACATGACGCTTTTGGTTCCCGCAAATTCATCTGTGTGTTCGGATCTGAAGTATACTTGACACTTCGAAGAGGTCTGTTTCCTGCCTTATATCTCGAAACTAGCTCCTCCAACTTCTCCGCCAAACTTTCAATTTGTTCGTAGGCTCGGTCGAGACAACATATAAATTATGTACGTACCACAGTGGTCTTGGAACTGGTGCATGATTGCGTTCTATATAAGCAACTTTAGATTTTAAGATTATTATTACTATTAACAACGGAATGAAATGTACCGACGGTATTGTGACGCTATATGGTCAGGTATGAAAGCTTTGACCGCGCCCCAGCTGCCGTGTAGCCAATTACATTCTATCCAAGCCACAACGGACTGAAATGAACCGACAGTTTGTGACCCACGATTGTCAGGTATGAAAGATTTGACCGCGCAGCGTTTTCTTTCTGTTCAGTAACACAAACCACGATGAGATGAGGAGTACAGTCAGATTCTTTGACATTCTAGTTTATATATGCGAAGCGTAGACCAAGCTTTTTTGTTAAAGCTTATACTTGTTTTCTTACATGTTGATACTTTTTGCTCTAAAATTGAAGAGATTACAAGCGAACTTAACTGTCCCGCCATCCCGCCATTTTTTCAAACCTGACGAAAGTACGTATTTTCGCGGTATCTCCTAAACTACGCATATGATTTTGATTAAATTACACCAACCGATAGGAAACGTTGCATCCATTTAAAATTTGGAATAAAAAATGGGGGTCACCAGATTGCGACCGAAGATATAGAGGAAAACCCACCATCTTGGTAAAACCAAAGCAGGTGTTCGGGAAGGCCTCCAACCAATTCTTGATGAATTGGTGTTTTCCATCGAAGCAATGCAAGTGCATTAGCTTTCTCTGGGGCAGTTGGTATTTCAATGCCAGTCGGAGAAGGTTATAAGCTTCGGTGTAATCCTGATCTGGGACACCCCTACCATGCCGTAGATCTAATTTCGGAAGATTCTCCGCCTCCTTTATTGGCCAGTCTATCATCTCCGTCTGTACCGTCCGTTGAGTCTTTGGGACTATGCTCAACCCCGATCTCAACAAGATCTCTGACATCAGGCAACAGCAGATCTGTTAGGCGCTTCCAATCTTCTTCCGAAGGAGCCTTCTTGGGGTGCATCCCAACCACAACAAAGCAGCCTTTGCTGGTGAACGTGTGAACCTCTTCCGGCGTTGGATATGTCTCTGGATCGCAAACTCTTGATTGCTAAGTGAATACGCTATCCATTTCACCACCGGGGTTATACAGTCCATTAGCTGGTTTGCTGTAACTTTTATGTCTCTTAACATGATTTCCTTATTGCTTGTTTACATGTGTGTATATCAAGCCACTGCAGAAGATGGGGGTGAGGTTATGGCCAGGTTAAACCGGTTTAAGCCCGCCAGTAACTTTGTGTTTCTGATCGCTCCAAGGCGATATTTCTGTGGTGGTTCTTTTTGTTTTATGTCTTGGTGGTTAAATTTTTGTGCTGTTGGCGCCTTATGTATGTTTTTATATTTAAGTTAAGGTAACTGAGTGGCCACCTATTGGGAAAATAGCTGCCCATTCGGTTTCCGATATGTTTTCATGGTATAAGTACCTGATTGTTAATTTGGTTTGTCCCCACCTCGGGTTTTGGAGTGGGAATCTTTTTCGCGCCTTTTCCTGATCTTTGCCTACTTGTACCTTTTTGTACCATTTTCATTCCCCTACCGATGGAGCCTCCAAATAAAATTTAACTTTCATTGGCAAAGCAGTTTCACAGAAGATCTTTGAAATGGTGGACTGACGCCAGTTCATGGGTATACTATAAACTCACGTGAGCCTTCTGCACATGTGATTTAAGAATTCTCTGATATTGTGCTCAAAATTCCCTGACATTTTCCTTACTCGTTGGAAGCGTGGGTGTTGGTCCTACAGAATAGCCTACTCTTCTCCTGTTAAAAACCCTCCAAGTTTATGGCCGAAATCTAATTTAACTTTTCTTGAATATTCTACACATGCTGCTGTCAGTCCTGGAATGTCCGTGGGATCCTTCTTTTTCCCCTAGTAGCTTATTCATAATTCCACCATGAAATCAGAATCACGAAAAGGTACATTCAGGTCCATTTTTGCTGACTTGATATGTTCCAAAAAAGGCTTTGGTGCGGAATTTCGTCTTAAATTCTGAAACATATTATCGGCCATACAAGAATAACACACTCCTACTTATTAAAGCAAGAAGATCAACCTAAATGCATAGGATGTGATACATCATTTACAGTCAAACACATTCTTTTAGAAAAGCAAACTTTTTGTTTTCAAGCTAATAATTTGAAAGAATTGTTCAAAGATGTACCCACTGGTAAAAATTTATCATTTCTAAGACAAGTTAATTTGTTTTTTAAAATATAAACTTTTAGCCACCAATCTTATTTCATTTATTGTTTCTTTACAGCTACATTTATATTTTACTTAAGTGTTACATTTTGATATGATTTCAATATGTTTTATCGTTTCACCTTGTTAGACGCTAATGACCTATCAGGGTTGATGCCCTTCCTGCCTGCCAGAATGTAAATAGCATCGCGACATGTCCATGGCTGTTGACGTAGGCGTAAAACAGAAAATATCAACTCGTTGGCGATGCCCCTTTATAGGGTGTAGAAAAATTAGAAAGAAGACCGAAACGACTTGATATACCGAGTTCATGATGAATGGTTGTAGCGGTGTGTTTATATCTGAACTAAACTTTACAAGAGAATTAAATGGGTTAATATATAGATATCATTGCTATTCCTGCTAGCTGAAAAGTTTTATTGTCAACAAACTTACTTTGCATTTCTATGCATATGCCGTTGCAATTAACCGCATCCCCTGACGAAAAAAGTCTTTTCAATGCTGCTACGAAGCTATTTTCTGTTGAAACCAAAAAGAAAAAAATAGAAGCAAGGATCAGGAAACGATATAATTAGCCTTCAAACCATGTTATAATGACGGTTTTCAGACGGTTTTCAATGAAATTCTTTACATTTTCGCCTTTACTTTTTAGTCGACCAACAAGTTAGATATATAGAGTAAACCGCGAAATCACTGAGCACTCCAGGGTCTTCAATCCATCTTCCATTCCTTTTAAGCGATCATGCTCCTGAATAAGTTCTTCTCATTTGAAACCCGCAAAGTTTGTTTTAAGGTTAATGTTTATATTCAACCGAAGGCTTCCCTCCACTTCTCGCTTTTCTAATAGTGGATTCCCAAATGATATTTCCATAGCAACAGCTGATAAACATTACCTGTGGATGTAAACACTAACAGCTGGTTGGTACACACAGCTGAGTGTGAGATAAGGATTTCTATAGGAAATCATGACATTTATTAAATATAATTCTCTGTAAAAGGTACATTGGTGCATATTTTTCAATCAATTCCGGTGGAGGAATTTCATACCTTTTTGAAGGATAAATGAATCAGTCATAAAAATGAATAATTGAGTTATTTTTAGAAGCAGGCGAATAGGCTTGGCCATTGAACCCGATGGCCTTAAGGAAGAGAAAGGGATAAATTGTTATATAACTCTAGTAATATGATTTAAAGAAACCCAGTGATTCTAACCACTTAAAGAAACAAAACTATTTCCCTACTTCCTCAGATTTTTGTTACATAGACATTTTAATTATTCAATTCAGGTCAAAGAGATCAACATTTACCCTATATTAAGAGACGCTAATAAATGTCGCTATTTACCACTATCAATATTGTTTGATGGCACAATTAAAGTTGAATTAAAAATGTACGGCTCCAAGCACTATGTTTGTGCATAAACAGGTTCTTAACCGACTCATAACACCGCTGGGTCTAGTTTTTGTGTTAAATCCCTTTACCAAAATAATCCCTTTACCAAAATAACTACATAACCTCACCCTCATGTACATATTTAAACGTAAAATTATGCATCTTTGAGATACGAATGTTTGTATTTCAAAGATGCATAATTTTACGTTTAAATATGTACACATTAACATGTTGTTGCCTATGTATAATATTTTCTTAATTTGATATTCCTTATTTCCTGTTTATATTTGAATATAATAAAACCACTGCAGAAGCTCACTGCAGAAGCTAAGGGTGAGGTTATGGCCTTAAAAACTATTAATTTTATATTACTGATCGTTCCAAGGTTGTGGTTTTTATTGTTTTATGTGTAGGTGTTGAATTTTTGTGCTGTTTGCACCTTATAAATCTACTGTTTGCACCTAATGTGAGTGGCCGCCTGTTGGTAAATAGCAGCCCAATCGACTTACAATATGTTTTCTTAGTACCATTATCTTATTGTCAATTTAGTTTTTTCCCACTTCGGTTTTTGGAGTGGGAATTTCTTTCTGATTGCGCATTTTCCTGAACATTGCCTTATTGTACCTTACTGTCGAATTCAGGGACATCTTAATGTGCTTTTAGCGTACACACAAAAATGGAATTCGTTCCTTACAAATTTCCATTTAGAGGACTGTGATATCTCTTAATGGTTGAAAAGGATATGAGAAGGTAGCGCTCTAAGTTTTGCATATATGTGTTCTTCAAAATTAATACTTGCATGTCTCACATTTTCACCTTATTTCAGCATATAAGGTTGCAAAGAATTGCAACAATGATCATTATCAGGCACAGTTTATGTCTACATTCCAATACTTATAAATTAAATAGATTAGTGGTTGATCAGGCACAGTTTATGTCTACTTTCCAATACTTATAAATTAAATATATAAGTTGTTATTATTGTTACTCTAAAGATTTGTATCTGTCAGGAACATATTGATACAATAAATAAACTTTATGTTTATACAATTTTCCTGGGATTCTGAGCAGAGATAGAAATACGACCTTTG
This sequence comes from Rugalucina vietnamica, assembly GCA_964017185.1. Lineage (NCBI taxonomy): Eukaryota > Metazoa > Mollusca > Bivalvia > Lucinida > Lucinidae > Rugalucina > Rugalucina vietnamica. The sequence continues at coordinate 7,287,724 of OZ024879.1, read as the reverse complement.
TGCAGATAAGAAATGTTAACATATATCTGCATAATCATGCAGACAATAATTCATATAGGTATGTAATTACCAATTAATTAACCGATTTATTAGTCTGGGGTAATGATTTCCCAAGACATCAATGTTAAACTGTAAAGTTGATGTACCAACCGCTCAAGCTAGAAACCAGTAAAAACCAATACTGAGTACCAGCTAGCTGAATTTTGGAAATAATCTATTCTTGTATTTTATTCAAGACTGTTGGCAATACAAATGACATAAACACTTCTTCGTCGGGTAGCTTCTGTCTTTTAACCACAGTTTTCTTTTGGATGTCTCCTAATTTGATATTCAAAACATTTAATCCTTTTTTAAAAGTCTATCCTGCCCAGACATTTGTTTCAATGCCAATTCTAAGCCATCTTCAGAAAACCTTGCAACTCTTTTAATGTCTCCTGCCATTGTAGTAAGCATATACTATCCAAATGGGGCGTTTTTGCCCGTTGATATCATAATAATCTCTGAAACTCGAGACCGAGATATCTATGACAATTATATGACTATTGATAGATAAATTGTCAATTAGGTTAAGTGTGTTATGGTGGGAAATTTGAGTTATGTTAGGATTTCAGTAAGGGGGGGGGGGTCATATGGGAATCGTCTCAGACTTTCAGGAACTGTCACAGACATTGGCACCATATGGCACCACTTGGTTCCAAACATTCTGGATGGGTGGATACCATAAGCCGGAGAAGAGGATCCTGGAGGTTGAGGGACAGGCCAGAGATCTTCACTTGTCTCAACACGCCTCTTTGGCCTCGGATTCGGTGTAAACGGGAGGCCGTGGAGGCTCGACACGGTCAATCGGCTGCCATGCCTTGCCCTGAGAGTTCTACTTCCTTCTAACTTTCTCAGTGTCGAATGATACGCAACCGTGTTCCAAATTTCTTTATTTAATCATCCGTTTACCTATTTCTCAGAAGGCAGAGAGGCAGGGTGGGTACAACGTCTGAATGTTATTTCGGTTTCTTTAGTTGACGTCTGACTTAATATTCAGTTGTTGGTAAGCTTGGGTGGTCTGAAGTACTTGGAATCTTGCACGGCGAGTATGACGGGTATGTAGCTTTGGCGCTGGAAGCTGGAGAGCCGTTTCCGTATAGCGTCCCCTTGTAGGGCTCCAAGGAGGGTGAAGCGCATAGCCGTCGAGACATAAAACTTAAAACATGGATTCAATGCCACGGATGAACCAACGATCAGGTACATACGTGGCTATGCACTATGTGGCAAAAATCATTAAGTGGCTGCCAATTTTAAGTGCCTTTCAAATATGTTCTCACGGACGAACACTTATGTGCCTATGTGTCCATTATAAGGAGGCTTTTTGTGTATAACTTCCATCACCTAAGGGCCTTTTTCCAGACTTGCCACACACAATATCTTTCTCAATTTTCAATTTGTTTTCCGGTTTTGACCATTGAAAAACAATCCTCACCCCATAAAACAGGTCTGTATGAAATAAAACAAGAAATTTAAAAGCAGTTCCTCTTTATTTAGTCTGTTAGAGTAAATTTTAAGCTTAATATAGAACCAGAAGATATCAGCTCAAAAAGGGGCATAAAATGAGGCTTGGTTAGGGTGTTAGGCAATATCCCAAAACGAATTCCAATATCCCTTATCCAAAAATTCCTAATGAATAATCCGCATCACGAAACACCCCAAACAAGCCTCAGTGTAAATGTACTACTCAAAAGGAGTAGAGTGTTGAAGAGCCTTTTTTTGCCTTAAATTTGGTAAAAGTAAAGAAGTTATAATTAGGATGTAAAATACAGTCCAGGAGACAGCCAAATGATCTTACAAGATGCAGTACACTTTTCACATTAATCGTAACAGCCTGCAGAAATAGAAAAAAGGACATTTTGCACTTTTTGGCATATTTTCACCATTTTTCCAGTTTTCACTACCCGCACACGTGACAACAAAAATAATTCTTTGCATACAATATGCCTGGAAGATACTTAATAATTATATTATGATCGGATATGAAAGGCCAAGCTGGCGAGCCAAAATAGTCTGAAACTGGCAGGCCAGATTTTCTAAATTCTATAATTTGTCAATGATGATTGAAAAGTTGCAAATGTTACAAAGATAAGAGCTGTCGCAGGACAGCGTAGCTCGCCTGACTTGTGCTTTGCCACTAAGTCTATTAAAATTGACCCATGACCTTGACCTCTAGGTCACTGGTGCGATCGGCCGTCTAGCTAAACCATCTGTGTTTGTGAAGGTTATAGTTATTTTGTCCACCGTTAGTACATCAGACCCTGTGACGAATCTCAATAGTCGCTTCAGCGCAGCGGGACTTTCCTGTGCCTTAATATATCGCTGAAAATATTTCAAGCAATCTGTTTCCTCTCGGCTGTCCGGGAAGGATTGAATTATTTTCAACACCTTTTTCACTGTCGGTACCTTTTCTTCGTACATTTCTTCTACTGATAATGGGTCAGGGAAATAGAGAGAAAGTTTACTTCTTGTGTCAAATGCCATTTTATCTAAGGCATATTTGGGTTTTTGTATGATCTCTTTATGTGCGATTTGCAGAACTAGGGGCTTCATATCACCTTTTGGGTAACTCTTACTACCAAACCTATCTAAAAGGTCGATCAGGTCATCTTGATCCTCTACCATGTTAATGTTACCGTCCACAGCTAATTGCATAAGATCACTGTCGGTCTTATTCAAATATTGAAGAAAAGACTTCAGTAAAATGTCTGGGGAAACCGCATTTTCTCCGTGTATCAAGGCTACAGAAAAAGCCGGCGCAAATTGTACCGGAAAGAAGCTGATGTCTACCAGCCCTTTCAAGAGAATCCTTCCGATTGCTGTCCACTCTTCTGCTTGCCATTTAGGGTTGAGTAACGGAACCCTCGCCGTTTCTCCTTCGGCGTTACAAGTAAAAAACTCAATCCAGAAAGCCGAATATATATCTCTGGAAACGCCCAAATTATCAATCCCTAATTCGTTTACATATGCAAATTTGACCTGTTGATCCATTATGGATGGGTCCTTAAAGATACCTATCATTTCATCCTTAATGTTAACGCGGTGCACAGAAAGTTGTTGCAACTCCGTACTATCGATGGCAGAAGTCTGTTGTTGCAACTCCGTATCGATGGCCGAAGTTTGTTGTTGCAACTCCGTATCGATGGCATATTGCAACTCCGTACTGATGGCAGAAGTTTGTTGTTGCAACTCCGTATCGATGGCAGAAGTTTGTTGTTGCAACTCCGTATTGATGGCAGAAGTTTGTTGTTGCAACTCCGTATTGATGGCAGAAGTTTGTTGTTGCAACTCCGTATTGATGGCAGAAGTTTGTTGTTGCAACTCCGTATTGATGGCAGAAGTTTGTTGTTGCAACTCCGTATTGATGGCAGAAGTTTGTTGTTGCAACTCCGTATTGATGGCAGAAGTTTGTGGTTGCAACTCCGTGTAGATGGCAGAAGTTTGTTGTTGCAACTCCGTATTGATGGCAGAAGTTAGTTGTTGCAACTCCGTATTGATGGCAGAAGTTGGTTGTTGCAACTCCGTATTGATGGCAGAAGTTTGTTGTTGCATCTCCGTATTTGTCCACAACAGTGAATATGGATATTGTAAATTAGAATTCGACAAATCTGGATATGTGGGCTGCTCAGTGGATTGCGGAGTTGATATAACTGGCTGATATGACATCCCGTCTAAACAATACAGGTACTGGCATAGCTGAGGATTAAATTCCTGAGCAGGTGAGGCTGAGTTTCTTTGCTGGTAGTCTTTTCTTGAGTAAGCAATTCACTTGATAAATAGAACCGAGCGCGCCCGATTTTAGCTATTTCATATACCTCTTCTACCGTTGCGTCGGCAGGCAACTCCACTTCCTTAAAATCCAATATGGTTAGTACCATGTCACTGACTTCTCCCTTTTTGGACTGGCCATCAGGAAAAAAAGATCAGTGCCAATCTTTATTAAATCTTGTTTTGTCGCAGTTTTTTCCACGGTAACCTGTCGTTTTCCCCCACCCTGTTTTCCCTTTACTTGTTTGCCATTATGGATCCACCCGAAATCAATCTTTCTCGTTTTTTTTTTTATAGCATTTTTGCTGGTTGCACTAGGCCTTCTGCCCGCATCATCATCTTCCGAACCAGTGTCGCAGCACTGGAGTTTCATTTTTCTTCTGAGTTTCTCAAACAATGACCTTTTTCTGTTAGACTTTGTGCAATCTGTATATTTGTTAACAAATCTCCTGACCGCCAACCTATCTCCAACACAAAGGTACATTGCCAAGGTGTCGTCATTCATCTCTTTAATCTCGTTTTGTCCAATCTGAAATGTATTAACCGCAAAATGAGCTAAACTGTTTTTATTAGCATTCTCACTAAGAATCATGCAGATGGCAATAAGTGACTAGTCACAGAAATCATTCATTTTAACTCTCTTTAACCAGACTTGTTGAAAAACTTTCACAAAACAGAGCTTGCCTTTTTTTAGACAGCGGTTGCCATGGAAACCACAAATCAAAAATTCACGAAGATGAGCCGAAAATTGTTCAGGGAAAAAGTGCAAATGGGCACTTTTTGGTGTAATATTTGAGGTATGATTATTGTTTAGAAAAAGGTACAAGTAGGCAAAGATCAGGAAAAGGCGCAATCAGAAAAAGATTCCCACTCCAAAAACCGAGGTGGGAAAAAACCAAACTAACAATCAGGTACTTATACCATGAAACAATCGTAAGCCGAATGGGCAGCTATTTTCCCAATAGGTGGCCACTCAGTTACCTTAACTAAAAATATGAAAACATACATAAGGCGCCAACAGCACAAAAAAATTTTAAACACCAAGACATAAAACAAAAAGAACCACCACAGAAGTATCGACTTGGAACGATCAGTAACACAAAGTTACTGGCGGGCTTAAACCGATAGAGTGTCTATATTAGTACTTAAGTTAATAGCATGTCATGACTTTTTATTGAAATTGTATTGAAAATTGAAAACTGAAATTTGCATTTCGTTGCCTAGCAACATTAGTGCCCCCACATAAATCAAGTTTTCAAACTTCAGATTTTGGACATTTTCAAACCAAATTATCTCCTAACAGCATGAGTGTATACCAGTTATACATATAGTGCCTTAATAACCAACACTTGTTTTTGAAATGCAAAAAATAAAATAACTCAAAATGTTTCTTATTTTTGTGACCATGGCAACCAAACAATGGAACCGTCAAAAATTGATAAAAAATGACATTTTAAAACCCAATTATCGCCTAACAGCACAAGTGTATATGAACTATGCAAATAGTGCAGTAATAACCAGCACTTGGTTTTCAAACAAAAAGAATAAAATAACTCAGAATATTTCTAATTTTGTAACCATGCCAAACAAACAACACACTGGTCAACCTTTACGTCGATTTGCGGTGTTTTACGCTGATTTTATGGAGACGAAAAATGGCGGCGACCAGTAAATTAATTATTGATATTTCATTTTTGATCGTGCTAACGCTGTACAGAAAAAAATACATATCAAAGGGACTATAGAATTATGTTAGTTTTAAGAATACGACATGCACCTGGGGATTGATGTTAGCATTTAGGGATGGTTTCGAGTACCGACGCAAAGGGTAAGGGAGTTCTGTTTTAATAATCTACCCCCTTGATCGGTACTTAAAAATTTCCTCCAACGCCTACATCAATCAACTGCAGCAGGGCATATTCACAAAATATACATATTTATGCAGTCCCTTTGGCATATGGCATGCTTTTTCATAGAGTATATATGCAAATATAGATTAAATAAAATCACTTCCGCGTTTTAAGCACCGTCAAACTTGCGTAAAACCCACTAGATCAGCGTAAAGGTTGACCAGTGTGAACAATGGAACCATCAGCCATTATACAAAAAAATGACATTTTCAAACCAAATTATCTCTTAACAGGCCAGGTGTATATGAATTATGCATATGATGCTTTTACATGTATAACCAACCCTTGTTATTGAAATTCATAGAACAAAATAACTCCGAACGGTTCGAAAGTAAAGGGTCAAGGTACCTAAATCGTATATCATAACTCATAAAAATCCATAAAACATCATTGACAAATACGAGATATGTAGTAAGTAAGTAAGTAAATACTTTATTTTACGAGGGTTACCCAATTGGCAGAGCCAATCTTCCTTGGGGCCCTCAAAAACATGGTTATAACGTAGTACATTGAATAATACATTGAGTTATACATTAAAAACAATTATTTAGATAATAAGTGAAAACAATGACATGTATGCAAAGCAAAGACAGATAAGTAGATAAATAGACAGACAGACAGATGTATAGACAGGCAGACAGACAAATTAACATGCATGTGAATGATATGACTTAAACTACTTAATTATTTAAGCAAATGGCGGTGGAGGTATAAATAAAATTTTGTTATGTACTATGTATCCTCTTTCAAAAAATGCAAAAACATTTTCTATAGACGGTATTGCACGCTTTGGCTGATACTCTAGGTTTCTGTGCCGGACTAATTGTAAAGAAGCTATCAAACAACGAAAACAAACACTATCTAGGTTCTGCAAGTTTCCAACTAATGAAAATTTAAATACTTCCAGGAATTCTAGAGCAAAAGCCCGTCGGACAATTAAATCAGCAAAACGTAAATCATGGCGAACATATGTGTCAAAATTAAATTACAAAACGCCAACCAAAAAGTTCTGGGATATGGTTAGGAAACTATCAGGTTAAACAAAAACTGCTACTTATCAACATCTTAATACAAATTTTAACAACGGATCCGAATTGGCAACAACAAAGCAAGATATAGCAGACACTTTGGCATCACAATTTTGTTCAAATTCATCAACATGTCATTACTCAAAGGAATTTCAAAAAAACAAGTAAGAACAGGAAAAAGTTAAATTAAATTTCAAGTCATCTAATAATGAAGAATATGAAGAATATAATACACCATTTAATTTAGATGAACTGAAGGATGCTATCAGTAAAGCCCATGATACATTGATGGAACCAATGTGTATATAAACAATTTAGGTCACACGACCAAGATGGCCGCCATGCCCATATATGGTAAAACCCCTTCCAAAATCTTCATCTCTGGAACCGGTGGACCGATTTCAACGCAACTTGGCAAGAAGCATCTATGACTCAAGTACTACAATATGTATATAAATCATGACCCAACGATGGCATTGACCTATTTACGGCAAGGTCAGTTTTGGAAACATAGGCTTTTACATAGAAAAAGTGAAAACTTTGGATTTCTGGAAACCCAATGCAGCCTGAGACCTGAAAAGTGGTAAATGCAAACAATTGATGAGTAGTATGTGATAAATTTAGGTCAAGGTCATCTCCTGACCTTGGTCGGTCTGTCATCAATACACCCTGTTCAAAGATCTCTGAAACCGCTGGGCAAATCAAAGTAAAATTTTATGTGGAGCATCCATGGGTAGAGAGAACAAAAGTTTGATCGCAAAATCGGGTCACATGACCAAGATGGCCGCCACTTCCATATATTATGGTTAAAACACAAAATTCTCCAGAACCGGCAAGCCGATTTTCACTAAACTTGGTATGTAGCATTTGGGACTCCAGCCCATCATAGTTTGTTCAAATGATGACCCTAGGATAACCTTGACCTATTTTACGGCAAGCTCAGTTTTGGAAACATAGGTTTTTATATGGGAAAAAAAGTGAAAACTATGGTTTTTAGCTCACCTTTGAGCCTTAGGCAGGTATCCGACGCCTGTCGTCCGTACATGTCAACATTTTCAAACGACTTCTCCTCTGAAGCTGTGAGGCCAAAACTTTTGATATTTGGCATAAACCATCCACAGGTGGGGGGAACAAAAATGCTGTTTTTTTTGTTCATACGTTATGTATTCCCGCAAAAGTGTTAATACACGTGTGGTCACTTTTCATTACATGACGTTATCCACTGAAAAACAGCAACGTCATATGATAAATGAACATAAGTTTGTGCTAATGATAACTGAGCCAGCGCATGGCATTTCGTATAATAAACATGTGCAACAAGTAAGAACTCAGATCATTTTTCACGTCTGTTCAGCCTGATCATTTTTTCCACATGATGGAACTTTGGTCCTTAGCTACCCACTGCATACAAAGTTGAGACTTACCGTACCGGGTGGATGCATAGGCTGATCAGATGATCCAAGTTCTTGCTAAATGACAATTGAGGACATGCCATTCTCAAACTCAATTTAAAAATCACTTAAAGCATATCTTTAGCATAAAAAGACATGTGACCATACAGGAGAGTTTGCATGTAGTTGTTATTTTGTTTCTTGCATATAAACATGTTTGTTCGTTTGATTTCATGTCCCACTCAACAGCTAAGTTCTTACGGAGACTGGACCTCAAAAGACTGTTGAAACCAGGGATTAGACCCTTGACCCCTAGTTTACAAGGCAAGTGGCTCAACCAATGCATCGCAGAGGCTTCTTCATTGCGTCCGGGTCTGTACGTTTAGACCGGGAGTCTAGCCGTCCGGGTCTGGACGGCTAGCATATATCTACCTATAGGCTAGCCGTCCGGGTCAAATATATTTATCGATTTTGAAGTAACGTCCGGGTCCTAAAAATTGCAACTATACTTTATTTTAACTGTAAATGAAAATAATAAATGAAAATGTGCTACAAGAGAATGTTCTTTTGAAGATGCATACCGTTAAAAGGTGTGACAAATTGTTATAAAACATAGGATAAACAGACTTTGCTAATTACACCTGGTTAACGCGACGCAAGCAGCAAAGTTCAGCCTTTCTTTGTCCGAAGGGCCATGTGTCTTATTGGTTACGTTAATCATGTATGTCTTTCTTTAAATATTTAATTACAGTCTGTTAAGACTAAAGTGTTTCTGTCATTTATTCCGTATTATAGCACTGCAGATAGTTTCATCCAAAACACAGATTTGAGCAGAAAAATCTATTCTGGAAATACATACGGAAAATACATGTTTTCTTTGAATCAAATTTAAACAGTGTAGAATACGTAACCATGTGTCATTACGAAAACTTGCCCATGCAATATAATACATAGTTTTCAGCTGCAAAACTTGAAAATGTCATTGAAAAAAAAAAGTTTTAGATATTCTTGTTTCACGGACATGTTTTCCTGATAGCACACATTGTTTCAGTAGAATAGAATGCTTGTTTTTGCAAAATATATAAATGCTGTCTTAATGCTGACTTAATAAAAAATGAAATCAAATTACTCGTTTTTATCATTTAAGAGCCTACTTATTGAGACCCCGGTTGTAATAAAGCACACAACATCGCAATTTCTCGAAGCTGTCTTCATCCAGAGTCTGAGCTCCTTGTAATAAAGCAAACAATGTTGCATCCGCGTAGTCCGCCGAGCTGTCTTCACAGAGAGGTAAAAGTAGGCAATGATAAGGATCTTCACAGAGAGGTAAAAGTAGGCAATGATAAGGAAATGGCGTAATCAGAAAGAAATTCACACTCCAAAAAACGACGTTGGAAAAACTAAATTAACAATCACGTAAACATATCGTCAGCCGAGCGAGCAGCTAATTTCCCAATAGGTGGCCACTCAGTTACCAGGCCAAAACGTACAGTGTAACTAAAATATGAAAACGCACATAAGGTGCAAACAGCAGAAAACTTAAATGCCAAGACATAACACAAACCCCCTTGTAATAAATCAAGGGGTTAAACCATTGCATTGTCGCATTGCAGATCTGTGCAGAAATTGACACACTCCGACCAGTTAAGCTAAACAGGCACAAGCAGAAGTAAGTTTACCTGGCGCAGAAAACCACCACACAAAGCAAGGCTAGAAATTATATCGTTAGATTCAATCATTATGTTAAAAAAAATAAATATTGAATTTCCTAGACGCATGCATAATATATAATGTATTTTTAAACCGTTTTGCATAACAAATACGAGTCCCGTCGTAATAACATTGAACATTGCCCGTTTATTGAAAATTACTTCAAAATCGTTAGATATACATGTATTTGACCCGGACGGCTAGACTACCGGTCTAAACGTACAGCCCCGGACGGCTAGACTATCTGTCTAAACGTCCGGGCCCGGACGGCTAGACACTTCCTATAAACAATGTATGATCGCGTGTTTCACATGGCACTGGAGAAGTGTGTAAATCAAATAAGTGCCTTTTAACCGTGTTTACAAAACCAAAAGTTCAAGCGGCATGTTCAAAGTTCTCTACCTATACACACATAGCATCTAGCGTGTTGCTTTGATTTACCTTCGGAAAACCAAGATGAAAGACCGAAGCGACCTGTTACCATCTGAATGGTTGTAGCGGTGTGTTTACTAAAAGTAATATCTGAATAAAATTTTGTTATTTTATCCCGCCGCTTGAAAAATTAAGTCCGCCTGGCTCAGGATGACGTTAAAAGCATGCACTTTACAACTACGAAAATTGCATGGTATTATAACACCCTCCGAAGAAATTGCGTTCGTCTGTAGGGTGGTCGGGTGATAATATGGGCTCCCGCCCAGTGGGGCCTTGGAAAAATAGATGGACAGTGGCGGATTTAGAGGGGGTTCGAACCCCCCTTTGGACCCATTTTTTTATTTTCACGCGGAATTTCAATAGATTTTGTGTGAAATTAGGCAAACGAACCCCCCTTTTCTACATTTGAACCCCCTCTTCTGAACCTGATGGACTGCTTGTGCCTTCAGGATAAGCTTCTAATCTACTGACCGACCATCTGATTGCTTGCTAACCGTTCTTGTCAGAGCCTGCTCAGAAAAAGTGCAGCATACGCAGCATACGTAGGCCCTAGTGTGACCTAGACATTAGGGTCCTGTTAAATCGGTTTAAGCCCGCCAGTAATTTTATATTACTGATCGTTCCAAGGCGATACTTCTGTGGTGGTTCTTAATGCTTTATGTCTTGGTGTTTAAAATGTTTGTGCTGTTGGCTCCTTATGTATGTCATAATAGTTTTAGTTAAGTTTAGGTAACTGAGTGGCCATCTTTTGTATGAGTACCTTATTGTTAGTTTCGTTTTTTCCCGCCTCGGTTTTTGGAGTGGGAATCTTTTTCTGATTGCGCCATTTCCTGATCGTTGCCTACTTGTACCTTTTTATCGTCGATAGTTTCTAGAGTTTTGGGCAAAAACCCATTCAGTGTCTCAGACGTAACAGTGTATGTCTTCTTATCATATTTGTTTACGACACATTTTGTTGATGCGTTTACGGCTGAGTTGAGTTGTCTCTGAAATTACTTGCTGCATATGTTTGAAGTTGCAGCCTTGTTTACAAGTAGAACCTGATTGCAGAAACAGCAACATCTGATTGCAGAAACAGCAATGTTGTTCTTTGCCCATTATTCTGGCTTTAATTTTTTGTAGGATTGTGGCTTGGTAGTTTGTATTGATGTCTTTGGCAGGAATAATCTTTGTTCTTCGGTTAGTTGACACAATTTGTTTAAATGATTTCACAGTTAAGTCATGATAACATACATAAGGCACCGACAGGACAACACAAAATTTAACACCAAGACCTAAAACAACAATAATAACCACCACAGAAGTATTGCCTTTTGCCTTGGAACGATAATTAATTTAAAATTACAGGTGGGCTTTAAAATTACAGGTGGGCCTAGACCGGTTTTACAGGTACCTAACCTCAGCTTCTGCAGTGGTTCACAACATTTAGTTACTTGTTCGGTCCTCGTGGTCAATCTCTAACTAGTCAATGAATCACTATGGACAAACAAATAAATTATGAAAAACTCGATGATTAATCAAAAACGAGGGCTCACAGATTGATTTAGCTGCCCGACGATGAAGATCCCTGGGCGCCCAATAACTTACTAACTCCGGAGCAAAAGAAGACGGTTTAACCACTGCTGCTACAGGTGTGGTGAAACACATTGTCTTCAGGTGGATGGAAGGAACAAATTGTCTGATGACCCTCGAGTTGGTAGGGCAAACCGTGAGAAAAACAAAATATTCTACAACTCTAGCATCCATCCAGACTGGACACGTGTATTTGAAATACAACGGAGAATTATACATAACTACAAAACATTTCAGAGAAGCCAGTGACACAAGCTTCAGGTAAAACAGTCTACAAAGCTGAATATGCAACAGTAGACAGGGTAGTTTTATCCCAGGGCAAGAACAAAAATTGGAAGGACAGACAGTACATAATTCCACATATGCACTATGTTGCATTCGGTAGAGGGAAAAAGCTTGAAGATGTGCTTATATTGAACAAATTTTCTATGATTTTCTGAAATATGTCGTGTGTCTAGATAGTGCTCAGGCTCTGTATTAGTGACACCTGTGATAAATAAATCTTCTGCAGCCCTGTATGCACTACTGTCTGGGTCAGTAGTAATTTCCTTCATTTCAACATCATTTTGTTTCAATTTGAGAAGGCTCTCCTCTTTGGCCCACTGGTACTCGTCACCAATGTCTTGCTCCATTGGAATGTTTGCGGGGCAGTGGCCAAGATGAGCACAAACTTTTGTTGCAGTTTTATGTCTTTTTACATTAGAGCAGAGTTTATTTTTTTATTACTGTTCCAATTATTTGATGCTTAGAAGTGATATTCTCTGCAACTGTGTATGCACACTGAGTAGCTGGTCTAAATGGGGTTTTGCCTACACCAGAGTACAACGCGTTGTTGTAAATACAGTCCGACTGAATATTTAAGACTTTTGTTTTTTTTTCCCCTCTCAGCCTGATTATGTATGACAGCTCTTTTTGTTGTTGTCTGAGGTCCTCTTCATTAACCTCCTGTATCTTTTCAGCCACCTTATTTGCCATGTGTTGCATGCCAGTGGTTGAGGGACATGGAATGTTGCAGCTGAGACATAGTTTTTGGAAGCTGGTGGTGCTGATAGGTGTATGGGTGAGTCCAACTGGCAAGCCTATTTTTATTTTAGCAGCTTTCCTCCCTCTTTCTTCAGTATCTGCCTCCTCATACATGTTGAAGCACTCTGATGTGTACCTGCAGTTACTGCACACAGCAACCTCTCTCCATGCCCAGCCCCACTGTTGTTCTTTCCCAAGATCCCAAGAAAGGAATCCGCGGCAGTTGGGAGACTGTTGTTGGTGCTCGTGAAAAACTGTATTCCACATGGCGGCATTTTTTTCAATGTTGATCACTCTATTGGTACTTTTTTCTTCCCTGAAAGCAGTAACAACACACACTGTATCTAGTTCACGTAAAATTTACACATTTCTCAAGTGTTTACTCCTTTGAAGTGGCATTTGATGGAATCATTCGACCTCCACAAATGAGCCTGCACAGCGGTATGAGTATTATCAGAGAGGCTGATCAGCAGTTTCATTTTCACATATGATCAGCAGTTTCATTTTCACACATACAAAGATCAAAGTCTCATTTTGCTTCACAATTATACATTGATTTTACAAAGCAGACTAGATGTATAACTAGCACTTTATTTAAAGCTACTGTCCTGTCATTATTTCTCTCCTTCATTTTTTTTTACTTTCTTCTACATTTCTTGAGGCATAGTGATTATAACCACTTCAACCTATTAGTTGTATGACACTATTGTGACGAATGAGCTCACCCGTTTCTCCATCCCGAAATTTGTCTAAAATATTCAACACAAAGTGATGTATATTTCTTCTTAATGGTGTTAATGTTTCTTGTTTGATAGGATTGCTTTCTCCGCCACACTTTTCTTTGTGTTTGTAGAATGTTCTATTTGAATAGAAAAAAAAGTACAAGTAGGCAAAGGCGCAATCAGAAAAAGACTCCCACTCCAAAAACCAAGGTGGGAAAAAACCAAACTAACAATCAGGCACTTATACCATGAAAACACTTCGTAAGCCGAATGTGCAGCTATTTTCCCAATAGGTGGCCACTCAGTTACCTTAATTTAACTAAAAATATGCAAACATACATAAGGCGCCAACAGCACAAAAATATTTTAAACTCCAAGACATAAAACAAAAAGAACCACCACAGAAGTATCGACTTGGAACGATCAGTAACACAAAGTTACTGGCGGGTTTAAATCGATTTTACACGGCCGTAACCTCACCCTCAGCTTCTGCAGTGGTTCATAACATTTAGTTAGTTCTTCGGTCCTCGTGGTGAATCTTTTACTAGTATATGAATCATCAAGAACAAACAAATAAATCATGATAAACATCCTGATGAATCAAAAACCAGGACTCACAGATTCAGTAAGCTGCCCGACGATGGAGATCCCTGGGCGCCAAATAACTTACTAACTCCGGAGCTAAAGAAAAAAACATCAGTTGGACCCCGGTGGGCCAAGCAACAGACAAGAAGCTCCGGCCCCAACCAACTAAAATGAATAGCTTTAAGTCGGGGCCATCATAGAGTCTGACGCCCGACCCACCGGCGTGCAATTAAAGAAGGCAGCATAGTTATCAACCGTGATTGGGTTAAAAACTAAGCATGCAGACTGTCGCATAACATTCAAGTTATAACCTATACGTCTGTAACGTGTTATGATTTTTCTAAACTGAAAAGAAAAATCATTACTTCCTATAAGTTTCTTAAATTTGTAAACCAAGTCACCATAAAATTCTGGTTCCGAAAGACCCTCACTTAAAATAAAATATAATTGTTAGATCCTTTGGAAGCAGTAAAACATTCAAAGAGAGAATGTGGGCCATATTGTACAATTTCGGGTAATGAACCTTCATCAGTGACCCTTTATAAAACTGGCAGCGAAAGCCAGACATTCACGATTGCTGCAATCTCTAACATTTACACAAGTATAGTCTAAATCAAAGACTAATATTCTAAAAGAGGCCAAAAATTCAAAATTATGTCAAGATGGTGATTCTTAACATACAATATATTTGAAACACTCCAAATATTTTAACTGATCTCAAAGGATCAAAAGAAAAATATAATCTGCACTATGGATGATGTACGGGGAGACTTTTTAGGGCCGCCACACGGCACAACACCAGCTGCAGTAATAGCGAATAAAATATAATTGTTAGATCCTTTGGAAGCAGTAAAACATTCAAAGAGAGAATGTGGGCCATATTGTACAATTTCGGGTAATGAACCTTCATCAGTGACCCTTTATAAAACTGGCAGCGAAAGCCAGACATTCACGATTGCTGCAATCTCTAACATTTACACAAGTATAGTCTAAATCAAAGACTAATATTCTAAAAGAGGCCAAAAATTCAAAATTATGTCAAGATGGTGATTCTTAACATACAATATATTTGAAACACTCCAAATATTTTAACTGATCTCAAAGGATCAAAAGAAAAATATAATCTGCACTATGGATGATGTACGGGGAGACTTTTTAGGGCCGCCACACGGCACAACACCAGCTGCAGTAATAGCAAATAAAATATAATTGGTCCCGTGCCGGACCCGGGTTAGAATTGGCCGGTCGCCCCCCTCTTGCGGAACCGTAAGACCCGGTCGAATAGAGGAGCGGCTCGTTTGCCGTGAGCTGCGACCCGTGTCGTTTGGATGAAGGGATCCTGGTGATTGAGTGTGTCGGCTGTGCTGACGGACATGGTCGGCATGCAACACATCACTTTGGCCCTGATTTCGACTAGACGGGAGGCCATGCGGGCTCGGGTATGGTCAATCGGCTTTGTCGCGCCAAGCCCTAGGAACACCTTTTTCTTTCTCTTCTTATCTTTTTAGTATCGTCCCTGATACCTACCATATGCCCATCAACATCTTTTTTTTTTTTTTTTTTTTTTTTTTTTTTTTTTTTTTTTTTCTGTCTTTATCATTCCTAGAAGGCGGCGGCTCAACGGGTCAATCGTGTAGGCATCAAGCTTGTGCGAGTATATCTCTGTGTATCTCTAACACTTTTGAGTAGGAAAGCCACTCATTTTAAGTGTTCCCTTGTAGGGCTCCAAGGAGGGCGGAGAGCATTCGAGATGAATCATTAATCCATTTAATTATGGGTGTTCCAGAAAATCAATCGTCACAGAACTCAAACAAACGCCAAAGGTCTGAAGAGTCAGATGGATCTTCGGATTCTGATACTCGACAGCCTACTGCACAAGTAACGTCACAATCAGCTATAAACGTACCGCGCTTCTTAGTCGTTCAGTCGGCAGACCCATCGAGAAAAGTTTCAGATCTATCCCCTTTCGTGATTGAGAAATGCATCGTATCATTAGCAGGTCAACCGAAGAGTATCAAAAAGCTTAAATCGGGCGATCTACTACTTGAAGTCGAAAAGAAGAAACATATCGAAAACCTGCTACGGACCAAGAAATTATTTGACCTTGACGTCAACATTTCTCTGCACAAAACTCTCAATTGTTCAAAGGGTGTCATTCGTTGCGAGGACTTAGGTCCTTGCACTGACGTTGAAATCCTAGATCATTTGAGAAGTCAAGGAGTTCAAGACATTCGTAACATTCAAGTTCGCAGAAACGGTGTCCTTAAACGTACAAGCACTTACGTTTTAACATTCAATACACCAATTATGCCAAAGAAAATAAAAGCAGCATACATATCTGTGAACGTGGAGGTATACGTACCAAATCCTCTACGATGTTACCATTGTCAGGTTTTCGGCCATCACGAAAGCAGATGTAACAGGCAAAAACTATGTGCAAATTGTGGAGAAGACAAACACTGCAGTGATGATCGCAACTGTGATAAAACAGCAAAGTGCGTCAACTGCAGTGGCCCACACCCCACTTTTTCACGCGACTGTCCGACTTGGCACAAAGAAAAGGAGATCCTTAAAATCAAATATACCAGAAATCTTTCATTCTTCGAAGCGCGCAAAATCGTTGAGCAGCAATCGTCAACTGCAAGCAGAAACTATGCCAGCATCATAAGAAGTGCTGGCACACAAGTCAAACTTGTAGATGCCATGACACAGACTGATGAAACATACGACGTTCAAATTAAAACACATCAAAATCCAGGAGGCGATGCCCCTTCTGGTACCAACCAGACTGCAGGAGGTAAAGCATCCCCTGCACAAGCAGGAGGCAAACCTCCTCCTGCCCAAAACCCTCCGTCCAACAAAACTGCAGGAGGTAAACCTCCAACTGGAGGTAAACCTCCAACGGCAGGAGGAAAGCCTCCTGCACCACCAAAGCCTCTCTCACCAAAGGATAGAAGGAAGCTTCTGTCCGAGAGAGTACCGAAAGGGGCTGATGACCCCGTAAGAACTGACAATTACTATGACTGCCTTGAAGAAACTAGCATGGAGGCAGATGTCACTCCTCCTAGTCCTCGCAAAGTGCATCTTCCAAGAATTCCAAATACTTAGTTTCCAGTCTTTTACATTTAAGAAGGGTTAATTTCTTAATTCTGTGTAAATTATTTAATGGACAAAAGTAAACAAAGAATTATACAGTGGAATTGTCGAGGCATAAAACCACGTTATGAAGAATTACTATTACTATTAAGTCTACTAGGACCTTCTGTTTTCTGTCTACAAGAAACTTTTCTGAAAACTGACGACAACTTTACTTTCAAAGGCTTTAATGTTTACAATCACATCCACTGTGATTGTGCCAGAGCTTCTGGTGGAAGCTCTATTCTAGTTAAGTCTTCCTTACCTCAACGTGAAATTAAGTTGAAAACAAATTTACAAGCTAAAGCTGTTTCTGTTACTCTTGACAAAGAGATTACTTTCTGTTCTGTCTATATCCCGCCTTCTTTCGAACTAACATCTGAACATCTTAACTCTTTGCTTAAGCAACTCCCTTCTCCCTTTATGATATTAGGTGACTTCAATGGTCACAATTTACTTTGGGGTAGTAACGATAATGACCCCAGAGGAGAGTTAATCGAGGAATTTATCACACAGAATGACATCTGCTTAATGAATGATAAATCTAAAACTTATCTTGATTCTGGAAAAGGTACTTTTTCGTCTATTGATCTCTCACTCTTTCATCCCTCTCTCTATCTTGACTATAAGTGGTCTGTATGTGAAGACCAACACGGGTCTGATCACTTTCCGATAATAATTGAAAGCATTCAGAATCACGATGAAGATCATAATCCTAAATGGAAACTAAATAAAGCTAATTGGGATTTATTTCATACTTTATGTGATGAATCCCTTACTAACACTTCTCTCTCAGAATCTTCTGATCCTATAGCAACTTTTACTTCTTCTTTAATAAGTATATCTGAAAAATGCATTCCAAAAACCTCGACAAACCCTAAGAAAAGTAACCCATGGTACAATGACGATTGTAAAGAAGCTATCAAACAACGAAAACAAACACTATCTAGGTTCTGCAAGTTTCCAACTAATGAAAATTTAAATATTTATAGGAATTCTAGAGCAAAGGCCCGTCGGACAATTAAATCAGCCAAACGTAAATCATGGCGAACATATGTGTCAAAATTAAATTACAAAACGCCAACCAAAAAGGTCTGGGATATGGTTAGGAAAATATCAGGTAAAACAAAAACTGCTACTTATCAACATCTTAATACAAATTTTAACAACGGATCTGAATTGGCATCAACAAAGCAAGATATAGCAGACACTTTGGCATCACAATTTTGTTCAAATTCATCAACAAGCCATTACTCAAAGGACTTTCAAAAATACAAGAAAGAACAGGAAAAAATTAAATTAAATTTCAAGTCATCTAATAATGAAGAATATAATACACCATTTAATTTAGATGAACTGAAGGATGCTATCAGTAAAGCCCATGATACAGCAACAGGTCCCGACGAAGTTCACTATCAAATGCTTAAACATCTTCCTCCTAGCTCACTTCAAGCTCTATTAGAAATATTCAATGATATGTGGGAAACTGGGAAGTTTCCCGAAAGTTGGGAACTAGCCACAGTTATACCAGTTCCTAAACCAGGAAAAGACCACACAGAACCTAACAATTACAGACCAATAGCACTTACAAGTTGTCTTTGTAAAACCTTAGAGAGAATGATTAATGTTAGACTTGTCTGGTACTTAGAAAGTAACAATCTTATTTCACCTGTTCAGTCGGGCTTCCGATCTGAACGCTGTACCAATGACAATTTGGTAAGACTGGAAACATTCATACGAGATGCATTTGTTGCTAAAGAGCATGTGGTGGCCGTGTTTTTCGACTTGGAAAAAGCTTATGATACCACTTGGAGGTATGGCATTTTACGAGATCTCCATGATCTCGGAATTAGAGGCAGATTAGCTACATTTATAGAAAGTTTCCTTGCGGATCGATGGATCCAGGTTCGAGTTGGATCGACTTTATCCGAACAATTTGATCAGGCACAGGGTGTCCCACAAGGGAGCATTCTGTCTACAACCTTATTCAATATCAAGATCAACAGCATAATGGACTGTTTGGATCCTAAAACAGATGGATCATTGTATGTAGATGACTTTTGCATGTGCTATAGATCGAAAAGTATGAGAACTATTGAAAGACACTTACAGCAGTGTATAAATAGAATAGAAAAGTGGGCTTCGCATAATGGTTTTAAATTTTCCAAGTCGAAAACACAATGTGTACATTTCTGTCAGCTACGGAAAGTACATGATGATCCTGAACTTTACTTATATGGATCTCTTATTCCAGTGGTTGAAGATTTTAAATTTCTAGGAGTTCTGTTTGATCGAAAGCTTTCCTTTATACCGCATATCAAGTATTTAAAGGCAAAATGTCTAAAAGCATTAAACTTACTAAAGGTTTTATCGCATACCGACTGGGGTGCTGACCGCACTGTCCTTCTGCAGCTATATCGGTCAATTATTCGGTCGAAGTTGGATTACGGATCCATTGTGTATGGATCAGCTAGAAAATCATACCTGAGTATGCTTGATACAGTTCACCACCAAGGACTAAGACTAGCTCTTGGGGCTTTTCGAACGTCACCTGTTGAGAGCCTCTATGTTGAGGCAGAAGAACCATCACTATATTTGCGTCGAGAAAAACTTACTCTTCAGTATGCCATCAGACTTGCAGCAAACCCCTCTAATCCTGCACATAAGGTTACTTTCCCACCATATATTTCTGACGAGCTCTTACAGCTTTATGAAAGTAAACCAAATGCTATCAGGTCTTTTGGTTTACGAGTAGCACCACTTTTAACATCAGCAAAAATCAAGCAAGATAAAATAGAAAAACATTCGGTTTCGGAAATTCCACCATGGTGCATTAGAAAGCCAACAGTAAATTTGACACTTCATACAGGGAAAAAATCAGAATCAAATCCACACTTTCTCAAAGAAAATTTCCACCAACTACAGTCACAATTTTCTGATTATCATTTTATTTATACTGATGGTTCAAAGGAAGATAACAAAGTAGGCTGTGCTACTTATTCCAAAGACGCTTGCAAAACTTTACGTCTACCTGATGGTTCTTCAATTTTCACAGCAGAAGCTAAGGCTATTGACTTAGCTTTAGACTGCATTAATGATTGTAACTTGTACAACAAATTCGTTATTTTCTCTGATTCTCTATCAGTCATTCAGGCCCTAAACCATACAATGTCCAAAAACCAACAAATACAAAATATATTGCTGAAACATCATAGCATTTCTGAATTTAAAACTATTGTGTATTGCTGGGTTCCCAGTCATGTAGGAATATATGGTAACGAGCAAGTCGACAAGAAAGCAAAAGAATCATTGAGCCTAGAACAAACAGATTTTAAAATTCCTTTTATCAATTTTAAACCTTTTATCAACGAGTATGTCTTTAATGAATGGCAATCAATTTGGAGCAGAGCAGATGACAATAAATTGAAAGAAATTGAACCTCATGTAAAACGCCCAAGATTAATTCATAAACTTTCGAGACGGGAAGAGATTGTTCTTTCTCGTCTTCGAATTGGTCATACACGATTGACACATTCATATTTACTTAAACGAGAAGATAAACCTCAATGTATTGGATGTGACACACAATTAACTGTCAAACACTTTCTGCTTGAATGCATTGATTTTATAGATGTACGTCGTTCCTGCTTTCAAAGTAACAGTTTGAAAGATTTGTTCAAAAATATATCTGTTGAACGCATTTTGTCATTTTTAAAACGAACTAACCTTTTTAACAAAATATAAATTTTTAACACAAGTCATATTTATACCTTTCTCCATTTCTATCATTTCATTTTAATCAATGTTATCTTTCATCTAGCGGAATAATTATTTATGACTTTGATAATTCTTACCATATATTTTGCTTTTTCTCTGAACTAAATTATGCATTTTATAATTGTTAGACGCTAATGACCCATTAGGGTTGACGCGTCGTTAAACATCAATCAATCAATCAATCAATCAAAATATAATTGTTAGATCCTTTGGAAGCAGTAAAACATTCAAAGAGAGAATGTGGGCCATATTGTACAATTTCGGGTAATGAACCTTCATCAGTGACCCTTTATAAAACTGGCAGCGAAAGCCAGACATTCACGATTGCTGCAATCTCTAACATTTACACAAGTATAGTCTAAATCAAAGACTAATATTCTAAAAGAGGCCAAAAATTCAAAATTATGTCAAGATGGTGATTCTTAACATACAATATATTTGAAACACTCCAAATATTTTAACTGATCTCAAAGGATCAAAAGAAAAATATAATCTGCACTATGGATGATGTACGGGGAGACTTTTTAGGGCCGCCACACGGCACAACACCAGCTGCAGTAATAGCAAATAAAATATAATTGTTAGATCCTTTGGAAGCAGTAAAACATTCAAAGAGAGAATGTGGGCCATACTGTACAATTTCGGGTAATGAACCACCATCAGTGACCCTTTATAAAACTGGCAGCGAAAGCCAGACATTCACGATTGCTGCAATCTCTAACATTTACACAAGTATAGTCTAAATCAAAGACTAATATTCTAAAAGAGGCCAAAAATTCAAAATTATGTCAAGATGGTGATTCTTAACATACAATATATTTGAAACACTCCAAATATTTTAACTGATCTCAAAGGATCAAAAGAAAAATATAATCTGCACTATGGATGATGTACGGGGAGACTTTTTAGGGCCGCCACACGGCACAACACCAGCTGCAGTAATAGCAAATAAAATATAAAAGCGTCTTTAACCCAACATTATATTTGGAAATCAATTCATAGTGTCTACGATAAAATTTAGAAAAGGTTTTTCGAAGTTTATGATACCGATAGCCCTGTTGGAGAAGTTTTGCCGTTAAACATTTATTTCGAGCGTTGAAGTCTGTAACATGATTGCAGACTCTAGCAAACCTAATAAGTTGCGAAATGTATACACCATAAGAAGCACGACGAGGAACGTCACCATCCAAAAACGGAAAATTTACTATATCAAAATCAAAATCATCGCGCTTATCATAAATTTTAGAAGAAACAAATCCATTTGCAACAGAAAGATGTAGATCTAAAAAGGGGGCTTCGGTATCCGAGATATTGGCTTTGTTCAACTGTAGTTCAGATGGATAAATTTGATTGACCATACCTTCAAAATAAGGGTTGTCAATGTTCAAAAGGTCATCGAGGTACCTAGAAGTGGAATTAAAAGCCTCGATAACATCAGTTTGATTATCATGGTTAAGAGAATCCATGAAATCTCTTTCATAGCAGTATAAAAATAAATCAGCTACGAGAGGTGTGCAATTTGTACCCATCGGAATTCCAACAATTTGTCTGTATAACTTGGTCCCAAATCTAATATAAATATTATCCAGGAGATAGGATAAGGCGCCGCACACATTCTTACATGACCAAAGTGTATACCGACTTTGGTCAGAGGAAGTGAAAAAAGCCTTTCTGTCATTACATGCCAAATAAAGTGAACCATAGTTTTTTAATGCCCTTTTGAAGGTCCACTCTATCAAATCCAGAAGTTTTTCTTTAATTAGATTATGTGGTAAAGTTGTATACAGAGTAGAAGCTCGTCGCACGGAACCCTCTACACTTCAATTTATTGAGCACCTCACCAGAATTTTTATTGACCAAAACCAATTTTTATTTGAAGTTTCATACACTGTCTCACAGTATCTTATAACATGAGATTTGATAGCAGTAAGACAGGAAGTTAATAATTTAGAAAGTTCAGTAGTAGTACAAGAGCTAGAATTTGCAATAAATCTTGCTTTGTATGGTCTTTTGTGAAGCTTAGGTAACCAATACATCGTAGGAAGTTTGTCTTGGCCTTCATTGACACAAACAGAAAACTTAACAGGTAAATCGTTTAAGTGGCATTTACTACAGACACCTCATCAGTATCTGTCTCCAGATAAGCCCTGATACCATCCAGCTCCTGTTTTAAGGTGTTAACGTAGTGAAGCCTACAAGCAACAACAACATTGTTTGCGGCTTTGTCTGCCGGAACCAAGACATACTTTCTGTGAAATTCTTGGATACCCTGCTTCAAATGCCTAAATGACGATTTAGGTTTAGGAGGTAAAAGATTAGTATTTTGTGAATAAAACTGTATACGTTTATCCACGATAGTGAAGATACTTCTTTTCCATTCTTTAAGAGCATTATCCTCAACGTTTACACCATCGATTACCGAAATCATTCAATGCAGATGCAATCTCCTCTCTACATTTATCGAAATTGATGTATGATGGGAATCTATATTTCGGACCTTTAGAAACAATTTTGCGAATTCTAGAATCCGAAATTATTTTTAAATTTCCAGTAACTATATGTCCGGCTGGTTGATAAACAAATTTTGAATCTTTACAATCTCAAGACTTAGGAGTATTAGCATGGATATCAAGATCAGAAACAAGTTTATCGAAATTAAAAATAGTATTTCTGATTGGTTTATTATATTTGTAACAAATAATAGGAGGTTCTGAATTTTGGAAGTACGTAGGTATAGACTGTATCACTGATTTATCCTGGAATATGCTTGGTAAATCAATAAAGTCAATTCCTTTATTAATGAAAGGAATTTTAATAAAACTTCTAATATGTGATTAGATTCGGAATCGATAAATGGACGAAGAGCATGCTGAGTATAACATCTTGTTAACAGTGCAGCGTCATACATTTGATGATTTCTATCGTAAAATCTATTAGCCTCTGTGTCCAAGGAACGTAATACAGCAATAGGCAGAGAACTAAGATAAGACAGCATTGGATGTCGACCTTGAATCCTTAGTTTAACAGCTAAAACATTAAGGGAAGTGTTCAATTTCATTGTAACGCACCGTTTACGTTTGTCATTACCCTTTTTCCGTATACCATGAGATCTAGATTTACGTTTACGAGACTCTGAAAGTGTAAGTACATCAAAATCGGGCATTTTAAAAATATTTCCCTCATGGTAAATGTTGTCGTAAAATCCCAGTGGAAAGGGAGTTTGCAATAATTTTATCCAATTAAGTTCAGTTTCAAATCGTTTGATGTTTTTGAATCTAACAGAAGAATTTTCATCAGATGAGATTTTTTCCACTGGTTGAACTATAACATTATTGGGAGAATGACCAGTGCGCTTAAAATGCTGGTACAGAAAGGTATCATTATTTTTGGGCTTTCTGATTCTACGATAGTGCTCACCAAATCGTTTTTGCAAAGTTCGACAAGTTTGTCCAACATACTGCATCCTACAATTATTTGTATTTCAAGTAAGAACATATACAAGATTCATTGATTTTCAGTCTAAATCAGAATCATTAACCACTGAAAATGTCCTACCATTCACAGATGAAGTGATAGTAGTCTTAGAGCATAAATGATTGCAACAGTTGCACTTCTTGGCATTGCACTTAGAAATACTAGGGTACATTCCAGGTCTCTTGAACGGATTAATATATTTACGTAAAATTGGTGATTTAAGTGGAGATAACCTTATCTGAAGATTATTACGAAACATATTAGAATTAGAAGCTCCGTGTAGATTAACAGTAGATGCCGAAAATAAATTAAGAGGTGTCACCCTAACAGTAGGTAATAAATTTTGAAAATTCTTAGTTGAACGAGGAATCCGTACAGTAGACGCGGCATGCAACCTAAGGGGAGTTAATGTAATTCCTAATCTTTTTGTGATAGTCATAGTTGGGAGTTCTGTGTTGATACTGCCAAAAGAAGCGCGACACTCATACCGGTTATAGAAAAAATAATGCACTTAATCGTAATGCAAAATCTCTCAAATGAAAGAACAAGGTATAACCGAAGCCCACATCTCATCTTTTGCACTCAGAGCACATTCGCATATGATCTTTCTTTTTGGGCTTTCTTTCCCTCATTAATGTCTCTATGTCTTGATCCAAATGGGCCAAATTGTATTCGTACATCCCTTAGGCTCTTTTTCTATCAACCCATTTGTTGAATTCTTGTACTGGTTTGGTTATCATTTCTCTTACTTCTGGATAGTTTTTTTTTTTTTTTTTTTTTTTGAGTTTTAATGTGCTTCTCCAATTTGCCCCCTTTGATCAGTTTTTTACAGAAAATGCACATTCGCTCTGGCCTCTGCAATTAATCAAAAATACACACTACTGTTGACATTTGTAGGAGTCAAAATGATTTACTTTCCTCTTTCCAATTATAAAAAATCATCCACCAGTGGCTTATTTGCATGATCAGATGATGATTAAATCAATATGCAAGATCTTTACTTTGTTCACAGTCCAATTAGATTGTTTGAAAAATTACTTCCATATCATGTTGATTTTCATTTACTAACCTTTTTCCCTCATTAGTGGTAGTATGTTCCTGGTCAGAATTCTGCGTAGTCTGTTGCTGTACCTGGTCAGAATTCTGCGTAGTCTGTTGCTGTACCTGGTCAGAATTCTGCGTAGTCTGTTGCTGTACCTGGTCAGAAATCTGCGTAGTCTGTTGCTGTACCTGGTCAGAATTCTGCGTAGTCTGTTGCTGTACGTGGTCAGAAATATGCGTAGTCTGTTGCTGTACGTGGTCAGAATTCTGCGTAGTCTGTTGCTGTACCTGGTCAGAAATCTGCGTAGTCTGTTGCTGTACCTGGTCAGAATTCTGCGTAGTCTATTGCTGTACCTGGTCAGAATATTGCGTAGTCTGTTGCTGTACCTGGTCAGAATTCTGAAAATTATGAATATTAAAGAGGTGAGAATTTCTGGCACCGAATATTCAAAGTATATAAGTTTATAATGCAATGGCGCGAAATGTCGGCCTAATAAAGGGGTTACATAAAAATAGTCACATTATGTGCTATTGACTGTATAAAGGCCACATCTATTGACTGTATAGGGACCGTGTGGTGGTTTTGGTCAAACGCGCTGCAAAGAAGTGCGTTAGTGACGTCAAAAATAGTTACATTAAATGCAGTGAATGTCCACCATTGATATGGAATGTTACATTAACAAAACGACGGACTAGAAAAATATAAATTATCAATAAAATGCTCAGCTGTAGATGCACTTTCAGACTTTCAGGGATTGCTGACTAAATAAACAAAATGGTGTAACAATGATCACCTCACTTCGAAGTAAATGCGGTGAGTTTTTCATGAATTTTGTCTGAAACTGATTGCATTATAAAGTAAATAACAACCCCATGACCAAAAATAAACGGGTCTATCAGGGTCTGATAGTAAACTGATGAAATGGCTGGGTAGTCGAACACTTGCCATTTCATCAGTTTACTAATCCTCGACGTGATAAAAAACGTTTATTTTTGGCCCAAAAGGCCATCCAAACAAGACGAATTACCCTTAGAATATGAATATTCGACTTTCGGATCCATCTGAAAGCCGAATATATCAAAGTCAAATTCCGAGAAAATGACTCCAAAGGTGAAACTCTTCTTGAAGGAGGTTAGCCTGAGGCCTGACTGACTGAACCTCCTTCCTTAAGAGTTTCCCTACCAGAGCCTCACGGACTGACCTTCTCAGAGGAACTGGAGCCGATGCCAACTTTTCCCTATTCGCAAAAAGACTATGCTTCTTTAAAGAAGCTGTGTCCTTCGTACTCAGGCTTGACACAGTCCCACGAAGTTTGTTAATTGGGGCAGTCACTGTAACATCGGAAATGACAGTGTTCCCAACTATCAAACTTCCTGAGGCTGTGCCATTCCTCAGAAGGTTGGTCACACCCATAGTTACACTGCTATCTTTAATCACACAAATATCACCTTCTTCAATAAAGTCTCCATTGTAATTCACTGTCACGTAAACATTGTCTAAACATGTAACATCTAGCACTGAAGTTGACATGTCTGTCTGTGTAGACTGGCATTGTGAAGTAGCTCGTTTCGTGGGTACATTTCTGAGAACCCTTCTCACCTTCTTTTGAGACGCTGTTGACGATGCCGATCCTCTTCACTATCTACAATGTAAAATGTATTGAATAAAAACTAAACAACAAGAACGCCGCAGAGGTCGATATCGCACCTGCATCGGAGAAAATAAAACGTGAAATATAGGGTTAAGGGCATCAGGTCAAGATGTGTTCTGAAAGGGTATGTCAGGGACATTTACTATACAAGGTTTCACACTCGCAGCTATCTGACACAGATGCAGAGAAAACCAAACTTACAATTTATTTCTAAGGTGCCTCTTACCATGGGGCAACGGACTCTACAGGCCATGCAAAAATACATTTGACCATATCAGCAGTCTTATACAATTTCTTGATAAAATCTTCAGACATACTTTAATAGTCCTCAGTCTGAAAAAACAATAATAGCATTTTATCTTTGTTTTATATGAATCTGGATTTGAACTTTCGTTTTGAAAATAGGGGCTACGGACTCTACATAAAAATGATGGTTTTAAGAACAAAGTATTCTTCAATGTGGGGAAAAATGAACTTCCGTTGTAATATATAGATTCTGGGGGGGGGGGGTTAAACCGGTTTTACATACGTCTAACCCCACCATCATCATCTGCAGTGGTTCACAGCATTTAGTTCGCCCTCGTGGTGAATCTCAAACTAGTCAATGAATCATCAAGAACAAACGAATAAATCATAATAACCACCTTGATGAATCAAAGACGAGGACTCAACAGACTCTGTAAGCTGCCCGACGATGGAGATCCCTGGGCGCCGAATAACTTACTGAAAAGGTACAAGTAGGCAAAGATCAGGAAAAGGC
Organism: Rugalucina vietnamica; assembly: GCA_964017185.1. NCBI lineage: Eukaryota > Metazoa > Mollusca > Bivalvia > Lucinida > Lucinidae > Rugalucina > Rugalucina vietnamica. The sequence continues at coordinate 7,259,708 of OZ024879.1, read as the reverse complement.
GCAATCAGAAAAAGATTCCCACTCCAAAAACCGAGGTGGGAAAAAACCAAACTAACAATCAGGTACTTATACCATGAAACATATCGTAAGCCGAATGAGCAGCTATTTTCCCAATAGGTGGCCACTCAGTTACCTTAACTTAACTAAAAATATGAAAACATACATAAGGCGCCAACAGCACAAAAAATTTTTATACACCAAAACATAAAACAAAAAGAACCACCACAGAAGTATCGACTTGGAACGATCAGTAACACAAAGTTACTGGCGGGCTTAAACCGGTTTTACATGGCCATAACCTCACCCCCAGCTTCTGCAGTGGTTCATAACATTTAGTTAGTTATTCGGTCCTCGTGGTGAATCTCTAACTAGTTAATGAATCATCAAGAACAAACAAATAAATCATGATAAACATCCTGATGAATCAAAAACCAGGACTCACAGACTGAGTAAGCTGCCGGAGCAAAAGAAAAACACCAGTTGAACCCTGGTGGGCCAAGCAACAGACAAGAAGCTCCGGCCTCAACCAACTAAAATGAAGAGCTTTATGTCGGGGCCATCATAGAGTCTGACGCCCGACCCACCGGCGTACAATTAAAGAATGCATATATATTGAAAACAAACCTCATATCTATTAAAATGGAAATTCTGCAGGTAAGAATTTTTTTTTGAGAATATATCAATTGGAATCATAATTTGCAAAAAATAACTTACTGGTTAGTTAAGGACTTTCCTATCTGTAAAAACTGTTCAGTTGACATAACAGCAACATTCTCAACAACAACTGCTCCTTTCATCCAGCATAGAATGACTGACTGGTCGGATATCTAATGTTGTGAGAATGTAGTTGACTATGGAGGCAACAATGCCACAAGAGTTCAAAACTGAAAGTGGAAATTAACACATTTAATACTAGCCAGTGATTTCATGACAATGTCTTTCGACAATAATGACAAATTTCACATGGCAAAAAACATGCCCATGCTACATGTCAAGTTTCTTTGCAATAGTTCAGCAGATCCGGAGAACAAATAAAACTTTTGAAGGGTTTTTACCATATATAGACACAATAGCCAATCCCATTTTGGTGGTGTGACCTGGATTTTTTATATACACTTAAGTTCCCACTTCCTATAAATGCTTCTTACAAAAATTGGCTTTGATTGTCCAAACGGTTTCAGAAAAAAGTTTTGAATATTATGGTAATATACACTTATATTGCCCTGGTGTGGAGGCAGATGAGCCCCTTTTGTCCCATTATATTTTGTCATAATCATTGATATTCAGACCTATTGCCCCTTTCCTCAAGATTTACTTTTAAATGACATTTGAATATTTTTCTGCAATCACATGCATGGGTGACGTATGTTGTGTCACAGTCATCCCCGGGTCGTGGTTTAAACAAACTTTGTAGAGCTTAATTCCCTGATGTTTCATGCCAAGTTTCAAAACAGTCTCTGCGATATCTTTCTTTCAGCTGCAGGACAGCTGTCTGGCAGACAGCAAGTTTTTTGCTGGTCAAAACCCAATAATATAGGACAGCTCTATATGTAATCATTGTAATTTTGCCACACTTTTGCTGAAGTTCTTTGAAAAAAAAAGTTCCTATAAGGATGCAGCATGTTCCATAGCATTGTTGGCCAATTACTGCTTTCCCAGTAATTCAGACACTAGAGTATGTTGTTTGTAATTAGTAACTATCCTTTGTGAAGACTTTCCTTGCAACCTTTAATGTATCTTTATAGTCAAAAAGTCGAAAATCTTCTTCTCAGAAACTGTAAAGTGGATGAATTCTGTACTTTGTATACATGTTCCTGACAGTAGCCTCTACATAATTTGTGTTTTTTTATTCCAGTCGGATAAGAACTCTGGTTGCTATGGTTTCCATAGACTTATAATGGGAAAAGTGGAAATTAGCTATTTTTTCTGGACCAATTGTAGGTATTTGAATTTTGTCTTTGCAGAAATATTAATTGAGTATATCTCTGTTTCATGTGACTTTTTTTCCTAATCCTTTATTTTGATTGGTTGCTGGGGCCACATAAAGTGTAAAATTCGGAAAAACATTTTAAAATCTTCTCCTCAGAAATTGTCTATGGCATGAAGCCTGTACTTTGTATACATGTTCCTGACAGTAGTCTCTACATAATTTGTGTTTTTTTTATTTCAGTCTGATCAGAAATCTGGTTGCTGTGGCAACTTAAAGTTTCGATTGACTTAAACAGGAAAAGTGGAAATTGGCTATTTTTTCTGGTCCAATCGCAGATATTTGAATTCTATTTTTGCAGAAATGTTTATAGAGTAGTCCTCTACAGTTTGGTTGACTTTTGTCCTAATCCTTTATTTTGATTGGTTGGTGGGACCCCATAAAGGACATTTTTTTAGATAAATATTTGGTTAATATAGCAGATCTCAGATGAGCGTTTACAGGACCGTTGGTCCTCTGGTATCTTACTTAGTGTTACTTTTTAATACGAGTTCAATATATTTTAACGTTTTACCTTGTTAGACGCTAATGACCCATCAGGGTTGATGCGTCGTTACAAACCATTACCGAAATTGCGAATTAGAAAGTGAACGCTGACTAGTCTTGGTACAGGATATAATATACTAGGGTTTATATACACAGCTGGTAAGCCAAGCCTTTCCATTGTGGTTCTAAACAGACGGTTTACTTTCATTAGGTTAAACTTTTCAAATGGGTATTTGAGAGCCGTTTTCTTACCACTTAACAATAATAGTAAGGATCTCTGGAGGCAGGGTTGGATAACTGGAATTTTGCTGGTTACATTCGGATTCTTTAAATTCTTCACTTCTTTGCGGCCGGTTATACAGGCTATCTATGATGCCAGGCAGCTAAGGCTGTACTCGCACACTACAATAGTGTTCCCCCTCCTCCTCGGGATAGTATCCCAGTGTAAGTAAATGTAAATTGGAAGAATACGCATCCGTATCTGAAATCAAATTATTGTGGTCTGGGCAACGCACAGAACATACTAAAAATTGAACATTGAATATTTTTGACAATGCTTGTAGAGTAAAATGGTCCCCGTAAGTGGAAGGTCTTTTCATTATTAGCTCACCTGAGCCGAAGCCTCACAAGGTGAGCTTATAGTATACAAATGGTCCGGCGTCCGTCCGTCCACAATTTCAAACCTTCTTCTCTGAAACCGCTTGGCCGATGAAAGCCAAATTTTATGTGGAGCATCCTTGGGTAGGGGGAACGAAAGTTTAACGATACACTTTTCTCTTAGGTTTCTTTATAGGGGGTATAGCAATTTTCAATGTGCCAGAAACAATGTCATGATCACTGAGCTTATCCGGGGAATGAATGTCTACAAACTGACCAGGAAGAGAGGTCAAAATTAAGTCCAAAGTATTTTCTTTCTCTGGTTGGGAAATTGACTAATTGTTCCAAACCATGGTCATTCATGAAATCTATCAAAGTCTGGCAAACAGAAAAAGATTCCCACTCCAAAAACCGAGGTGGGAAAAACCAAACTAACAATCAGGTACTTATACCATGAAAACATACAGGCATTCATAGACTTTTCTATGCAATCTGTGCATTTCTATTTAGTGGGTTTAGAAAGATATTAAACAACTTGGCCTTGTGAGTATAAAACTTTTTTCAAGGTCAACATAGCTGGACATAAAATGTCAACTGCTCATAAAATCAAAAAAAAGTCAAAATTAATAGAAATTTTAGAGTCAGTTTAACTAAAGAGGTACAAGTAGGCACAGATCAGGAAAAGGCGCAATCAGAAAAAGATTCCCACTCCAAAAACCGAGGCGGGAAAAAACAAACAAACCAACAATCAGTACTTATACCATGAAAACATTTCGTAAGCCGAATGAGCAGCTATTTTCCCAATAGGTGGCCACTCAGTTACCTTAACTAAAAATATGAAAACATACATAAGGCGCCAACAGCACAAAAATATTTTCAACACCAAGACATAAAACAAAAAGAACCACCACAGAAGTTTCGACTTGGAACGATCAGTAACACAAAGTTATTTAAAAGCTTTTTATAAAATGAAATGTTAAATTATGATTACATAAAAGTTTGTAATGGCATGTCCCAACATGACATGACTTAAAGAATTGGACTGGTAGAAGTGTCAACTTTATTGAGCCATAACAATAAGTTACATTTTAAAAAATATGCACGGAAAACATGTAAATAGCATAAATGTTTACGTTTAATCCGGAAATAACCAAACTCTTTATAAATCTATGGATAAAATTTCATAGGATATCGACAGTTATGTTGGGGTATGAAACTGTTTTGAAAGAAAGTCTATGATATTGTTTTCAACTGATGAATAAAATGTTTGCAATACATGGGATTTCTTTCGCTTACACAATATAAAGGTGGAGTATTTTCTGGTTTTACTTTTAAATCACCTGAGCAGTAGGCTCATGGTGATAGAATGGGACGATCGGCCATCTGTGATTCTGTCTGTCAATCTACCTGTCCACACTTTCTAATACTTTGCTCATTTGTAACCACAGCCCCACAGGCACCCGCGGAATAGTGGTGACTTTGACTTTTGGTCCAGCAATTCCCCGCTTAAAGCCTCCACGCTGCGGGGACTGCTCGTTGCTAAAACAACTGCTGTTTTTCCTGCAGCCTGCTTTCTTTTCATTTCATGATCCTTTTTGCATATATAAAGCAAACCTCGGGTATTTCCCTTGTACTGCCATGGCAACCTGTACGAAACATATCGCCGATTTTATTCTTTAATTTCGACCGGATATTTATAAATTTGACGCCTCTAGGACTTAGGGATACATTAGTTTAGGGCATAAAAGTCGGGCGAAATGCGAACTGGACGAAATTTGCAAACTTTTCCAGATGGAAATTAGAAAAAACTTCCAAGCGGCATCTGCACCCATGGCAGAGAGGTTAAGAGCGATGTTTCTTAATCACTCGATCATCTCACCGCTATGTCTGGTGTGGGTTCGAGCCCCGCACTGGCCACATGTTAGACAAGCCAAATTCTGCTTGCGTGTGTGTCCAGTGTTTTTTTCTCTGGATTCTTCCATTATCACACGACTTACTGATTGGCCCAAATCTTATAAGCTGAAATAATATTTAAAGGGAAGTAAAACTGAATAATAAAAAAACTGTTGTTTTTATGACTGTATGCATAGCTGCAATTAATGCCTTTGCTGCAGATGTACACATTCATCCTGATGAATCAAAAACCAAGACTCGCAGATTGAGTAAGCTGCCTGACGATGGAGATCCCTGGGCGCCGAATAACCTAACTCCGGAGCAAAAGAAAATCACCAGTTGGACCCTGGTGGGCCAAGGAACATACAAGAAGCTCCGGCCCCAACCAACTAAAATGAATAGCTAAAAGCCGGGGCCATCATAGAGTCTGACGCCCGACCCACCGGCGTGCAATTAATGAAGGTCAAGCTCACATGACCAAGATGGCCACCATGGCTATAAATAGCAAAAACCTTTAAAAATATTGTTTAGAACCGTGAGGACTATGATTTTGAAAAAAGGTACAAGTAGGCAAAGATCAGGAAAAGGCGCAATCAGAGAAAGATTCCCACTCCAAAAACCGAGGTGGGAAAAAACCAAAGTAACAATCAGGTACTTATACCATAAAAACATTTCGTAAGCCGAATGAGCAGCTATTTTCCCAATAGGTGGCCACTCAGTTACCTTAACTTAACTAAAATATGAAAACATACATAAGGCGCCAACAGCACAAATTAATTTAAACACCAAGACATGAAACAAAAAGAACCACCACAGAAGTATCGACTTGGAACGATAATTAACACAAAGTAACTGGCTATCGACTTGGAACGATCAGTAACACAAAGTTACTGAAACTTGGCATGGAGTATCAGGCAATGGAGCTCTACAAAGTTTATGTATATCCCGGGATGACCTTGACCTATTTTATGGCAAGCTCAACTAGTCGCATATCCTAGATCTCAGGTGGGCATTTATAGGATAATTGGTCTTCTGGTTGTTAATGTCAGCTCTTTCTCTTTCAGAAACGTTTTACGTAATTCTATTCGCTCTGGCCCGCTCACCCGTCAAGGAGCTGGTAAAACCGAAGTAGGTGTTCGGGAAGGCCTACAAGTAATTTTTGACGAATTGGTGTGTTCCATCGAAGCAATGCAAGTGCATTAGCGTTCTCTGGCGCAGTTTGTATTTCAATACCAGGCAAAGAAGGTTATACGCCTCGGTATTGTCCTGTTCTGGAACACCCATACCATGCCGTATATCTAATTTCAGAAGATTCTCCGCCTCCTTTATTGCCCAGTCTAACATCTCCGTCTGTACCGTCCAATTGAGTCATGGGGACTGTATGTTCAACCCCGATCTCAACAAGCCCTCTGACATCAGGCCACAACAGATCATGTAGGCGCTTCCAATCTTCTCCTGAAGGAGCCTTATTGAGGTGCATCCCAACCACAACATAGCAGGCAGCCTTTCTGTGGTGGTTCTTTTTGTTTTATGTCTTGGTGTTTAAAATTTTTTGTGCTGTTGGCGCCTTATGTATGTTTTCATATTTTAGTTAAGGTAAATGAGTGGCCACCTATTGGGAAAATAGCTGCTCATTCGGCTTACAATATGTTTCATGGTATAAGTACCTGATTGTTAGTTTGTTTTTTCCCACCTCGGTTTTTGGAGTGGGAATCTTTTTCTGATTGCGCCTTTTCCTGATCTTTGCCTACTTGTGCCTTTTTGCTGGTGAACGTGTCGACCTCTTCCGACGTTGGATATGTTTCTGGATCGAACTAAACACCACACCTTCTAATAATCACGGTTTTCATCTGGGCGTATGCGAGCACAGATTTCCTGGAAGCTGGCCGTCCGAGGAAGTCCAAACTCTGTACCGCATCGATCCAGATTGCAATGACTATCAAAAGCAAGTGGTGGTTAAGGAAGTGATGCTTCCTCTTCTGGGGTCAACTGGAACAAATTCATAAATAGCTTCAACCGTGAGGGGTTAAACGCGGGCCAGTTACCTCAAAACAACTTGCCAGTGGTCGAGAATCAATACACTATTACCCGCTCGTGACAGGTCAAATCTGGATGGAGAATCTACTCTGATGTATACAGGTATCCATCTTGGCTCGAACTTGGTTTTGTAAGAGGCGTTGTTCCAAAGTACTGGCAAGATCCATCAAATGGAAATAGTTGGCCAGCGTGGTTACCGAGTAACCAAGACGAAATCATCGACAACGCTCCAACAGAAAGGGTCGTGATCTGCTCTCCTTGAAGTTGGATTTGGCAACTTGGAGCCAAAGAGAATCACTGAAATTTTCGTCCCCAACTTTGCCGGCAAAGACAACCTTCACTGGTTTAAAGAATTTGAAGCAATTTGAGTTCATAGCCCATCTCGTCGACTGTAAGACTTGTTTCTTGTAGTACTGCCTACTCTATGCTGAAACCATTCAACACTGTCACTCTGTCACATTATACACGTACACTTGTTGTTCATCACTATTCTTAATTTACCGCACTATCTATAAACATTATGTAACTAGGCAATGATCAGGAAATCTTCATCAGCATAAGTAAACACACAATTACTCCGTGAATACAGTAATCCTTATGACACAGGCAACTTGGGGTCTGCCTTTTGCTTTTCCTCCAATAAAATGCTCAGAATATCCATCAATACAACTGGGGTTACACGTGATAAGGCTTTCTTCGAATAATTTGGGTGGTCCTGAAAAGGACCGTTTTTGGCATGATTGCCTGTATTTACATCAGGCAATGCCTGATGGTTTTACGGTATTTGGTGAGGCCGTCTCTTCTGGAAAGATGAATTTCGTCTCTTTTAAAGAACCTGAACAAGCTACCGTCTGGCTTCCGTGTTTCGTGCATATAGAATGGTACCACCATTCCCGGGAAGACTTGTCTGATTTTCTCATTGAAAGAAGCCGCCATCTCGCAAAACTGTTTCGGTGTAAGCCTCGTAAACTCCATCGTCCTCCCCCTCGGTAGAATATCGCCGATAAATACCCGGGCTGGATACAGCTTATCGACGACCGCTGCCATCAGTTCTATGACTTCTCTACTGGCACCCACGCTCTGAAGTCGTTTCCGCCCAGATGAAGGAAGACGTCCGTCGGTTGGTACTGTAGCAGGTCCAAGTACACTGGATGTCGGTGCTTGTAGCAGCGTAGTAAGGAGAGGCCGCCCTGGCAGGAGTACCGGACTTCTTCTTCTATCCGTAGGTCTGATATCTGGCTGTTTCCGAGGTCTCGTGGAATCGAATCTCCGAAAATCGCTACTCTTCTCGCCATCTTGTATCTGCTAGAGATAGCAGTGAAATTTTTGTTCAACCATTTACACTAAGCGGTCGATCGAAGGTGTGAAATGTCAAACCCCACAAGTAGCATGTGTCAAAAATCGCCTCAAATGTCAAGTGCAATCCCCCAAGTAAACTGACAATATACATGCGATTATAACCCTGAGATGGGAATTTATTCATTTATTTATTTATTTATTTATTTATTTATTAAATGCACATGCATACAGACTCTGAAAGTTTTCGAATTTCAGAAACCTGTATTTAAACAAAGCCGATTTGAATTTTGCCGAATTTCAACCTTCACTGGTTTAAAGAATTTGAAGCAATTTGAGTTCATAGCCCATCTCGTCGACTGTAAGACTTGTTTCTTGTAGTACTGCCTACTTTATGCTGAAACCATTCAACACTGTCACTCTGTCCCTTTGTCACATTATACACGTACACTTGTTGTTCATCACCATTCTTAATTTACCGCACTATCTATAAACATTATGTAACTAGGCAATGATCAGGAAATCTTCATCAGCATAAGTAAACACACAATTACTCCGTGAATACAGTAATCCTTATGACACAGGCAACTTGGGGTCTGCCTTTTGCTTCTCCTCCAATAAAATGCTCAGAATATCCATCAATACAACTGGGGTTACACGTGATAAGGCTTTCTTCGAATAATTTGGGTGGTCCTGAAAAGGACCGTTTTTGGCATGATTGCCTGTATTTACATCAGGCAATGCCTGATGGTTTTACGGTATTTGGTGAGGCCGTCTCTTCTGGAAAGATGAATTTCGTCTCTTTTAAAGAACCTGAACAAGCTACCGTCTGGCTTCCGTGTTTCGTGCATATAGAATGGTACCACCATTCCCGGGAAGACTTGTCTGATTTTGTCATTGAAAGAAGCCGCCATCTCGCAAAACTGTTTCGGTGTAAGCCTCGTAAACTCCATCGTCCTCCCCCTCGGTAGAATATCGCCGATAAATACCCGGGCTGGATACAGCTTATCGACGACCGCTGCCATCAGTTCTATGACTTCTCCTACTGGCACCCACGCTCTGAAGTCGTTTCCGCCCAGATGAAGGAAGACGTCCGTCGGTTGGTACTGTAGCAGGTCCAAGTACACTGGATGTCGGTGCTTGTAGCAGCGTAGTAAAGAGAGGCCGCCCTGGCAGGAGTACCGGACTTCTTCTTCTATCCGTAGGTCTGATATCTGGCTGTTTCCGAGGTCTCGTGGAATCGAATCTCCGAAAATCGCTACTCTTCTCGCCATCTTGTATCTGCTAGAGATGGCAGTGAAATTTTTGTTCAACCATTTATACTAAACGGTCGATCGAAGGTGTGAAATGTCAAACCCCACAAGTAGCATGTGTCAAAAATCGCCTCAAATGTCAAGTGCAATCCCCCAAGTAAACTGACAGTATACATGCGATTATAACCCTGAGATGGGAATTTATTCATTTATTTATTTATTTATTAAATGCACATGCATACAGACTCTGAAAGTTTTCGAATTTCAGAAACCTGTAATTAAACAAAGCCGATTTGAATTTTGCCGAATTTCAATCGCCCTTAAAATCTGAACAGTCTGGTCAATCTTCATCTGGTTTTCTGTATTCGGTAGCTATGAACATATACTATTCTAGGGTATATAAAAATTATCAATTATGTTTAGAAAATTAAAGCACATTGAATTTCGCAACAGTACGGGAAAACGCAAAAACACTGTTTAGCATGTAGGCTTTGCGCCTATGTCACAAAATTAGATATACTTCAAAATTGTTTCGGAAATTGCTTTACTTTCTTTTCTAACTAAAATTTACTTGCCTACAGCTAGCGAATGCAAAAAACAGATCAAAAAATATTAGTCAGGAGGGAAACTACAGCCTCTGAAAATTTTCGAATTTCAGAAACCGGTATTTAAACCAATTTAGCCATTTAAAGTGAAAATAAGCCTCAAAATGTATGAGAATGGATGGCTGCCTAAAAAAAAACAGAAAAAAAAAAAAAAAAAAAAAAGGAAATCGTAATAACGGAAATCGTAATATATGGGACAGAATCATTTTTTTTTTATTTGTAAATATAATAAAATCATATATCTTTTGGTGTAAACTAGATGTAAATTGCTATAACAATGTGAACACAGCATATTTTCATGGTAAATGTACCTGATTGTTATTTTAGTTTTTTTCCAACCTCGGTTTTTGGAGTGGACATCTTTTTCAGCTTTAGACTTCATAAATGAAAGTAACTTAAAGGACAAATTTATTATTTTTACTGACTCTATGTCAGTTCTACAGGCCTTAAACCATACATCATCCAAAATCCCTCAAATACAAAAACTATTAATAAAACATCATACCATCTCGGAATTGAAAACAATTATCTATTGCTGGGTTCCCAGTCATATAGGTATATATGGAAATGAGAAAGTTGATAAGAACGCTAAAGAATCGTTAAATCTAGAAGAAACCGTTTTTAAAATTCCTTATGTCAATTTTAAACCTTTTATTAACGAGTACATCTCTGACAAATGGCAAACAATCTGGAACGGAGCGAAGTTTGATAAATTGAGGGAAGCCGAACCGATCGTTAAACGACCAAAAGCAATTCATAAACTTTCGAGACGAGAAGAAATCGTTCTTGCTCGTCTCCGAATTGTTCATACAAGAATAACACATTCCCACTTATTAAAGCGAGAAGATGAACCTAAATGCATTGGCTGTGATACACCATTCACAGTTAAACACTTTCTTTTAGAATGCACTGACTTTGCAGCAGAGCGAATTTCTTGTTTTCAAGCTAATAACTTGAAAGAATTGTTCAAAGATGTACCCGTTGGAAAGATTTTATCCTTTCTTAGACAAGTAAATCTGTTTTATAAAATATAATTTTTAAATCACCAATCTTATTATTTCATATATCGTATCTTTACAACGACATTTATATCTTACTTAGTGTTACTTTTTAATACGAGTTCAATATATTTTAACGTTTTACCTTGTTAGACGCTAATGACCCATCAGGGTTGATGCGTCGTTAAACAACAAACAAACAAACAAAAGAATCAGCAAACATCCAAAAAGATAAAATAGAAAAAACATTTTGTTTCCGAAATACCATCATGGTGCATTAAATTTGACTCTACGTTCAGGGAAAAAATCCGAATCAAATCCACACCTTCTAAAAGAAAGTTTTCATCAACTACAATCTCAATTTATCGACTATCAATGTATTTATACTGATGGTTCAAAAGAAGAAAACAAAGTTGGTTGTGCTACTTTTGCAAACGGCAATTGCAAAACGTTACGTTTACCTGATGGCTCTTCAATTTTCACAGCGGAAGCTAAAGCTATATACTTAGCTTTAGACGCCATAAATGAATGTAACTCAAAGGACATACCAGCCTCGGTTTCTTGGAACCCTTACAATCTCATCGGTGCTGCATGGGTCGAAGAAAACATCTGCCTTCCTCTGTATATGCTGTTGATTGGCCGCTACCCTCTCGGACTTTTGGTCCACTTTGTCTTGTTTCTTTGGGGATTCTTTTTGGCTGATTGGGGAATCCTCCAGATACTGGGAGTAGATTTGTCTCCAGTTCTCGGGAGTACCCTCCCTTGAGCTCGGGACTTGTCCCTGGTCCCCACTTGTTTGCTTCCCTTCCATATCACAAATTGAAACGAGAAGGAGAACCATTAGAACCTTGTATTAATGTAAGGGAAACCTGAGTCTACGACAACAGGGTGGGCATATGTAGGCTTTCATTTGGACTGCTTCCGTGGCCGTGACACCAACACAGGTACCATGATACCACACGGTACAAGTGTCGCACTGAACGATAAGATCTCCCCTATCTTGTCTCCTACAAATGCAATATACAGGCTCATAAGTGCCGGATGTATTATCCTGTTTCTGTTTCTGAAGAGTCTCTCGGAAATTTTCCCTGAATTTCTCCAACCACCCTGGTAATTTCCGATCCCTACAAGATTTCAAACGATCATGATTTTCGGTGAAAACGGCATTTCTAAACTTTACCCTGTACGGGTAAGGAGTGAACTTATTTACAATAATTCCCGGACCCTTCCAAGGGCCACACAAGTTCTTGGCCTGTCCTTTTACAGTAGCCGTGTCAAGGACATAGACCAGGTCACCCTCGTCGTAGACGCGTAAAGACCTTCAAATCATAATAACGTTTCATGATTTCTTGCGCGGACTTGAGATGCTTACGAGCCGTTTACTGCGCTAACTTTATTGCACGTTGCAACTCGGCCACGTGCTCATCCGGTGTTACCTCGGACTCGTGGTCCATCGGAACAAAAGATACGTTGCAACTCGGCCACGTGCTCATCCGGTGATACCTCGGACTCGTGGTCCATCGGAAACAAAAGATCCACGTTGGGGTGAAACCTGCACTTCGATTCACCGACGATCGAAGTGCCCCAGCTATCTGCGCTAGATGCAAGTCCCAATTCCGCCGATGCCCATCAACAAAGCACCTAGCCGCGTCCATTAGGGTGCGATTAAACCGCTCCACCTGGCCATTGGTGGACGGTCTGTAAGGCATTGTCTTGTCTTGTGAATGCGCATTGCTTCACAGAGAGCGGCAAACAACTTGCTTTCGAAGTTGCGACCCTGATCACTCAAGATCTCAAATGGGTAACCAAACCTCGAAAAGAAATCTTTCACTACCGCTTGTGCAGTGACTTCTGTAGTTTGAGATGGTAGGGGGATACATTCTACGGCTCAAGTATAGTATAAGCAAAAAGAAGTTCATGAGTTTGGTGTATGAATATATGAAAATAAGTATTCATACGCCGGTCAGGCGTATGAATATAATTATTACTCCATAGCAGCTTTCTTTAAAGTCCATTAGTTGTGACTGAACGTTACAGAGAAATGGCGCCAAAGTAAAGTCGCTCACATTGAATGGCGTTCTTTACTTGATTTTACGTAAACGATTTTGCTGAAATAATATAAATAGATTTATTATATGTAAACATATTGATAGGTCGACGGATTGACAAGTCGATGGATCGACGGGTTGACAGGTCGACGGGTTGACGGGTTGACAGGTCGACGGGTTGTTAGGTCGACGGGTCGACACTTTGACGGGTTGATAGGTCGACGGGTTGACAGGTATTAACCACTTGAGTAGCAAAAACTATTACTCTTTAGCTGTTTTCTTTGATGCACATCAGATGTGACGTCATCGTTTCAGCCACAGAATGTACTGACTTTACTGCGGAGCGAGTTTCCTGTTTTCAAGCTAATAACTTGAGAGAATTGTTTAAAGATGTACCCGTTGGAAACATTTTATCATTTCTTAGACAAGTAAATCTGTTTTATAAATTGTAAATTTTTAACCATCAATGTTATTATTTCATATATCGTTTCTTTACAACGACATTTATATCTTACTAAACGTTACATTTTAATATGATTTCAAATTATTTTTATCGTTTTACCTTGTTAGACGCTAATGACCCATCAGGGTTGATGCGTCGTTAAACAACAAACAAACAAACAAACAAACAAAAAAAAAAGGCGCCAAAGTAAAAATTGGTGACGGCGCAAACGTTGATTTACAGGTCCATGGATCGACGGGTTGACAATTCGACGGGTTGACAGGTCGACGGGTTGACAGGTATTAAGCACTTGCGTGGCAAAAACTATTTCTCTTTAGCTGTTTTCTTTGTTGCACATCAGTTGTGACGTAATCGTTTCAGAAAAACGGTTTGCTGACGGCGCAAACGTTGATTGACAGGTCCATGGATCGACGGGTTGACAAGTCGACGGTATGACGTCGATATGTCGACGGGTTGACAGGTCGACGGGTGATTGGTGACGGCGCAAACGTTGATTGACAGGTCATATAAAGGTACTAACCCTTTGAGTGGCACGAACTATTACTCTTTAGCTTCTGTCTGTGATACTTCAGAGATATAATTGTTTGAAATTGTGGACAGACAGACGACATCGGTTCATTGCTATACTTATTACTCAATCGTATGATCGCTCACAATGTTATCTAACACTCTTTACCGGACTGTATCCCTAACCTTATTAATTGCACCCCGACATTTATATGTTAGTTGTAACCTGATATGGCGATATCGATAATCGCTCACAGCGCCGATTATAACAATGTTTCCACTAGTTATTTGACTGTATCCTAACAGTTCAAACATAATGAGTCCATGTCTCAGAGAAAAAATAAGAAAACAATGGTAATAGTTTCTGAGTCCCTGTCTTGGATATAAAACTTGATATCGCGATATCGATAATCACTCACAAATATAAACTTTGACTTTTTGTGACTTTTTGTTTTTATTTCTTTTATACTACTGCAACCTAGTCATTTGACTAGTTATTTGACAGTATCGTTACAGTTCTATTTTTTTCTTTAGCTGAACAATTCAAATATTATTGAGTCCCTGTCTCAGAATATAAAAACACATAGCTCATGATTAGCTAACATTATCATAGTTATATACATTGTTATACATTATTAATATTTTTTTTCTTTTTATTTGTTTTTTCTTATTTTGAAATTAGCCTGTTTAATAATTTCTTCAGTACAATTAACCATAACAGTCTCTTCGCACAGACTCACCGAGGCGCATTAATCTGGATGGAGACCACCTTTGTACAGGTTGAAGTTTAGATAGTATTTCTTTCTTCTCCTGTTTTTCCTGCACCTCCTCAGATCATAATTGAAAGCAAACGAATGAGTACCATTTCGGTTATTTATTTCGACAATTTTTTGATTGATGTGCTTGATGGCACATTTCAGGTCAAGGTCATCCTCTTCGAAAATTTCTGGGTTCCTGAAATTGCGGTATCTGTTATACTCAACAACTGAAAAGTAAGGTATTTCCAGAAAGGTAATGGAAAATCTCTTCCTCCGTGCCAGTTGGTCCAGTTGAATAATCCAACAAGGTTAGCTAGCTTAAAATGTAAAAATAATAAAAAAATGTTGTTGTCGTAAGCGTTTTGGAAAGTTATAACTTGTGTAGCAAAGAATGAAAGAGCTTTCTGACATTTTCCGTGATTCTTTCAACAACGTGGCTTGGTTACCTTTTGTAGCATGACTCAAAGCTGCCTTAACACACTGGATCTGTTTTGGTTTAAACAAATGGTAAGTTTTGTTTCTGTCGATGTTAATTTTGGCCAATATAAGTTGGGACTTGACAGAGAAGTCGAGCTTCCCCGCCATCTGTTCTGTTGCCTTTGAAGGTTTTATATGATTCACCAATTGATTACTGTCCTCTTGCGAAGCTGTTTCTGTCCTCTTGCGAAGCTGGTGGTACAGGCTTAAATCTCCGATGCGCTTTTTTTTTTTTTTTTTTTTTTTTTGCACAAATTCTTGATTCTATTTACGTGGCTCATCTGAACACACAGTTCTGGTATGGCCGAGTCACACATTTGCTTCTATCTTGAAGAGTAAGGAACCAACATGAGAATAGGACTCCCTGAGCTTAAAAGAGATAACAAATGTGTCAGATACCACAGTCCAAACCTTTAAAAGTACGATCATGACTATTTAGGCCAAAAGAAAAATGTCTTGTTTCCGGTTATGTCTCAAATATTTTAAGTGCCAGCAGGTAGGCCGACTTACTTAAGATTTATAAACAAATATTTGTTTTGTATGGAGAAGTACAAAACTCCTTATAGGCCTAGGTGGACTATAAAAGGCAAAATTAGGTAGCTTATCTCAGTTTTTGTCTAGACACCAATGGCTTTATATCACCAACAGCTCCTAAAAATCCAAGAATCAATTTGGTTGGCTGCTGCTGATACCTGTAAAATAACTGATAGATACTCCCTTGTAAAACAGATAACCATAAATACCTATGCACATACCTACGATTAATTTATTGCACTTAAGTCAAACAGGTAGTGTCTAGGGGATTACCAATAAGGCAATAAATATGACAGAAGCTGCACAGTAGCTTATCTGTACCTGCATTACCTGTGTCAAAAAGGTATTAATCTATCGCCACACGGCGGCTGACTTAGGCCTTTAAAAAAGAACGAAAATAGATTTTAATATCCCAAAATGGTTTAAAAACCTTTGGGTAGGCCCCAAATTAAGAGGGTCGGTAGGGTAACCGGAAGCAGATGAGCTAGTAGGAAAGGCAGGTGTCCGTCCGCCCGTCGTCTACTCTTTTCAAAGATGTTTTGATTATCCCATGGCCATTTACCGTGGCCTGCTTCCAGGTAGTCCCATCTTGCACTAACTCCAAACTCGTCTTCATGACTGCAAACTGCAAAGATTGCTCAAGTGGCTTACAATATGTTTTCTTAGTACAAGTACCTGATTCTTAATCTATTTTTCCCCACCTAGGTTTTTTGAGTGGGATTTTTTTTCTAATTGCGTTATTTCCTGATCGTTGCCTACTTTTACTTTAAGAGATACAGGTGCTGTATATCAGTTTTGATTTGTGACTATAACAAAGAAAAGATATCTAAGCCTTAGCGGTGGCCCTTTTGAAGGTGGATGTACAACCAATAGCGAAGACCGAAACGACCTGCTGTCACTTACATTCTCCGAACTGTTGTAGCGGTGTGTTTAATTTAGGACACGCTTGCAGTTATTTTTTCTGTTTCTTTGATTGTTTAAAGGAACTTCGACCTTAACTATATGGTTGAACTCTGGTTCATTTGCAAAAATGCCAAGCTGGTAAACATAGCATCGTGTATTTCAACACCATTAGCAATAATTTTCCATAAAAATTTGCTCGCTAAAACTGTTTTCTAAGACGTCATTGAAACGTAACTTTTTATTGTAACCGTAGTGTGTGGGGAGTCAACGCTCTTTACGTGACGGACTGTCCGATAGACGACCAAAACATTCTATACCAGATGATTATGCTGACAAGTGACGAAACGGACTGACGGATGGACAACCAGAGCATTGGCTATACCATGTCTAGTTATCTTGTTATTTCACATGTGACGTAACTGAGTGACCAATGGTCGATCAGAGCAGATCAAACCTTAAAGTCGACTTATGTTGCTGCTTGGCCGAGTGCTCAGGCACTAATCTGCCTGGTCAATCGATATATGAGGCAGGGATACAAACCAGGTCTATTGTGACTGGCCTGCACCCGTACCTGCTACCTGACTCTGCCCGAATCGCCTATGAGTCGAATAGCTGTGCTTAACCGGTTGGGCGTTTGACTCTTTCGGGTCAACCGAACAAGAAACCAAGCACAGAGTGAGTGAGAAGCGGTTACTCTTTTACCAGATTCGGATACTGGATATTGTGAGAAACGCTAAAGACTAGGCCTGTCATTCATTATTCTTAAATTGTGGAAATTATTAACATATAAATAGCTATGCAAGGAAATAAACTGTTTTTGATCATTAACGCTGCATTTTTGAGATACAAAATTACAACTTGGAAACACCTATGAATTAGACCCTAAATTGCAATTTGAAAAAATCTAGAAGGCTGCAATTTTGATTTTCAAAAGGCTCTGCAACGGCCAAAAAGAAAGAACATCTGGCTGTGTTGGCAGTCTACAGTCTCAGAGTCTGCACCATTAACTGGTAAGCTGCTAGTGTGGCATCTCCGATGGTTAATCAGAGTATGTCAACACTGCTAAAAAAATAGATGCTTCCGACGATTAATCAGAATGCGCATCTGAAAAATGCATATACAGATAAATAATATAAGTCAGGGTAGGCTCTGGCGTGTAACGACTTTTCAACTTAGTACAAAGTGAGGCGTAGACTTTGTAATGGGGAAAATCAGGACTCATTTTTTTCCAAACCTTAGGGTTTGCTTTCAATCAGTTGATTAGACAAACATCTATGGCTCCGTCGACATACACCGGAATGGCCGGAAGATGGAATAGTTTCCCATTGAAAGAAAGGATAAACTCTGCGACACCCATGGTAAACACCTCCTCCCCATTTGCTGCTACATCTTACATTCAACTAGATTCACCAATGGACGTTTGCGTTGAGGAAGCTTGTTGTATACAGTATCTGAAATCAATGTTGCCGTAGCTCCTGAATCTACAAGGGCTGTAATTCCAATACCGTGAAGAACACCACATCCCTGAATCGAGTATATCAATAGGATGGTCATAGTTGTGTCCAGCTCGTTTTACCTGCTTTTTTCGTTGTTGGCTGTTCTGCTGGAATGATGATGGGGTCCCTTGGTTCTGGTTTTCTCTTGTTTTGTGGACATTCAAAGAATTTGTGTCCCATCTTATCGCATGCAAAACACTTTGGTCCGTTTGGACACTTATTGGCGAAATGGGACGAATCTCCACAATTAAAGCAATGTCGTTTAGGTTTACTTGTGTCCATTTCAGGCTTGTTCTTTGTAATCTGCTTGGAATTGTTTCTGTTGTTAAAATTCTCTTCCCTTCGACCTTGTTTCATGAGCTTAACTAACTCACCCAGAGACGACTGTGTCTTCTTATTGTCCTCTTTTATTAGTTCCGTTGTTTGTTTCAACTCAGAGTTTCCGTCCATTTGAGCATCGGCTTGCCGTACATACTTCTGCCCTCTTCGCTGCCTTTCTGCTCTGTCAAAAGCTTCTAGCTCAACTGCAACCTTCACTGCCTCGTTCAAATCCTTTGGTCTTGTTTGTTGAATTTTCAACCTCATCTCTGCGTCAGAAATAGCATCCACGAAAAATCCCATAGCTGGAGATGTTATTAGGTTTTGATCTGCTCTAGGGTAGGCAAGTATGGTTAACCTAAGTATTCGTTGGCCAAATTCTGCAACATTCTCACCATGTTTCCATTCCCTCTTTTTCAACTGAGTCCTGTATAATTCGGTTTGGCTGTCTGGCGAAAATCTTTCACTGAGTGCCCTTGATAATGCCTCAAAATCTTTCTGATCTTCCACGGGTAAGTTTCCTAATACTCCCTGTGCCAGACCTCTCAAACTAACACCAAGATATAACCCTTTCTGTTGTGCGGTCCAATTATTTAATTCTGCACACATATCGAAATGATTTCTGTAATCTATCCATGAAGTGCTACCATCAAATGTAGCCGGTTTCGTTATGAACCCACTCTTCTTACTTGGTTCAACTGTTTCCTTTTTCTGTCCAGTGTTTTCCTCTTTCAGTGGACATGAAATTGACTCATCATCTGGCTCTTTCTTAATGGTCCGGTCAGGATGAAATTTGGGACTATCTACCAAACTCACATCACTTTTCAGTTTTTTCTTTCTCACTCTCAGCTTTCATCCCCAGTTGTATTTCAGACAATTTTTCAAACAACATCAACATGTCACTTTCCCTATTATTGTCCCTGGCCCTCATTTCTTCTCGAAGCTCTGCATACTCCCTATCTTTCTGTCTTATGTCGTCTCTCGTTCCCTCTATCATCATGTACATCAAACGCATATCTTCTCTCAATTGTTCAGCGTTCATGGTTTTTCTAACCATTCTTTGTTCAGTGAACGGGTCTTCCACTGACACAGTTTGTTTCTGTACAGGTTTGGCCTTGTTGGAATCAAGGGTACTGTGTCCCTAACCTCGGCTAATGGGTCAATGTCAGAAAAGAAGTCTCTATGGGCCATAGCTATACTTTATTTTCAAAATAAACAATAAAAATGTACTGAAATACAAGCACATAAAAATGGACCTAAAGTGACCCTATACTACTATTCAACACTGATTCTTGAATTCGTATCCCCGAAGCTGCCACCAAAATGTAACAAAGTAGTCTAGCTGAGTGGTTATGAAACACGAATTGCCTATTGGCTATACATAATCTTCCTCAGGCTGCCTTGCCAAATTACCAGAACTTTACATAGAAACAATTTGGTTTTGATCAACATATGATTTGAAAAGTAAATGATTTACAATGATTCACAATGATTATTTTAATATGCGAAACAACGTCTTTGAAACAACGTGACTAAATCGACAATGAAAACAACCAACAACTTTTATGATCAACCTCGTCTTCAGAACCTCACAGTTGTTCCAAAATATTTGTATGGTTCGTTAGCGCAATGCTGTTAGTGTAATACTAATAAGCAACTACCTCAGCTTCTTCTTTAACTTTTCTAATTTTTTCTCAATAATTCTGCTTGACATCTTACGACCGAATGTGTCATTCGCGCTGCCGCTGGTCCTTATATATCCCCTGTTGGACGAGTCCATTTTATTTTAGGTTAATCGAATTTTTAATAAGTTCATAATCATCAATTTCTACAACTTATATTGATTTATATAAACATTATTTCAACAATATCTTGGCTAATTGTTTATTTGTTATGTTTTTGATATTATTTTTTAGAATTTTTATAAACATCAAAATTTTGATTTACCTATGATGGAAATGCTTTGTTCCAATCTACTTCCTCGATATCGGTTTTTAGCTTGACACAGTCCCACGAAGTTTGTTAATTGGGGCAGTCACTGTAACATCGGAAATGAAAGTGTTCCAAACTATCAAACTTCCTGAGGCTGTGCCATTCTCCTCAGAAGGTTGGTTACACCCACAATTACACTACTATCTTTAATCACACAAATATCACCTCCTTCAATAAAGTCTCCATTGTCATTCACTTTCACGTAAACATTGTATAAACATGTAATCTGGCACTGAAGTTGGCATGTCTGTCTGTGTAGCCTGGCATTGAGAAGTAGCTCGTTTCTTGAGTATAATTCTGGGAACCCTTCTCACCTTCTTTTGAGACACCGTTGACGATGCCGATGCCTCTTCACTATCTATTAAAATGTATTTAATAAAAACTAAACAACAAGAACGTCGATATCGCACCTGCATCGGGCAAAATAAAACTAAAAACGTGCAATATAGGGTTAAGGGCATCAGGTCAAGATGTGTTCTGAAAGGGTATGTCAGGGACATTTACTATACAAGGTTTTACAGTCGCAGCTATCTGACACAGATGCAGAGGAAACCAAACTTACAATTTATTTCTAAGGTGCCTCTTACCATGGGGCTACGGACTCTACAGGCCATGCAAAATATATTTGACCATATCAGCAGTCTTATAGCAATGCTTCCAAAGGATCAAACCTTTTATATTTTATTTTATACAATTTCTTGATAAAATCTTCAGAGAAGATTTTTTCATATATTTCCATTATAAGTCTATGGTAGATAATGACATGCCTGGGGCGTGGCCTGTATGGACCCCAGGGGCACCATTGGCAGGATTTATAAAGAGGAACACTATACATTGCTACAAACAAAATATGAAAGCTCTCGCGTTTTGCTTCGTGGGCTGCATGAAACTTTTCGTCAATCTTTTCCATTTCGTCAACAATTTTTTGACTTTTCCGTAGTTCATTGTTATCAACATAGAAATCAGAGAAACGAGATAATATTTCTATAATAATGTCCATGCAACTGTCCATGATTCTGCAAGCATCCTGTATTTCACGCCGGCTTGTCATTTTCTCGTGTTCTATCAGCGACAAAAGTTTGTTCTTTGAGCGTGTAAAATTCTTTTTGGCTCGGCATTTGTCCTTTTTAAACCCATTCTCTAACAGGGCGGCGTCAACGTCATATCTTCGATTATTCTCGATGTCGATCCTATCCTCCGATGCTGCCATTTCTCTCCCTTTATTCGATACTTAAACCTCGCTCTGCTACCAAATGTTTTTTACGATATTCCCGATGATGGAATATAAGATAATACGAACTCCGATTAGGAGCTACTGAACTTTATACTTTTTTTAAAAAAACAAAGTAATGTCCCTAACGATTATAACGATAACGTACATAACTTAACCATAGAAACCACAATTTTTTTTACGTTACGTACGTTATCTGCCGAGATTTACGTTACAACAAATAAATCGCGTTAACGCATGGATGTGAAAGTAAAATGTCCTTATTTCCAGTGGGTTCAAGGCAGCAGGCAGAATCATTGCATGTTTTGATCTGGAAGTTTTATTGCCTTTGCCTGCAATGGATTTCCAGCCATCTCTGATATGATTGTATGCTGCTACTGTAATTTCGAGAGGTCCAGGCCTGGAAAAAGCTCTCGCAAATTCCTATTGAATATATCTATCATTTTCAGACACAGGATCAGTGATGACACTTTAGGCTTCATCCTTCAATGACAGACGCCGCCGGAATCGTTCTGCAATGACAGCTTGCACTGGTTCAACAGAACCTACCCACTTATCTCTTAGCTCCGGCTTTTTGACGAGGAGCTCCCTGATTTGAGAGATACTGTTGCAACTGGAGAAAGCTTTCTCATCAGACCCACGTTCAAGTGCACAGTTTTGAAGACCCAGGTACCGGAAATTGACGTTACCGAATTTCTGTGATAGCAGACAGGGCGAAAAAGGATATAGTTGGGGCAGTTTCGGGAGGATCGTTCGGGTTACCGGAAACAAGAACTTTTTTGTGGGCCTTATTTTAGCGAAGGTGGCGGATTGACCTTCTTTGGGAAAAAGCTGCTCAATCAATTAATCCCTTGTTCTTTTTGTATCAGTGCCTACTATCTATACCCATTTGCAAACGACATTTAGGTCGGGGTTTGTGCTTTTTTTGTTGAATGGCTTATTCCTTATTTGCGTGGCTTATGTACAGATGTTTGTTTGTTCGTTCGAGTTGCCTTACGTCACAGTCAACAATCTATCAGTCATGTCAGAACGGGGCCATCTTTTTGGGGTATTTAACCAGCATATTTCGAGTTTATGTGCCTTGCTCAAGTACACAACACTATGACACCGGTGAGGACCGAACCCAGAACCCCACCTTTCATAGTACGACACTCTTCCACCGAGCCACCTCGTAACCCTTCACGTACAAATTTGTCGGAGTTATAATTATTCAGTAATCGAACATGTTAATATCGTAATACAAGGGCAATTTTCTAGTAACTCATCTTACAGAGACCTTTCTGGATATTTATCATCTAAACTTAATGCGCTTATACGGTAGTTTCTCTTGACTCTCTTGATGTGCTGGTCATTTGTTCCCTTCTCCATTCGTTTCGTTTTATCCCTCATGGACCTCCAATAGACTTTACATCCTTCTAAAAACAAAATAACATTCTATGAAATCCATATGATGTGTATGTCCTTGACATTCAGTGACTCTTCCCAAACAATTCTTTCAAGGAGCGAGGTGGCCAAGCAGTAGAATGTGGCACTTCGGAGAAAGAGATCCGGGATTGATCCTCACCGGCGTCACCATGAGCAAGACACATAAACTCTATATATTATTAATTAAATACCCAGGAAGCGGTGGTTGCCTCCCGACCTGACTGAAAAATTGTCGACTGGGACGTAAAGCCTTAATTAAACAAAGAATGTTGGTCTTTCCATTAGTTATTTTGGCATTCATTTCTCTCACAGAAAAAACGGCTTTCAAACACCTTAATTGCTTGGTTATAATCATAAATGATGTGTTTCCCAATTAATCTGCTCAGGAAAACTATGGAACTTTAATTTGGAAACCTGTTTTGGTATGCATGTTAATGCGTGCATTTTACATGGGCTGAAATCAACATATAAAACGACTTAGTGAACTAATCCTCCAAACCGCATCTTTTAACCAAATCTTGTTGTTCCTTTTTAACAAAGCACATGCTTTTATCGACTGATTTTGTCAGACGGATCCGGTACGTTAGTTTTGGTCATCTCACCGAAAAATGAGTCATAATTATTTTTATTATAGTTATGTATTAATCATTTCCATGTTTTGGCCATCACTATACTTGCGTCGAGAAAAACTTACTCTTCAGTATGCCATCAGACTTGCGCAGCAAACCCAACTAATCCTGCACATAAGGTTACTTTCCCACCACTTTTAATTGTTTCTTTGATGCTTGACTTTATTTTCTCGCGTTTTCATTCTACTGACATACTCTCTCTTCTTTGTCTTGAAACTAAAAGAATAGAAGACGGCTGTCCATGGGCGCCGCCATATTCACTAGACCATGGATCAACAAATAAGGATCCTCATTTTATATAATGCAATATAAGCTACTACAGGCGCATGTTTATTTGGTCTGGATTAATCTGATGCTGATCTGGGAATTTGATATAGGCATTTTTCTGAGGCTATGTCAACCAGATGAATTCTATCAGGACATATCACGGGCGTTTAGGCACTTTTATGAGAAGCCTATTTTTGCCTCTTACGAGAGACCATAAAATCCAGAGGAAATACAGGTGAGCAATAATCAAGCCTTTGGTTGATTTCGATTATCCTCTGATTAACAGCATCGACTTGATTGTGCAGAAAAGAAACGTCCCTTGTTTTCCAGTCGGGGTCACCATGCGCAGTATTCCACACTTGCCAAAAGACTGGAGGGCATTGTAGAATCCCCACATCAAATGATGACGTACGGTTCAGTTGTTCTAGTCTGTCGAACATGTAGTAGTCCGTCGAGTCAAACCTTTCTGCGCGTATTATCCAAGATTGTCGCCTTCTCTATAAATAGCAAAAACCTTTAAAAAATCTTCTCCACAACCAGAAAAACTATTATTTTCAAACTTGGCATGAAACATAAGGCAATGGCGGCCCTCGTGGCCAAGCGCTTAAGAACGCTGTTTCTTTATCACTCGACCATATCACCACTGTTTCTGGTGTGGGTTCGAGCCCAGCTCTAGCCACATGTGAGACGAGCCTACTGCTTGTGGGTGTGTCGGGTGATTTTTCTCGGAGTTATCCTTTTTTTTTGCCCCAACTACTGATTTGCTTGTCTCAAATGAGCCGAACTAATCTTGAAAAGGACGTAAAACTGAATTAGAAAAAAGAATCTCTATAAAGTTTGTATAAAGCTTGACCCTTGGATTACCTTAACCTATTTCACGGCAAGGTCACTGATCAGCATAGGTTACCTATGCATTTGAATGGGATAAATCATTAAGATTGGATTTGAAAGGCAAACCTTGCAGAAAATGGTTAAATGAACAGGAGATTTAAGGTTCTGAAAAGCATTTGGACCCTAGGGGTGGGTCTGTTCCTGCCCCGGGGCATTATGTATGTATATAACCATAACATTCAAAGATCTCTAGCGGCCATGGTAGCGGCCCCTGTGACCGTTCGGTTAAGAGCGCTGTTTCTTAATCACTCTACCACCTCACCGCTGTGTCTGGCGTGGGTTCCAGCCCCGCTCTGGCCACATGTGAGACAAGCCAAGTTCTGCTTGCGGGCGTGCCAGATGTGGCGGTTCTAACCTGCACCCACAATCTATGTTTTGAGCAAAAAAAATAGAAAAATATAAATAGTTTTCAGCTGAAAATTTTCAATTTATAAAGCTAAAACAATTTCTGTTTATTGCATGGGCAAGTTTTCGTAATGCGGTACCACAATGCCAGATGAATCGGACTCAGACTCATTGGACTCTGGCTCCAAAACACAAAACAA
Organism: Rugalucina vietnamica; assembly: GCA_964017185.1. Taxonomy (NCBI): domain Eukaryota; kingdom Metazoa; phylum Mollusca; class Bivalvia; order Lucinida; family Lucinidae; genus Rugalucina; species Rugalucina vietnamica. Next base: position 7,234,072 of record OZ024879.1, on the reverse strand, counting down.
GAACGACCACAATAGTATCGCCTTACAAGTATCAGTAATTTAAAATTACTGTGGGGCTTAAACCGGTTTACAGGCGCCTAACCTCACCCTTTCTGCAGTTGATCACAACAGCTAGATAGTTGTGATTTTCCTTCTGACGAGTGTAACCAGAGTTATTCATCATCGACAAAGAAATGCTTAATAAAGTAAACGATGCAATGCACTTTGTTCAAACATTGAAACCATGTCACAATTAAAATGTCTATGTACCACTATTCCAAATGATTAATCAATATGTACCACTAAGCAGTTATCTTGCAACTTCAACAAATACTAAATTACCCCGCTTGTAATGAACAAATAGTGTTTATGAGCTTGTTTGTACTGCATTTTTCATGAAAATAGGAAATTAGGTGGTGGTATGTGGTATTTCTTTATTTTTTATTGTTCTGTGTACATCATTACGTCTATATATGTAAACAACTTAACTACAATAGTGCTCTTAAAATTCTTCTTCCTCTGCATAATGGATTTTGGGGCAAACTTCTAAATCTAAAAGAATCATGAGCTTGGTCAACAGGTACCAACCTTTGTAAAATACTGAATTAGGACAGACTGACAAAACTAGTCCTTGCTCAAAAGCTCTCGGAGAGATTTAGCCTTTAAAGAGTCTTTGCCTATATGCAGCATCTTCTGGATGACCGATGCTGATGTGGCCTTTGGGCCTTCAATGCGTCTCAGACGTTCAGCCCCTGATACTTTGCAGTGGCGTTAATACTTAGCAGTGTTTGACGGTGCAGGGATTAGCCTTTTTTGTACAAAAGAGATATTATCTGTAAAATATAAGCATAATCATGAATAAGACAATTAAAGCACCAAAATGGTGCTTACTAGCAGGAAACAGCCAAAAGGAAAGCGACTAATCAGACCAAAGGACCAATGTGTGTGCCATTTGTGAAACAAGTAACAAAATATTGCATCCATTAGCGGTGACCCTTTGAAAAGCAATAGAAAAGACCGAAACGACCTGTTACCGCTTACATTTTCTGATGGGTTGTAGCGGTGTGTTAATTTCAAGTTAAATAAAAATCAAAACTTTTTTAAGGGGATGCCAATTGTTAAAATCTAATACTTGTATAATTTTACCTGTATAAAGAAAAATGACAATTTTTCCAAGGAGACTGGATATTCTTGAAACATTCTTGTATGAGTCATTCAAACATCGAATACAGATTATTTTATGCCCAAAAACTCAGCTCTAGAGGGCTCAGCAGCACGCTTATCAGCATTGGTCAAGTTACTTCCTGGTTTGATTCCGTTGTCATCTGTCTGGCATGCTGGATAAGTTTTACTAAAAGCTACCACCATAAACATGATCTCCAAAAGCCAGACTACAATCTGTGAAAGTTTGTCCACTCGGAGATGATTTCTTCTCGGGGAAAACATGGTATTTATCATATATGCTGAAAACCTTATACAGCAGATACAGTAAATAGTATGATTTCTCCCAAAATATTGACTTTTTGTTCAAAATACTTTAACAGATTGTAGTCAAGACATTGGAGATCATGTTTACGGTGAAAGCTTTTAGTAAAATGTATCCGGCATGCCAGACGGATGACAATGGAATCAAACCAGGAAGTGACTTGAACAATGCTGATAAGCGTGCTGCTGAGCCCTCTAGAGCTGAGGTTTGGGGCATAAGAGAATATGTATTCGATGTTTGAATGACTCATACAAGAATGTGTCAAGAATGCCCAGCCTCTTTAGAAAAATTGTCATTTTTATTTATACAGGTAAAAATTATACAAGTATTAGTTTTTGACAATTGGCATCCCCTTAAGAATAAGAATGCTGCTTTGCACTGACTTTACAGAAAAAGAAATTCCTTGTGTTCAAGCTAAATTGTACAAAGATGTACCCGATGGAAACATTTTGTCATTTCTAAGACAAGTTAATTGTTTATTAAATATAAACTTTTAACCACCAATCTTATTCCATATATCGTTTCTTTACAACCCATCTTACTAAGTGTCACATTTTAATATGATTTCTAAATGTTTTGTCGTTTCACCTGGTTAGAAACGAATGACCTATCAGGTATGATGCGTCGTTAAACAACAACAAAAAAAAAAAAAGAGAAAAAAAAGAAAAAGAAAATATCTGAACTATGGCTGATGTACGGTGAGACTTTTTTACGGCCGCCACACTGCACAACACCAGCTGCAGTAAAAAACTGAAATCCTTTAAGAGCAGTGCAGTGAACATAATGAGAAAGGGGATGGGCCATACCGCGTTTTCGGCTACTTAAGCCTCTTCAATGACAGGTTTAGACATCAACTGCTTAGATTAGGACTCCATCGGACTCCTAACTTCAAAAAAAGGAGTCCAAACACTCTGATGCTGTATCCATGACATGGCAATCACAACTAAAACAATGTGTAAAGGATAGGTTTTCAAGCTAAGAACTTCGTCACGTATCAGCGAAAATTCCTCGGCACAGACCTGCTTATAAATAAATGTTATTCTGGACAAAATCGCTACCAGTCCTGTTCTGTTCGTATCAGAGATTCAATTTATAAAATATCTTTAAAACGTTCTGACCAAAAATTGCAAAAATGGCATTTTACCTTTTACGTAAGTCTTCGTTGAGAGACGGTTCGCTAATGTCTTGGGAGGCCTTCATAGAGAAGAACAAATAATGATTCGCCATGGACAATAAAAGTATTGCTGGACCCATATTTCAAGGTCATTCCTTACATGTCTTTTATTGTCGATTCATTGTCGATTCAGGGTTATCGTTGGCCATTTAGTCTTACCGTGGGTCTCAAAACGTCTCAGTGATGACATTCCCCGATAACAAGGCTCCTGACAGTAAAAAGCAACTTAGAAAGTAATTATATCCCTTATATCCCCTGTTCAGTCGGGCTTCCGTTCTGAACGAAGTACCACCGACAATTTAGTAAGACTGGAAACTTTTATTGGTGATGCCTTTGTTGCGAAGGAGCATGTTGTTGCTGTGTTTTTCGACTTGGAAAAAGCTTATGATACCACCTGGAGACATGGTATTATGCGTGATCTACATGTTCTCGGAATACGAGGCAGATTAGCTACATTTATTGAAAATTTCCTTGCAGATCGCTGGATCCAGGTTCGTGTTGGATCGAACTTAACCGAAAAGTTTGATCAAGCACAGGGTGTCCCACAAGGGAGCATCTTGTCTACAACATTGTTTAATATTAAGATAAACAGCATAATGAACTGCCTGGATCCTAAAACAGATGGATCCCTATATGTAGATGATTTCTGTATGTGTTACAAGTCAAAAAGTATGAGAACTATCGAAAGGCACTTACAGCAGTGCATTAACAGAATAGAAAACTGGGCCTCACATAATGGTTTCAAATTTTCCAAGTCGAAAACACAGTGTGTGCATTTCTTTCAACTACGGAAAGTACACAACGATCCTGAACTTTATTTTGTCCTGGTTTTTGATTCATCAGGATGTTTATCATGATTTATTTGTTTGTTCTTGATGATTCATTGACTAGTTAGAGATTCACTACGAGGACCAAATAACTAACTAAATGTTACGAACCACTACAGAAGCTGAGGGTGAGGTTATGGCCATGTAAAACCGGTTTAAGCCCGCCAGTAACTTTGTGTTACTGATCGTTCCAAGTCGATACTTCTGTGGTGGTTCTTTTTGTTTTATGTCTTGGTGTATAAATTTTTTTTTGTGCTGTTGGCGCCTTATGTATTCATGGTGCATTAGAAAACCAGAAGTTAATTTGACTCTACATTCAGGGAAAAATCCGAATCAAATCCGCACCTTCTAAAAGAAAGTTTTCATCAACTACAGTCTTAATTTATCGACTATCAATGTATTTATACTGATGGTTCAAAAGAAGAAAACAAAGTTGGTTGTGCTACTTTTGCAAACGGCAATTGTAAAACGTTACGTTTACCTGATGGCTCTTCAATTTTCACAGCGGAAGCTAAAGCTATATACTTAGCTTTAGACGCCATAAATGAATGTAACTCAAAGGACATACCAGCCTCGGTTTCTTGGAACCCTTCCCATCTCATCGGTGCTGCATGGGTCGAAGAAAACATCTGCCTTCCTCTGTATATGCTGTTGATTGGCCGCTACCCTCTTGGACCTTTGGTCCACTTTTTCTTGTTTTTTTTGGGGATTCTCTTTGGCTGATTGGGGGAATCCTCCAGATACTGGGAGTAGATTTGTCTCCAGTTCTCTGGAGTACCCTCCCTTAAGCTCGGGACTTGTCCCTGGTCCCCACTGGTTTTCTCCCCTTCCATATCACAAATTGAAACGAGAAAGAGAACCATTAGAACCTTGTATTAATGTAAGGGAAACCTGAGTCTACGACAACAGGGTGGGCATATGTAGGCTTTCATTTGGACTGCTTCCGTGGCCGTGACACCAACACAGGTACCATGATACCACACGGTACAAGTGTCACACTGAACCATAAGATCTCCCCTATCTGGTCTCCTACAAATGCAGTATACAGGCTCATAAGTGCCGGATGTATATCCTGTTTCTGTTTCTGAAGAGTCTCTCGGAAATTTTCCCTGAATTTCTCCAACCACCCTGGTAATATCCTATCCCTACAAGATTTCAAACGATCATGATTTGCGGTGAAAACATTAAAGCATTTCTAAACTTTACCCTGTACGGGTAAGGAGTGAACTTATTTACAATAATTCCCGGACCCTTCCAAGGGCCACACAAGTTCTTGGCCTGTCCTTTTACAGTAGCCGTGTCAAGGATATAGACCAGGTCACCCTCGTCGTAGACACGCGTAAAGACCTTCAAATCATAATAACGTTTCATGATTTCTTGCGCGGACTTGAGATGCTTACGAGCCGTTTAATGCGCTAACTTTATTGCACGTTGCAACTCGGCCACGTGCTCATCCGGTGATACCTCGGACTCGTGGTCCATCGGAACAAAAGATACGTTGCAACTCGGCCACGTGCTCATCCGGTGATACCTCGGACTCGTGGTCCATCGGAAACAAAAGATCCACGGGCTGATTCACTTCTCTACCCAACATCATTTTGTTGGGGTGAAACCTGTACTTCGATTCACCGACGATCGAAGTGCCCCAGCTATCTGCGCTAGATGCAAGTCCCAATTCCGCTGATGCCCATCAACAAAGCACCTAGCCGCGTCCATTAGGGTGCGATTAAACCGCTCCACCTGGCCATTGGTGGACGGTCTGTAAGGCATTGTCTTGTCTTGTGAATGCGCATTGCTTCACAGAGAGCGGCAAACAACTTGCTTTCGAAGTTGCAACCCTGATCACTCAAGATCTCAAATGGGTAACCAAACCTCGAAAAGAAATATTTCACTACCGCTTGTGCAGTGACTTCTGCAGTTTGAGATGGTAGGGGGATACGTTCTACGGCTCAAGTATAGTATAAGCAAAAAGAAGTTCATGAGTTTGGTGTATGAATATATGAAAATAAGTATTCATACGCCGGTCATAATTACTCCATAGCAGCTTTCTTTAAAGTCCTGTAGTTGTGACTGAACGATACAGAGAAATGGCGCCAAAGTAAAGTCGCTCACATTGAATGGCGTTCTTTACTTGATTTTACGTAAACGATTTTGCTGAAATAATATAAATAGTTTTATTATACGTAAACATATTGATAGGTCGACGGATTGACAAGTCGATGGATCGACGGGTTGACAGGTCGACGGTTTGACAGGTTGACGGGTTGTTAGGTCGACGGGTCGACATTTTGACGGGTTGACAGGTCGACGGGTTGACAGGTATTAACCACTTGAGTAGCAAAAACTATTACTCTTTAGCTGTTTTCTTTGATGCACATCAGTTGTGACGTCATCGTTTCAGAAAAAAGGCGCCAAAGTAAAAATTGGTGACGGCGCAAACGTTGATTTACAGGTCCATGGATCGACGGGTTGACAATTCGACGGGTTGACAGGTCGACGGGTTGACAGGTATTAAGCACTTGAGTGGCAAAAACTATTACTCTATAGCTGTTTTCTTTGTTGCACTTCAGTTGTGACGTCATCGATTCAGAAAAAACGGCGCCAAAGTGAAAATTTGTGACGGCGCAAACGTTGACAGGTCCATGGATCGATGGGTTGACAAGTCGACAGATCGACGGTATGACATGTCGACGGGTTGACAGGTCGACGGGTGATTGGTGACGGCGCAAACGTTGATTGACAGGTCATATAAAGGTACTAACCCTTTGAGTGGCACGAACTATTACTCTTTAGCTTCTGTCTGTGATACACATTAGTTTTGACCTCAACGTGACAGAAAAAAACGGCGCCAAAGTAAAGTCATTCTTGCGGCGCTAACGTTGAATGACGGTTTGAATGTTTACGATATAGATTTTGCTGAAATAAGTTACAATTAGCTGTTTGACGGTAAATTGTTGCATTTCTTTTCATGTTCATTTGTCCTGTAGACCCGTCGACCTGTCAACCCTCAAAACTGTTAGTAGCTTACTGAATATGAGAATTGTATACCGTCAAATGAGATTCAGGATTGTCAGTACTACGCCGAATGACATCCAATTACATGAATAAAGGGGTGTGGGAGAGAGAGGTTCATCTTATCTAACATGGCGGTGGTAGGGGGATTATGTTTTGGATAATATTGCTTAGCATGGCATGTCGTAATGCGGTTAACTTAATTACAACGTTTTAGCAAAACGCAGGGATTATTTTTTTTCTTATACTATACTTGACCCAGAATTTCTTTCTGATTGCGCCATTTCCTGGTCATTGCCTTCTTGTACTTTTTTATGTTTGTATGGAGGTTTTATATCCCAGTCAACCATTTTGCATTCATTTTGAAAATGCTTTCATTTTCTTGGATAAGAAAACAATGGTAATAGGTTCTGGGTCCCTGTCTCGGATATTAAACTTGATATGGATATATCGATAATCGCTCACAAATATAAACTTTGACTTTCTGTGACTTTTTGTTTTTATTTCTTTTATACTACTGCAACCTAGTTATTTGACTAGTTACTTGACAGTATCGTTACAGTTCTATTTTGTTTTCTTTAGCTGAACAATTCAAAGATTATTGAGTCCCTGGCTCAAATGACATTATTGCACCAGAGTTCTGATTTGATCTGCCCCAAAACATAATGTAGCTTTTCCCCATGCCCAATGACGGTGAACATGAAATTTGATAAAGATCGGCCAATTGGCTTCAGAGATATAATTGTTTGAAATTGTGGACAGACAGACGACACCGGTTCATTGCTATACTAATTACTCAATCTTATGATCGTTCACAATGCTATCTAACACTCTTTACCGGACTGTATCCTAAACCTTATTAATTGCACCCCGACATTTATATGTTAGTTGTAATCAGCACGCCCGTCGCAGTCTTGTTTTGGAGTGACTGGCATGACTTTGTCGACCTTTCCAACACAACAGACGAAAATCTCTCCAGCACGACTCTGTCTACCCATGTCACGAAGCCCGGTCCCGTGGTCCTGATGTGACCACTACAGTCTGAAGCTGTCAGTCTCGTCCCCCGCTGCAAGAAGCACACACTTTCGTCACACTGGCAAACATCGACAGTTTCAATGATGCCCCCCGCCGCCACTCCCACCATCACCCACATCACAAACGATACCATCATCATCATCACGATCTTTCCTACTCGATTGTTTAAGCGCATTTGAGCTGAAGTGCGTGTTCCAGACCAGATGTGCATCGCGACAGTCACGTGACTTAAACTTCAAAGTAAAAATAGTCATGTGGCACCGCCATTTCTTGGAAGTTTCCACTAGGGGCCACAATAAACACCCTGTTTATTGTCTCCCAGGTTTCAGAAACTGCTACCTGTGTCTGCGACAACGGCATTCTCTTTGATGTTCAGAGACAGGCGTAAAGTTGCATAATAAGTCTACTGTACTGAATTTGGATTTACATAACACAGATGAGGTCGGGATAAAAGTTACAAAATAAAAAAATTGTTTTACTCACTTTGTTTACCATAGTTAGACAGGGAAGCCAGTTTTCAACCGCCCAGACGGCGACAAAATTATTTTGCATCCAAATACTGGGCGGTCGCGCTGGCTGGTCCCCGTCTGCCATCCAAAATAACCAACTATAACCAAGTTATTCTCCTCGTCCCTGTTTTTAATAATGACCCCCGCCTCTTCTTTGTATGTTCTTTCTATAACCCAAGCCGCAATTCCCTTACTCAAGAAGGTACTTGTAAACTCATTTTTCAATACGTGTCTTTGGTAAATGTGGTCTCTGTAAGTAAATGTGAAAGCGCCATCAAGTCTACCGTCAACTCCAAAACATCTACTGCCAATTGTGCAAAGAAAGAAAGAAAAAAGAAAGAAATAAAGAAAGAAGATAAAGAAAGAAAGAAAGAGAAAGAAAGAAAATACTAAACGAAAGAGAAAGGGAAAAACGAAAGAACTTACGTCACAAATTCCATTCTACGGAGACTGGTGTTCAGAACTGAATGGGGCAATGAATTGTGCAGGTCTTATATATGTGGGTCTGAAGTTATTTTCAAGATCAGCCTGCTCAGCCTTTTGTGTAATACGCAGGTGTAATACGCGTTACTTCTAAAATCAACTGAAGTATAGACTCATAGGATCGTTTATTGCAAATAGATTGCCGGTCAAAATTATTATTTTTTTTTTTTTCATCTTTTTTTTTTTTTTTTTTTCTAATTCCATCAATTGGGTCTAGAGGCATTAATACTGGGACAGGTTCTTTTCCTTTCCCTCCCAGGTAGGCCAGCTTAAACTGTCCAACAAGATACTTCTCTGTCTCATCTTCTATTGTCTTACCATTCTCCTGTGGGACCCAGACCCCATTGACAGCGTCAGTGAATTCTTCTATCATGAGTCTTGGGCCTTCTTCCCCCCTCCGGGCATTATATAATGTCAACCTAGCTACTATTAAGGATCTCAGCCAGGCATATGCCTTCACAGTAAAATGGTTTACCCAATATTCAATTTCAGCTTGGACATATGATTTCAATTTCAGAAGATCCTTTTCCTCTGGCAAATTCTTTGGAAGCCTTGCTTTTTAAGTGAATTTTTCCTCGCTTTATATCTGGCACTGGATATTATTTCTGTTAGTTTAGACGTGAAAGCCTTTTTGAAGTTTTTCATGTTCTTTCTTTTAATAATAAGGAGGAGGAGAAAAAGTGAAATGAACAACTGAATGTCAATTATTTTTAATCAAATGTGAGAGCTTCCTGCTCAGTAGAACAAGTTATAAAATAAAAGAAAACTACTAGTTTATAAAACAAAAAGAAACAAAAGGTGGTTCATTGAACTTGACTAGAAACACAACAGATTGCTTGATTATTCATCAAAGGTCTCCGTGGATTTATTCAGCAATACCACTAAAAGGTACAAGTAGGTACATCTGCCTCAATCCCGCTGCTTATGATGGGTCCTCACATGGCGTGAAAGATTTGTCTTGTAGCGGAACTTCTTTCCGCATTCGCTGCACGTATGTTTATAGTCGTCCTCGTGCATGCTAATGTGATCCTTGAGTGACGCTCGTGTCTCGAATTTTGCCTGGCAAATATCACAAGACTATTTGAGGTTTTTTGTATGGCGGCGCATGTGTCTGTTAAGATCACAATTAACGGCAACGGCAGCCCCACACTGCGTACATAAGAATGATTTGGTCTTTTCATGCACATGGCATTCATGCCTTGTCAGATTGGCTTTTGAGAAGAAGATCTTATCACAGCACGAGTATGGTCCGGATTTTTTATGTCTTTGTTCGTGTTGTCGGAGAGTGGAATGGCTCGAACATACGCGTCCACAGTACTTGCATACGCCAAGATCCATTGCTGGAACAAAGAAAAGTTTACGGTAATGAATCATGCAAAAACGAAAAATATACTTGTACTTAGGTCTAGGATTTGAAATTTAAAAAAGCGCCACCCAGGATTCAAAACACTTTTGTTATCACTGGGCAATAAATACCCTAACATTCTTGATTAGTCAGTCAAACCTCAAATTAGGATTGAATCATAAAGAAACACGTATAACCAAGACAGACAAAAAGGTACAAGTAGGCAAAGATCAGGAAAAGGCGCAATCAGAAAGATTCCCACTCCAAAAACCGAGGTGGGAAAAAACAAACTAACAATCAGGCACTTATACCATGAAACATATCGGTGGCCACTCAGTTACCTTATCTTAATTAAAAATATGAAAACATACATAAGGCGCCAACAGCACAAAAAAGTTTAAACACCAAGACATAAAACAAAAAAAACACCACAGAAGTATCGCCTTGGAACGATCAGTAACACAAAGTTACTGGCGGGCTAAAACCGGTTTTACAGGATCCTAACATCACCCTCAGCTTCTGCAGTGGTTCATAACATTTAGTAAGTTCTTCGGTCCTCGTGGTGAATCTCTAACTAGCCAATGAATCATCAAGAACAAACAAATAAATCATGATAAACATCCTGATGAATCAAAAACAAGGACTCACAGATAGAGTAAGCTGCCCGACGATGGAGATTCCAAATGTAAACAATGCTTGACAGACAAAGGGTAACAAAACTTTTATTAATTCCACACTGATGGATGTAAATTCGGTGTGTTCCTTATCTGGAATTTTTTTTTTGCTTATATTCGGCACTGGCTTTACAATATAAATCGATCTGTCGAAAAACAGGGCATTTTTACATGGGACTAAATAATAAATGCCATTTGAGACAACCGTGCTTGTCAAAGTACATTAAAACCTCAGAGAAACGTCACAGATGTCAGATGTCTATGTTGTTTCGGGAAATGGTGTGCTCCCACCCACAGACAAAAATCTGGTTTTTCGAAGCAAGCTCTAGAACGGGCTGATGTCATCTGCTAGGAAATTCAGTGGTTGTTTCGGAACCGTTTCTGGGGTAGCTGGATCATCGGAATACTTTGCCAACAAGCTGTGACCTTAAATATTTACCTGTTTACTTCTCTCTCTCTCGACGGGTGTTTTTCTATATTTTCGTGTGTTCCGAATCAATTACCCACGTGACTGTGACGTAGGTTTGTCACCCTGATATTTATAAAAAAATAAAGTTAGATTTTAAACATACTTTAGTATAGGGGTTGAAAAAGCCATCATTGTTCCTCTAAAATGCAATGAGTAAATGGGATTGGACCATTTTCATTTTTAGAACAATTGTTTTTGTCAAATAGCTAAAATTCTTGATCCAAATGCTAGTTGGTAAAGTCAAGAGTCTGGCTATTTGCTGATGACACAGCCATGTACCTTGCCCTTGACAAGCAAGGAGACTCAGAGATCCTCCAAAAAGACCTTGAAAGTTTAGAAAAATGGGAAAAGCTCTGGGATATGAGTTTTAACCCCTCGAAATGCCAGGTAATTCATGTGACCCGAGGAAAATCACCCTCCCAGACTATTTATTACCTCCATGGCTGTGCTCTAGAAAGTGTATCTTCTGCAAAGTACCTTGGGGTCACTGTTTCGGAAGACCTCAGTTGGTCAGACCATATCACTAACATTACCAAGAAGGCAAATCAGACCCTCGGCTTCATCAAACGCAATATCCGGGTCCATAACAGAGACCTGAAGTCCATAGCTTATAAGACATTAGTGCGCCCACAGCTAGAATACGCCTCTTGCTCGTCTCCAAATTGGTCATACAAGAATAACACATTCCCACTTATTAAAGCGAGAAGATGAACCTAAATGCATTGGCTGTGATACACCATTCACAGTTAAACACGTTCTTTTAGAATGCACTGACTTTGCAGCAGAGCGAATTTCTTGTTTTCAAGCAAATAACATGAAAGAATTGTTCAAAGATGTACCCGTTGGAAAGATTTTATCATTTCTTAGACAAGTAAATCTGTTTTATAAAATATAATTTTTAAATCACCAATCTTATTATTTCATATATCGTTTCTTTACAATACGAGTTCAATATATTTTAACGTTTTACCTTGTTAGACGCTAATGACCCATCAGGGTTGATGCGTCGTTAAACAACAAACAAACAAACAAACAAACAAACAATCACTTGCTGAATATACCAGTACATACACTCGAGAAAAAAGAGCGCTAGGTAAGATCTCAATGCAGTTTGATTATCAATTTCTCACGTTCTCTGATTCTTCATGTGTAGGCCAATGGTAAAATAAGACCAATGGATAGCCCAATAAAGATACATTTTACTTCAAAGCGCCTGGTAGAATAGAAAAAGAACGCAAGGATTCAAACTGAACTTGCATGTACTTATGCGACGGTTTCTAAAACCGAACCTGATAACTCACAAACACGCCTAAATCAGAAAGCCAACAGAGATGCCCCGGGCACTCGAAGATGGGGCGCATCCACATTTTGTGCCGGGATTGCAACCCTAGACGTAAGATAAAAAAAGAACAAATGAGCCGCCACGTGGAAAAACCAACAATTTGATTTCCGAACAGGTCCGACACAAAGTGGGCTATACAAGCACAGAAGATGGCTAGAGACTGGAAATTTTTGATTTAGAAAGTAAAGGAATAGTACTATCAATGTAGCAAAAACAAAGGCGTTAATCGGCTTCGTGGTTACCGCGAAGCTGATCTGCGCCTTTGCTTTCGCATATGCAGATTGTTGGTTTTCTCATGAGGTGGCTCAAATCATAAGCCATATTTATGACACCAAATCAAAGAAGCATTCCGCCTTATTATTTGAAATACATATTGAAACACTCCATTTCTCCAATATTTCTTGTCCATTGCCATCCTGCTAATAATGCTGTCACTCATTCATCATTGTTGAAATGTGAGCGCTCTCCCAGAATATGTTTTTTTTGCGTGTCTAACACCAAAATACGTTTTAGATGATCATATGTGTATTGAATTTCACTATTTCATTATGGTACAAACTGATTCAAATGCTACAACTGTACAAAAACTTCGAAATAAAAGAATTACTCCGTATGGTAAATACTGTCGTGAATATTATTTTTAAATCATTTGATGAACTGTAAGTGTTGTTGTCATTTCAGTGGTAGTACAAGAACTAGAATTAGCAATAAATCTAGCTTTATATGGTCTTTTGTGAAGCTTAGAAGCTACGCAAATGACTTCAGCGACTGAAGTAGCTGTGTCTGTTTCTCTCAGCCTATCCATGAAAATGTTGGTGTATGATATGGTGCCCCCACGGTACTGCGTAGCATCCAGGAATCAATGGTTTCGTCCCGACATGACTGAAAAAGCTGTTGGACGAAAACCCATAGCCAAATCAAAATAACATTCAAGAAACAAGAAGTTTTATCGACGATGGTCTCCTCCGTAAATGTATGCTTATACTCAACCCCTCCTTCTAAGGAGACGACGTAATTGATTTATATCATCATATTTCAAAAGTTTGGTGCTTTAATTTAATTTAAAGTATACAAAAATACGACCTTTTCACAAGTGATTGCAAAAAACAGGAAATCAATTTGGCCAAATTAATGAAGTAGTCTGATTTCGAACCCACAATTTCCAAAGGCGCACATTTAGGTGCTGCATGAGGCATGACTGTGACATAATTTTTATACCAGAACTTGTAATGTGATACAATCATTCAATCCATTCCGGATCAAGTTCATGAAAAAATGTTGCGCATGCGCATATGAATGATTTGAGTATTATAAACTTAATATTATCTTGAAGCCAATTTTGTTCCTCATCAACTGTAATTGTTTTCATTTTTGATCAAGCACGCGACTGTGACCACTGGAGCGTGAAAGTCTATGCATAATTGAAGTCAAAGCGAATCAATTAGAGGTAATCCGAATCATGGTCTATATATCACCACCGATGGGTTTATCCTTCAAATTCTTTGCATGTAGCCATACAGTGAACCTTATCAAATATTCCGAGGACCAAAACATATGCATTTTGCGACAGCATTTTCCTAAAGCCATGTTTTCTCAACCCCACCCCCCACCGAACACACGATGTTACATGGGTGATTTGGATAACGTCGGAATATTATATGATGTTTGTTAAAAACGCAGATTATTTCATTGTTTACACTTAATTTTATAACATGAACACCCAGAATGTAAAAATATACCTTTAGTTCCAAACATCAGACAATTCCAAGTACTTTGAGAGCATCAAATGGCATTATGCGGTTAAACGTGATTCGGAGTAACTACAATGATACCGTTTCAAAGTTTCTAATTAAAAATGTCGTAATATTCGATTTTAGGACGGAAACTTCGTCAAAATAACAGAAAATAATTCGATAAAATATTAGCAACCAATATCGAAACTTACAGGGTACCAAAATTCGGCGAACCGCCTTTGATAACCGTGTGTAAAAGAAAGCTTTTTCTGTATATGAGCCGGGAACCATTGACGTGAACAAGATGTTGATGTTATCATACACGATCATTGAGCGATGGAATGAAACATGTTTGAATCAAGAGTCAAGTGGCCAAGTTCGTTTTTAAAAAATCTTGTTTTATATTTTTGTAAAATTCTTTTGAAAATTATTTTGATCCGGATCATCTTCAGATCCGCTATTTGGCTACAACAAGTGTATAACCCTTTGTATGCGCTATATCGCTTGGATAAAAAAGCGGAGGAGTTTTAAAACGACATATTTTTTTTTTTTTTTTTTTTTTTTTTTTCGAATCAGGTTCTGAAACAGACAGGTTTATTTTCTTCGATGAATCCGAGGAATTTGACGCTGACTGATTCCTGACACTATTGTCATTTCACTGTGAAATATGTATTATTTCTGAATTGGATACAGTATATGTGAGCTTGTTAAACATTAGATAGTCTTCCAACGCGTCTGTATCTTGCAGAGGGTGATGCAAGTTTTTTTCTTCAAGAAAAGGTTTAATAGTTTGTTTTGATAGTTTGATAGCCTATCTTCTATTTCCCTTTTTCCTTCTATAACTGCAGAAACCAATAATGTTGGGATTACTGCTTGACGCTGACTCATGCCTGACGTGCCAAATGTTGATATCTTTGCTACATTAAATTCAACCAATCACTCGCCTGAGGGGATGATCAGGAAGCGATCGACTTACTATCAGAAGATAGATTTCACGATAGATCTATGCTTCTCTCTTTAATTGCACGCCAGTGGGTCGGATGTCACTCTATGAAGAGCTCGACATAAAGCTATTTAATTAAGTTGGTTGTGTCTGGAACTTCATAGTTGCTTGATCCATCGGTGTTCAATTGGAGGATTTCTTCCGGGGGGGGGGGTATACTCCCATATTAGGGCAGTGATGTTTGTGCCCCGCTAAAGACCCCCCCCCCCCCCCCCCCCCGTTTTGAGATTGCAATTTATTTTACTGATCGTTTCAAGACGGTTCAAGTTTCCGTTTTATTTTTTTCATGTTTTGGTGTCGATTTTTTTGTGGTTCACACCTAAAATTACCTGCATCTAAATAATTATTGATTTCAGTTAAAGTAGCTTGAAGAAAAAGCTGTTCAATCGGCTTACTTAATATTCTCTCTGTAATAATAAATAGTATCTATTTGTTATTTTGGATTTTCCCACTTGGGTTGTAGGTTAAGATTTTGGTTCCGATTGCACCAGTTCCCTTTCATTGCTTACTTTCACCTATTTACCGACTTTTGTCATAGTTCCGGGTTTTGCACGCACAGTTAAACGGTTAGTGCAGGGACCACTTTATCTAGCTTTTGATTGGACGATAGTCAAATGCACTTTAACAGTAGTTAAACACGGTACGTGGGAAATGATTCCGTGGTGTGCGTCACGCTATGAATGATTCAATGGGGACAGGAAAATCCAAAAGGCACTTCCAC
Organism: Rugalucina vietnamica; assembly: GCA_964017185.1. Taxonomy (NCBI): domain Eukaryota; kingdom Metazoa; phylum Mollusca; class Bivalvia; order Lucinida; family Lucinidae; genus Rugalucina; species Rugalucina vietnamica. Next base: position 7,218,280 of record OZ024879.1, on the reverse strand, counting down.
TGGTTAGTGAGTCGTATAAGTATTTGAATATATATTCCGTGTCTACTGACAAGACATTCTTCGAGAATAACTTCTTGCAAAAGAAACTTTAGTATGCAAGTCCTTTTATGTATTTAGGGGCGAAATGACGATGCCAATGAAGTGTACGCCGTTTGCTAGCCGTGAATCGTATACTAGTTAAAGTGACTTCCCTTTGATCGATTTCCGAACTGTGTTTAAAAGCAAATTGACGATTGGCTAGATTACGCTAGACCAATGTTTGCCAGCCTTTAAAACACTACATGCCTTCGGCTTACTTAAGGAATAAATAGTTTAGATCGAGAACCAGCCAGTTGTTTTCATTTGGAACGTTCATGCTTTTTCAATAGGTTCCAGCCAAAATCCTATATACGGCTCGACGAGCCGAGCCGTAATCAGAAGTCCCTGGCCACCACAAAGTCTGCGTCAGATTCAAACAGCAAGATTGTCTGCGGCAATGTCATTCTTTATCTTAAAATGTTAGACATCGAACGAGTTCACTTATATAGGTACCATTTTGAAGCACGTGAAAAAATGAACCAATCAGATATACTATTCAGGTAGGAGAGTAAATAACACATGTTGGTTACAATTCTGGGACGTTAACCATCAATGCAAACAACAGTTTATGGGACCATTTCAAGATTTATTTTATTCTGATGAATAAAGACTTTTTGTTTTCTTCCTCTCCATATTTTGAACCCTGTGAATCTTCTGTTTCACTGTCCACATTTTCGGTACATTTTCTGAAAAATGACTGGTGATGTAAGAGCTTCTAGGAAAATAGGCACAAACATACCCAGATGGCTTAATTACACGTGTGGTTCATCTCCCGGACACATAGTGTTTCAAAACTCTTTTGACGATGGCTGTGGAGGCGATGCCTGTAATAAACCCAATAGGATTACATGCTGTTAGTCCCTCTCAAACAGTTTTGATCACATCATTAAAAAAGTAAAAGTGCTACGTTTTCTGTATTTTCTCCCGAACATTCCATGCTAGCTAGAGGTATCTGTCTTCGTAACACACGGTGGTAAGTGCTGACAGCCGAATGCACATTAAATACGTTTTATCTGAAACAACCACTCGTTTAAGATATTCTATTTATTGGTAAAAAATATGGTGTTAAGATACGCAGTATGACGGTAGATTTATAAGATATCAGCTTACTTACAGAAACCTTTAAGCAAATAATGACCATTCTTAAATATTTTGTACTATCTCCAGTTTCTCGTCTGGCAGCAGCTTCTACACTTGATGCCATCACCTTTTCAATTTTGGCTGAGTTCTTTTGTTTCATTTTGAGTTGGTAATTGTCTGCTCCTGTCTTCGAGGAGTGACTCACTTAGAGGTTCAGCCAGCTCTGGTTCATCTTCACGTACCAGTAATGTAATCAGCTTGCGAACCATAGTCGCAGTAAACTTTGGTCCGCTTGATTGACCATAGCCAAGGCAACTGATTTGTCCAGAGCCTGTCGAACAAACTTGGCAGCAGACTTGGATGCTGTCATTGGGTAGCCAACAAACGAGACAAACATTGGTTTGTCGTCTCCACGCTGATACTTGTCACCAACTTGGAATGTCTGGAGCGCAAACTATTTTATCTCCAGGTACTGTATGTCTGTAAAGAAAATCTTATACTACAATATGTGCATCATAGGTCTTCCCGAGCAAGTTTTACTTATCTTTCTTGCTTATTATTGATAACTTCATTCTTTGCAACTGTTTTTCTTGCTAGTTTTAAAGTGTTTTGCCAGCCCATCGAATATGGCATAATCCTACTTCCTCCTGTTATACAGGATTTGAACATCAATGGTAATGTTGTGTCCCTCATATTTCGCAAACTCAGCCTTTATGTAGAGTTGTGCGTTCCAACCCTTTTCCTTTTTAAGCGTATCTTAGCCAAGGGTTCACAAGGTGAGCTTATAGGATGGACATGCTCTGTCGTCTGTTGTCACTAACAGAGACAAACAGTCCAGTATGTCATTTTCTTCAAAATAGCCCAGACCGAAAGATCCACTGACCTCCACAGACACCACCTCCATCTCATTCCTTGCAGCAAAATCCTCTAAGACTTCCAAGTCTTCAGTGTGTTGCATAAGGATGAGACCTATTGGCATCTCCATGTTAACCTTACCAATGAAGTGTTACATCCACAAATTCGAAGATCTATGAAACCGCTTGGCCAATCAAAGCGACAATTGATATAAAAGGTCCTGGTGACCGTCATGGCTATTAAAAGCAAATCAGGGAGAGGAGCTGTAAATAGTTTATATAAAACTCCTATATAAGTCTCATGACCCTGGGATGACCTTGACCAATTTTACTGCAGGGTCAACATAGATCGTCTGTTCATTTGAATGGGAAAATTGACAAAATGTCATTGTCATTTGATGGGAAAAAACGTGAAGGATAATGGTGTGAAGATTTGTGATTCTGAAAAAAATTTGGACCCCAGGTACTGGTCTGCCCCCACCCTGGAGCAATATACATGTATATTGCCATAATGTTGTAATCGCTTGGCTAATCAGAGCCGAATACTTTGACCGGTTCGCTTAACCCTTGACAAATGTATAGGTGGTTCTTTGTTCCATGTTTCAAGTGGTCATCTTTTATAACAATAGCAATCGCCTTCTTTCTTAAAAACGTGTCTTCCGCACATTGGCAATCAACATCATCTGACATATTCAGACAGAGTAGCTAATAATCGCATGTCATTCATTACATTTTTCCTCATATCAATCATCTTGCTTGGAGTTTATCATTATATCTTTAAATAGCTGACGTCCTATTAATAGTATGGTTGGGTCTTTTCTGCAGATGTTGCCTATATTGTCTCTTTGTAATCGCGAAAGAATTACATCGGGAAACTGGTCATCTTTATGGCTAAAAGCTTCGATATGAATTTTATGAGAATCCACTTTCTACAGGCAAGGCTTTCTTTACTGTCCTAAGGAGCTTCGTGGTGGCAGACTCCTCATTCCCATTAACATCAGGCTCTGGAATGCCGTGAAGACGATCGGGAATTCAGAAACACCTATGATCCTCTGCTTCAAATATCTGCCCGTGTGTGTAATTGGTTATTTACGTACAATAAACCTAGCACTACTTGGTTGCTACCATACTTTTGTCACAGCTTGCATCTTTCACGGACCGCGCAATTACTTCTGGAAAAATTATTAACAAAATGCTGATAACCTATTAAAACAAATTACCTATTAAAACAGATTAAAGGGTGGGTATATGGGCGGGGAAATAGATGGGCTGCTTGTGCCTTTGCAAAGCTTTTAAAGTACAGACCGACACAGTGACTCTGATAACTGGTTAACCGCTCTAGTCTGAGCCTGCCCAGGAAAATGGTTTAGTCCAACCATCCATACATATAAAATAACAATAATTGTTAGATCCTTTGGAAGCAGTAAAAATACAGCTAGAAGATGTGCCATATTGTACAATTTCGGGTAATGAGGTACAAGTAGGCAAAGATCAGGAAAAGGCGCAATCAGAAAGAGATTCCAACTCCAAAAACCGAGGTGGGAAAAAACCAAACTAACAATCAGGCACTTGTACCATGAAACATATCTTAAGCCGAATGAGCAGCTATTTTCCCAATAGGTGGCCACTCAGTTACCTTAACTTAATTAAAAATATGAAAACATACATAAGGCGCCAACAGCACAAAAAAATTAAACACCAAGACATAAAACAAAAAGAACCACCACAAAAGTATCGCCTTGGAACGATCAGTAACACAAAGTTACTGGCGGGCTTAAACCGGTTTTACAAAACTTCTCCAACAGGGCTATCGGTATCATAAACTTCGAAAAACATTTTCTAAATTTTATCGTAGACACTATGAATTGATTTCCAAATATAATGTTGGGTTAAAGACGCTTTTAAGTGAGGGCCTTTCGGAACCTGAATTTTATGGTGACTTGGTTTACAAATTTAAGAAACTTAAAGGAATTAATGATTTTTCTTTTCAGTTCAGAAAAATCATAACACGTTACAGACGTATAGGTTATAACTTGAATGTTATGCGACAGTCTGCATGCTTAGTTTTTAACCCAATCATGGTTGATAACTATGCTGCCTTCTTTAATTGCACGCCGGTGGGTCGGGCGTCAGACTCTATGATGGCCCCGACATAAAGCTATTCATTTTAGTTGGTTGGGGCCGGAGCTTCTTGTCTGTTGCTTGGCCCACCGGGGTCCAACTGGTGTTTTTCTTTTGCTCCGGAGTTAGTAGGTTATTCGGCGCCCAGGGATCTCCATCGTCGGGCAGCTTACTCAGTCTGTGAGTCCTGGTTTTTGATTCATCAGGATGTTTATCATGATTTATTTGTTTGTTCTTGATGATTCATTGACTAGTTAGAGATTCACCACGAGGACCGAAGAACTAACTAAATGTTATGAACCACTGCAGAAGCTGAGGGTGAGGTTATGGCCATGTAAAACCGGTTTAAGCCCGCCAGTAACTTTGTGTTACTGATCGTTCCAAGTCGATACTTCTGTGGTGGTTCTTTTCGTTTTATGTCTTGGTGTTTGAAAATTTTTTTGTGCTGTTGGCGCCTTATGTATGTTTTCATATTTTTAGTTAAGTTAAGGTAACTGAGTGGCCACCTATTGGGAAAATAGCTGCTCATTCGGCTTACGATATGTTTCATGGTATAAGTACCTGATTGTTGGTTTGGTTTTTTCCCGCCTCGGTTTTTGGAGTGGGAATCTTTTTCTGATTGCGCCTTTTCCTGATCTTTGCCTACTTGTACCTTTTTACAGGATCCTAACCTCACCCTCAGCTTCTGCAGCTTCATCAGTGACCCTTTATAATAAGAGCTGTCGCAGGACAGCGTAGCTCGCCTGACTTGTGCTTTGCCACGAAATCTATTAAAATCTATGGCCGAAGACATTGACCTCAATGTCACTCAAGTGGGTCGTGATGGTACAGCATAAAACTTCAGACCAATATCTACCAACATGCCAAGTTCAACTTGATCCATCTACATATTTGATATAGACTTATAACATAAAATTTCTAAGTCTGTGACCTTGACCACAGGTATGTCAAGATGCTACAGCATAAAACTTAAGAATAATATCTAACAGCAAAGTATAAACTAGATCCATCCATCTGTTCCAGCCATATACAGTTCAAAACACTTTAACATAAAATTTCAAAGTCTGTGACCTTGAACTCAAGGTTACCCAGGTGGGTCATGATGGTACTGCATAAAACTTCAGACCAATATCTACCAACATGCAAAGTATCAACTTCCAAGAGATATAGATTTATAAAAACTATAACCAAAAACTTTAAAACAAAATTTCTAAGTCCGTAACCTTGACCTCAAGGTCACCCAGGTGGGTCATGATGGTACAGCATAAAACATCAGACCAATATCTACCAACATACAAAGTATCAACTTGATCCATCAAAATTTCCAAGAGATATAGACTTATAAAAACTTTAACCAAAAACTTTATCACAAAATTTCGAAGTCCGTGACCTTGACCTCAAGGTCACCCAAGTAAGTCATGATGGTACAGCATAAAACTTCAGACCAATATCTACCAACATGCAAAGTATCAACTTGATCCATCCACAACTACAAGCGATATAGACTTATAAAAACTTTAACCAAAAATTTTAACACATAATTTCTAAGTCCGTGACCTTGACCTCAAGGTCACCCAGGTGGGTCATGATGGTACAGCATAAAACTTCAGACCAATATCTACCAACAAACAAAGTATCAACTTGATCCATCCACAACTTTAAGAGATATAGACTCATAAAAACTTTAACCAAAAACTTTAACGTTTTGAGCAACGCCGACGCTAACGTCGACGCCGGGGTGACTGCAATAGCTCTTCCTGTACTTTCGTACAGGCGAGCTAAAAAGGTACAAGCAGGCAAAGATCAGGAAAAGGCGCAATCAGAAAAAGATTCCCCCTCCAAAAACCGAGGTGGGAAAAAACCAAACTAACATTCAGGTACTTATACCATGAAACATATCGTAAGCCGAATGAGCAGCTATTTTCCCAACAGGTGGCCACTCAGTTACTTTAACTTAACTAAAACTATGAAAACACACATAAGGCGCCAACAGCACAAAAAAAAAATTAAACACCAAGACATAAAAGAAAAAGAACCACCACAGAAGTATCGCCTTGGAACGATCAGTAACACAAAGTTACTGGCGGGCTTAAACCGGTTTTACAAGCGCCTAACCTCACCCTCGGCTTCTGCAGTGGTTCATCACATTTTGTTAGTTCTTCGGTCCTCGTGGTGAATCTCTAACTAGTCAATGAATCATCAAGAACAAACATACAAATCAAGATAAACATCCTGATGAATCAAAACCCTTTATAAAACTGGCAGCGAAAGCCAGACATTTTGCTGCAATTTCAAGAATTTACATATGTGTAGTCTAAATCAAAGTCTCAAATTCCCAAAGGGGACAAATAATCAAAATACTGTTAAGAAGATGATTCTTAACATATAAAAATTTGAAATACTTCATATATATTCACTGATCCCAAAGGATCAAAAGAAAAATTTAATCTGCACTATGGATGATGTACGGGTAGACTTTTTAGGGCCGCCACACGGCACAACACCAGCTGCACTAATAGCAAACAAAAATAATTGTTAGATCCTTTGGAAGCAGTAAAAATACAAAGCTAGAAGATGGGCCATATTGTACAATTTCGGGTAATGAACCTTCATCAGTGACCCTTTATAAAACTGGCAGCGAAAGCCAGACATTTTGCTGCAATTTCAAGAATTTACATCTGTGTAGTCTAAATCAAAGACTCAAATTCCCAAAGGGGACAAATAATCAAAATACTGTCAAGAAGATGATCAGTGAATCTAACAATTATGTTTATTCTTAACATATAAAAATTTGAAATACTTCATATATATTCACTGATAAGCCTTTTTATTTGCTTGGGTGGTTATGTTTATGAGAAGGCATAAATAGGCAACGACCATTTCATGCAAAATGAAAATAATTAACTAAAGGCGATTAAATCTACAGGTGCGTTCACTTATGAATATACCCCTGTATTATCCAGAAATGAATTGACAACTTTTCTTGTTTTTGAACAATCGTCACTGGCAAGAAATAGACAACAGGATGAATTTGTTTATATAAGATGTTAAGTATGTCTATAAAATATTAACTCTGTATATTAAACTTCCAGATCGTGTGATGTTGTATGCCTAAATTGATTACATAACATATGGAGGTACAAGTAGGCAAAGATCAGGAAAAGGCGTAATCAGAAAAAGATTCCCACTCCAAAAACCGGGGTGGGAAAAAAACCAAACAAACAATCATGTACTTATACCATGAAAACATTTCGTAAGCCGAATGAGCAGCTATTTTCCCAATAGGTGGCCACTCAGTTACCTTAACTTAACTAAAAATATGAAAACATACATAAGGCGCCAACACCAAGACACATAACAAAAAGAACCACCACAGAAGTATCGACTTGGAACGATCAGTAGCACAAAGTTACTGGCGGGTTTTAAACAAAAAATTGGCTGATATTCGAGTTTCAAAGATTCCACAAGGAACCATTGTTAATGGTTTGTAATTTTGTTTATAAATAATAAAAAGAAGAGCCATTTTTGTACTGAATGGCTATACGACTGAAAATTTGGTGTCTTTATGAGCACTATTTTTTAGAGTTACACCCTAATTTTAATTTATTGTACAATTTATAATTTTGTAGTAAAACGGTTCTTACAATATAAAACTAAGCATGTCAGTGTTATTTTGCAAGAAAACTAATATTCTACCAGGACGGTTTACGAACAAAGCTTGCTGGTGGGCTCTTTTATGAGGTAAGCATGCCTTAAAGCACTGTGGAGTCACCTATGGCTTTGTATTCTGACAAAACGTGGGTTGACATTTCATCATACAATTCATGGTTTGTTGTTTGGCACAGAATACTATAGGGGACTGGGACTTTCACAGAGAAACTTTCATAGTTAGGCTATCTCTCACTGCTCATATTCATGATATTTAAATCCTCTTGTTTAGGCATAAAGTCAAGGAAATTACCAGGACATTAAAAGACAGACGTTCCTCTAATATCAATAATAGGGATGAATACAAAGAACATTTGCTTTAAATACTATTTTGACATCCTTTATTGGCATGTTAATTTCCTTGACTTAATCGCTGTAGAAGACGTTTGGAATATCACGGAGAGGAGTTGTGAGTCACTGTCTAACAATAAATTTAGCCCACTTAGCCCCTCGGTTCGTAGGAAACAATCATGAATTGTATGATGAAAAGCCAACCCACGTTTTGGCAGAATAAAAAGTCATGAATATCATAGTGCTTTAAGACATCCTTACCATATGCAGGAACCCACTAGCAAGCTTTGGTCGAATAACCGCCCTAGTAGAATATTTGTTTTCTTGCATAATTATACTGACATGCTTAGTTTTATATTGTAACAACCGCTTTACGATGAAATTCTAAAATGTACAATAAATAAGAAAAATGGTGTTACTCTGTAAATAGTGCTCATAAAGACACCAAATTTTCAGCCGTAGTACAAAAATGGCTATTCTTTCATAATTTACAAACAAAAGTACAAACCATTAACCATGGTTCCTTGTGGAATCTTTGAAACTCGAATATCAGCCAAATTTTTGTTAAAAAATAGCTCCATATGTTATGTAATCAATTTAGGCATACAGCATCACAAGATCTGGACGTTTTATATACAGAGTAAATATTTATAGACATACCTAACATATTATTTAAACAAATTCATCCAGTTGTCGCCATTAACGATTGTTCAAAAACAAGAAAAGCTGTCAATTTATTTCTGAATATCGCAGGGGTATATTAATAAGTGAACGCACTTGTAAAGAAAAAAGAAAAACTTCAGGATTTGATAGAGTGGACCTTCAAAAGGGCATTAAAAACTATGGTTCACTTTATTTGGCATGTAATGACAGAAAGGCTTTTTTCACTTCCTCTGACCAAAGTCGGTATACACTTTGGTCATGTCAGAATGTGTGCGACGCCTTATCCTATCTCTTGGATAATATTTATATTAGATTTGGGCAAGCTTTTCAATTTTCTAAGATTCAGTACAATATCACAGTCTTTTAGTTTACCTAGCATTTCTGTGCCTTTCTCGTGACCTTGGCCTTCGTCTCCTGTCATGTGACCTCAACCTGGAACGACGCCGTCCGTCGGGGGTCCTGGAATCAAAGGTAAACAATGAAGGCCAACTTCTTTATATAGAACAAACAGCTAATGGACAGCAAATGAACGCATCCTAACTGATTCTTGACTAATACAACATTGCAATACTTAAAGATTATTCCGACAACATGGGAAATTACTCGTGTTGAGAGCTATGTATCGCCAGCTTCGGATTTTGAAAATGGAGGACTCATGTAAAACAAATTTAACAAATAATTGTCTAAATAGCGTCTGTACAATTTGATGAAGTTTTTGAATAGGAATAACGCCAATGACGTCAGAATAAAGGCGACGTTACCTTGCAATTGAGGTCTATTTCGTGCGACGATTTTTGGCGCCATGACTTTGAAATTTGCGACACTGGGCTTATTAAACTACACGTTAATTGTACAAGCAAGCGTTATGTTCTCAACTTTTTACTGAATATCAACTAAGAAACATTGCGCTACATATTCAGATATAACATTATGGTCTACAATCTTCAGTGCAATTTAAACACGTTCAAAAATCTCGAACATCGTTAGCAAAATCAAAGGGGGTGGGGTAATATAGCTGTCTGTAGTATTTTTTTTCTTTTCGTTGACAACATGATTTTTTCTCACCAAATCGCTTGTTATAAGATGGTCTTGCACTGAAAAGTTAATCGCGGAAATTTATCGGTGAGTTTTTGAATGATATTAGATTTGCTTCGATAACAAGGATGAAAACAAAATAGCCTTAAAAGCACAAATTTACAAAATATCTATTCGTAATACAACTTTTAGGCAAAACACACACTTGATGATGGTTATATACACTCAACAACGTCTAGTTTTGGTGAAATGTATGGTGTGTGAATAGTACTGATGGTACTTTTCGAAATTTTCATTGCCAAAGCGAAAAGGGCATTTTTTTTCGGCACACGCAAGGGGTGTTCTTTCAACTGGTATAAATCAAAATTAAGCCTGGTGACCCCCGCGTTTTATTTGCCCAGTGCAAAGTAAACATATCAAAGTATCTTAAAAATAAAAATAAGAAAAAAATATCGAGCCGTTTAAATCAACCTTGTGGTCGGCATCATCCTTAAATACTAAAATATTTGAAGTCGGCAAGAAAATCTGTAGACCTTCAAATAAGCTAACCAACTTTTCACTGTCATTTATTCGCCTCCAGACTTGTGTATAGTACCACAAGAATCAAGAAATAAAAATGAAAATCTATCTACGATAAAAATGGTAATGCGAACTCATGTGTAATTGTTTCACCTTTTCTATTTTTCAAGATAGTTCACATCAAAATTTTGGTATATTATCGATTCTTCCAAATCAAATTACTATTACACGACAATTCTTTTTGACGCGGTTAAAATGTTTTTTTATTTTTGTAATCAAGTGACAATTGCATCAATTATCGTTTTATTCCAAAGTATAATAATCCCTTTAGCAGATTTACAGTGGTGTTATGGCTAAAAACCCAAATTAGCCGTTAAACGGCTAATTGTAAAATTTCACGGCGAAAATGTGTGAAAAATAAAAGTCATTTTCGGAAAATTAACCGGTGGTTTTTAAAATTTCCTTTAAACAGCAAAGAAAACAAACAAAAATGCATTCTTAGGCTATGGCAAGTAAGCACATACCCCATTTGACTGTTTTAAAAAAGTTTCATAAACAGAAGTCATATCCGTTTGCTGTTCTTCCGGTCTGAATGCAAGAATTTTTAATTTTGATTGTACAGTTACTGTTTTCATTTTCTTTTAATTTTTATGTACCATTGTATTGAGTGAGGATAAAATAACTTGTCCAAAGCAATAAATTGATAGGAACAAAGCAAATAGTCCCAGTAAAACAGTTTTAAGTTAGTGCTTTATTTGGCGCGCTTTGCCTTTGTTTTTAAACTGTACCAAAATAAAGCACCATCTTTACGCTGCTTTGCTGGGACTGTTTGTTTGGTCCCCCAAAAATGATTGTGTGGGGCAAGTTGTTCAATCTCAAAACAGTACAATGGCACATAAAACCCCCAAACATTACTAAATGATAGTTGTAAAATCAAAATTAAAAATTTCTGCATGCAAACCGGAATGTACGTACAGTAAACGGATATGACTTCTGTTTATGAAATTTGTCGAAAGAGTCTTGTGGGATATGTGCTTACCTGCCATAGCCTAAGCATGCATTTTTGCTTGTTTTCATTGCTGTTTAAAGGACTTTTTTAAAGCCACCGGTTAATTTTCCCAAAATGCGAATTTTCAAAATTTTGTAAAAACTTCACATTACTAAAAATTCAAAATGTTTTATTGCTTTTCCGTTACTGCCATGGTGCAGATGACATGTACAATAAAACTCATTGAAAATTTTCATTTGTAATCAATTTTTCTCCAAAATTGCAATTTTACATCTTTTGCCCCAAAATTTTTGCATTATCATCGACATCATTGAATTTGCTGCAAAGTCAAAGATTCGATATTGGAATTAACCAAAAATAATGTTAGAAATAAAAATAGTTCTACTTGGTCATAAAAAATATCAAAAATAGGGTGGTGCACGATTTTTGATTTTCAGTATATATAACATTAGCTATGAATTACTCTTTGCCGACTACATAATCAATATAATACATTCAATTACAAATTACATAATTATCATAAAAGGTAACATATATCATCTTGAAATACACTTAACAATGGTCTGTGTTGTGATACGTAGCGCAATTTGCAGCGAGCTGTTTATTTTTAGTGTGGTTTCTGCTTTCCTCTCGTACATCTATGTTCATTATGCATCATGTCAGAATCACTCCTTTTGCTATAATGTTATTGTCTACCTTCGGTAATAAGGAGCATGGTATTCCTTGCGTTGATTTGTTATTCCTTGGCGGTGTTTTCCTCCTAGGGGACTTTGATCTTTCTCTCTTCGGCTCTTTGTTCTCCGGCTGTCCTGTCTGCTCCCTTTGTTCTTTAAACCAGCCATGTTGATTACTGAGGATCTGGTTGTTAAGTTCCAAGTTCTGATTAAGGACTGTCAGTACATGTATTTGTAACTTTCCCAGGGCCTCAACCCTCTCGATACTCCCGGCGATTGCTCTTAGCAATTCCAACTTTTTGGGTGTAGAAGATTCAGATGTAGAGGAGGAAGCGGGTAATGCTCATATAGAAATAACTGGTGAATTGACGACCGGTGACTTTGGAGTGCGCGGTGCAGGAACCTTGACATCCTACAATAGGGTGGCCGGAGTTTCATCGAATCTCATCAGATCACTTAAATCAATGGTCTCGAGATCATCTAGATTCCCAACCGTACAGGTGAGTGTGGGCGTCTGTTTGCCTGAAGTCGTAGCAGTGATTGTGCGTTGGACCGGCCTCCTTCTAGCTTCCCAAACCTTCTCGTTTTCTTCAGGGGTCAGGGATTTATAAATTTCCCCTTTTTGAGATATATTGAAGCGTCCCCCGCAATGTTCACAAAAGATTAATTCGTGAAACTGCCCTCAAGGCGGCTGGTGTTCTTCTGATGTACGACACTCTTCATAAAGTTGCACAGACCACAGTAGAACGGTCAAATAGGTCAAATATTTTACCTTGACATCTTCAGTGCCCGATGGTGATACTCCAGAATGGATAAATTGGCCTCTTTTTGAAACAAGATCAAACTAGAAATTGGCTGAAAGAAGTAAAAACTTAACTTTAAATCCTCCTGATCTGCGTTAACCTTTTTTGTGCCAGCACTTCAGCTCTACCAAAATTGCTGAACCCAGTGTCTGATAGATCTAAGGATTTTATTTCTTTCTTCACATTTTATGTCGTACCCAAGTTTAAGAGCCGTGGTAGGTGACTTTAAGTCTTCTTCATCATCCATATCAGGTGACGCAGTTAATGTTGTGCTTATAATAACCAGGTCAAAATTATCTCGTTTAAGGAAATAGCTTCAGTCTTCCGATGTTTGACAGATGTTTCTGAGGTTCAGCAGGAGACGAGCAGCACCCCGCATTCTCGAGGATGTGTAGTACTTGCGTTTTAACTTTTCCTTTTTGCATCAGCCATAAGTTGGAAATAAACCTTGTAAAGCAAATTCTGAATAGATTTAGCCCTCAGCTGCATATGTTTGAAAATCTGTTGTTCAAAGGCGATACTTCTGTTGTGGTTCTACTTGTTTTATGTCTTGGTGTTTAAATTGTTTGTGCTGTTGGCTCCTTATGTGTGTTTTCAAGTAGTGGAAGATTTTACATGTCTTGGAGTTCTTTTTGATCGTAAACATTTTTTCATACCACATATCAAGTACTTAAAAGCCAAATGCCTTAAAGCATTAAACTTGCTATCACACACAGTATTATTATCACACACAGACTGGGGTGCTGATCGCACTGTCCTTCTCCAGCTATATGGTTCCCTCATTCGTTCAAAATTATATTATGGATCCATCGTGTATGGATATAATATTGCAAGTTTCTAAATGACAGGGCATAACTGAAAGATATGCCAGACAAGCGTGTAGAGCCTGCACACTTAATACATTTTTAATGCTTTAAATATTCATAGAATTGACCTTGTCATGCGATTTTGTAACATTCCTCTGATCATGCAACAAGTCAAGTCTGGAAGATATACTACATTGTTGTTGTAACTTTCCTTTCTGTATTCTATATATCAACAATTATAATTATTTGGTGCCTAAGGAACTGCAACACATCAATTCAATCGCAATTCAATACAAGCTGTGTCATTAGAAAAAGTCTATTTGAATTTACAAAAGACACAGATAAGCTGCATAGTTATTGTAACACCTATGTATTTGCTATGTAGATAATACAATCATTCTACTTTCTATATCCAAAGTTTCAGGTTTCAAATAATCTTCTGTGGCTGTTCATTATACTCGTTTTTGTCAGTCCATTTTCATATTTGTGCAGTTCTGGTTCTTCAATTACTATACTTGTCTCTGTCATTGCATTTTCAGTGTCTTAAATTAAACTATTCATTGTTAGCCAAAATCCTTTTAGTCCTCTTTTTGAATAGTTCCACCTATTCATAGCTCCCACCAGATCTCTTACCCACCATCGAGGATAGCCTCTCCATCCCCGATCAGGAGATTTTTTGTTTTGTTCTTCCTTTTGTTTTTGCTTTTTCGTGTATATTGTAGAAAGCTGTCATTGACCACCACTTTCACCACATTTTATTTCTCGATTACAATAATGAATGTACCTCCTGTATTACATCATTAAATGTACAAAATGTAACATACTAATCATGTGTGTCGTTGTCGAAAGGTACAAGTAGGCAATGATCAGGCAAATGCGCAGTAAGAAAGAAATCCCCACTCCGAGGTGAGAAAAATCCAAATGGACAATTAGGTACTTATATTTAGAGAACATATCGTAAGCCGAGTGAACATCCATTTCCCAATAGAGTGTCGTTATCGAGTGTTTCATTGATCATTATTTTGCAGTTGTCGTCGCCGTTAGGCTACCAAGGTTAAACTGGTTGAATAAAAGATGTGACTGTTGCCTCAAGTCTCGGGCATATTTTCTGTAGGTCCTCTTTGAGTAAACTAAGTCTCCTATATCTTATTTAGTCGAGATTCTGTAGGTCCTCTTTGAGTAAACTAAGTCTCCTATATCTTATTTAGTCGAGAAGACAAACACAAATGCATAGGCTTTGTCTCCATCGTTGGGCAGCTTACTCAATCTGTGAGTCCTTGTTTTTGATTCATCAGGATGTTTATCATGATTTATTTGTTTGTTCTTGATGATTCATTGACTAGTTAGAGATTCACCACGAGCACCGAAGAACTTACTAAATGTTATGAACCACTGCAGAAGCTGAGGGTGAGGTTAGGATCCTGTAAAACCGGTTTAAGCCCGCCAGTAACTTTGTGTTACTGATCGTTCCAAGGCGATACTTCTGTGGTGGTTCTATTTGTTTTATGTCTTGGTGTTTAAATTTTTTTTGTGCTGTTGGCGCCTTATGTATGTTTTCATATTTTTAATTAAGTTAAGGTAACTGAGTGGCCACCTATTAGGAAAATAGCTGCTCATTCGGCTTACGATATGTTTCATGGTATAAGTGCCTGATTGTTAGTTTGGTTTTTTCCCACCTCGGTTTTTGGAGTGGGAATCTCTTTCTGATTGCGCCTTTTCCTGATCTTTGCCTACTTGTACCTTTTGATATACCAGTTACAGGTTTTCTTCGCAGAAAAGTTATATCCCGGGTTTCTGACCGCTTCAGTGAGAAACCTAGGATAGCCGATGAGAAACCCTGGTTTACCGATGAGAAACCACGGATAGTGAACCATCCTAGGTTTCTTGCATAAACCTAAGATTCCCGATCATAAACCTAAGTTTCTCGACTTATTGTGCAAACGGCTTGCCATACACTTCGGGAAAGTTCCGTCACGCGCGCATCATCCTGTATCCCACGTGATTACCATTAATACGTGTTACTACATAGCAATGTCTTATTGTACAGACATTGTCCGGCCACGTCTTGTCTGAATGATTTCCAGAAAGGTTCCCACACCTTTTCTCAGAAAACATGCACTTGCATTAACTTCTCGTTCAAGAAGCTTGCAACACTTTGTCAGAAGAGCCAGTGATGTGTTTCACATCAAGATGACGTAATAAATGTATAAAAACAAATCAGTATAACCCGCTACTTTTCTGCTCATGGGGACACTTTACACGCGCCTGGGAAAAGGAACAGCAAATGGTCAATTCAAATGTAATTTGTCACTAGGGTGACGCGGATATCAAGCCAAATGATTAACTGCTCTTGCTGTCTCATGTTCACTTATCACTTCAACAACGTGCACCAAACTTCATCAAACGTGTTGCTCTGACTTGATGCCGAAACAAAGTAAAGACGTCTACGCCTTAGCGGTGACCCATAGAGGATGGATGTCCAACCAATAGGAAAGACCGAAACGACCTGCTACTGCTTTTACTCTGAACGGTTGTAGCGGTGTGTTTATATATTTAAAGTCAAAAGATCTATTCTCTTAGCTGAACCAAGGTTTACAGTAACAAGTTTGGCATTGAAAACATTGTTGAACATATTTCCTGGTCTTGTTATAATAAATCGATGGACGATTATTTTTGGCACTTCTTGGCCATATGATGTGTTCCAATTACATGTATTCAAATGTTTTATTTTTGCACCATAAGAAGTTGCAATGAAAATTCAAAAATACTCGCAAGGATATGAATTCTAGAAAGGCCTAGGGAGTTATAAGTCAGGGTCCCGGCGGTGGCACTCTTAAAATTTTTTTGACCCCATGCTCGTTCCACGTTATTTGAAAACACCCCCCTTATGTCGCAAAAACAAGGACTTCCTGGAGCATTTTTACCCCACTTTCTTCGCAAAAACAAGGACTAACTGCTGTAAAAATACCCCCTTTCGCGCGAAATCAAGGATATTTGACAGATTTTATACCCCTTTTATCGCAAAAACAAGGACAGCCTACTGTCAAAATAACCCCCTTTTCAGAAAAACAAGGATATTGTACACAATTATTACCCCCTTATATCGCAAAAACAAGGACAACCTGCTGTCAAAATTACCCCTTTTTTGGCAAAATCACGACATTGTACAAAGTTATCACCCCCTTTTATCGTAAAAACAAGGACAACCTACTGTCAAAATACCCCCCTTTTTTTCGAAAACCAGGACATTGTACAAAATTATCACCCCCTTTTATCCAACCAACTAGTAAAGTCAAACCCACCCACCAACTCCGTGATTGACCAACTTTTGAACCATCCAAATTCGTGTGCGAAATTGCTATTTTAACTCTACATCCTTACCAAGCTCGTGCTGCCCCGGTGGGCAACCGCAGTATGCACACCTAACTGCCCCAATTTCAATGAAGCTACAGTCAGGGCAATTTCGGCAGGCCCCACGCCGATTGCCCCGACAATCGACGTCCATTTTAGTAAGTTTTGGAGCCAAGAAAAAATCCGACACAAGATGGAATATCCTCGTTGATTGGTTGATTTTATATGCATCTCATCATTTATTTGTTGATTTTAAAAATCATTGTCCAATAGAAAAACGTTTTATAAAATTTGACTGGTTTGGTTTCCACAAAAAATTACGGAAAGTCCTCCCGTTCCCGTAAGCGTAAACGAAAACACCATTTCTGTGGGAAACGCGGAGGGGCGGAATTAAAATACCCCTTAACGCGGAGGGGCTGAATTTAAGTACCCCTAACGCGGAATTAGAATCAGATAAAAACACCCCCTTTCCATCGAAAAATGCGGCGAGAGATTTTAAACACCCCTAAACGCGGAAATACAGTGAAATGAAAAACACCCCTAAATATGGAAAACGAGGAACCCGATCTGAAATTACCCCCCTTTTTCCCGAAAACGCGGTCCGCGTTTTGACCTCAAAAGTACCCCCTTTTCCGCGATTTTTGGAACAAGCATGGTCCCAAAAAAATTCAAGAGTGACACCACCGGGGTCAGGGTGTTTTAAATTGTTGTTATGCATCGTTACGTGCGACTTTGTCTTTGCTTTGCGACGTTAGTGGAACGAAAGCCGAAGTTCTTAGTCGCGCTGTTGAACCAGAGAAAAACTGTACACTGTATGTCATTGTGAATGATTTTTACGTATTTCTCCATTCAGGACTTGACAATTTTCAACAAAATCACAGTAAATGTATTTTTTGCTGCAATAAAATAGTCAATTTTAAACCTCTTTTCGAAGAGTATGTCTTTAACAAATGGCAATCAAAATTGAACAGGGTGGACTTCAACAAATTGAAATGAATTGAACCTCGTGTAAAACGACTAAGATTAATTCACATACTTTCCAAACGGGACGAGATGTCCTTTCCCGTCTACAAATTGGTCATACACGATTGATACATTCATATTTGGAATATGGGCCTCCATGATAAACAGATGGACTGCTTGTGCCTCCAGGCAAGCTTCTAATTTACTAACTAACCATCTGATTACTGGTTAACCGCTCATGTCTGAGCCTGCTCAGGAAAACTGTTTTAGTCAAACCAACCAAATATATAAACATTATTTATTGACTTAGTTGGGCGGTTCTTTAAATTATGAAGCACGTTTTGAGAGTCATGACATCATGTTGCTAGAAAATGTCCCATAAAATGGAATAAAAGCGTCCAGCTTGAGGTCGATGTGTTCCTCGAATATTTGCCCCCTTCAGTACATCCTTCTTGCAAACCGGGCAGATCAAACATGGACCATCAGCCATGACCTTTCTAATTGACCGCCCCGTAACCAGATTTTTGTGGTTTTCTCGACCATAATGAACCCTGACCATTTCCAGCCACATGGCATTCTGTTTTGAATAAACTTCTGTATTTTTCAAAAAATCCTTCCATTTTCAATTCCAAAGTGAGGCTGAAATTTTCAATTGGTGTATGAATACATTTGAGCATCATACTCCATATCCATTCGACATGACCATGCTTTTAGTGTTGACCATCTGATCACTCCTGAATTAGTATATACAAAAAGGTACAAGTAGGCAAAGATCAGGAAAAGGCGCAATCAGAAAAGGATTCCCACTCCAAAAACCGAGGTGGGAAAAAACCAAACTAACAATCATTTACTTGGTACTTATACCATGAAACATATCGTAAGCCGAATGAGCAGCTATTTTCCCAATAGGTGACCACCACACATAAGGCGCCAATAGCACAAAAAACAACAACACCAAGACATAAAACAAAACGAACCACCACAGAAGTATCGCCTTGGAACGATCAGTAACACAAAGTTACTGGCGGGCTTTTCCTGATCTTTGCCTACTTGTACATTTTTAAACCGGTTTTACAGGCGCCTAACCTCACCCTCAGCTTCTGCAGTGGTTCATAACATTTAGTTAGTTGTTCGGTCCTCGTGATGAATCTCTAACTAGTCAATGAATCATCAAGAACAAACAAACAAATAAATCATGATAAACATCCTGATGAATGAAAAAACCAGGACTCACAGATTGAGTAAGCTGCCCGACGATGGAGAACCCTGGGCGCCGAATAACCTGCTAACTCCGGAGGAAAAGAAAAACACCAGTTGGACCCCGGTAGGCCAAGCAACAGACAAGAAGCTCCGGCCCCAACCAACTAAAATGAATACAGTGTTCTTTATACCACTCTGATTTTCTACCTCTAGTGGAATATCTTACCTAGGCCTCGTCATCAGACTGTCTGTAGAGCTGCTCTCTTCTGCCGCTCTGTGGCACAGATAGCCCCATCCAAAATCTGGCTCGGGTCTGTTTATTTACCTGTGGCCAGGAGCTGGCTGTACTCTGTCACCATTTTGCTTACCTCATCTGAAATACAAAATGAAAATGAATATATACAAGAAATTAGCTTTACAATAACGTTTTTGCTGTATCAGACTTATTGTTAAATCAATGACAAAGGGAAAGCTCCTCACTGTTAAGCTAATTAGCTAATATATATGTGTATGTGTATATATACGGCAACGGTAATATTGCATCGACTGACGGCAAGGGTTTTACACCTCGGTACCAGAACGTTTCCGAGGATGAGGAGCCAAATCTTGCTTTAGTTACCCGCGTCTTAGGGTCACCGATGACCGGTCACAATCTAGACCAATCAGAAACCAGCGT
This sequence comes from Rugalucina vietnamica, assembly GCA_964017185.1. NCBI lineage: Eukaryota > Metazoa > Mollusca > Bivalvia > Lucinida > Lucinidae > Rugalucina > Rugalucina vietnamica. Next base: position 7,198,449 of record OZ024879.1, on the reverse strand, counting down.
CACGCCTGAACGCTTCGCTGATTAGATGCTAAAAACTGCATTCTGCTCGCGCGTGCAAGGACCACATTGCGCGAGACACGCCAATCAGGAACGGTGACTCATCTCGGTGTCAAGGCAACTATCAAGATGGCGGCAAAAAGCAAAATGCGAAACACACACTAACTGCAAAACATGTTTTGTGCCATTCATATTTCTCAGGGACTTTGTCGGACAATATTGTTGTGTTGGATATATTCCAGGGACATTACCTAAATAATCCATAACAGCAATAAGCAGGGAACAAGCGCCAACCGCTTGAAATTGCAAGGTAAATATGCGGCCAAGCAGAACTCGAATTTCCAGCTGATGTTAACGACCCCCTGGGACACTTCAATAGTAGTTGTCTCTTGCAGGTTGTTGACTGTGGATGTAGTAGGTGTCACTTGCAGGGTGTAATAGTTGTCACTGGCACGGTGTTGACTGTGGATGTAGGAGTTGTCAATTGCAGGGTGTTGTGGATGTAGATGTCGCTGACACGGTATTGGCTGTTTTTGTAGTTGTCACTTGCAGGATGTTGACTCCGGATGAAGTAGTTGCCACTGGCACGGTTTTGACTGTGGATGCAATAGTTGTCCCCAGCAGGGTGTTGACTGTGGATTTCATTGTTGTTCCTGGCAGGGCGTTGATTCCGGATTTAATAGTTGGCACTGACAGAATGTTGACTGTGGATGTTGTAGTTGTCACTGGCAGGGTGCTGACTGTGGATGTAGTAGTTGTCCCCAGCAGGGTGTTGTTACTGGCAGGGTTTTGACTCCGGATGTAGTAGTTGGCACTGATAGGATGTGGACTGTTGACGTAGTAGTTGTCTCTGATAGGATGTTGACTGTGGATGTAGTAGTTGTACTGGCAGGGTGCTGACTGTGGATGTAGTTGTTGGCACTAGCGTTGTAACGTGTAATGACTTTTCTGAACTGAACAGAAAAATCATTCCTTCCTATTAGTTTTTAGCTCACCTGAGCCGTTAGGCTCACAAGGTGAGCTTATAGGATGGCCATGATCCGGCGTCCGTCCGTCGTCCGTCCACAATTTCAAAGATCTTCTCCTGTGAAACCACTTGGCCAATCAAAGCCAAATTTTATATGAAGCATCTATAGGAAGGGGGAACCAATGTGTATATAAGAAATCCAGGTCACATGACCAAGATGGCCGCCATGCCCATATATGGTAAAAACCCTTCAAAAATCTTCTTCTCCAGAACCGGTGGACCGATTTCAACGAAACTTGGCATGAAGCATCGATGGCTCAAGCACTTCAATGTGTATATAAATCATGGCCCTGTGATGACCTTGACCTATTTTACAACAAGGTCAACATAGGTCGTCAATGCATTTGAATGGGGAAAACTTTTAAAATGTCATTTTAAGTAAAAGTCTTGCAGGAAATGGGCAGTAGGACTGAATATTAATGATTCTGAAAAAATTTGCACCCCAGGGTCTCATATGCCCCCACCCCGGGGCAATATACATGTATATTATCATAATATTCAAACATCATCTCCTCTGAAACCGCTTGGCCAATTAAAGCCAAATTTTATGTGAAGCATCAATAGGAAGGGGTAACCAATGTGTATATAAACAATCAAGGTCACATAACCAAGATGGTCGCCATGCCCATATATGGTAAAAACCCTTCCAAAATCTTCTCCGGAACCGGTACACTGATTTCAAAGAAACTTGGCATGGAGCATTGATGGCTCAAGTACTACAATGTGTATATAAATCATGACCCTGTGATGACCTTGACCTTTTTTATGGCAAGGTCAACATAGGTCGCCTATGCATTTGAATGGGGAAAACTTTTAAAAAGTAATTTGAGGTGAAAATCTTGCAGGAATGGGTAGTTTGACTGAATATTAATGATTCTGAAGAAAAAAATGGACCCATGGGGCTCATATGCCCCTACCCCGGGGCAATATACATGTATATTACCAAAATATTCAAACATCTTCTTCTCTGAAACCACTTGGCCAATCAAAGCCAAATTTTATGTGAAGCATTTATAGAATGAGGGAACCAATGTATATATAAATGATCCAGGTCACATGACCAAGATGGCCGCCATGCCCATATATGGTAAAAACCCTTCCAAAATCTTCCTTCTCTGGAACCGGTGGACCGATTTCAACAAAACTTGGCATGAAACATCAATGGCTTAAGGACTACAATGTATATATAAATCATGACCCTGTGATGACCTTGACCTATTTTACGACAAGGTCAACAGAGGTTGCCTATGCCTTTGAATGGGGATAACTGTTATTTGTCGGTTGAAGGGAAAGACTTGCAGGCAATTGGCAAATGGACAGGATATTGATTATTATGAAGAAAAATAATGGACACCAGGGAATCATCTGCCCCTTTACTGGGGCTTTTTTCCATAATATGCAAACATGTTTATTGGTATATACGTACAACAGATCTCAGGTGAGCGTTTACAGGACCATTGGTCCTCTGGTTTAAATAAAGTCACCATACAGTTCCGGTGCCGAAAGGCCCTCTCGTAGAAGGGTCTTTAGCCTAACATTCAATTTGGAAATCAATTCATAGTGTCTGCGATAAAATAAATATAAAAAAAAAACAAAACAATGTATCCCGAAATGATACCGATGGCTAAGCTGGAGAAATTTGGTTTTCAAACAATTTGCTACAGATGGGTGGTTTCCATGGGATTGATTTTTTCGTGTCTTTTGTGAATAAGTATATCGTTTCATTTGTGAATAACTATATATCTTCAGGCCTACTTTGAGCTGCAGTTCTTTGCAATAAAGTTCCTTAAAGGATGCAACATCTTCTATAGCATTGTTGGCCAAATACTACTTCCCAAGGAATTCAGACTAGAGTATGTTGCTTGTAATTTAAGACTATCATTTTGGAAGACTTTACTTGCAACCTTCAATGTATCTATATAGTCATGGGACACCACTCATTACAGATGGTAACGAATCAAACTCTTTCAGTTTGGTCAGAGGTATTCGGACTTCAAACATTGAAATTGAAATGTTATGTCCAACTAAATCAGATGCAGCTTTATTACATGTATTAAGAAACTCAAAGTTTAACAAAGCTTCTCTTTGTGATACTGCTTCAACGTTATTGCCCTTGAAGTACAGTCTGTTTGAGGACCTATCAAAAGTCAAATATTTCACTCAAGCTAATTTTTGTACGAGAATAACTAATTTGTGTTACTTTAAATTGCCTACTTCATATTTCAGTCCAAGTCTGCTGGATTATTTTCTTTTACGTTGTCGACCACACTATCTTTACTGTGTGAACAGTACTGTATGACATACTCTCTGTCAGCCCCCATATTCACAATTGCTATCCACGAACTACTTCTCTGGGACAAGATCCTTGAATTCCAGAGCTGTTCAGGGGTTCTGTGTCCCTCAGTACTCACGCCCTGATTGTTATGCATGACTCCATCGGCCAAGAACAGCCTTCAAATAAATACTGATAATATGGAACTAAAATCAGCAATGTTACTTTATGGACTTCAAAAATTCATTATTTAAACACAGGAGACTTAAAAGCCTTGATATACAGTAAGTTCAATTTTATAGTTTTCAGCTCTGTTGAGCTAAATTACATACGGTATCACCTAAGGCCTGTTTGTCCTCCGCTGCCTTCCATCCTCCAACTCCATACGAAATATGTGTGTGAAAAATATCCGCAGAGCCCCCCCCCCCCCCCCTTGTATGAACATACTAGTAACCAGAAGGATGCCCTTCATTTGTTTGTTGAGAACTGTTTTGTAGACCAGCACAATGATACTACGAGGGGGGTTCAAAAAGTTCGAGGAAAAGTGCAGCCAAATTGTTACTTTTCATAGGAAATTCACGATCTCTATGCATGTTGTACATAAACATATTGTTAACATATGCGCAAAACTTGAATACAATCGGATGAAAATTAGGTATTAAATCACGAGCGTTTCTAAGGTAACAACAGTAAAACCGGCCCAACGTCATAACAACCTCATGCAATACGCATTCATTCCGTTGTTGGCTAGCTCTTAAGCATTTTTGGAATCTACCTGGCACACGGGCGTCTAATTGTCAGTTCTGTGTGTATAATGCGGTGAATTGTGCCGAAACTACTATTCGATATGTTGTTTATTTCACGAATTTTACTCTTTTCTATCACGACGATCATTTTCGACAGTATGGCGTTATTTGACGTTACGCTGCGCGACTCGATATGGACGCTTTTCTGGTCGCGTAGAAATCATGCATACTACTTGTTGATTGCCGTTTTCCTAATTTCCTTGTTGCCATATACGCTTTCTGCTCTTAGCAGTGTTTCTTCCTTTTTTAGTCCGTTCCAAACACAATTTATCGAATGTATACCGTTGTTACCTGCGCAATGTAGGCATACCCACTAAACAATATGGCCGCTTTACGCCCAAATGACGTCATGTGCTCACCGCAAACATATTGAACTTTGCTCATACAAAGTTTAGTGAAAAAAGCACGGATAGCTATCAAATGCAAGGTCATCATTAAACATCGACTTTTTGCAAAAGTAACAAAAGTGGGCCGGTAATCGTGATGTATGGTTTCCATAGCAACCACTGTTAACATTGTATTCATGCCAGAGCAGCAAAATTTGCTGTATAAGTACAAATCATGTTTGTCTGTATAACTGTAATAGTTTAATTCAGCTGATTTAAAAAAACAAGAATATGATGGCACTTTTCCGCGAACTTTTTGAACGCCCTTCGTATTTTGAGTCATTTGACTCAATGAGGTACTTCTGTTCGATGTATGCCATCTTATCATTTGTTAGATTGTATTCTTAATTAGCACCTATTAACGCAACAAACGTTTAAGAAGTTTTATTAGCAGACGTTGGGCGATTTCTGAGGTATCAGTTATGATTGAATTAAATACAGTTTCTGTATGATTAAATTTTGATTACAAGTGTTTTCAAGAGCAATTGGTTAAATTCCACCAAACAGGGACATTGATCATTTTTACAAACACAATGTCCTTCACAGTATTGTACTCCCTTACCAAAGCGCACAAGGCTTGATATGCTGTAGTTGTGTATCCCAGTTACAAAACTTGTTAACACAGCTTCAGCAGTATTAAACGGAGAACACTTCAGGTATGATCCTTTAAGAGCAGTGGACATGTAACTGAGAAAGGGGATGTTTCATACCACAGTATCAAGTACGTTCGACTCTTCGGTGACTCTATAGATTTGGCGAACTTTACTGTTATTTTACATATTTCAACAGGATAGTCGATACAAAGACTAGTATTATCCAAGTGGGGCTAAATATATTAAACATTGGTTAGAAAATTTATCTAGGGTGACAATAATTTCAACAGTTTATCTTCCTTCCTTCTTTATGTGAGCCGCATATGCTCAATAAGAGCCATAACCATATCCACAGCCTGAAATTCAGGGAAACATGAAAGTCTCCACAATTCCATGGCGAGGATTTGAAATTGCACTCCTTCTAACATCTAAGTAAATGTTCACAGTTGGTGGCTAAAGGCGGCTGCCGACACCACATCTTCCCAAAATTTCAATTAGATCCTCTTGGATCTCACTGAGGATCTCACTGGTGAACGCAGACTCAGAGGCACTTAGAGCATTTCTCAGAACTTCCCCTTTAACAGTTTTCAGGGATCGCATAAGACATTAACAGTATAAACATTAGCTATGTAAAGCTTTTTACAAACTACATATATACTAGACTAGCCATACATTGCATTGTAGATGATGCACTGACAGTCCTTTATGAGCCATTTTTGCAGTCATGTTCACACATTTGAGGTGATATCACCTGCATATGCAGCATTCAATTCTCTTCTTACAATCACAGTCCTGTTCATTGTACATTAGGCCGGCCAGTCTATTGCGCACATAGTCTCTGTAGTGAGAAACAGGGATCTGTCTCATGACCTCAACCGGCACATCTTTTACAAGACACTCAGCATTCTGAAATATGAATATTGTTAAGTTGTGATTAATTTCACTTTAATAATATGATTTTTTATTAAAGTAATCAAGTTTAAAACTGACTTCTGTAATTTTAAGGTCATCTGTTTCAAAATCTGAAACGTGTATCGGAGATTGATGGAGATCAAAGAAGGGCAACATTTTTTTATCTTTAATATTATTAATATTTATGCTTGAAAATTTTAACCCACTGATAAGCTTATTTTTGTTTGCAGATTTTATTTTTGTAGTTAATTTTGCTTTTGTCAGCTAAAATTTGATAAGGATCAAGCACGTTTATGTTCTTTGTCCTAAAGATTAATGTTCATTCTTTTATGTACAGTCAGTCTACCATTTCAGCACTCTCTACACTCTCAACACTCACCGAAACTTCATTTTCCTCTGCTTCTTGTTCTTTTCCTCCCACCACCAAATTCTTTAGCGTATATTAACTACTCTTTAATTCTGCCCTCGATGCTCTGTTGATTTAAAGCCTCGTTATGTTCTAGATTCGAACATAAAACATTTATATTCTATTGAAATATTAAAATATACCGCTCATACACCCACACCAAGAACCCAATTTACAAACTATTATCATTGTGTCTGCAACTGCCCTTGGAGAACATATATAAGCGTAACGAAGTAAACAACAAACACCGTATTAGATATGTTGCCAACAGACAGCAGATCGACTTTATTCGAGTGATAATTATATATGATAATCGGTTATGCACATGATCCATCGTCGACGTAAAAAGGCCTTCTTTGTTGCCCTTGAGCGTCATGAACGAAACAACGGAAGCCGCTTGGTTCGTCTCAATAGTCATAGACATAACTGAAACATATTGGAAACTTTAAAGCAAACATTCATTAATATTCATTAATCAAAAATACATAACTGTCCCAAACGCATCTATACACTCTGAAAACAAAAATAAAGAAGCTCCTTGTAACTTCCAGCCGTAGACATGAAAACACAGTTTAAAAGCACTCCAAAAGTGACATGTAAAATTATGAACAGAATCTTCTTGCAACTATATCGAAAAACTCTTCAAACGCTATAAAAGCAAGTAAGATTATAAACGAATCTGCGACACGTAAAATGCAATTCTGCTAATGTTACAAGTACTTTCAAAAAGATTTATTATTATTATTATTATTAATCATAGATTAATTTAATCAAAATTAAACTGATACTTATAAGTTATAACAAACTCCAAGTTCTCTCCACGCGAAATCTGTACTAACTTATCTCCACACCAAATCTGTACCAATGTGCACATTCTCTCCAGACTTCCGTGACAACCAGAAAGTAGAGACTACCTACAACTCAAGTTGTATTACACGAAACAAATTAACACATTTTAAATTAACATTTTTTTTTTTTTTTTTTGCATATAGAAGTTTTGAAAACCGAATACCATATTTATTTATTTATTTATTATTATTATTATTTCAACGTTTTAATTTAATATTAATACTCGCATGTCTTAAAGCAATACATCCAAATCGTAATCAAAATATACTTCAATTATATAAAAAGGTCTAAAATACAAAACTTACCAAACGTCGTGCTCGTTCAACACCTCTTAATAGAAATAGGGTATCTTTATACACCTGTCTGGATTTTTCCCTTGATTTATAGCAACCAAATATGGTGTCAATCAGCATCAACTAGAACAATACTAACAGTCTGTGAATATTTTAAAACTGAAAAACTTCAAAAAATGAAATTTTTTCAACGAAAATCTGCGCCTTTGGAAAGAACTAAAATTTTTAAGAATCATAACTTTTGGGTGGGCGGGGGGATGATACCTTCATTCCTTAAGCTTTCATCGCCGCTATCACTCATCGTCAGTCGATCCTTTCTATCTTTGGCTCGAATGACGTGATTTTCAAAATCAGACTTTTATAATGCAACAGAAACACGAGCAATCATAAAAAGCTCGTGCAACAGCTATCACTTGTAAGTCACGTTTTCTATTATTAAATCTCGAAATATGTCGAACAGTCCTCGTAATCTTTCGGACACAACGAAACTGTACGAATTAACACACGGAGATACACGACATATATCGTCAGTTTTCGTCAACTAGACAACTATACTGCCCTACATTAATATTACAACCGAATATAAATTACATAATCCCTGTTGCATGGTACTGCCTCTATAATATATATGTGACCAAGCGGAAATATAGCGGGCCGTTTGGGTGGCAATGAATGAGCGAAAACTATCATCGGCGTATACGTTTATTGCCCATACATAGGTCAAACAACAGGAAATACAATGGTGATGATAAGACTGAAACAAACGTTACGAGAGTCTATGAATAAATGAAACGTTACGAGAGTCTATGAATAAATGACAACAAAGTGTTAGGAGCACACATCCATCTGGCATTGAGCAAAGCAAGATATAGCAGACACTTAAGTATCATAATTTTGTTCAAATTCAACCACAAGCCATTACTCAAAGGAATTTCAAATGATCTCAGAATAAGAGGCAGATTAACTACATTAATAAAAAGCTTCCTTGCGGATCGATGGATCCAGGTTCGAGTAGGATCGTGTTTATCACAAAATGGTTTCAAATTTTCCAAGTCGAAAACACAATGTGTACATTTCAGTTACGGAAAGTACACAATGATCCTGAACTGTATTTATATGGGTCCCTTTTTCCAGTAGTTGAAGATTTTAAATTTCTTAGAATTCTTTTTGATCGTAAACTTTCTTTCATACCACATATCAAGTACTTAAAAGCCAAATGCCTAAAAACATTGAACTTACTAAAAGTACTATCATACACAGATTGGGGTGCTGATAGCACTGTCCTCCAGCAATACTTTTCCCCTATTCGTTCAAAATTAGACTGGATCCATCGTGTATGGATCGGCAAGAAAATCATATATCAGTTCTCCTGAAACAGTACACCACCAAGACTTAAGATTAGCTCTAGGAGTTTTTCGAACATCACCTGTAGAAAGCCTTTATGTTGAAGCTGAAGAGCCATCACTATACGTCGCGAGAAACTTGCCCTACAGTAAGCCATTACAATTGCGGCTTACCCATCAAATCTAGTTGATAAGAAGGTACAAGTAGGCAATGATCAGGAAATGGCGCAATCAGAAAAAAAATCCCACTCCATAAACCGAGGGGTGAGAAAAAAACTAAAATGACACTTAAGTACGTATACCATGAAAACATGTCACTCAGTTACCCGAACTGAACCAACAATATGAAAACGTACATAAGGCTCAAACAGCACAAAAATTCGACTCCAAAACACAAAACAATAAGAGCCACAACAGAAGTATCGCCTTTCGTTCAAAATTAGACTATGTACCCATCGTGTATGGATCGGCAAGGCAATCATATATCAGTTCTCTCGACACTGTACACCACCAAGGCCTAAGATTGGCACCAGGAGCTTTTCGAACATCTGCTGTAGAAAGCCTCTATGTTGAAGCTGAATTGTATTACACGAGAATCGTATTCGATTTGGCAGATGAAAGTCGGCAAATACCGCATCGAGTCCCTGTGTTTCCGGAACATGTAAATATAGGAGCAAGAAACAATGGGGCAACACATCCCCAACGGGTCGAAAATTCACCGAACTGTACATAGCTCAGAAGGCTGCTTCCTCCTCCGGGTCTAGTGATACCTCTAGTTCAGCCTCACCCATAGTGTGGACTGGTAGAGGAAATACAATAAGCGGAACAGTTAATTTCTGAAACGAGAATGTACAATAAGTATTGACTTGCTAAAAATGTAAAGAATTGTACTGTTAATACCGCATCAGCAACCTTTTAGTCAGTGTTCTGAAATAAAAACAAAATTGTGTATGCTGCCCAGGAGTGAAGTAAGAATAGAGAGACCAGGAATCGATGCAATTAAATTTAAAGTCCCAACATAGACAGCGGGTGGGAAAGAAAATACATAAAACACAACAACACATTTTCCGTCAACACACTCGAAGAGCAGAATGACTAGCTCTTTCCCAACAAGGTAGCCATCCGGCTAGGTTTCATTAGGAACGAAAGGGAAAGTGTACGACAGAGAGGTAGGCACAATAAACAGTAGTATAATGAAGATAAACCACTTTTTCTGGGACATCGATTATCGTTCCAACAGGGGACAAGTATCATGAAAACAAATCACTCTGTCTGGGACACAGCTTAACGTTTTTACCAGGCACAACGCCGAAAACACTTCTCCTGAGACATTCTGGAATTCATAAAGAACGAAAAACAAAAATAGCGTTCAACTGGCAAACACATGCAAAAAAACTTTTGATAAAACCAAGCCAAAATCCCAACCAAATACACCGGAAATACAGCGATTATAATTATCATCAACAAAAACCAGTTCACTGGGACACCGAAATTACCATATCTATCAGTATAGCGAAAATGCACCAGCGACTACCAAAAACGGATCAGAATAAAGAAATAAACCAAGATCAATACTGGCTAACACATGTATTACAAATGTTGCTGCAAATAAAGCCAAAATCCTCGACCCAAAGATTCTAGGCGGGAAGGAGAGCATTACCACTGCTTCATCAACATGATAATTCACAAAACTAAACGAGAGCCCAACAAGAAAGGCATCAATTCGACCATATTAAGTAAAAAACACCCCGACGAGCACAACAGACATAAAACGGACAAAACACGCAACATGAATATAAATATCAACAGCCTCTCTGGATCCGCATGTGGTACCATAAAAAGGATGTAGCAAGCACAGCAGACCAAGGAAACTAAGTACAATTAATGTTATATCCACTATTTTACAAATTGTGAACTATACTTAAGTTCTACAGATATTCGAAGATTCCGCATTTAAATTGAACTGTTTTAACATAAAACAAATTCTTCTGTAGATTGCAGGTTTGACATAAGTTAGTTATGCCTTCTCAAGTTAAGACTTTGAAGGCATTGAAGCTAACTCTCTTTGCATGGCCAATTCAGGTAATGCAATTTGTGGTCCAGCCCAATCTCCCCGACCGCGACAATATTCTGATGTCCGACAGCAACCCAAATCGACTACAGGGCTAGTTGGTTGAATTTCTCTTGCGATGGGTAGTAATCATTGTCACAAAATAAAGCTATATCTCCTGGAACGGTACCAATGGCAGCCATAGTCTGTTGCATTGATGTTACCTGTGGCAGAACTAGTGACCACTGGGGACGATCAAGATTGAAGTGCGCGTCAGCAACAAGGCTCAAATGAATTGGGACGGGAGAAGATTCACACGGTGGCACATTTGCTACTCCTACGGGAGCAGAAATGTTGGTATACAGTGAATCTGAATACGACTTGCACAAATCGTCTCTGACATTTGGCGGAAGTTTCTGATGCAAAGAGGTAAAGGGCCCTCCAGTAGATGAGTCACGCTGGTGATTTTTGGCTTCAATATAAATAAAAAGGTACAAGTAGGCAAAGATCAGGAAAAGGCGCAATCAGAAAAAGATTCCCATTCCAAAAACCGGGGTGGGAAAAAAACAAACTAACAATCAGGTACTTATACCATGAAAACATTTCGTAAGCCGAATGAGCAGCTATTTTCCCAATAGGTGGCCACTCAGTTACCTTAACTTAACTAAAAATATGAAAACATACATAAGGCGCCAACAGCACAAAAATATTTTAAACACCAAGACACAAAACAAAAAGAACCACCACAGAAGTATCGACTTGGAACGATCAGTAACGGCCAGTTCATTACAGAGCACATATCTCTCATGGCCTTGTCCTGGTTTTTAGCTCACCTGAGCCGTTAGGCTCACAAGGTGAGCTTATAGGATGGCCATGATCCGGCGTCCGTCCGTCCACAATTTCAAAAGATCTTCTTCTCTGAAACCGCTTGGCCAACCAAAGCCAAATTTTATATGAAGCATCTATAGGAAGGGGGAACCAATGTGTAACCCTTCAAAAATCTTCTTCTCCAGAACCGGTGGACTGATTTCAACGAAACTTGGCATGAAGCATTGATGGCTCAAGCACTACAATGTGTATATAAATCATGACCCTGTGATGACCTTGACCTATTTTACGGCAAGGTCAAATAGGTCGCCAATGCATTTGAATGGGGAAAGCTTTTAAAATGTCATTTAAAGTGAAAGTCTTGCAGGAAATGGGCAGTAGGACTGAATATTAATGATTCTGAAAAAAATTGGACCCCAGGGGCTCATATGCCCCCACCCCGGGGCAATATACATGTATATTACCGTAATATTCAAACATCATCTCCTCTGAAACCGCTTGGCCAATCACAGCCAAATTTTATGTGAAGCATCAATAGGAAGGGGTAATCAATGTGTATATAAATAATCCAGGTCACATGACCAAGATGGCCGCATTGACCATATATGGTAAAAACCCTTCAAAAATCTTCTCCAGAACCGGTGGATCGATTTCAAAGAAACTTGGCATGAAGCATCGATGGCTCAAGTACTACAATGTGTATATAAATCATGACCCTGTGATGACCTTGACCTTTTTTATGGCAAGGTCAACATAGGTCGCCAATGCATTTGAATAGGGAAAACTTTTAAAATGTCATTTAAAGTGAAAGTCTTGCAGGAAATGGGCAGTAGGACTGAATATTAATGATTCTGAAAAAAATGGACCCCAGGGGCTCATCTGCCTCCACCCCGGGGCAATATACATGTATATTACCATAATATTCAAACATCTCCTCTGAAACCGCTTGGCGAATCAAAGCCAAATTTTATGTGAAGCATCTATGGAATGTGGGAATTAATGTGTATATAGATTATCTAGTTCACATGACCAAGATGGCTGCCATGCCCATATAAGGTAAAAACCTTTCAAAAATCTTCTCCAAATCTGGTGGACCAATTTCAAAGAAACTGGGCATGAAGGAAGCACCAATGGCTGAAGTACTACAATGTGTATATAAAATATGACCCTGTGGTGACCTTGACCTATTTTAGGACAAGGTCAACATAGGTCGCCAATACATTGGAATGGGGAAAACTTTTAAAAAGTCATTTGATGTGAAAATCTTGCAGGAAATGGGTAGTAGGACTAAATATTAATGATTCTTCCATATATGGTAAAAACCCTTCAAATATCTTCTTCTCTGAAACCAATAGATTGACTTCAATGAAACTTGGGGTGAAGCATCCATGGCTATAGTACTACAATGTATATATAAATCATGACCCTGTGATGACCTTTTGGTCAAGGTCAACATGGGTTGCCCATGCATTTGAATGGGAAAAACTGTTAAAATGTCATTTGAAGGGAAACGCCAGCAAGAAATTGGCAAATGGACAGAATATTGATTATTCTGAAAAAAGAAAACGGCCCAAGGGCTTCATCTGCCCCTGCACTGGGGTTGAATACCATAATATTCAAACATGTTTATTGGTATATGCAGCAGACTCAGGTAAGCGTTTACAGGACCATTGGTCCTCTGGTTCTGGATTTCCTATAGGTAACCAATCATGTAGAAACGATATGGAGTAGTACCCAGGTCATCGGCTTGAGCAAGATGGATAGAGCCGCATATATTCTGTTGTAGAGATCGCTGTCCGATGACAAGTCTTCGTTGGAGATTTCAGGGATATGTGTGTGTAGAACATTTAGTCTGAGAACAATTTAGAGACTGTCCGTATATAGCTGCTAATGCGACTCAGTCAACCTCTCTATTCACTCCATCCCAAACAGGCACCCGACATCAATTGGACGTAGAACCACCACGCAGAGCGATGAGTTGTATTTTGGTCCGTTGAATGTAACTGGAAATCGATGCCCACGGCTTCAGCAAACCAATCTTCTGTTTAAAGTTTTTAGCTCACCTGAGCCGAAGGCTCACAGGGGAGCTTATAGTATACCCATGCTCCGGCGTCCGTCGTCGTCCGTCGTCGTCCGTCGTCCGTCGTCCGTCGTTCACAATTTCAAAGATCTTCTCCTCTGAAACCACTTGGCCAATCAAAGCCAAACTTCGTGTGGAGCATCCTTAGGAAGGGGGAACGAAAGTTTGTATAAATGGTCCAGGTCACATGACCAAGATGGCCGCCATGGCTATAAATAGCCAAAACCTTTAAAAATCTTCTTCTCCAGAACCAGAAGGCCTATGATTTTGAAACTTGGCATGAAGCATCAGGCAATGAAGCTCTACAAAGTTTGTATAAATCATGACCATGCAATGACCTTGACCTTTTTTACGGCAAGGTCAACGTAGGCCGCCCATGCATTTGAATGGTAAAAAATTGGAAAATGTCATTTAATGGCAAAAACTTGCTAGGAATAAGCAAATGGACAGAATATTCATGTTTATGAAAATATTTTGGGCCTAGAGGGTTGTCTGCCCTTGTTCCGGGGCTATATACATGTGTATGACCATAATATTCAAACATCTTCTTCTCTGAAATCGCTTGGCCAATCAAAGCCAAACTTTATGTGGAGCATTCTGAGGAAGAGTGAATGAAAGTTTTTATAAATGGTCAAGGTCATTTGACCAAGATGGCCGCCATGGCTATAAATAGCAAAAACCTTTAAAAATCTTCTTCTCCAAAACCAGAAGGCCTATGATTTTGATACTTGGCATGAAGCATCAGGCAATGAAGCTTTACAAAGTTTGTATAAATCATGACCTTGGGATGACCTTGACCTTTTTTACAGCAAGGTCAACTTAGGCCGCCAATGCATTTGAATGGAAAAAACAGGAAAATGTCATTTAATGGCAAAAAACTTGCTAGGAATGAGCAAATGGACAAAATATTCATGTTTATGAAAATATTTTGGGCCCAGAGGGTTGTCTGCCCCTGTCCCGGGGCTATATACTTGTGTATTACCATGATATTCAAACATCTTCTTCTCTGAAACCGCTTGGCCAATCAAAGCCAAACTTTATGTGGAGCATTCTGAGGAAGAGTGAATGAAAGTTTGTATATATGGTCAAGGTCACATGACTAAGATGGCCGCCATGGCTATAAATAGCAAAAATCTTTAAAAATCTTCTTCTCCAGAACCAGAAGGCCTATGATTTTGAAACTTGGCATGAAGCATCAGGCAATGAAGCTCTACAAAGTTTGTATAAATCATGACCTTGGGATGACCTTGATCTTTTTACGGCATGGTCAACTAAGGTTGTTCACGCATTTGAATGGGGAAAATTGTTACAATGTCATTTGAAGGGCAAAACTTGCAGTAAATTGGCAAATGGACTAAATCTTTATGATTTAAAAAAGAAATTGACTCCAGAGGCTGCTCTGACTCTGCCCTGGGGATATATACATAATACCATTCTAGTCAAACAAGTTTATTGGTATATATCTCAGGTCTCAGGTGAGCGTTTACAGGACCACTGGTCCTCTGGTTGTCCATGTGTTTTCAACTGTCTTGCAGGAAAAACTTTTTTTTTCTTGAAAGTCGACTTCCCAGATAGTTTGAAAATTCTCTCCTTCAGATGCATAGCGGCGATTTTTTGTGGGGGGGTGCTCCCCTTTATCTGAGATCACCCTCCGCTTTGGGAGGTCTTTTTAATGGCCACCTCTACTTTGAGTTTGACGGACCGCGTTTTGATTATAGAGCGGCTCGGTCGCTTCAATTTCTGTGCTTCACTCCTTACCCTCAGCCGTTCTTATTTTATCTCAGTGAATATCCTTTTGCTCAATTCTTCGAACATAGTCCTTATTTATAAATGATTCCAGAAGTAACTGAAACATGAATTGGCGCACTTTGAAACCACTCGCCTAAAATATTATAATTCGCCACAGAAAGGGGTTCACTTTCCACAGATCAATTTAAACATTCACTATCTTCTAACATTGTAAGTGCTGAAATTTTAACCACTGATATTGCTCTTCCGGATTTCCAGATATACAGGGGTCTTACTTCCCCACTTATGAAAACATCTCGTAAGTGGAATTGTTAGTGGATCCCATAATCTGAGATACATTCTGTGACTCTGTACTTGCTCACAGACACAATGTCATTGCACGCAGAACCATGATACTTTACCAGATAAGATAGTCTATGGAGCTTCTTGAAATTGCAGCAGGTGTTTGTTGATTGCATGTAAACATATGAAGTGCAGAACTGCAATGCCGACCTTATCTTCAACATCCAGAATGCCTCTTTCTTCCATAATGCTGAAAGTTTTGTAGTACTTTTCTAATGCACATGTATTATTATGAACTGAGCGTCCGAGAATATGACTGTATCTGTCCTCACCATTAATCAAGATCACCATCATATTCTCACCACCGCGATCAGACCTGATTATTGAAGGTACCCTATACATTTTGCAAGCTTCGATTAAGAGTCTGAGAACAGTTGAAGTACTGTTATTTGGAAAGGTTATAATCCTAGAATGGCCATCTATACAACCATGTGTTTAAATACCTCATCTACAAAAGAATGAAACTCCCTCATCTTCAAAAGAATGAAAGATTTCAAACTCTTTTCACCAAGATATTTTTGTATGTAATGCGAGGTAATGCAATAGTTATCATTGCATACAACTTACATGAATGAATAGCGAACTAAACAGAGACACAACTAAGCTTATAGACAAGCCTTTTAAATGAGCGTGCTTGTTTCCAATACACATCTCATTATTAGCACTTCTTTATGATCTGACCACTGTGTAAAGAAAAGTTTGAAGTTTCCCCATGTAAACACGTTTTTTGTGTGCGCATAATCTGTTGTTTGCATATGTGTCTATGGTGTAAAACTAAAGTGTCTTAAAACAAGTTTCTATAATTGTCTGTGAACAATTTTTTTAACGTTTTTGATAGCTTTCTTAAAGTCAAATTCTGACAATCGACAGAATTTATCTGCTGCCGCGTATGTACAGCCAGTCTGTACCACCCTAAGCTGGATCAAAAATTCTTTAGTAGCTATGTATAAAACATTGTCTTAACAAAATAAAGGTTAAGGTAGTGTACCACAAAATCATTTTTTTGTGTCTAATAACTTGAGAGAAATGTTTAAAGATGTACCCGTTGGAAACATTTTATTATTTCTTAGACAAGTAAATCTGTTTTATAAAATATAAATTTTTAACCATCAATGTTATTATTTCATATATCGTTTCTTTACAACGTTATTTATATCTTACTAAGTGTTACATTTTAATACGATTTCAATATATATTATCGTTTTACCTTGTTAGACGCTAATGACCCATCAGGGTTGATGCGTCGTTTAACAACAAACAAACAAACAAAAGAAATTGTGTCGTATTTTCTCGATGGGTCTGTCGAATGAACGACTAAGGAGCGCGGTACGTTAAGCTGATTGTGACGTTGCTTGTGCAAGAGGCTGTCGAGCATCAGAATCCGAAGATCCATCTGACTCTTCAGACCTTTCGCGTTTGTTTGAGTTCTGTGACGATTGATTATATGAAACACCCATAATCAAATTGATTTGTGATTCATCTCGAATACTCTCCGCCCTCCTTGGAGCCCTACAAGGAAACACATAAAATGAGTGGCTTTTCTGCTCAAAAGTGTAGGAGATACACAGAGATATGCTCAAGCTTGATGCCTACTCGATTGACCCGCCACCTTTGAGTCTCCTCACATAGCGTTGGTTTTCCTGCAGATTCCATGTTGAAATTTTCAATTTTGTCAGCAGTCCTGTTGATTTTAGTTCTTGAGGAGGTACAGGAAGGGAGCTGTCTGTTCAAGCATGTCATGGCACCCATCTTGGAAATCACTCATCCATCTTGGATTCAAGTACCGGAATGACCAAAGTATCATTTAAACCGCCCGAATCAGAAACACGACTGCTTTATTGATGTGAACATTACGTTAAGCCTCAATAAACAAACAAACATAATAGTCAAACAACTTTATTGGTATATATCCCAGATATAAGGTGAGCGTTAGGACCATTGGTCCTCTAGTTTTACAAAGTATTTGTTGGTCATTTTTCTTTCACTGGCAGCATTACTATTTTGTTTCCATGTCTCACCGAATGAATTCCCGTTTCAGCCTTCTAGAGTCACCCCCAACTTCAGCGGCAAAGACAACCTTCACTGGTTTTAGGAAGTTGAAGTTCATAGCCCATCTCGTCGACTATTAGACTCTTTTCTTGTAGTACTGCCTTCTCTTTGCTGAAACCATTCAACACTGTCACTCCGTCCTTTTGTCACAGTATACAAATACACTTGTTGTTTATCACTATTCTTAATTTACCGCAGTACCTAATAACATTTAGTATCTAAACAGGTACACGTAGGCAATGATCAAGAAATCATCAGAATCGGTAAACTCACTCGGTGAATACAGTTATCGTAATGACACAGGCAACTTTGGGTCTGCCTTTGGCTTTTTCTTCCAATGAAAAGGCTCAGAATATTCCTCGAAACAACTGGAGTTACACCTGAAGATTTTAATGATTCAACAACGGATTTCTGTCCTCTTGTGAAGCTGGTGGTACAGGCTTAATTCTCCGACGGGCATTCAATTTTAACCGGTTCAACTTTTTTCACTTACCACTTTCATGACAATATCACCAACCTGGCCACTGAAGCTGCCATTTAGTGCATACGCTTTCATCTCTAGCAAAAAAAAAAACATGGCTCATACCATTGTAGTCTTCTGGATTGTCTTGTAAATATTTTACGAGTAAATTTCGCAAATCAGAGAAGATGGCATCCTTATTCCCTTCTATGTCCAAAGTGTTATAATTACATAAATCTGTTCGACTTGACAATAGTACAATTTGCTGGGCAACACTTTTGAATGCACCATTTCCGTACCCCAATATATTCACTCTTAAAGTGAATGCAACAAATCGTCGACTTAAACGGTCAGAACATTCGGAAACGCTGTAATTAGAGCCATTGTTGAATCTTGCATTCAAAAAAGAAAAGGTGGTGTTTATAATACAAGGCGACGTCAATATTTCTGGCAAAACACTG
Source organism: Rugalucina vietnamica (assembly GCA_964017185.1). Taxonomy (NCBI): domain Eukaryota; kingdom Metazoa; phylum Mollusca; class Bivalvia; order Lucinida; family Lucinidae; genus Rugalucina; species Rugalucina vietnamica. Next base: position 7,179,546 of record OZ024879.1, on the reverse strand, counting down.
GATTTCGGAGAAGTATTTTCAAAATATTTTAATTTCAAGAAAGTACGAGACTGAAAAGTAAAATCACATTTTTTATTCACAGTATAGTATAGTGGCCCGGGAGATAACACCTAATTTGATGTATCGATAATTTTTCCCCAGTAGTAGTTTTTTATTCATACATAAAACAAAATTGTCAAAAACGAGAATGCGAGCACAGGTTCCAAAAATCTTGCATGGGTTAGAACACTAGCATTTACGATCATATTAAGATTTTCATTTCTTCTCGTCCCATGGCCTTGCTCAATATTACTGAGACAGCCAACAATTATGTGCTGTTCCAAATGATTTTGATTTAATAAGTTAAAGGGCCCTTCACCAAACGTTTCAGTAGTTCTCATATACGTTGTCTTGAAAGTGTGTCTTCTAAATTGTTCAAAGTAATTTGTTTCCCTGATGTTGGCTTTGTTCGAGTCTTACCCAAATCGTTATCATCTCGAAATAAGAGAAACAAAGTGAAGTAATTCATATCGCATTGAAGTAGCTCCTCGTTTTGGAATAGTTGAATGTGAATCGCTGAACAGCATGAAATAAATCTTACTTGACTTAGTTTTGGTCCCTAAATTCTGAATATCAGAATCAGAATAGTTTACTGGTGAAACGTCAAACTGACAATCCAGCGGGGAATGTAAATCTCCAGGCGCATGAATTATCTATATAGGCAACAGTCAAGCAATTGCCCTGCTCAAGCAGTCGTTCCCTTTTATAAGAAAAAATGGATTGGACTTCCTCAAAGCGCGTAGACTTCATCGGCGCCTAAGCAATTAATTGCTCTTTTTCATTTAGTACCAAAAGATAAGTTAAGGTATTGCTTCATACATTTATTATCGAACAATGATCTTGCAAATTTTAAATGTTTAATCTGTTGCACATTTTAGTCTCAAAGCTTAACTTTACTTTCTGGTAATCTTTCAGAAAACATGTCTGCAACATATCTCGGCTGGGTGCACTGAACATCTGTTTTAACCAGTCATGGTATTCTAAAGTACCCCTGTCCACTGACGTATGTTTGTTTGCCAAAAGGTATTGTTTCATCTCAATAAGATATTCTGTGGATATCCATTTATAATGTTTGCAATTTCATTAAATGTGACCCCGGTTCCAATTTGATTGTACAAATAGTTCATAAGATGCACAGACACGCCACTCCGAAACGTCCGTATAATTGGCATGTGAAGTGTTCTGGAAACTGAGTAAGAAAAGCTTCATCGGTTGATCTAAAGCGACACCTAAACTGCTAATGACCCATCAGGGTTGATGCGTTATTAACTCATTTAAGCCTGGTGTTCCTTTTAAGGGACATAGGCAAACAGAATAGCCCCAGATGGGACGCCGCAGAACGCGGCGTCCCATCTGGGGCAATTCTGTTTGCTCAGAGAATTTTCATCCAAAAATTGAATCAAATTTAAAAATCACTCCCGATGCTCCTAAAAATGAAAGTGGACTCTCCTAAATGATAACGATGGGAGAATTCATTCCTCTAAATATGGGTTAAACATATAAACCCATAAGTTAAGGTAACTGAGTGGCCACCTATTGGGAAAATAGCTGCTAATTCGGCTTTCGATATGTTTCATGGTATAAGTACCTGATTGTTTGTTTGTTTTTTTCCCACCTCGGTTTTTGGAGTGGGAATCTTTTTCTGATTGCGCCTTTTCCTGATCTTTGCCTACTTGTACCTTCTCATACAGTCTTTTTGACACCAAAGGTTTACTTGCCCCAGTATCAGCAGTGAAAAGTAGTCTTTCAACATACACACCATCTGATTTTGGTATGTTTTTCAATGTAGTCGCCTCCCTTTGACCATTACTGTCTTTATTATGGCTTATATGGCCATGTGAATTGCTATGCTGGGTCTTCTTTGGGCCATTAGAGTCTGTATTCTGTATTCTTGCCTAGTGTTGCTTGAATTATTTCCCCTTCGCTATTGTCACGAATAAAAATAAACTGAGATCCTTTAAGAGCAAAGAGCATATTAATGAGAAAATGGATGGGCCATATCGCGGTTTTGATTACAAAAGTCTCTTCAGTGACCCTCTAGGTTTGGCAAAATGGAGCCAAAGAGAAATACTGTAATTTTTCAACTTTCAACATGCTAGTCGATACAAAGACTAGTATTATCCAAACAAAGCCAAATTATATAAAAACGTTGTTTAGAAAATGAATGTAAATCGATAAGTAATTTCTGATTTCTCAGAATACCCTCGCTGATCTCAAAGGACCAAAAGGAAAATATAATCTACAGCCTCATCATCAATGGTTTTTGGTTCTTTGACATACTCTACCTTAAAGTTTAAAGGGGCCCGTACCGGACCCGGATTAGAATAGGCCGGTCGCTCCCTCATGCGGAACCGTAAAACCCGGTCAAAAGAGGTGCCACCTGTTTGCCGTGGGTGGATACCCGTAAGCCGGAGAAGAGGATCCTGGAGGTTGAGGGACAGGCCAGAGATCTTCACCTGTCTCAACACGCCTCTTTGGCCTCGGATTCGGTGTAAACGGGAGGCCGTGGAGGCTCGACACGGTCAATCGGCTGCCATGCCTTGCCCTGAGATCTCTTCTTCCTTCTAACTTTTTCAGTATCGAATGATACGCAACCGTGTTCCAAATTTCTTCATTTAATCATCCTTTTCCCTATATCTCAGAAGGCGGTGGTTTAAGGGTCAATCGACGGGCTTGTTTTTCGGTATTTCTGGGTTACTTGGGTCTAGGTTGAGAGGCAGGGTGGGTACAACGTCTGAATGTTATTTCGGTTTTCTTTATTAGACATCTGACTTGATATTCAGTTGTTGTTAAAGCTTGGGTAGTCTGAAGTACTTTGGAATCTTGCACGGCGAGTATGACGGGTATGTAGCTTTGGCGCTGGAAACTGGAGAGCCGTTTCCGTATAGCGTCCCCTTGTAGGGCTCCAAGGAGGGTGAAGCGCATAGCCGTCGAGACTTAAAACTAAAAAAATGGATTCAATAGCACACAAACGACAACGACCGGACTCCGACGACGATATAGACGCTTCGACACTGTTTAGAGCACAAGAAAATTTTCCAAAGTTTATTATTATTGAGTCAACAAACAAAGAAACACAAGTTACATCACTGTCACCTTTCGTTATTGAGAAACAAATTGAATCTATGATAGGCACACCAAAATCTGTGAAGAAATTAAAAAACGGAACATTGTTAGTAGAAACAACAAGGAAAATGCAAACAGATATTCTTTTAAAATCAAAAAAGTTCTTCAATCTACCAGTAGAGGTTAAACCACACAAAACTCTAAACTCTTCCAAAGGCATAATCAGAGACAGAAATCTCAAAGGAGAATCGGAAAAGAACATACTCGAGTACTTGGAAAATCAAGGTGTTACAGCAGTAAAACGCTTCACAGTTAAAAAGGGACAAGACACAATCAACACGAATACACTTCTTTTAACATTTGACTCAGTTGTACCACCTAAATCTCTGAAAATCTTTTATCAAATTATTCCTGTCGATCTGTACATACCAAATCCTTTGAGATGCTTTAACTGTCAGAAATTTGGACACCATGAGGACAAATGCCCAGTTGACCCCGGGTCAGTCTGTGAAAGATGTGGTATGGGAAACCATGACCATCATACAAATCACTGCAAAAACCCCACAAAATGTGTCAACTGTGGCGGAGCACATCTATCACGGTCAAATGAATGCGAAACATGGAAGAAGGAAAAAGAAATCATGCGATTGAAGATAACAAAGAACTTGACATATCTTGAAGCTCGAAAACAACTTGAACAGAAGCCTGAATTTAGTTTCTCACATATAGTCAAATCACTTGCTGCCAAACCAGAAACCAAAACAGCTGCTACACAATACAGTGTCGAAGACTGTAAGATTACAGAGAGTTCAAAAGTTCTCATTGCGAGGAAACCAAACAGAAACAATAATTCTCAAAATCAGAACGTAACATCAAGCAAATCTCTGTCAGAACAAGCCAAAGTTAGTTCAAAACCAAACCAACCGAGTACAAACGCAAAACCACATTCTGCATCCAGTAGGGTGCAGAAGGGATCAGATGATCCCGTCCAACAGTATAACAAATTTGGAGCTCTGGCTAATGACGATGCCATGGAGATGGACGAGGTTGCCTCGCGCCCTGGTTCCCGTGGCCATCGTCCTCGGTCACCAATCACAGCTCCAAAGTAGAAGTTTCCAGTCTACATTTAAACAAAAGGTCACGCATTTAAATCTCCTCTCTATATTATTTAATGGGTAGCAAATATAAAATAATACAATGGAACTGTCGAGGTGTAAAACCACGTTTTGAAGAACTACTACTTCTTTTGTCACTACTTAGACCTTCTGTTTTCTGTCTTCAAGAAACTTTCCTCAAACCTAATGACACGTTTACTTTTAAAGGCTTTAATGTTTACAATCACATACACTTGGATTGTCTAAGAGCATCTGGTGGAAGCTCTTTACTTGTCCATTCAACATTACCACAACGTCAAATTAAACTTAAAACGGATCTACAAGCGGTAGCTGTTTCTGTTACACTCGAGAAAGAGATAACTTTCTGCTCAGTCTATATCCCTCCCTCTTATCTTTTAAAATCTGAACAACTTACTTCTTTACTTCAACAGCTTCCTTCACCCTATATGTTGGTAGGTGACTTCAATGGTCACAATGTGCTTTGGGGTTGTAATGACAATGATCCCAGAGGAGAATTAATCGAGGATTTCATCACGAAAAACGACATTTGTTTGATGAATGATAAATCTAACACTTATCTAGATTCTGGTAAAGGCACATTCTCATCCCTTGATCTTTCACTCTGTCACCCCTCTCTCTATCTTGACTATGACTGGTCAGTTTGTGAAGATCAACGTGGATCTGACCACTTTCCAATTTTGATTGAAAGCGTTCAGACTCATGATGAAGCCCATAATCCCAAATGGAAATTGAATAAAGCAGATTGGGATTTATTTCATACTTTATGTAATGAGTCCCTTACTGATACTTTTCTCTCTGATTCTTCTGGTCCTATAACTGACTTCACCTCTTCTTTAATAAATATATCTGAGAAATGTATTCCCAAAACCTCAACGAACCCAAAGAAAAGTAACCCATGGTATAATGACGATTGTAAAGAAGCTATCAAACAACGGAAAGACACTTTGTCGAAGTTCTGCAAGTCCCCAACGCATGAAAATTTAAATACTTATAGGAATTCTAGAGCAAAAGCCCGTCGGACTATAAAGTCTGCAAAACGCAAATCATGGAGAACATACGTATCGAATTTGAATTATAAAACACCCACTAAAAAAGTTTGGGACATGGTTAGGAAAATATCCGGTAAATCTAAATCTGCTTCTTATCACCATCTTAATTACAATTTCAACAATGCGAACGAAACCGCTTCCACAAAACAAGATATAGCAGATACTTTGGCATCACAATTTTGTTCAAATTCCTCAACCAGTCATTATTCGGAGGAATTTCAAAAATATAAGAAAGAACAAGAAAAGACTAAGTTAAACTTTAAGTCCTCAAATAATGAAGAATATAATACTCCTTTTAATTTAGATGAACTAAAAGACGCCATCAGTAAAGCCCATGATACAGCAACAGGTCCCGACGAAGTTCACTATCAAATGTTAAAACATCTTCCACCAAAATCACTTCAAGCTCTCTTAGATATATTTAATGATATGTGGGAAACTGGAAAGTTTCCCGAAAGTTGGGAACTAGCCACTATAATACCAATTCCTAAACCTGGAAAAGACCATGCAGAACCTAACAGCTATAGACCGATAGCACTTACAAGTTGTCTTTGCAAAACTTTAGAGAGAATGATAAATGTAAGACTTGTTTGGTACTTAGAAAGTAATAACCTAATATCTCCTGTTCAGTCGGGCTTCCGTTCTGAACGAAGTACCAACGACAATCTAGTAAGACTGGAAACCTTTATTCGCGATGCCTTTGTTGCAAAAGAGCATGTTGTTGCTGTGTTTTTCGACTTGGAAAAAGCTTATGATACCACCTGGAGACATGGTATTATGCGAGATCTACATGAACTCGGAATACGAGGCAGATTAGCTACATTTATCGAAAATTTCCTTGCGGATCGTTGGATCCAGGTTCGTGTTGGATCGACTTTATCCGAAAAGTTCGACCAAGCACAGGGTGTCCCACAAGGGAGCATCTTGTCTACAACATTGTTCAATATTAAGATAAATAGCATAATGGATTGCTTGGATCCTAAAACAGATGGATCATTATATGTAGATGATTTCTGTATGTGTTACAGGTCAAAAAGTATGAGAACTATCGAAAGGCACTTACAGCAGTGCATCAACAGAATAGAAAACTGGGCCTCACATAATGGTTTCAAATTTTCCAAGTCGAAAACTCAATGTGTACATTTTTGTCAACTACGGAAAGTACACAATGATCCCGAACTTTATTTATATGGGTCTCTTATTCCAGTAGTTGAAGATTTTAAATTTCTTGGAGTTCTTTTTGATCGTAAACTTTCTTTCATTCCACATATCAAGTACTTAAAAGCCAAATGCCTGAAAGCGTTGAACTTACTGAAAGTATTATCACACACAGACTGGGGTGCTGATCGCACTGTCCTTCTCCAGCTATACCGTTCCCTCATTCGTTCAAAATTAGATTATGGATCCATCGTATATGGATCGGCAAGACCATCATATATCAGTTCTCTTGACACAGTGCATCATCAAGGCCTAAGATTAGCTCTGGGTGCTTTTCGAACATCACCTGTACAAAGCCTCTATGTCGAGGCTGAAGAGCCATCTCTATATTTACGACGAGAGAAACTTGCCCTACAGTACGCCATTAGAATTGCTGCTAATCCATCAAATCCAGTTCATAAGGTGTCTTTTCCGCCATATATTTCTGAAGAAGTCGTACAGCTTTACGAAAGTAAACCAAAGGCTATCCGGTCCTTTGGTTTACGGGTTGCACCACTTTTAGAATCAGCAAACATCCAAAAAGATAAAATAGAAGAACATTTTGTTTCAGAAATACCATCATGGTGCATTAGAAAACCAGAAGTTAATTTGACTCTACATACAGGGAAAAAATCCGACTCAAATCCACACCTTCTAATAGAAAGTTTTCATCAACTACAATCTCAATTTATTGACTATCAATGTATTTATACTGATGGTTCAAAAGAAGAAAACAAAGTTGGTTGTGCTACTTTTACAAACGGCAATTGCAAAACATTACGTTTACCTGATGGCTCTTCAATTTTCACAGCGGAAGCTAAAGCTATAGACTTAGCTTTAGACTTCATAAATGAAAGTAACTTAAAGGACAAATTTATTATTTTTTCTGACTCTATGTCAGTTCTACAGGCCTTAAACCATACATCATCCAAAAACCCTCAAATACAAAAACTATTAATAAAACATCATACCATCTCGGAGTTGAAAACAATTATCTATTGCTGGGTTCCCAGTCATATAGGTATATATGGAAATGAGAAAGTTGATAAGAACGCTAAAGAATCGTTAAATCTAGAAGAAACCGTTTTTAAAATTCCTTATGTCAATTTTAAACCTTTTATTAACGAGTACATCTCTGACAAATGGCAAACAATCTGGAACGGAGCGAAGTTTGATAAATTGAGGGAAGTCGAACCGATCGTTAAACGACCAAAAGCAATTCATAAACTTTCGAGACGAGAAGAAATCGTTCTTGCTCGTCTCCGAATTGGTCATACAAGAATAACACATTCCTACTTATTAAAGCGAGAAGATGAACCTAAATGCATTGGCTGTGATACACCATTCACAGTTAAACACTTTCTTTTAGAATGCACTGACTTTGCAGCAGAGCGAATTTCTTGTTTTCAAGCTAATAACTTGAAAGAATTGTTCAAAGATGTACCCGTTGGAAAGATTTTATCATTTCTTAGACAAGTAAATCTGTTTTATAAAATATAATTTTTAAATCACCAATCTTATTATTTCATATATCGTTTCTTTACAACGACATTTATATCTTACTTAGTGTTACTTTTTAATACGAGTTCAATATATTTTAACGTTTTACCTTGTTAGACGCTAATGACCCATCAGGGTTGATGCGTCGTTAAACAACAAACAAACAAACAAACAAACAAACAAAGTTTAAAGGGTCGACTCTAATGGCCCAACAGGGCTATCGGTATCATAATAATAGGCCTAATAATAATAATAATAATAATAATGATCAAGGAAAGTAATGTTCAAAGATTAAGTTACTCAATGATAAAGTTACTCGTGATGTATGAACTTTGGTGTGTATATAATATGGATGGATATCTGTGTCGTTAGGTTCAGTTTTGGGACGTCTGAAAATAGTAGAAGTAGTAGTAGTAGTAATAATAATAATAATGATAATAATAACTAAGTATGCATACTAATTTTGTAATTTTGTCTTAAAATTGTCCGCGTGTGCACGACATGTTTGAGCGGAAGTCTATCCCGGTTGTATCGTTTGAAATGCGCAGAAATGTTTCTCGGTGGCCCTGGATGCCAAGAAAAAGTTTCTGCAGTTGTATTGGAAACATCGCAAACAACACCCCCAAAGGATAGCCCCCGCTCCCGTCTCCTTTATATATCTTTTATTATTTATTTATTTTCTCTATTCTATCAACTATATTTTTCGCGAAGGAAAGTACGACAAATTTCAAGATTTACAGTAAGCATTAACAAATTTATGAACAAACAAAAAAAAGGTGCCGGTCTGTTGTCTCGGATTCTGTAAAGTAGATCTATTCCATGTGTTTCGTCTTTCTGAAAGTAGAAAAAGAAATGCCAAGTTAGTTAATTCGTAATGGGTATGTAAAATAGGTTTTGCCGGTTGTTTGTGGTGGTTTGTGTGGTTTGCGGTAACTCCAAGGTCCGAGCAGGTGTGATGTGTATTGATGACCTTGATTTACAACGTGTTGACCCCATATACCGCGTGACGTCTTCTTCAATGGGTCAGTTGGCGATTGTGTCTGTGTTTATTTTCATGCGAAACGGGATGGATTATATTGTTTTGTTTTCAGGAATTATGCGTACAAAGATATGTTTTTAATTAATTCGGATTATAAGGATATAGTATTAGAAAATAAAAAGATTTGTTCTTATCAGTTTTGTGATTCCGTTCGTTTCTTCTGTCACAGCTGACGTTCTTTTGATCTTTCCGGTATTCCTGGAATAGAAAACAGAAAAAAAGTTCAGGTAATTATAACTTATATGCATTAATTCTTTCTGCTCAAACAGTTTCCTCCATCTCCTGTCTGCTCTAAGGCCTCAACAGTGATGGAAAAAAGTACAAGTAGGCAAAGATCAGGAAAAGGCGCAATCAGAAAAAGACTCCCACTCCAAAAACCAAGGTGGGAAAAAACCAAACTAACAATCAGGTACTTATACCATGAAAACATTTCGTAAGCCGAATGAGCAGCTATTTTCCCAATAGGTGGCCACTCAGTTACCTTAACTAAAAATATGCAAACGTACAAAAGGCGCCAACAGCACAAAATATTTTAAACACCAAGACATAAAACAAAAAGAACCACCACAGAAGTATCGACTTGGAACGATCAGTAACACAAAGTTACTGGCGGGTTTAAATCGATTTTACACGGCCGTAACCTCACCCTCAGCTTCTGCAGTGGTTCATAACATTTAGTTAGTTCTTCGGTCCTCGTGGTGAATCTCTAACTAGTAAATGAATCATCAAGAACAAACAAATAAATCATGATAAACATCCTGATGAATCAAAAACCAGGACTCACAGATTCAGTAAGCTGCCCGACGATGGAGATCCCTGGGCGCCAAATAACTTACTAACTCCGGAGCTAAAGAAAAACATCAGTTGGACCCCGGTGGGCCATGCAACAGACAAGAAGCTCCGGCCCCAACCAACTAAAATGAATAGCTTTAAGTCGTGGCCATCATAGAGTCTGACGCCCGACCCACCGGCGTGCAATTAAAGAAGGCAGCATAGTTATCAACCGTGATTGGGTTAAAAACTAAGCATGCAGACTGTCGCATAACATTCAAGTTATAACCTATACGTCTGTAACGTGTTATGATTTTTCTAAACTGAAAAGAAAAATCATTACTTCCTATAAGTTTCTTAAATTTGTAAACCAAGTCACCATAAAATTCTGGTTCCGAAAGACCCTCACTAAAAAGCGTCTTTAACCCAACATTATATTTGGAAATCAATTCATAGTGTCTACGATAAAATTTAGAAAAGGTTTTTCGAAGTTTATGATACCGATAGCCCTGCTGGAGAAGTTTGGCCGTTAAAGATTTATTTCGAGCGTTGAAGTCTGTAACATGATTGCAGACTCTAGCAATCCTAATAAGTTGCGAAATGTATACACCATAAGAAGCACGACGAGGAACGTCACCATCCAAAAACGGAAAATTTACTACATCAAAATCAAAGTCATCGCGCTTATCATAAATTTTAGAAGAAACAAATCCATTTGCAATAGAAAGATGTAGATCTAAAAAGGGGGCTTCAGTATCCGAGATATTGGCTTTGTTCAACTGTAGTTCAGATGGATAAATTTGATTGACCATACCTTCAAAATAAGGGTTGTCAATGTTCAAAAGGTCATCGAGGTACCTAGAAGTGGAATTAAAAGCCTCGATAACATCAGCTTGATTATCATGGTTAAGAGAATCCATGAAATCTCTTTCGTAGCAGTATAAAAATAAATCAGCTACGAGAGGTGCGCAATTTGTACCCATCGGAATTCCAACAATTTGTCTGTATAACTTGGTCCCAAATCTAATATAAATATTATCCAGGAGATAGGATAAGGCGTCGCACACATTCTGACATGACCAAAGTGTATACCGACTTTGGTCAGAGGATGTGAAAAAAGCCTTTCTGTCGTTACATGCCAAATAAAGTGAACCATAGTTTTTTAATGCCCTTTTGAAGGTCCACTCTATCAAATCCAGAAGTTTTTCTTTAATTAGATTATGTGGTAAAGTTGTATACAGAGTAGAAAAATCATATGTGGACAAGCTCGTCGCACGGAACCCTCTACACTTAGACACCATTAGCATTTCTTTTTTTTTTTTTTTTTTTTTTTTTTTTTTTTTTTTTTTTTATAGATTTATATATAATACATGTAGGTTTATTTACATGTAAAGTTGTTAAACATGTTAAAAGATACAGCAAGTTTTCTGAGTTTTTGAAAATAATATTAGCTGATTTCTAGGGTATTCAGTCAGTTAGCAGATCAGTGTCAATTATTTTGGAATCTATCTTGCTGTATCTTTTAAAAGCTTTTTTGATCCTGAAATAATAGTAGTTTTATTTTATTTTATTTTTTTTATTTTTTTTTTATTTTTTTTTTTTTTTCATTTAATTTTTTTTTAATAAAAATATTTCGGCTATATACAAAAAAAACTAGTATTCTGTTTGTGTGTGTGTGTGTGTGTGTGTGTATGTGTGTGTGTGTGTGTATGGGACTGTGGGGGCCGGAGCTTCTTGTCGGTTGCTTGGCCCACCGGGGTCCAACTGATGTTTTTCTTTTGCTCCGGAGTTAGAAAGTTATTCGGCACCCAGGGATCTCCATCGTCGGGCAGCTTACTGAATCTGTGAGTCCTGGTTTTTGATTCATCAGGGTGTTCATCATGATTTATTTGTTTGTTCTTGATGATTCATTGACTAGTTAGAGATTCACCACGCGGACCGAAGAACTAACTAAATGTTATGAACCACTGCAGAAGCTAAGGATGAGGTTATGGCCATGTAAAATCGATTTAAACCCGCCAGTAACTTTGTGTTACTGATCGTTCCAAGTCGATACTTCTGTGGTGGTTCTTTTTGTTTTATGTCTTGGTGTTTAAAAAATATTTTTGTGCTGTTGGCGCCTTATGTATGTTTGCATATTTTTAGTTAAGTTAAAGTAACTGAGTGGCCACCTATTGGGAAAATAGCTGCTCATTCGGCTTACGAAATGTTTTCATGGTATAAGTACCTGATTGTTAGTTTGGTTTTTTCCCACCTCGGGTTTTGGAGTGGGAATCTTTTTCTGATTACGCCTTTTCCTGGTCTTTGCCTACTTGTACCTTTTTATCATCATAGAGCCCATCCAGAAATCTCCTAGGCAAGTCTTCCTGTCGTATCTCAGAATCCCGCTGTGAATACATTCTGCTGCGTATTCCTCTGCGGATTCGCTTACCTTCTGGTTTCTTTTGCTAAACCGTGCTTCAATGTTTTCTTTGTCTCAACCACCCTGAAACGACTATTAAGCTCAGCAACCAATGTCTCATAATTACTTCGAAATGACGGCTGCAGCTGACCAAATACAATTCCCCAGCAGCCTCTTGCAAGCGTTGTGCTAGTTTTATGAGCTTCTCCTCTGACCATCTTGCTTCTATCTGCTATTTCTGTAAAGTGATTAAACCAGACTTTCCAGGATTTCTTTTCTGTGAAATTTGATAGCAACAGCCACCTTTCTGTAGTTTTCCTTATTTCTATCAAACTTCAAAGCTGCAATCAAGTCATTGATGTACTTGTTAAAGGTTGCAAGATCCCAGGGAAGAAATAGTTTATAAGTAGCATAGAATCGCTAGACACTCTGGCCAGTTGGGTCTCTCTTGTACCCCAGTAAATATTCATTAATTTGATGAGCAGCTCCCCTTCATGTTGGCCCTCTTTGTCTTGGTATATGTCGACAATCCTATTTTTCATTCTCTAGTCTTCTTAAATACTATCCCAGTTTTATTGATTGATTATGTAACCTAAGATTATCTTCATCGTCCATTAATGGACAAACATTTAGCAGACAACTAAAGAAGTTTGGTTTCAAATAGTCCCAAAGAGACGGGCATGTTTTTTTCGGGTTTTTGTTTTATCTTTCGCAGGTTCGGAAGAAATCGCCCAACCAATCTCAAAATCTGTGATGTATAGGTACCTCTCTTGAGGACATTTCCCACATTTATCTCCATCCACTGGTTTTCAAGTTGAATAATAAGAATATCTGCTTTCACTGCAGCAGAAACTTCATCTGGTACCATTTAGAACCCACGAGAAAACTCACCTGGCACTCCCACAAACAGGCCCGTACCGGACCCGGATTAGAATAGGCCGGTCGCTCCCTCATGCGGAACCGTAAAACCCGGTCAAAAGAGGTGCCACCTGTTTGCCGTGGGTGGATACCCGTAAGCCGGAGAAGAGGATCCTGGAGGTTGAGGGACAGGCCAGAGATCTTCACCTGTCTCAACACGCCTCTTTGGCCTCGGATTCGGTGTAAACGGGAGGCCGTGGAGGCTCGACACGGTCAATCGGCTGCCATGCCTTGTCCTGAGATCATTTCTTCCTTCTACCTTTCTCAGTATCGAATGATACGCAACCGTGTTCCACATTTCTTCATTTATCATCCTTTTCCCTATATCTCAGAAGGCGGTGGTTTAAGGGTCAATCGACGGGCTTGTTTTTCGGTATTTCTGGGTTACTTGGGTCTAGGTTGAGAGGCAGGGTGGGTACAACGTCTGAATGTTATTTCGGTTTTCTTTATTAGACATCTGACTTAATATTCAGTTGTTGTTAAAGCTTGGGTAGTCTGAAGTACTTTTGAATCTTGCACGGCGAGTATGACGGGTATGTAGCTTTGGCGCTGGAAACTGGAGAGCCGTTTCCGTATAGCGTCCCCTTGTAGGGCTCCAAGGAGGGTGAAGCGCATAGCCGTCGAGACTTAAAACTAAAAATATGGCTACTTCAAACAACAAACGACAACGACCGGACTCCGACGATGATATTAATCCTTCAACACTCTTTCGAGCTGTAGAAACCTTTCCGAAATTCATTGTTATTGAATCAACAAACAAAGAGAAACCAATAACGTCACTGTCGCCATTCGTCATCGAAAAACAAATCGAAGCGACTATAGGCACTCCTAAATCTGTAAAAAAGTTAAAAAAATGGTACACTGCTTGTAGAGACAACACGGAAAACTCAAACTGAAAATCTTATGAAACTAAAACAATTTTTCAACTTGTTTACCATACATAAAACGCTAAACTCTTCAAAAGGAATCATCAGGGATAGAAATTTGAAAGGAGAATCAGAGGAGAACATCAAAGAATATTTAGAAACTCAGGGTGTTACAGCGGTCAAAAGATTTAAAGTTAAAAAAGGTCATGAATACGTCGAAACCAACACGCTACTTCTAACATTCAACACAGTTGTTCCACCAAAGACAGTTAAGATCTTTTATCAAATTATTAATGTTGAGCTGTACGTTCCAAACCCTCTCCGATGTTTCAACTGCCAGAAATTCGGACATCATGAAGACAAGTGTCCAGTTGACCCCGGATCGGTTTGTGAACGTTGTGGAATGGGAGATCATGATCATCATACCAACCACTGCAAAAACCCTACAAAATGTGTGAATTGTGGCGGAGAACATCTGTCAAGGTCAAACGAATGTGCCACCTGGAAAAAAGAAAAAGAAATTATGAAATTGAAAGTCACGAACAATTTGACTTACCCTGAAGCTAGAAAACTGTTGGAACAAAAACCCGAATTTAATTTCTCACAAGTTGTGAAATCATTGGCAGCAAAGCCTGAAACAAAAACGACTTCTACTCAGTGGAGTGCCGAAGACTGTAAAATAACAGAAAGTTCAAAGGTGATTATTCCAAGGAAGGTTTCCCAGATAAGAACTAATACACAACAAAATCAGAAGTTAACAAATAGTCAAGCAAAATCAAACCAACCGAGTACGAACCCCAAACCACAAAAACCACAATCTGCATCCAATAGGATGCAGAAGGGATCAGATGATCCCGTTCAACAACATAACAGATTTGGAGCCCTGGCGGAGGACGATGCCATGGAAATAAATGAGGCCGCCGTGCGTCCAGCCCGTGGACATCGTCCTCTATCGCCAATCAAAGCTCCAAAGTAAAAGTTTCCAGTCTACATTTAAATAAAAGGTCAAATAATTGAACCTCCTCTCCAAATATTTCAATGGGTAGCAAATATAAAATAATACAATGGAACTGTCGAGGTGTAAAACCACGTTTTGAAGAACTACTACTTATTTTGTCACTACTTAGACCTTCTGTTTTCTGTCTTCAAGAAACTTTCCTTAAACCTAATGACACGTTTACTTTCAAAGGTTTTAATGTTTAAAATCACATACATTCGGATTGTCTCAGAGCTTCTGGTGGAAGCTCTTTACTAGTCCATTCATCTTTACCACAACGTCAAATCAAACTTAAAACAGATCTACAAGCGGTAGCTGTTTCTGTTACACTTGATAAAGAGATCACTTTCTGCTCTATCTATATTCCTCCCTCATATTCTTTAAGATCTGAACAACTGACTTCTTTACTTCAACAACTTTCCTCACCCTATATGTTAGTAGGCGACTTCAATGGCCACAATGTTCTTTGGGGTAGTAATGACAATGATCCCAGAGGAGAATTAATTGAGGATTTCATCACGGAAAACGACATTTGTCTGATGAATGACAAATCTAACACTTATTTAGATTCCGGTAAAGGCACATTCTCATCTCTTGATCTTTCACTCTCTCATCCCTCTCTCTATTTAGACTATGAATGGTCTGTTTGTGAAGATCAACATGGATCTGACCACTTTCCTATTTTGATTGAAAGTGTTCAGACTCATTGTGAAGATCATAATCCCAAATGGAAATTACATAAAGCTGATTGGGATTTATTTAATAACTTATGTAATGAGTCCCTAACTGATACTTCTCTCTCTGATTCTCCTGATCCTATAACTGATTTCACCTCTTCTCTTATAGCTATATCTGAGAAATGTAACCCCAAAACCTCGACAAACCCAAAGAAAAGTAACCCATGGTATAACGACGATTGTAAAGAAGCTATCAAACAACGAAAAGACACTGTGTCGAAGTTCTGCAAGTTCCCAACGCATGTAAATTTAAATACTTACAGAAATTCTAGAGCAAAAGCCCGTTGGACTATTAAGTCTGCAAAACGCAAATCATGGAGAACATATGTTTCTAATTTGAATTATAAAACACCGACTGAAAAGGTTTGGGACATGGTTAGGAAAATATCCGGTAAATCTAAATCTGCTACTTATCACCATCTTAATTACAATTTCAACAATGCGAACGAAACAGCTTCCACAAAACAAGATATAGCAGATACTTTGGCATCACAATTTTGTTCAAATTCCTCAACCAGCCATTACTCGGAGGAATTTCAAAAATACAAGAAACAACAGGAAAAAACTAAGTTAAACTTTAAGTCCTCAAATAATGAAGAATATAATACTCCTTTTAATTTAGATGAATTAAAAGACGCCATCAGTAAAGCCCATGATACAGCAACAGGTCCCGACGAAGTTCACTATCAATTGCTAAAACATCTTCCACCAAAATCACTACAAGCTCTATTAGATATTTTTAATATGTGGGAAACTGGAACGTTTCCCGAAAGCTGGGAACTAGCCACTGTAATACCAATTCCTAAACCTGGAAAGGACCATGCAGAACCTAACAGTTATAGACCGATAGCACTTACAAGTTGTCTTTGCAAAACCTTGGAGAGAATGATAAATGTAAGACTTGTTTGGTACTTAGAAAGTAATAACCTTATATCTCCTGTTCAGTCGGGCTTCCGTTCTGAACGAAGTACCAACGACAATTTAGTAAGACTGTAAACTTTTATTCGTGATGCCTTTGTTGCAAAGGAACATGTGGTTGCTGTGTTTTTTGACTTGGAAAAAGCTTATGATACCACATGGAGACATGGTATTATGCGAGATCTACATGATCTCGGAATACGAGGCAGATTAGCTACATTTATTGAAAATTTCCTTGCGGATCGCTGGATCCAGGTTCGTGTTGGATCGACTTTATCCGAAAAGTTCGACCAAGCACAGGGTGTCCCACAAGGGAGCATCTTGTCTACAACATTGTTCAATATTAAGATAAATAGCATAATGGATTGCTTGGATCCTAAAACAGATGGATCATTATATGTAGATGATTTCTGTATGTGTTACAGGTCAAAAAGTATGGGAACTATCGAAAGGCACTTACAGCAGTGCATTAACAGAATAGAAAACTGGGCCTCACATAATGGTTTCAAATTTTCCAAGTCGAAAACTCAATGTGTACATTTCTGTCAACTACGGAAAGTACACAACGATCCCGAACTTTATTTATATGGTTCTCTTATTCCAGTAGTTGAAGATTTTAAATTTCTTGGAGTTCTTTTTGATCGTAAACTTTCTTTCATTCCACATATCAAGTACTTAAAAGCCAAATGCCTGAAAGCATTGAACTTACTGAAAGTATTATCACACACAGACTGGGGTGCTGATCGCACTGTCCTTCTCCAGCTATACCGTTCCCTCATTCGTTCAAAATTAGATTATGGATCCATCGTATATGGATCGGCAAGACCATCATATATCAGTTCTCTTGACACAGTGCATCATCGAGGCCTAAGATTAGCTCTGGGTGCTTTTCGAACATCACCTGTACAAAGCCTCTATGTTGAGGCTGAAGAGCCATCTCTATATTTACGACGAGAGAAACTTGCCCTACAGTACGCCATTAGAATTGCTGCTAATCCATCAAATCCAGTTCATAAGGTGTCTTTTCCGCCATATATTTCTGAAGAAGGCGTACAGCTTTACGAAAGTAAACCAAAGGCTATCCGGTCCTTTGGTTTACGGGTTGCACCACTTTTAGAATCAGCAAACATCCAAAAAGATAAAATAGAAGAACATTTTGTTTCCGAAATACCATCATGGTGCATTAGAAAACCAGAAGTTAATTTGACTCTACATACAGGGAAAAAATCCGACTCAAATCCACACCTTCTAAAAGAAAGATTTCATCAACTACAATCTCAATTTATTGACTATCAATGTATTTATACTGATGGTTCAAAAGAAGAAAACAAAGTTGGTTGTGCTACTTTTACAAACGGCAATTGCAAAACATTACGTTTACCTGATGGCTCTTCAATTTTCACAGCGGAAGCTAAAGCTATAGACTTAGCTTTAGACTTCATAAATGAAAGTAACTTAAAGGACAAATTTATTATTTTTTCTGACTCCATGTCAGTTCTACAGGCCTTAAACCATACATCATCCAAAAACCCTCAAATACAAAAGCTATTAATAAAACATCATACCATCTCTGAATTGAAAACAATTATCTATTGCTGGGTTCCCAGTCATATAGGTATATATGGAAATGAGAAAGTTGATAAGAACGCTAAAGAATCGTTAAATCTAGAAGAAACCGTTTTTAAAATTCCTTATGTCAATTTGAAACCTTTTATTAACGAGTACATCTCTGACAAATGGCAAACAATCTGGAACGGAGCGAAGTTTGATAAATTGAGGGAAGTCGAACCGATCGTTAAACGACCAAAAGCAATTCATAAACTTTCGAGACGAGAAGAAATCGTTCTTGCTCGTCTCCGAATTGGTCATACAAGAATAACACATTCCCACTTATTAAAGCGAGAAGATGAACCTAAATGCATTGGCTGTGATACACCATTTACAGTTAAACACTTTCTTTTAGAATGCACTGACTTTGCAGGAGAGCGAATTTCTTGTTTTCAAGCTAATAACTTGAAAGAATTGTTCAAAGATGTACCCGTTGGAAAGATTTTATCATTTCTTAGACAAGTAAATCTGTTTTATAAAATATAATTTTTAAATCACCAATCTTATTATTTCATATATCGTTTCTTTACAACGACATTTATATCTTACTTAGTGTTACTTTTTAATACGAGTTCAATATATTTTAACGTTTTACCTTGTTAGACGCTAATGACCCATCAGGGTTGATGCGTCGTTAAACAACAAACAAACAAACAAACAAACTCCCACAAACAGAACGTGTCTGGTCTCACAGGCAAAGCTTCTAATCTACTGACCGACCATCTGATTACTGGTTAACCGCTCATGTCTGAGCCTGCCCAGAAAAAGTGGTTTAGTCAAACCATCCATACATATAAGCCTTATTGGCTTAGTTGGGTGGTTATATTTATGAAACACATTTTGAGTGTAATGACATCCAAGGGTTGGGTAAAAATCCCATAAAATGGAGGCAAAGTCCCGACATGACCATTTCTGTTGACTGGGGCGTAACACATCAATTCAAACAAACAAACAATGTAAGATTGGCCTTCATGATAATCAGTCAAATCTTGATTCAACTCCTTGAATCACGGTTTTGTGTTTGTATACCATTATCGATGTCGATTAAACAGAATGATATCAGTCTGTCATGCCTGATCTATCTATCTTCATATACTGAGTTGATCAATTTCTGATCATCATCTCAGGTGTGGGGTGGGTAACATGCGAGACATCTTTTCTCTTGATGTGACACCATTTGAGCCGCCTCGTTGGAAAACCAAAAATGTGGTTTCCGAACAGGCCCAACACAAACCGGCCTGTACAAGCACAGAAAACAGCTAGAAGCTTGAAATTTCGGATTTAAGTAGAAGAGTAATTGTACTATCAGAGTAGCGAAAACAAAGGCGCTGATCAGCTTCGCGGTTACCGCGAAGCTGATCTGCGTCTTTGATTTTGCTTATGCAGATTGTTGGTTTTCCCATGAGGCGGCTCATTTAAATGCAGATCTTACCATTTGACAGTATGTTAAACGACTACCATAGATGCATCTCTGTAATGACAGCCCCTTAAAGATGCTTCAGTGGGACCGTGGAAACACCCCCAAACCACCCCAAACCACTTCAAAACCGCCCAAAACTACCTCATATTACATGTAGACTATATCAAAACATATTTAATAATCACAAACCAGAAATTTTAGCGATGCAACACTCAAACCTTATCATATATAACCCCAAACAACTTCAAAAACACCCCAAACCACATCAATGAAACTTCCATAAACGCCCCAATTAATTTTATTACACCACTTCAAAACACCCCAAGCCTCCACAACAACACCCCAACCATACTAAGTCACACCCAAACCATGTTAAACACCCATATAAGCTTACCCAGAAATATCCCGGATACGTCCAACATACACAGATTACATGCATCTATGTATATGATTTTACATGGGCATTTTCTGGGCAAACCCATTTGCTATGTGTATACCCATATTAGCCCCATATGAGTCTAATTTGTGAATTATGGGTTCTGATTCTCATCAAGACCTGGTTTGAGACATGTTTAGTGTGTTTCATGTAGTTTGGATGTGTTTAAGATGAGGTTTGAGGTGGTTTTGAAGTGGTTTGGGGTGTTTCCACTGTCCGCTTCAGTGGCCACATTTTGAAATTTAGTTTTGTCAGCCAATTCAAACCCATCTGCAGCTACAGTCATAGCCCTTTGAAGAAATGACTCTATGCTCTCATCTTCGTTTTTGTTATATTCTATTCAGGTAATGACGATCAGCCAAAGGTGGCTTCTTGTCTGTTGCTTGGCCCACCGGGGTTCAATTGGTGTTTTTCTATTGCTCCGGAGTTAGTAGGTTTTCGGCGCCCAGGGATCTCCATCGTCGGGCAGCTTACTCAATCTGTGAGTCCTGGTTTTTGATTCATCAGGATGTTTTTCATGATTTATTTGTTTGTTCTTGATGATGCATTGACTAGTTAGAGATTCACCACGAGGACCGAAGAACTAACTTAATGTTATGAACCACTGCAGAAGCTGAGGGTGAGGTTAGGCGCCTGTAAAACCGGTTCAAGCCCGCCAGTAACCTTGTGTTATTGATCGTTCCAAGGCGATACTTCTGTGGTGGTTCTTGTTGTTTTTTGTCTTGGTGTTTAATTTTTTGTGCTGTTGGCGCCTTAACTATGTGTGTGTTTTCATAGTTTTAGTTAAGGTAACTGAGTGGCCACCTTTTGGGAAAATAGCTGCTCATTCGGCTTACGAGATGTTTCATGGTATAAGTACTTGATTGTTAGTTTGGTTTTTTCCCACGTCGGTTTTTGGAGTGAGAATCTTTTTCTGATTGCGCCTTTTCCTGATCTTTGCCTACTTGTACCTTTTTCAGGTCGAGCGGCTGTATTAGTTCTCTGACTAGGGTGTCATAGCTATCCATACTTACACATCTGTTTGCGAATTCAAGTGCTGTTCCAGACAAGCAGTCAAATAGCTTATATAGTTTCTTATTTTCAGACAATTCACACCTTTTAGCCCGCATCTCAATTTCCGCCAAGTAGGCAAACCAAACTGAGTCGTTGCCAAAGGCAGACGGGCGTGATTGCCATGGACTTCGCTAAGGCCTTTGACAAGGTCTCACATAAAAGATTATTATACGAACTTGACTTCTACGGGTCGATCGACTCGTGGCTCTCTGTGACCGGCCTCGGTAGCTCAGTGGGTAGAGTGTCCGCTCCGACATCGGGAGGTACCAGGTTCGGTCCCGGGCCGCGACATACCAAATTCATTTTCGCTCGTCTCCGAATCGGCCATACAAGAATAACACACTCCTACTTATTAAAGCGAGAAGATCAACCTAAATGCATTGGCTGTGATACATCATTCACAGTTAAACACTTTCTTTTAGAATGCACTGACTTTGCAGCAAAGCGAATTTCTAGTTTTCAAGCTAATAATTTGAAAGAGTTGTTCAAAGATGTACCCGTTGGATACATTTTACCATTTCTAAGACAAGTTAATCTGTTTTATAAAATATAAACTTTTAATCACTAATCTTATTTATTTCAAACATCGTTTCTTTACAACGACATTTATATCTTACTTAGTGTTACGTTTTTATACGATTTCAATATATTTTATCGTTTCACCTTGTTAGACGTTAATGGCCCATCAGGGTTGATGCGTCGTTAAACAACAAACAAACCAAAGTCGTTAACAATGGTACTAATTGCTCCCCGCTTGGCACTCGGATTTTTAGGGTAGGGCTAGGGCTGGTCGCTCCGGTGTCAGTATAATGTGACTGGGGTGGTATCAGGTAAAAGTGTCTGGGATCTGATACCACAGTGTGGCAGCACTATTGAGCTGTGAGCTCCCTGTCACAACCAGACACTGTGGTGATATGACAGATAATGTTGAAAGCGACGTTAAACCCGAAAAAAAAATCTGTGCGCTCTCAAAAAGTGGTATTAGATGGCCGTGACTCAGATCAAGTCCCGGTTCTATCTGGTTTCGCACAAGGATCGGTCCTGGGTCCGGTCCTATTTCTTATCTTCATTAATGATATTCCGGATAATATCAGGTCATCTGTTCGGCTATTTGCTGATGATTGTGTTTTAAACAGGAATATCAAGTCGCCATTGGATTGTCAGCTTTTGCAAGATGACTTGAATAGCTTGGCCAAATGGGAAATGGATTGGCAAATGAAATTCAATGTTAGCAAATGTCATTCAATGAGGGTGACCCGGCTACATCAAGCAGGCATATTCAATTCAATTACACACTGCATCAGCAAACATTAGGACAGGTTTAGTCCGCTTAATACCTAGGCTTAAGTATCACAGATGATCTTGATTGGGAGGGGGATCTGCTTAAATACAGTAAAGTAGCGCAAAGTGGCGTAAAGAGGCGTAAAGTAGCGCAAAGTGGCGTAAAGTTGGCGCAAAATGATGTAGAATGACATAAAACCGTATTATTTATCAAACATGGGGTAAATTATACACTTTTAGTCATATATATGCATGCAATTCGCATGTAGGGGTGAGGAGAGTGGGGAGGGGGGCGGCGGATTGGGCGCAACATATAGTCTGATGACCAGAAACTTATTGCTTTTTAGCTCACCTGAGCCGAAGGCTCACAAGGTGAGCTTATAGGATGGCCATGATCCGGCGTCCGTCCGCCGTCCGTCGTCCACAATTTCAAAGATCTTCTTCTCTGAAACCGCTTGGCAGATCTAGTTGAAATTTAATGTGGAGCCTCCTTGGGTAGTGGCATTTCAAGTTTGATCGCGAAATCCAGGTCACATGACCAAGATGGCCGCCACGCCCATATATGGTAAAAACCCTTCAAAATCTTCTTCTCCAGAACCGAAGGGCCGATTTCCACGAAACTTGGTATGTAGCATTTGGGACTCCAGCCCATCATAATTTGATAAAATGATGACCTTTGGATGACCTTGACCTATTTTACGGCAAAGTCAAATTTGGAAACATAGGCTTTTACATGGGAAAAAGTGAAAACTATGGATTTTTTGAAAACTATTGCAGCCTGAGGCCTGAAAAGTGGTAGATGCAAACAACTAATGGAGTAGATGAAGGTATGTGATTAATTTAGGTCAAGGTCATCTCTTGACCTTGGCCAGTCTGTCGTCCATTCACACTTTTCAAAGATCTTCTTCTCTGAAACTGCTGGGCCAATCAAAGTGAAATTTCATGTGGAGCATCCATGGGTAGGGAGACGAAAGTTTGATCGCGAAATCCAGGTCACATGACCAAGATGGCCGCCACGCCCATATATGGTAAAAACCACTCAAAAATCTTCTCCAGAACCGGCAGGCCGATTTTCATGAAACTTGGTATGTAGCATTTGGGACTCCAGCCCATCATAGTTTGATAAAATGATGACCCTAGGATGACCTTGACCTAATTTACGGCAAGGTCAATTTTGGAAACATAGGCTTTAACATGGGAAAAAGTGAAAACTATGGATTTTTTGAAAACTATTGCAGCCTGATGTCTGAAAAGTGGTAGATGCAAACAACTATTGGAGTAGATGAAGGTATGTGATTAATGTAGGTCAAGGTCATCTCTTGACCTTGGCCAGTCTGTCGTCCATACACACTTTTCAAAGATCTTCTCTGAAACTGCTGGGCCAATCAAAGTGAAAGTTTATGTGGAGCATCCATGGGTAGGGGAGACGAAAGTTTGATCGCGAAATCCAGGTCACATGACCAAGATGGCCGCCACGCCCATATATGGTAGAAACCACTCAAAAATCTTCTCCAGAACCGACAGGCCGATTTTCATGAAACTTGGTATGTAGCATTTGGGACTCCAGCCCATCATAGTTTGATAAAATGATGACCATAGGATGACCTTGACCTAATTTACGGCAAGGTCAATTTTGCAAACATAGGCTTTAACATGGGAAAAAGTGAAAACTATGGATTTTTTTGAAAACTATTGCAGCCTGATGCCTGAAAAGTGGTAGATGCAAACAACTAATGGAGTATATGAAGGTATGTGATTAATGTAGGTCAAGGTCATCTCTTGACCTTGGCCAGTGTGTCGTCCATACACACTTTTCAAAGATCTTCTCTCGAACTGCTGGGCCAATCAAAGTGAAATCCATGGGTAGGGGAGACAAAAGTTTGATCGCGAAATCCAGGTCACATGACCAAGATGGCTGCCACGCTCATATATGGTAAAAACCACTCAAAAATTTTCTTTTCCAGAACCGGCAGGCCGATTTTCATGAAACTTGGTATGTAGCATTTGGGACTACAGCCCATCATAGTTTGATAAAACGATGACCCTAGGATGACCTTGACATATTTTACGGCAAGGTCAATTTTGGAAACATAGGCTTTTACATGGGAAAAAGTGAAAACTATGGATTTTTTGAAAACTATTGCAGCCTGATGCTTGAAAAGCGGTAGATGCAAACAACTAATGGAGTAGATGAAGGTATGTGATTAATTTAGGTCAAGGTCATCTCTTGACCATGGCCAGTCTGTCGTCCATACACACTTTTCAAAGATCTTCTTCTCTCAAACTGCTGGGCCAACCAAAAAGAAATTTTATGTGGAGCATCCATGGGTAGGGGAGACGAAAGTTTGATCGCGAAATCCAGGTCACATTACCAAGATGGCCGCCACGCCCATATATGGTAAAAACCACTCAAAAATTTTCTTCTCCAGAACCGGCAGGCCAATTTTCGCGAAACTTGGTATGTAGCATTTGGGACTTCAGCCCATCATAGTTTGATCAAATGATGACCATAGGATGACCTTTACCTATTTTACGGCAAGGTCAATTTTGGAAACATAGGCTTTTACATGGGAAAAGGCGAAAACAATGGATATTTTAGAAACTGTTGCAGTCTGAGACCTGGAAGTTGCTAGATGCAGACAACCAATGGGGCCAATGAAGGTAAGTAATTAATGAAGGCCAAGGTCATTTCTTGACCTTGACCCAGTCATTTAAATATCAAAATTAAAATTATGGTTTTCGCATAAATCACTGGGTTTGGAAACTATTGCAGCCTGAGACCTGAAACTTTGCAGATGCAGACAACTTAAGAATTCAATAAAGGTGTGTGAGTATTCAAGGTCAAGGTCATTTTATGATGACTTAATACTCCAGGACCAGGCTTCAGGTGAGCGTTCTCAGGACCAATGGTCCTCTGGTTAATTATTTGAAATGCAGAAAAAATATTTGTGATTGTGTATTATGATGGGTTTGAGGGAAGGTAAAGGGGCATTTATTTTATGATGGTAGGCCTTTTCCTCGGATCTAATAAATCGGTTATTTTGGATCCGAGGCCTTTTCTTATGTTCAGATAGGCAATGTCTCTGTTACAAACAACAAAGTAAAGTATCACAAGCATGGTGAAATGTGTAAAATATTGATTAGAAATTTTGGTCGTTTTTATTTTTTGCTCTCAGAATTTTATATAAATGGAAATAAAGAAGAGAGAAATAATTTCGTGTATTGAAAATCGTTTGTATATTAAGAACATGTGTCTTTAACTCAATATAAGGTGTGAAAACGTGTGTCATGTTACCGGCTACTGTCGTTGAATTAAATTTTGATAGCGCGTGTCATTAATTAGAGATAATCATATCAGGTTTATTATGAGATTAAATGAAACTGAAATGTTTCCTAATTTTGAATTACGGAATGTTTCATTACGAAAACTTGCCCATGCAATAAACAGAGATTTTTTGAGCTTTAAAAATTGAAAATTTTCAGCTGAAAATTTTTGATATTTTTCTTATTTTTGCTCAAAACATAGATTGTGGGTACACGTTAGAACCGCCTCGCCGAGGCGGTTCTAACGAGTACCCACAATCTATGTTTTGGAGCAAAAATAAGAAAAATAGGTATACCCCTGCAAACCCCAGTTTTACTATATAAAAGTTGGGTTTAAGGGGGTATTGATTACACGGACATGTTTTCCTGATGTTACGGAATGTTTTACACTGGCCTTAGTAGTTCAATGAATGGATAGCGCACCAGAATAACATGTCCATGAAAAGTATACCCCTAACAACCCATTTTATGTGGTAAAACTTGAGGTTACAGGGTTATACATAGTTTTTTCTTATTTTTTTATCCGAAACACTCGTCGGGGCGGTTCTAACGTGTGCCGACAATCAATGTTTTGAGCAAAAAACAAAAACAAAAAATATATAATTTTTTCATCTGAAAATTTAAAATGTTTGAAACTTCTGTATTTTACATGGGCGTGTTTTCCTAACCGTGTTTGCAATTTTATGTACGATGTTGCGAAAGGAGTACAAACGGTTACGAGAGGCGTAAGGTAGCTTATAAAACTTTACAAAATGTAGCATTTCAATTTTCGATATTGTATATTTCAGTAGGCCCTATTTCAGCTTTAGTTAAAAAAAAAAGTCTTCAAATAAGGAAACTTTCGATTTTATATCAGAGCATCTGAACAAAGTAATAACATATGGTTTTCAATATTTCTTTCAGAAAGGTCATAAATGATGAGACAATTTTATAAAGATTTTTTTCAAAGATATACTTAACGACACTTCCAACGCTACCGATAAAGTATTTTCAACACCTCAAAAACGGACAAAGCAATTTTCTTGAAATTTTCGACATTGGTTCATCAGCAAATGACACAATCGCGAATGTAAAGTTTATCGAAAATGGTTGCGACATTTTGCCATTATTCGTTTTTATACTACACAACCCATAATTTCAAGTCACAAAATTCATGTGAAGCCAAAACTGATCATCACAAAAGTTTCTCTTTTTTTTTTTTTTTTTTTTTTTTTTTTTTTTTCAAAAAACGGGTCTGATTATATGCACAGACTGCTCAAAATCTATAAGAAATCAATCATAGGGGTATGCGTTTGATGCACGACAGAGCGATGTTTCATACAGAATACATGACTTGAAACATTCTGCCCAGCAATCAGAGTGACTATGCCTTGGCCATCATGGCAAACTCGCCTGATCTAAGATCAAGACGAGCACATCTAGGCCGTTATCTTAAGGGTAGTAAAAAGATGAAACTCTGTCCATGTTAGACAGTCAGAGCAATTTGTAAGGGATGAGTGAAACGAATAATTTGCTGTGGTACTGTAGTTCTCAACTTTTTTTACCACGAATGGATGTAATAAAAAGAAAAAGAAAAACAATGTTATTATATCACAATAAATGTCTGGTTTAAACTGTGCGATAATGTTGTTTTCAAGCACTCTTAGTTTTGCGACTTTTGAAAATAAGGTTTGGTGTGTTCAAACGTCCGAGGCGTTTGATAATAAAGGTTTAACGTCCCTGCAAATTTCGTTTCAATATCTGAAGTAGTTTTGGAATTACAGCAAAAACTCTATCGGTAGCGTTTGAAGTGTCATTAAGTATATATTATTCGCCGATGTGAATGCATATGGCAATTGAAACTGGGCCCGAGGTCGAAAATGTGCTCAAGAAAAATGGTCATAAATCAGATGGAGGTCCAATGGTAATGTAATATAAATTTGGCATGTTTATTTTATTTTATTATTATTATTTTTATTTTTAATCTCTTTTCAGTTAACCAGAAGGTACTCAGGAAGAATCAGACGTTTGCTGCCATTTCGAAAAAAAAAAAATCTGTTTTTGGTCGCGGTGCACTATACATAAGGGCCCAAAATGTCCTTCCCCCCCCCAAAAAAAAAAAATATGCTAGCTTGGTGGTGGGGTATCATGTGCGCATGTTTCCGCCAATCATATTCTTTTATATTCGTACTCAGTTATGTACACAAAGGCACAGCCGAATATTTAACTGAAACGAAATCGTGACTCGCAATGTTTGCCGAAGAAGCAAAAATATAAATTAAAATGCAACATGCGCTAAAAATGCGACCAGTTGAGCTCTGTTAACACTTAACAGTCCTCAGAGAAACAGTCTGTTCGACTATTTTGCGTCCTCTCGTATATAATGGTAACGCCGGAAAACATAGCACAATCATTTTTTCTACTCCAAATGTTAATGCCGGTATACCTAGTCCTTGGGATGGCTATACACCCCCTCCCCCCTCAGGGGGAATTTTGGCCATTATGATTTTCTTATAGAGCAATATCTAAGCCACAAAATGAGACATGTTAGCCTTCTGAGAAGTGTCGCGTTACCGTGTTACATCAAAATTACATACGTTACCCAAATTTTGTTAAATGACCTTTTGGTATCAATGGTCAAGTACCCACAGAACCAATGCCAGGCTTGCCTTTGACCTAGAATGTTCTCATAACATCACTTATAAGCCTTTGAAATTAATTGCTTTAATCCAAGATATGTAACATGTGTAACAGCATGTTACATACGTTACAATATACGGTATCGGTTCCTGTATGTGTGTTTTCATTCCTTTTTTCATGCAGGAAGACGTGTTTTAGTTATTTTCAATTGCAAAGGTCAGCATTGTAAGCATTTTAAAAGCACAATGACTTCTCCAATAATATTTATTCTGATAAAGGGGCTCACAACGTGTGTTACAATGCTGTATTAAAATGTGATATGCTTGATTTATTTTGCAACTGACCTCACCAAGTTATCCTTACCAAGTCATATTCTTATTGTGGCATTATCGCACAAATGTATGTTGAAATGAATGAAATGCAAACAATGAGAACTTATTCAAAGGCAATGTGCCGTTATATACGTTACTGTAAATTAACATATATATGTACTTTAGAAGCGTTTTATTTGATTCATAGACTCGCTTGGAGCAGTTTTTGACACAAATGGTAATCTTTGATGACAAATTGTGGAATTGTGTCCATAAAAGGAGTACGTGCAATCTTTGCTTCAGGCCAAATTAATAAGAAAATAAATTATTGTTATATCAATCAGTTGACACCAATTTTAGCTCTCTAGGACTTTTGGTCGCTGAGATATTAACGTTTCTGTTGGTATACCCCCTCTATTTTTCTGTGATTTTTATCTAATATTTTAAGTTCTCATCAATAATCAAACAACAAGAATGCCAAATTGTTCATAAATCTTACCACACGGTTATAGAACATTATTATAGCAATCATGTGATACTAATTTCAGCTCTCTGGGACTTATGGTTGCTGAGTTCTAAACGTTATTGTTGGTACACCCCACCCACTTTTCTGTGATTTTATTCTAATAGTTAAAGATTTTATCAATATTCCAAAAACAAGAAAGTCAGATTATTTGTGATTGTTACCACATGGCTAAAGAAAATCATCCTAGCAATTTTTGGATACAAATTTCAGCTCTCTAGAGCTTTTGGTCACTGAGATATTAGCAGTTTTATTGGTATACCCCATTCGTTTGCCAGTGATTTTTCTCTTAAACTTTAAGTTTTCTTAAATATGTTAGCAGCAATAAAGTCAGCTAATTTATATATCTTATTATATGGTTATAGAATATTGTCATAGCAATCATTTGATACCAATTTCAGCTCTCTATGACTTTCTGTTGCCCAGATATATGCGTTATTGTTGGTATACCCCCTTTATTTTTCTGAGATTTTTATCTAATATTAAAGTTCTTATCAATATTCCGACAACAAGAAAATCAGATTATTTATTTGTCTTATCACATGCTTATAGACCATTATTATAAAAATCATTTGATAACAATTTCAGCTCTATAGAGCTTTTGGTCACCGAGCTATTAGCAATTTTATTGGTATACCCCCTTCGTTTGCCAGTGATTTTTCTCTTATACCTTAAGTTTTCTTACATATTTTAGCAACAATAAAGTCAGCTAATTTATATCTCTTATTACGTGGTTATAGAATATTGTCACAGCAATCATTTGATACCAATTTCAGCTCTCTATGACTTTTCGTTGCTCAGATATATGCTTTTTTGTTGGCGTACCCTGTCTATTTTTCTAAGATATTTATCTAATCTTTAAAGTTCTTATCAATATTCCAACAACAAGAAAAACAGATTATTTATTTGTCTTATAACATGATAATAGACCATTATTATAGCAATCATTTGATACCAATTTAAGCTCTCTAGAGTTTTTGGTCACTGAGGTATTAGCAATTTTATTGGTATACCCCCTTCGTTTGCCAGTGATTTTTTCTCTTATATCTTAAGTTTCTAAATAATTTAGCAACAAGAAAGTCAGCTTATTTGTATATCTTATAACATGGTTATCGAATATAGTCATAGCAATTATTTGATACCAATTTCTGCTCTCTGTGGCTTTTGGTTGCTGAGATATATACGTTTCCGTAGGTATACCCCCTGCATTTTCTGTGATCGTTCTCCATTTTTAAGATTTCACCAAATTTCGAACAGCACGAAAGTCTGATTATTTATGTATCTTATTTCCTGGATTTAGAATGTTGTCACTGCAATCATTTGTTAACAATTCCAGCTTTCTATTGCTTTTGGTTGCTGAGCTATAAACGTTTCTGTAGGTAAACCCCCTCCATTGTTCTGCGATTTTTCTCTAATATTGAAGGTTCTCATCAATATTTGAACACCAAGAAAGTTGAATTATTTTTGTATCTTATCACACTATTATAGAACACTATCATAACAATCATTTGATATATTTGAAAATATGTGCAACTGAAAAGAAAAAGATGTCACTAACAATTCTAATTTTGAGAGGGTAATTTTGATATATGTTACGGACATTACACCGTAGGTGTCAGATTATTGTGCAAACAACTTATGTAAGTAACTAGTGTGTAGAATAGGCATGTTGCATGCAGACTATATGAGACGGTTGAATAACATAATAAAAGATGCTATCTTTCCGAAGCTCAAACTGTCATATATTATTTTATAATGGTAACATATGTGACAGGCAAATGCTCCAACATACAGAGAGCAAACATCTCTAATTGGTGGAAACTGAATCATCCTATAAAATAGAATATGTTTGCAAAATTTCCTATTGGCTAGAGCATTCAACCTATTGGTATTCGAACTATGTACAATGCCCTTTGTTATACATTACATGTTTGTTGCATACGTTACATTCGGGAGTGAAATCTTTGATTCTAGATACTTGTTTGCAGACCCTCAGCGCTATAGATCATGATAGAATTAGCAAGAAAGTATAAAACTGCCACCAGTCTACAAATTTCCCTCTTATGGGGAGCAAAACCACATAAGGATAACTAGGCTTCGCATACACATTTAAAATGAACTTTGTGAAAAAAATGTTACACACGTTACACTCTTAAAGACTGACATGAAAAAAACAAAGGTCTCACATTGTAGCTAAGAATGTCTGCTATTATTTGAAACCCATTTTGATCAATAGAAAAATGTTCGTTTTTCATTTTTATTCCATTTTTAATTAACATAAAAAAATAGATTTTCGGTACGTAACTTATGTTATTCAATGTTAAATTATTACGCTACACTTTACAGAGGGCTAACACATTTCAAAAGCCTTCTTAGAGATCAGGCTAATATGAAAGTCATGGTCTACACAATTCTCTATAATGGGGCACAGAACCACAAAAAGATAGCTTAGCATTTAAAGTGTAATTTATGGCAAAATGTTACATACGTTACACTGTGATTGACTGACATGGACATCAAAGACTTCATATTGTAGCTAAGAATATTTGCTGTAATTTGAAATCCAGTTTAGATCAATAAATCCAGTTTAGATCAATAAAAGAATGTTTATTTCAATTTTATGGCATATTTAAATTCAACAGTAAAAATTGGATTTTCGGTAGGTAACATACGTAATTCGATGTTACACGATTATGCTACATTTTACAGAGGGCTAACATATGTGAAAAAACTTTTAATACATCAGGCTATATATAAATCATAGTCTACGTAATTCCGTCTAATGGGGCGCAAAACAACAACAGGATAACTTAGTTACACATATGCATTTAAGATGAACTTTGCGGAAAAATTGTTACATAATTATGTTACACTGTGACAGAGTGACATTGAAATCAAAGGTCTCATATTGTAGCTCAGAATGTCTGCTAGTATTTGAAACCCAGTTTGATAAATAGAGCAATGTTTATTTTAATTTATATTGCATTTTTTAAATTCAACAGTAAAAATTAGATTTTCTGTAGGTAACATATGTAACTCGATGTTACACGATTACGCGACACTTTACAGAGGGCTAACATGTTTCAAAAAACTTCTTAGACATCAGGCTATATGAAAATCATGGTCTGCGAAATTCCCCCTGAGGGGGGAGCGGAACCATATCTGGCCAGTGACCTAACCAGAAGATTAACGAAAGATAAGTCCGAATGCCTGTGAATGACGCTTTAGCGCAAACTAACTTTGGATGAAACAAAAAAGTAATTGCTCAAACCTTGAACGTATCATATCCACGCAATCGTAAAGTTTGCTTTAATTACTTTCGGACCCAAATTACGCTTATAGGATCCGAGAATTAATGAGAATTAATGAAATTTAACGTCGCGCAAACGTGCTAGTTGCAAAAACAGAGCTGCACCGATCAAAAAAAAAAAAAAAAAAAAAAAAAAAAAAAAAAAAACATGCATGTTTCCCTTTTGAGAATAAAAGTATTTCTGGCGAAAAGAAAATATTAATTAAAACCTATGGCCGGGTATCGAACCAGCAATCTCTTGATTGCAAAGATATTACTCTATCCATTAGACTGTTAGACTGTCACAGTCGGTATGAAACGTTTTTATTTCAAATTATGAAATATGTCATTATATAATAAATGTCACGCGCTATCAGAGATTAATTCAACAATAGTAAAATGATTGTTTTAACGCCTGGCAAACAAACACGTGGCGGACAATTCGATTACCGCCCGGTTACCTGACGCACGTTTTCACATCTTTTATTGAGTTAAAGACACATGATCTTAATATACAAACGATTTCGAATACACATAATCGTTTTTTTCTTCTTTCTCTCCTTTAACAAACATATACCTCCACAGAATTATAAGAGCAAGAAATAACAACGACTACAATTTCCAATCTATATTTGACATACATACATGTATTTCACATTTTAGTTTGTAACCTATCTGAGTATCTATCTCGAACATATCAATATTATGAACATAAAAGGCCTAGCTACCATCATAAAATAATGAGTGATGCCCTGAAAAAATATTTTCCCCCCAGAACTATTCCGGTTTGGAATAGTCGCCCTTCTTCAGTGGTCTCATCCAAGACCATTGAGGAATTGAAGGCTTCTATTTAAATCATTGGCCCAGAGACATGCGTTTTATTATGCCTCTCATCTATATAGTTTTAATGGTCCACCCCGGGTTTAATGGTCCATTCCGGTAATCATGTCCATTCCGGTAAAGGAACGCACCGTTCCACCCCATATGTTTTTCCCCTTGACTAAATTCTAAAGTTAGCCAACCACCCCACACCTGAGGTGATGATCAGAAATTGATCTACTTAGTATCAGAAGATAGATGTGTCAGGCGTTGTGTCACCATAGAAAAATTCCATCTTTCATAGAAGAATCTGAATCTGAGGAGAAGGTGTGTGGTGTTTTCTGAAATAAGATATCTGATTGGTTTATTATAGTTGCAGCAAATAAAACCTGAAAGGACTAGGCCTGATTCTAGACCGAGATGACCCGGAACAAAGGACCCAACGTTTCCTAATCGGTTCGTGTCGCAATTTATAAAGGCCGATCAATGTACAATTCGCGCTTATTTCGTAAAGCGTCTGACGGAAGGTGCCCTTTGATTCGACACGCAGGTGCTCGTGTTTCAATTAAGCGTTAATTTCACTGTCAGGGCATAAATTTGCGAAAATAAAATATGCCGGCCATTCCAGCAACAAAGACTAAAGGTTCAACACCAACTGGGGTTAATGCAATCCTACTTGGGCCCCCAGGATCAGGAAAAGGCACTCAGGTATGGATCTTAGTTAAGGATGTCGTATTGATACGTGGATTAAAACCTGTCACCAGTGGAGTCCGGGTCGTTTTAGGATTGGGTGGTTTTAGCCTGAGTCGTTTCGGACTATGTTGTTTTGGCCACAACGGGAGTATGAGATTTTCTAACAGATTCAGAACTTAGCAGGTCTGGATCATCTTGGAAAATCGCGATAAAAATTATCGTGCAGGTGCGCGACGGCGCCATGTATTAACCGGCAGAACAGGAGTTTCAATATTTCAATAGAAACAAATGAGACAATTTTATCGCGGTTCTGTGCAATAGAAAGCTTATACGATTGCTATCATTTAGCCTGGTTTTCGACGATTCGGCTCGACGCGATCAGCCATTTCCAATTCGTTTCATTCTTTAGTCTCAATTCTTACATTATTTAGTCAGAATTATTGGTTTGGAGAGATTCCCCTTGATCTGTTGATATGGAGAATTAAATGTCCTGCATATGTGCGATAATTTCGATCGCGATTTTTCGAGATGAGCCAGACGTGCTCACGCATGCATCATTAAAAAATTAAGCCTTAATTTGTCATTAAATAAATTATGTGTTCCGTTATTGAAATACATTCAAATTAACATTTTTGTTAATTATGAATAGGAATTAGATAATCCCAGTGAGCAGATGAAAACTGAATCACAGTAGATTTCATCAGCGGAGAAAAATATAACTATTGTAAATGCTTTTTAATCATGTTAATTGCGTTACTGAAAATGTTTCCATACTCCATTGTTAAAATCAAAGGCTGTTATTTTTTTTGGATTTCCACATTCTTTTATTATTTAGGTTACGATAATTACTTTCTCATTTACGCATGGCTGAATTTTACTGGTAAATTCACAGGTAAGCCAATTTCAGCAAAATAATAATTTTGTTAATTAAAAAGTAAAAAATTCCTGCATGGCTTATATTGTGTTTCAGTTTTGAAGTTAGTGTATAATATTTGTCAACTTAAAATGTAGCCATTTCTAAACATTTTTAACATTTGGATATCGATTTACCTTTCGTGGGGATAGCGCCGCTTATTCGCACGACGGTCATGCCGATAAGCGGCGTTGTTGGCACGACTGATGTGCAGATAGCCAGTGTGGAAATAACCACCGAAATCACCGCAACAATCACTGAAATCGCTCTCAAAATTAGAATTAAGGGCATGTATTATTGATACACGTATGTATATGGCTTAAATAGAATATATTATGATAATATTTGGAAAAAAAAAAACATTGCTTACACACGATCAAAACCATGTCTTCTGACTCGGGTACATAGGTGATTAACCAAAATCACCATCTAACAGCAATAGAATATTGACCATCAAACAAGCAACTTAGTTATCTCCTAAGTAATATGTTAATTGCAAAATACAAAATCTATGATTATTTAGATTCGAGAAGTGTTAGAAAGATTTAAAAAGCAGTTCTTTGCGTATATCGGTTAACATTTCATAAAACTTGGGTTACATCAGTAAATGGTCAGCTGCATCGGAACTATAATTTTGGCAATGATAAAACGAAATCACCATTGCTTGACAGTTTACAAATAAAAGCATATATAAAATAGCATATATAAAATAGCATATATAAAAGCATATATCACCTAAAGTCAATGAAAGTGCCACTATATTAAGATGATGGTGATATACATGTTATTCTGAGGAATAATTACTACACATTAATATATCTTTGTTAGCAATGATCATCCCTTCTTTCTATTCCTTTGATGTGGATGTTAACATTGTTGGACCACTGATTAGTGTGTAGAAGGAACAATAGGTATTTTGAAGAAGAGAAGGGGGAAAATAATAGCATTAAAGAAGTAGAGTCGTGCACCTGGACACTAATTTCAGATAACTGCTTCAAAGGAGAAGAAACGTCAAAGACATTAATTTTGTACTTCTTTAATCATTATAAAAATTAGTTAATTAAAGGTGTGATTGTAATCTTGTCCTTAAGCTTGAGATGCTTAAAATTGAGATGCCACACGTTTGTCACGAGTAAATAAGGGACAGCCGATATGCGCGAACCACATCACTATCTAAAGTGATTTTGGTATACCTACAATGTGACGATTAACCGAAATCACCGCGAACTTATTTATTGTTCTCCATTATTCTTCCCTATTATTTAAACTTACTAATAGATTTTAGTTTAAAATGGGTATTGACTAAAGCCTAAATCAAAGCATGTATTGCATTACGCTTCCAGGGTGACTTCAGTATCGTTCTTCAGAGCTCTACGATAAACCAGTCTACATAGTAATCTTCCATGTTTTTATTTTTTTCATTCTTTGCATACTAAAACAAAATTTTATGAAAAAATGTTATTATAAATGCTTAAATATGCACCATTAAAAAGGATAATATTGTTTATATAGGTGATTTCATGGTGATTTCAGTAAATCGCTGAAACGACTAACCAAAATTGGCTGAAAAGACACAGGCCTGAATCAACTCAGCCAAAACAACTCAAGGCCGAAATGACTCACGGCCAAAACAACCCATTACCTCACCAGAGCCGTGTGGTGGTTGTGGTTTAACTGTATCTTTTTGCTCCAAGTCGTTTTGTCGGCAATATATACTGTTATCCTCCCCTATATGGAATAAACTGCATCTTAGTTGTTTCCCTTTACAATTCCATGAGCAAATGAGCCGGGCCATGAGAAAACCGTTTTTTTGCCTAAACGAAAACAAAGGCGCAGATCAGCTTCGCGGTAACTGCAAAGCTGATCAGCGCCACGGATTGGCAATTCTTCTTCTTTTTAAAATCGAAATTTCAAGCTTCTAGCCATCTTCTGTGCTTGTACAGGTCGGTTTGTGTCAGACCTGGTCCGAAACCCCAATACCGGTTTTCTCGCATCACAGCTTAAATTATATATGCATGCACCATAAAGAACAACTAAGTCAAATTGGAAATACAGTCATGTGATGTCATAAATTATATATGCATGCACCATAAGGAACAAATAAGTCTATAGACTTACATGTGTATGTCATCCGTATATTCAAATATATTCAAATGAGCCGCCTCGTGGGAAAACCAACAATCTGCATAGGCGAAAACAAAGACACAGATCATCTTCGCGGTAACCGCGAAGCTGATCAGCGCCTTTGTTTTCGCTACTCGGATAGTACAATTCCTCTTCTACTTAAATCCAAAATTTCAAGCTTCTAGTAGGCCGGTTTGTATCGGACCTGTTCGGAAACCACATTGTTGGTTTTCCCACGAGGCGGCTCAAATATTTGAATCCCAATTTTGGTATTCATTGACATCCAGTATTATACATGTATAGACACTATAGACACTAATTTTGTGATGTTTCACCTGTAAACTATTCTGATTCTGGTTTTCGTCATCAAAGTAATTAATTTTAAAAATTCAAGTCTTCTGGGTGTAGGACCAGAGCAAAGAGAAGTTTTACTACCTACTCCCCTGGAGGTAGGGCTTAAACCAGGGCAATGAAAGGTCACACTCCTTGCTATGTCCCATAGGTGTGGGGGGATCATATTGAGTATTTACTGGTGTCAGACATTCTATGCATCTATATGAGCCGCGATGCGAGAAGACTGGTCTTCGCGTTCTTCGACCATGTCCAACGAACACAAGCCTGTGCAGTCATAGAGGATGGCTAGAATCTTAGCGTATAGGAAGAAGAGGAATTGTACTATCCATGTAGTATTACAGCTGATCAGTACCTTTCTTTTTTAAAAAGAAAGGTACTGATCAGCTGTGCAGATACTGCACAGCTGATCTGTGGCTTTATTTTCGCATAAGAAAAAATTTTGTTTTCACATGAGGCGGCTCATACAATAGAATTATACTTTCATTTCAGGCGCCTCTGCTGGCAGAAGAATATCAAGCATGTCACCTGTCAACAGGTATGACTGTTTTACTTAATACCTTACCCAACCTGGGCCCAGTTGTTCAAAACTTTTTAGCTTGGCGTCATCGTTAAGACCTCAACTCGTTAAGTAAATACCGACTACATGAGCAAATACACTTATTTTTTGTTGCATTGCAAACGATTCTCACATTTTATCAACAAAAAATAACAGTGTATTTGTAATTGACCTTTCTAACGGAGTTGGAGTTGGAGTTGGAATTGGAATTGGACTTCGTAATATTAGCGAGGGTTGTTTCAAAACAACCAAGGTATATAAAATGCATAAAAACAACAGGGTGTTGTATTTTAATAAACCAACGAGAACGATAACATTCAACCAAGCAGTGATAGTCATGTTATTTATTGGACTTGTTTACGGCGTTGTACTAGACAGGCGCATATTTTAACAACTCGAGAAAGCAAGCGTCGCGAATGACGCCACTTCGAGCTCACTGCAGAGTACGTCTTCAACTTTCCAATAGCATGCTCTACGCACACTCTAGCACTATTTATAAGTCTATTAAGTTTGCGACATTTTCGCTGTTCTAACAGGTCTTGCCGTCTTGCTATTTGTTGAGCCGTGTATGGAGTCATGAGCGGGTATCTGTTGGGGTATATCTTGTCTGCAAGCAGAATGCACTGGTCCGGAAACGGAAGTTGATCTCCACCTATCTGTGTCATCAGGTTGAATTGTTGGGCATCGTTTAGATGCCCAGGAAATCCAGAGGATATAAAACAGATGTTGCCATCCGTGTCTGCTACGATTTGAGTATGAATGGCGTGGTACTTTCTATACCCGGAGTAAAAGAGCTGTTGGGGATCCGTCATCAGCTTGAAAATCTGGTGTGAAGTACCGTCAATGGCACCAACCGCAGGGTAAAGACCCTCCCAATCACCGCGTTTTAATAGCCACTCATCTTCGGTTGGCCATTTCAAATAGTGTTCCATTTTCTGGTAAAATATGTCTATCATTTTACGAATTTCGACTTGAACTATGGCCGTGCTTATATCGAACATGGTGGCTAGAGCAGCGAATGTTGGGTAGCATCTCACCCATATCACAAATAGGAACACTCTGTTTAAGGGAGAAAGTTTAAAGCCCTTCCCTGGTCTCAAGTTTAATTCAATGAGCAAACACCTTAAACTCTCAGGAGTTTCACCAGTAATATTATAGAAGTGGTATCTATTCTCAGCATACATAGCAAAGAGATCTCTCCCGATATATGTGTTATTATCTCCTAGAAATAGACGATGGGGTACGTCAGAGGTGGGGTCAGGTGGTGGCGGCACAAGGCTGATCACGAATGAGCGTCGATGCTTATTGTAATCGTCTACATCTCTGGAAGCCTGTACAATCGTAGGGAGGGCTGCCGCAAGAAGACGCCGCCGAGAGCGATTCATTCTGTCAAAACAAAATAGACAGAATCAGTGTGGTGACCCAATCTAACAGAAAAACATGCCGTTTTTTACTTGACCTAAAGTTTGAGGGTCATAATGGCCTCTACCATTTATGCAAAGAACAAACGTCTTTTACAAGTGGGGTCATTTAGAAAATATCGGGGTCATTTTAAATTTATAATTGGATAAAAGAAAACCCGCTATACATGGTATTCGAACAAATTTATTGTATTAACAAATTTATGCCTGGTTTTATAAGTGGACTCATTTTTAAAATATTCATTAAATCAAGTCCATTAAGAACAGAAAAAGCTTTTCTGATGACGAAATTTTGAAAATCTAGATTTTGTTTAAGGGGATACCAATTGTCAAAATCTAATGCTTGTATATTTTTACCTGTATAAAGAAAAATTGCATTTTTCCAAAAACAAATGGATAATCTTGAAACATTATTGTATAAGTCATTTAATGATTGAATGC
Organism: Rugalucina vietnamica; assembly: GCA_964017185.1. NCBI lineage: Eukaryota > Metazoa > Mollusca > Bivalvia > Lucinida > Lucinidae > Rugalucina > Rugalucina vietnamica. The sequence goes on along the minus strand of OZ024879.1, from coordinate 7,139,727 downwards.
AGATTAGTTCATGCACAACAAACAGCTCTAGAGGGCCCAGCAACACGCTTATCAGCAGTGTTTAAGTTACTTTCTGGTTTGATTCCGTTTTCATCCGTGTGATGCTGGATAAAATTTTCGAAAAGCTGTCACCATAAAGATGATCTCCAACTTCTTGAGTACAAATTTTGAAAGTATTTCGAACAAAAGGTAAATATTTTTGAAAAAAATCATAGTATTTACTATATCTGCAGTAAAAGGTTTTCAGCATAAATCATTAATATCATGTTTTCCTCGAGAAAAATGAATCTCTGACTAGACAAACTTTCAAAGATTGTAGTCAGACACTTGGAGATCATGTTTATGGTGACGGCTTTAACTAAAATTTATCCAGCATGCCAGACGGATGAAAATGGAATCAAACCAGGAAGTAACTTAAAAAACTGCTGCTAAGCGTGTTGCTGAGCCCTCTCAAGCTGAGAAACTGGGCATAAAACAATGTGTATTTGATGTTTGAATGGCCCATACAATAATTGGTCCATAAGAACCGATCTTCTTTAGGAAAATTGCATTTTCTTTTACAGGTACAACTTGTAAAAGTATTAAATTTTGACAGTTGGTATACCCTTAAATGTGGATGACTGCATCAAGCGGCGCAACACTGATCAAATGGCTCATGATTTGTGTCTACGCTGTTTGCAATTTTAATATTACATTGAAAATATTCATTCTGTAAGCTACATGTCGTGTGTTTGTACAAGCACAATCATGTGTTATTTAACAATCTCTTGTGTGGGTCATTGTACTGATGCACGGGTGATTCGTGTATGGTATATCTTTCGACCGAAACCAATATATGAAGAGGACATGGCTGACGAAAATAGGCAAGAAGGTATGTGTTACCTTTTACATTTTCCAGTTTTTTTTTTTTTTTTTTTTTTTTTTTTTAGTATCATAATAAAGAAAGAGCAGAAATTATTACCTGAATATATATTCCTGATTGTCGTCCTATATCTTGTATAATTTATTCCTTTATTCTGATGAAATCACATGTTCGTCACAAACATCACATTGTAAAAAGAGACCAATGTGGACTCAAATCGCTCACCTGGGTTCAGAGACATCAAGTCCATGGGGCCATTTATATTGGCTTGGGTACATATTTGAAGTACCATTGTAGATGACCTACAGTGATGCTACAGTCAAAACATCAAAGCACCGGGCATGCTGTTTTCAGACACAATGACTTTTTTTTTAAGTTGTTCCTATATGGGCCACAACGTGAGAAAATGTACCTTCGGACAATTTTTGGAGTATAAGAAAAACAAAGTTACTTTGAATGTTTTAACGTTTTTACCTTGTTAGACGCTAATGACCTATCAGGGTTGATGCGTCGTTAAACAACAAACAAACAAACGTTGAATGTATGATGTTTCTTGAGTCTGTTAGTCTTTATTTGACCAGATTATTTAAGCTATTTTGTGAGTTATGACCAATTTACTATATGAACTGACGTCATTGTCCTGAAAATGACGTCAAAATTGCGCAGTCATTTCTGCATGCCAGTAGAGCTTACAAAACTCGATGCATTTGCTTAAAACTGTTTATGTACTGGCCAGAATCTATTGTTAAGATAGAAGCATACTATCCTTACAGGCAATCTGTCATAATTATTTTGTCTATTTTTATCATGATGCGGTTGCTATGGTTACCGTTCAACGATAGATAATGGAAAATAATGTGTATTATGGGCTAGAACAAGGGCAGATAACTCCAAATATTGAAACATAATATGTTATTTGGTAGCCCAGTGTTCTTAGATTACAAACTCAGTGTTATTTCTAAAACATATATTTCATCATTTTTCCGCATTTTGCTGCTTTCTAATTTTAATGTCAGAATGTCCGAAGGTACATTTTGTCGCGTTGAGGTTCATTTAATTCTATGTAAATTGGTAAGCCCGAGGGTGATATCGAATCTTCAGATTTAGATATCTTCAGATATCGAATAAGAAAATGTTGCAAAAATTTAATGATTTTTCCAGGAGTCAATGCCCGCCGGCGAAGAAAATTGACAGTAGGAAAGGAAGAGACACTTCTTATTCTTCGTGCGTACGAGCAGCATCCAAGCCAGTGGAAAGCAATCATTGATGATATCAAGGCAAACATGGACCGCTTGCCCAACACTCATCAGCAGCTTTACAGAACGGCAACTACGAGACAGCTGAGAGACAGGATCTCGTCCAAATTCACCCGCATCATCTACAGCAACATAGATGCAATTGAAGATGACGATATAAGGTATGTTTGTCTTCTGCCAAATTACTCTGAATGTTTAACATACAAAGGATCTTGCACGAGTTTTTGGGGCCCATTTGTGCCTCAAGAAATAGTTGGACTGATTGTGCCTCCAGGCAAAGCTTATAAGATGCTGACTGGCTATTTGATTACTGGTTAAGCGCTCAGGTCTGAAGTGGTTCCAAGTCGAACCATCTGTACATATAATCCATTTTGGCTTTGTTGGTTGGTTTGTTTGTTGCATGCCATGACACCGTCATTTTGGGTAAGAGTCAATTGAAGTGGAGGCTACGTCCCGACATGACATTACCTGTTGACGTAAAGCATCAATTAAAACAAAATTCAAACAAAAACTTTCAGGTTTTAATAAACGGATGGATTGATTAATATCATGCGAACCTTGCAGAGAACCATATCCACTGAAATCATGCATGTATTTGTGTGTATCACATACAACATTTACAGCCACTAAAATCTATATTTTTAAAATTTCTTCGCCGTATACGTGACGTTTACTGTAACGTAACCAAAATAACGGTTTTGTTTCCGGTTTCATGTAATGCTCCTGACCGGATAGGGAAGCAAAAACTAGTGTACAATTACAATATTTTCATTACACTAGCCGGGTCTGAATCTACTAGTAGCGTAAATGACGTCAATTTGATTTTGTTCAGTACTGTAAAGTAAATTCAGTCTTCATACGACACCATTTTTTGTTTATAGGATGCAAGCCCTAAGCGTCAGGGGTCTAGAGCGCAGGTTACTAGAACAACCGGACCAAGTAGAACGTAACCAGCAGCAACATGTTGAGCCGAACAACGACCGTCGCGAGCAACTTCTGCAAGAGCTGAGCGATGATGAAGATCAGGCTGCAAATAATCAACAGGAGCCTCAGGCAGAAAATCCACCAGATCAAGAAAATCCTCCAGCTCCAGAGAATCCGCCTGTCCCGGAAAACTTGCAAAACGCGGAGAATCTGCCAAACCCGGGAAATGATCTGCCAGCCCAGCCGGCGAGAGCTGGGGGTCGACAACGACGTGGACGTAGATCATTACCGGATATGTTGAGAGAGAACCAGCTTCTGTATAGAAGGTTCCTTACAAAGAAGGTCCCAAAACTTCTGAGAGAGCTGGGCGTCAGCAGTGACACTAGTGACGACGATTATGTCTAATAAAATTTGAAAAAGTTTACATCATATAGTGCAATTAACCAATTGCTGTCAGTCAAATGAAAAAAGAAATAATAAAACTCTTTGAGACACCCCTCTTTTATATTCCATATTCACAAGTCAAATACCGTATCCTAACATTGCCCTGTATACAGTTCTGCTTTTATACTTATTTACCTTGGTTGTTTTGAAACAACCCTCGCTAATATTACGAAGTCCAATTCCAATTCCAATTCCAACTCCAACTCCAACTCCGTTAGAAAGGTCAATTAGTCATGTTTGGAATTTTAATGGATGTTTAACTAACAATGTCGTTAATTTTGAACAGCTGGGCTGTGGTAAACAAAAATCAGAAATGGAAAGGAGATTTTTAAAGAATAAAATCTGCTTCTCCTTGTACATTACACGATAAAATCTTTTGTGTTTAAATCACATGTATCAAAATGTTATACCAAAATAATATTGAAGTAGCTGTTGAACAAGTATCTTTAGATCTAGACAAGCTATTTTAATGCAACGTCCCAATATGTCCATAGCTGCTGACTGGGATATAAAGCAACAATGCAAACAAAATGTGCATCCAAATTGCATCAAATTTCTAAAATATAAGATATTGCTGCTTGAAATTGTACAAAACACTTTTTCAACTACATGTTACTTTTTCTGATAGCTTTCTTGCCAAACCTCGTATATGCAAAAACAAAGGCACATACCAGCTGTGTCAGGTAGTAATGCCTTTGTTTTTGCTATACAGACAGAATAATTACTCTTCTACTTACATTGTACATCCAAACATTCAAGCTTCTTGTTTTCTTCTGTGACCATACAGCTTGATTTGTGTTGTACCTACATGTAGTCAGAAATAATGAATAAAAATTAAAACTGAGATCCTTTAAGAGCAGTGAACACATTAAGCAGTGAGCAGTGAAGAATTTTTGTTCTCAGTGGCTCATACAAATACACCCATGCAATATATGAAGAATTTTATCAGCATTAAAAATTGAAAATTTCATTGGAAAAGTTTTGATAAGTTTAATATGTTTGTTGAAAACATTGATTATGGATACATGTTAGAAATGAGTACCAACCATCTATGTTTTGGAACAAAATAGTAAAAAATAGTAAAACCCTGCAAACCCCAGTTTTACCATATAAAAGTGGGGTTCAAGGGGTTTTCTTTGCATGGACATAGTTTCCTGATGTTTGAAATATGCTATTAAACTTCCCTATTTTTCAGGTGACATGTTGAGGGCAGTGGTGTCCTCCGGGTCTGACCTCGGGAAGCGTGTTAAGACGGTGATGGACCAGGGTCAGCTGGTGTCTGACGGCCTGGTGGTAGAGATGATTGACCAAAATCTAGACAAACCCGAGTGTAAGAAAGGTTTCCTACTCGACGGCTTCCCACGAACTGTGAGACAGGCTGAGGCGGTAATGATGATTTTTAGAAAAATTACTTTATTTTAGGATGATTTGCATTAGACTTAATGCCCCAATCAATAATTTTTCAATCATGTCAGGTGGCAGCCTCCTGGGTTTTACATATAATAAGTATAAATGCCAGCAGCAAGATATGCAAAGCCAAAAGTTAAATGCTAAAATATTATGTGCATCATTGTTCAAAGGTTAACTGGATTTTTGTCTATGGGAAAACAAAGGCGCAGATCAGCTGTGTTTTCGCTACTCCAATAGCTCAATTTTTTTTCTTCTTAAGGATGTTCGCTGCCAATGAAAAAGTATTCAAACTTTTTTTCTAACCACTCTTTTTTAATTCCAAAATACAACATAAGACATTTGAAAGCAAAATAAATATAGGGTAGTGTGCATTTTTTCAAGCTACAGGCCTCTGAATGAGACCTCTGAGCATCATGTTTAAAATTTAGTCAAATTATTTAATTTTTAATTCTTTGAAACAAACCTGTCTTGAACAAAAATACACCTAGAATGCTTTCAAAAGTCATAATATATACGTAACGCAAACTATTTTGGACCAAACGCATAGAACAATTTGCAATTTGAAGTGGATGACAAAATTTTACGAGTATTTTTCCAACCCTACCCCCATACTTGAAAAGTCGGAAAAAATCAATATTTTGAAATGTGCCAAACCCATATTTGTTTATTCAAACTTTTTCTTGTATTTTCACACAACATAGAACTTTGTTATATTTTTCGAATAAAAGAAAGAAATATATAGGGTAGTGTGCATATAAGAGAGAACCAACAACTTGAAAGTCACCATTTTCAGCCTTTTTTCAGCTGTTTTGTTTCTTTAAGCCCATTTCATAAAACCACCTAAAATTTTAAAACCAGCACACCAAAGACACAAAGACTGACTTAGAAGACCATGTACACATATACTGCAGCTAAAATAAACAAAGAAATAGTGCAATTAATTTGAAAATGTGTAATATTCAAGTTTAATCTACCCTACCCCCTAAATTTCACTGACAACTAAATTTTTCTGAAAAGTTGCAGAAAATGGGGTGAAAAAATGAAGTTTCTTAGATTGACAATTTCCATGGCTCGTTCAATGCATATCATCATTATGTATCCAAATATGAAATATTGGGAAAATATCTGCAACCGTTTACGAGATATTCAACAAAAGAAAAACCGGAAGTTCCGAAATGTCAAATGTTAGCAGCGAACATCCTTAAATCTGAAATTTCAAGTTTCTAGCCAACTTGTGTGACTGTACAGGCCGGTTTGTGTTTGACCTGGTCGGAAACCCCGAAGACCGATTTTCTCACGTTGTGGCTCTTATTATATTGAGGTTTGTTCAGATACGGTATATATGGAATAAAATTTTTCATTAAAATATCTTCAGCATTTGAAAATGTAGAATTTATAAAAGAGAGTTCCTTGTAAAAATGCCAGTTATATGGAATGGTCAAAGCAAGGATGTAAAATAGATTCTCAATCACATATATAATGTGATTGTAAATACTGTATTTGTTCTAATTAGTGCACATACTCCAGTTAACGCACACCCTGGTTGTTTCTGAAAGACATGAGCATAAGTGCTCACTGTTCGACTGGCCTGTTTGTATTTTGTACCAATTTTACACATTAATGACATTAATGCCATATTAACCGCATTTAAACATAATTATCCTTAAATGACTGAACACTATTTTGCATCCATTGTAACACTTAAATGACATCATCATTTACATTTTTGACATGATTGTTTCAGAAGTTTGTGTGTTGTTTTCCTTAGTATGTGCGCTGGTTAGAACAATATATTGTTACCTTAACATTAAGTTATTTTGAAAAGTTGAGTGCACTGTGCGCTAATTAGAACAAATATGGTATTCTTTATCATACTTTCCAATGGGATTCAAATTTAATAGTACAAATATGATTTTTAACCAAATAAAACATGATATCCTGAAGAAAATCCTACAAGTATTTATTAAAGCATAAACTACAGTAACATCTACTATCGTTTATATATTTTACTTTTTAGCTGGATGAACTATTAGCTTCTAGGAAAACTGGTTTGAATGCTGTAGTAGAGTTTGCTATAGATGATTCATTGTTGGTGCGGCGGATATGTGGGAGATTAATTCACAAAGCTAGCGGCAGGTCCTATCACGTAGAGTTCAACCCTCCTAAAGTACCTATGAAAGATGATGTAAGTTTAACCCATATTTGACGAATGGATTTTCCCGTCTTTATCATTTGGGTCAGTCCACTTTTATTATTGGGCTATACTGCCTATGTCCCACAAAAGGGACGCCAAGCTTATATGAGTTAAATATGAGCTGTGATATGAGCAAACAGGTCCTCAGGGTTTGACACAAAATCAAACTTTATAGTTTCAGAAGAAAGCCAGAAGCTTCCAATTTTGGTTTCAAGAAGTAAATGCATTGTGCTGTGTGTGGTGGGAAAAGAAATGTATTCAACTTGTTAATTCAGCCAGAAACAAAAATTGTTTTATGTCAATCTCTGCTGTATACAACTTTAGAGCTTGTGTTAAGTTTGTTGGTAACATTTCCGATGCCTTGCAATGTAGACCCAAGATCAATCCAAATGTCTAGAGTAGCCGAGTGGTCAGCGCACTGGCTTCTTGTGCTAGAGGTCCCGGGTTCGATCCCCGCCGGCTGCGAGGAAAATTTGTTGGTCCGAGCTTGCTTCCCTTCGTGTCATTTGCAGGAATGACATGATACAGTGCACCGTCCTTCGGATCGGGACGTTAACTGGAGGCCCCCTGTGCAGGGACAGTCATCCCCTGTGCAGGTTAAAGATCCCTACACAGGTTCTATCCTCATGCATGTAGGCTCTTCCTGCAAACACACCGGAGTGTACAATGTACACCTCCCAAGAATAATCAGAAACTGATTGATGGTAGTAACAAGAAAACAAAACAAAACGAATGTGGCTGTTTACCTGGAGCCTTGAGCATTACCCGAACACCAGGGTAGAAATCAAATGCTCTAACCACTGAGCCAAAGAGTCAACTCCTTGACGCAGTATATAAGAGATTGAACTTATATGATACATTGTATGGAATAGCTGTGTTGTTTATAGAAGCTATGCATCATTTGATCTGCCAACCCGACCTTCCAACAACGGCAGATAATCTCGAATTAATGGGTGGTGCAGTGGGACATAACAAGAGCATCTGAATTCACAATCTTTTGCAGTATTCCATTCTGTTAATTATAAAGATGGATTTTCCCATGACCTAGCTCAAAGTTATTGTCAGATAAAATCTTTTATAATAAACGAGCCGCCACATGGGAAAACCAACAATCTGCATAGGCAAAAACAAAGGCGCAGGTCAGCTTCGCAGTAGCTGATCGCAGTAACTGCGAAGCTGATCAGCGCCTTTGTTTTCCCTACTCGGATAGTACAATTCCTCTTCTACTTAAATCCCAAATTTCAAGCTTCTAGCTCTTTTCTGTGCTTGTACAGGTCGGTTTGTGTCGGACCTGTTCGGAAACCACATTGTTGGTTTTCCCACGCGGCGGATCAAGTGTTAGTTTGATATGATCTCATCAATTTTCTTCAGGTAACCGGTGAACCACTAATGCGGCGGTCGGATGATAATGAAGAAGCTTTGAAAAAGCGACTGCAGGTGTACCACGAACAGACCAACCCCCTAGTAGATTACTACAGCAAAAAAGGTCTACACACCGCCGTCGACGCATCACAGAAACCAGCTACAGTCTTCGCAGCTATTAGACAAGTTTTTGCCAAAGCAACGGGAATTGCAGCGAGAAATTGATACTAGATTGTTATAGATTATATTTTAGATGTCTTTATCATTTTTAAAATTAATTTAGCAAGAGATAGAATTTTTTTCTGCTAATTTAGATGTAATCATGTGACAGTCATGTAAATTTTAATTCAAATTACAATATGAAAATCAGATTATGATATATCAATAACGTGTATACTGAAAAAAAGTGAAAATGCTACTCTTTGTTTTCTTAAATTCTTACACGAATATTTACATCAGATTTCATTTTATTGGAAAACATCTTATCACACATAAGAATAACAATCTTTGGCTATAACTTGCACTTTTCGTTTGCACTAATTGAGCCACCTCGTGGGAAAACCAACAATGTGGTTTCCGAACAGGTCCGACACAAACCAACCTGTACAGTCACAGAAAAGAGCTAGAAGCTTGAAATTTTGGAGTTAAGTAGAGGAAGAATTGTACTATCCGAGTAGCGAAAACAAAGGCGCTGATCAGCTTCGCGGTTACCGCGAAGCTGATCTGCGCCTTTGTTTTCGCCTATGCAGATTGTTGGTTTTCCCATGGGGCGGCTCAATTAATGCAACATAAGAGGTCAGAAAAATGACCATGTCGATTCAGTAGCATGTGTAACAGGGGCTGCTTAAATAAGCGCATGAAATCATCTGTGATTGGCTTTATGCACTGCCGATGTTGAGCTCTTAATTTGTCAAGTTTGGTTTTACTCATCAGGAAAACATGTCCGTGCAATAAATATCCCCTCATACCCAACTTTTATATAGCAAAACTGGGGTATGCAGGGGTATACCTATTTTTCTTATTTTTGCTCCAAAACATACATTGTGGGTACTCGTTAGAACCGCCTCGTCTATGTTTTGAGCAAAAATAAGAAAAATATCAAAATTTCCCCAGTGACATTTTTCATTTTTACAACCAAAACATTTTCTGTATATTGCATGTCGAGTTTTGGTAATGGGTTTTACTATCTATGGAAATGGCATTATCATTCTTCTTAAAGAATGTACATGTAGCATTGCTTGGTGTGCTTTCACTGAATCAATTCAAAGTGTAAGTTATAGCCAAAAAAATGAAATTTTTATGTGTATTGAAAAGTTTCGCAATGAGGGGCAGAAATTCAATGAGGGGCAGAAATTCAAGTTTAAATATGATTGTAGAATTTTTACCTTTGTTCAGTATATTTATTACTCTTCCAATTTCCTCCAAAGCAAAACTTTGATTGCTAAATTGCTGTATTTGTTAAGAATGAATGTAGATGGTTCATTTTTTCTTTTAATATGCTATATAAGTTAAAAATTGTTTTGGTGCAGAAACAGATAGTTATTGAATTATGAGCAGCATCATGAGAAAACCTGCATTTTACACATGCAAAGCATTTCCAGCACAGCTAACCATTATCATTAATTTAGTATTCATACACAGAACATCTTTCTACTTCCTATAGCTGACATTCCCAGTTCATAGCCATTTTGTGTGGCTGGGCACCCTGGTTTTGTCAGTCCTGAAAGAAAACTACCCAAAGACAGTTTTTCTCATGATGATAATCATTTTGTCATTGAGTATTGTACTGCTCAGGGGAATAATAAAGTAATTTGGTGCATATTCTATGGATATTAATTACTAATTGAATTGTTATCTAACAGCTTGACCTTTAATCAGTTTGTAGCTTAACTCTGTTTCCGTAACTTAGAATTGTGCATAATATGAGCAACAGGTATCTGAAGTTTCTAGCAGAGGGTTCAAGTGGAGAAACATTACAAAGACTAGCCCATAAAATACACAGAGATTTTTTGTCAGCTTTTAAAATTGAAAATTTCATTGGGAAAAAAAAGATTTTTTAAATATTTTTGCTCAAAACATTGATTGTGGGTATCCGTTACAACTGCCTCTGCGAGGCGATTCTAATGAGTACCCACAATCTGTTAAGAATCAAAAATGAGAATGATAGGTATGCCCCTGTAAACCCCATTTTCACTATGTAAAAGTTTGGTGTAAAGGGGTATTCATTGCATTGACATGTTTGCATGATGACTAGAGTAATCAGAGGAAACAATCTAACACCTCCTCGAGCTGATCTTGGCTAGCCCTGTACATGTATGTGTCATTTGTGATACAAATTAATCTATGCTCGTCGTAGTGTCAGGAGGTTTCCCCATCTATTAGTTACTCGTGATTCTCACATCTAAATGTGAGCCGCATCATGAGAAAACCAACAATATGCCTATGCGAAAACAAAGACGCATATTAGATTCGCGGTAACTGCGAAGCTGGTGAACGCCTTTATTTTTGCTCCTTGGATAGTACAATCCTTTGTCTATTTCCATCCAAAATTTGCAGCCTCTTACCATTGTCAGTGACTGTGCAGCTCGGTTTGTGTCAGACATATTTGAAAACCACATTGTTAGTTTTCTCATGTTGTGGCTTATGTAGTAATTAGAGTGGCATAACATGAGCGAAATCATTTTGAAAGGGACATAGTAATGAACATAAAAACAACAACCATTTGAAGGGCTGTATAAACGAGTACATTATTTAAAGCTCATTTTTTAGGAAGAACATTTTGAATTTGAATGTTGAAATATTATTACTTTTGATAGGTTTTATCAAAGGCAGAATTTTCTTTCCAAATGTGAAAAAAAAAATATCATTGACTGAGGTGACCACTGTGTAGCTGATCTTGCTTTTCCATTTGCTTCATAATTATAGATAGTGCAATTTCTGGAATTTCATATTCCCAAATTCAAATTTCCTGCCATTTCTGTTCAAATGCACAGCCCAGTATGTGTTTGCACTGATAGTTCATAATCTCTTTTTGAAGATGTTATTGTCATGAAAACATATTCATCATGTTCAGGCCTAGAAATTTTTCTGAGGACCTACTCGTCCTGTGGGGCGAGTTGTAAACAATTTTCACTCGTCCTTACTGCTGGTGCACTCGTCCTTAAAATCTGGATTTCAAAAGAGACAAAAATCATCAAAAACTAATGTCGCCCTGCTTCGACATTTTTTTGTCTACTTTCGATATCAAAATGGAAATGCTCGATTATTTGACTTTTGGTGTAATCCGTTTTATCACATGGAGATAAAACCCGGGACGTCTTAAGTCTCGATAGTACGGCGCGACGTGAATAAAATGACCAATGCTTTCCGGTATTTGGACCATGTACCGGATTTTATTGAATTTCATTTACTGCGGACTAGTGACGTATTGCAAACATCCCGTTGACAATCGGAAACGAAATCTTCAGCTGATTTTACATTTACAGACATTTGCTGCCTCGAGTCAGTCCCGAAAATGCTACTCGTCCTGTCGGGCGAGCCAGGGTAAATTTCCACTCACCCGTATCGAACTTTCACTCGTAAATACGAGCGGACGTGTGGATTTTTCTAGGCCTGATGTTATATTAAACAAGGCAGGGAAATTCAATATTTGAGCCGCCTCATGGGAAAACCAACAATCTGCATAGGCGAAAACAAAGATGCAGATCAGCTTCGCGGTAACCGCGAAGCTGATCAGAGCCTTTGTTTTCGCTAGACAGATAGTACAATCCCTCTACTTCCTAAATATGAAATTTCATGCTTCTAGCTGTCTTCTGTGACTGTGCAGGGTGGTTTGTATTGAACCTGGTCTGAAACCACATTGTTGGTTTTCCCACAAAGTGACTCATTTATTTATGTTTTAATTCATTCAGTACCACTCCTTTTACATCTGCTCATTTTGATGTACATGTACATCATGAGAAAACCACAATCTGCATATGTAAAAACAAAGATGCAGATCAGCTTTGCGGTAACAGCAGTGCTGATCAGCGCCTTTGTTTTCGCTACTCGTATAGTACAATCCTTCGTCTATTTATAGTCGAAATTTCAAGCCTCTTACCATTTCGTTGACTGTGCAGCTCAGGTTGTGTCTGCTCATAAAGAAGATTCACCCAGTTTTCATGTTTTCTGCTTTTATAGTCCTAGATTATTTTGATTACTGCTTAATGCAGAACTGTTATGTATGTCCTTTCACTTTTTGCTACTGTTTGAATAAAATATAAAAGTTTGAAAACCACCTGACTGACCATCTGATTACTGCTTCACCACACTCAGAAGGGCTGAGCCTATCCAAATAAACTGTTTAAGTCAAACCGCTTATAGATATAAGCTTTAGTTTTTTAATTGGATGGTTATATTTTAAAGCATCTTTTTGCACGTTATGAGATTCCAAACTAATGTTGGAAAAAGTCCCATAAAATGGAAGCAGAGTCCATATGACCATAGCTGTTGACTGGGGTGTTAAAAATGAATCAAAACACTTAAAAGAAGACTCCTGTGTTTTCACAGTCCAATCCAACTCTGTTATTTTTATTTGAGCCGTAGCGATGTGAAACAGTCAAGTTAGCCTTGGAGTTTATGAACTGCACAGACGATAGATCAGTGAGGCTAAGCATAAATAAGTCGCGACACGAAAAAACCAGTCGTTGGGTTTCCGACCAGGTCTGACACAAACTGCACTATGCAGCTACAGAAGATGGCTGGAAACTTGAAATTTTGGACTTAAGGAGAACAGGAATTGTACTATCCATGTAGGGAAAACAAAGGCGCTGATCAGCTGTGCAGTTACTGCACTGCTGATCTGCGTTTTTTGTTTTAGCATTGGCAAAAAATCTGTTTTTCTCAGGGCACGGCTCAAATAATGGTGCTGATCTGACAGATGGAATGCATGACAACTATATTAATTTATGCCTCTATTTCTGCATACATGTAATTTCTTGCAAAAATTATTTCTTAAAACTGTTAAGAGAATTAAATGTTTCTTCATGTGCCAGTTCTGTGGCTCATTTGTTATTGAAATTTACACTTTGTATATAAAGGATAACCCGATGAGTTGAAATGAGATGTAATATAATCATTAATAACATTGTGAGTTTCTTACTCATTATCCTTTCATCTGAATGAAGCCAGAAAAAAATACCCAATGTTTGCTTGGGGAGCTTGTGTCCTGGTGGTAGAGCATCGGGCTTTGAATCCAGAGAACCTGGGTTTGATCAGCATGGGACGCTGTTGTGTCCTTGAGCAAGGCATAATAACACCCTACGGTACTGGTAAATACACAGGAACTAGTGACTAGTGACTCTGTCCTGACATGTCTGAAAAATTGTTGACTGGGACGTTAAACCTCAATACAAACAAACTATGTTTAGTTTTTAGCTCGCCTGCACGAAGTGCATAGAGCTATTGTAGTCACCTCGGTCCTCCCCGTTTACGTGTACGTCCGCGTCACACTTTCGGTTAAAGTTTTTTATAAGTCTATATCTCTTGACCATGTTGATGGATCAAGTTGATACTTTGCATGTTGGTAGATATTGGTCAAGGTCACGGACATAGAAATTTTGTATTTAAGTTTTTGGTTAAAGTTTTTGTAAGTATATCTCTTGACCATATTGATGGATTGAGTTGATACTTTGCATGTTGCTAGATATTGGTCTGAAGTTTTACGCAGTACCATCATGACCCACCCTGGGTGACCTTGAGGTCAAGGTCACGGACTTAGAAATTTTGTGTTTAAGTTTTTGGTTAAAGTTTTTGTAAGTCTATATCTCTTGACCATATTGATGGATTGAGTTGATACTTTGAATTTTGCTAGATATTGGTCTGAAGTTTTACGCAGTACCATCATGACCCACCCTGGGTGACCTTGAGGTCAAGGTCACGGACTTAGAAATTTTGTGTTTAAGTTTTTGGTTAAAGTTTTTGTAAGTCTATATCTCTTGACCATATTGATGGATTGAGTTGATACTTTGAATTTTGCTAGATATTGGTCTGAAGTTTTATGCAGTATCATCATGACCCACCCTGGGTGACCTTGAGGTCAAGGTCATAGACTTAGAAATTTTGTGTTTAAGTTTTTGGTTAAAGTTTTTGTAAGTCTATATCTCTTGACCATATTGATGGATTGAGTTGATACTTTGACTGTTGCTAGATATTGGTCTGAAGTTTTATGCAGTACCATCATGACCCACTCTCAGTGACCTTGAGGTCAAGGTCACAGACTTAGAAATTTTGTGTTTAAGTTTTTGATTTAAGTTTTTGTAAGTCTATATCTCTTGACCTTGTTGATTGATCGAGTTGATACTTTGCATGTTGGTAGATATTGGTCTGAAGTTTTATGCAGTACCATCATGACCTACCCTGAGAGACCATGAGGTCAAGGTCACAGACTTAGAAATTTTGTGTTAATTTTTTGGTTTAAGTCTAAATCTCTTGAACATGTTGATGGATAAAGTTGATACTTGCATGTTGATAGATATTGGTCTCAGGTTTTATGCTGTACATCACAACTCACCTGGATGACCTTGAGGTCAGGGTCACGGACTTGGAAGTTTTGTGTTTAAGTTTTGGTTAATGTTTTTATAAGTCTATATCTCTTGGACATGTAGATTGATCAAGTTGATACTTTGCATTGGTCTGAAGTTTTATGTTGTACCATCATGACCCACCTGAGTGACCTTGAGGTCAAGGTCATGGGTCATAGATTTTAACAGATGTAGTGTCAAAGTCAGGCGAGCTACACTGTCCTGCGACAGCTCTTATGATATATACAGGTACATGTATAAGTAGTGGCATGTAGTTGAATCAGATAAACACAATTGGTAGATCCTTTCAGTTACTCCGAGAACAATATCATAGCAAGGTTTATAGAAAATGTTAAATTATCTTCCCTTGAGACAGAGATCTACATAATGTGTAAAGCACTGTCAGGTCAGGATCTACACTGTCATGAGCTGTCAATTTTAAACCCATCTTAGCCAATGTATATACCAGATGCATGTTTAGTTATAGTAAATGATGTTATAAGTTTTCAACAGTTCCCTGGCCATACACACGTTAGAAATTGAGCCAGATCAGATAAGCTCCCCTTTGTGCGTCTTGAAAATTTTCTATAATGGGTCGAATGTTGTGAACACTTGCAGCTTCAATTTTGATGGAACCTTCATTCTTGTAGGTACAGTAACAAGGACAATAATAAAGTCTCAGATGAGATAAAAAATTCCACACAGATCCCAAGTTATCTATATACTGGTATCATGTGAGCACTAGCAACTTAAGAATCAATGACTATTTGGCCTGTATATGCCTATACTTTAGCAGCCCAGAACACTGTTATTAAGCTCCTGATGCTGGTCCTTTATGTTGAGGACAATGCGTCCACGTCTTATGAAGATATTCATGCATAGTTATTTGTATATTTTGTCATTACTAGTAAATTTTACCCGTCTCGACGTAGCAGTAAGATGATTGCAAAAAATGAACCCCTCGAGCTAATATCCGAGGCCGCCCTCCACCTTCCCACCAAGTTTGGTGAAGATTGGCCCAAGGACCTGGGAGAAGTAGGGGAACAAACAGAAGAAAAAAAATTGACCTTTGACCTCGATGACCTTGACCTTTAAAAAAATGAACCCCTCAAGCTAATATCCGGGGCCGCCATCCACCTTCCCTCCAATTTTGGTGAAGATCGGCCCAAGGACCTGGGAGGAACAGAAAAACCCCCATAAATTTGACCTTTGACCTCGATGACCTTTGACTCAATTGGACCCATAAATCTTAATCAGGGATCAACCTGTATACACTCACCAAGTTTCATGCAAATCGGTCCAAGGACTGCCGAGATACAGAAATTTGACCTATTGACCTCGATGACCTTGACCTTTAAAAATGAACCCCTCGAGCCAATATCCGGGGCGGCCCTCAACCTTCCCACCAAGTTTGGTGAAGATCGGCCCAATGACCTGGGAGAAACAAACAGAAAAAAAAAACAACATAAATTTGACCTTTGACCTTGATGACCTTTGACCCTATTGGACCCATAAATCTTAATCAGGGATCAACCTGTAAACACTCACCAAGTTTCATGCAAATCGGACCAAGGACTGCCGAGATACAGAAACTTGACCTTTGACCCCGATAACAGAAAAAAACATAAATTTGACCTTTGACCTCGATGACCATTGACCCAATTGGACCCATAAATCTTAATCAGGGATCAACCTGTATACACTCACCAAGTTTCATGCAAATCGGACCAAGGACTGCCGAGATACAGAAATTTGACCTTTGACCTCGATGACATTGACCTTTAAAAAAATGAACCCCTCGAGCTAATATCCGGGGCCGCCCTTAACCTTCCCACCAAGTTTGGTGAAGATCGGCCCAAGGACCTGGGAGAATTCGGGGAACGAACAGAAAAAAAACATAAATTTGACCCTTGACCTCGATGACCTTGACCATTCAAAAAATGAACTCCTCGAGGTCATATCCGGGGACGCCCTCCACCTTCCCTCCAAGTTTGGTGAAGATCGGCCCAAGGACATGGGAGGAGTAGGGGAACAAACAAACAAACAAACAGACAAACGTTGCTCAAATTATAGTATGATTTGGTAGAAATATCATTTCAAGAGGGGGTGGGGTTCTAAATTTCATAAAAACTAAAGATCAACATTTTTAGTTTTTTTCTGCATGCTCACAATTTAATTTTTATCACTAATGTTTGTAATTTAGAGTGTTTAACTGACAGACACATGCAGGAATCAAGAAAAATCATCAAAACTGTTTAATGTCTCTACAATTTGAAATGTTATATGGAAATTATTTGGGAGGTACCTGTACAGCATTTGTACTTTTGAATATTAGATATAAAGTTATGAATGAAAGTAGTACAAACTGATGTTTCCTGTCTGGAATCAACACAGACTACTAATTTTTTAAACCTGCATGTGGCTTGAAACATGGGTTATTACGAAGGATTTTTTGGCATTATTTTACATGCAAACTATAATTACCCTGACCCAAACTTTATGGTAAATTGTCCTGGCCAATGTTGAATAACAGATATATACACATGTCCTGTTTTATTTAACACAGCTATTTATCTCCACTGTTCAGTATAACATATACATGTACAATCATTTCTTGTCATTTTTGCTATGGTCCCAGTCAACATTTTCGGACATGACTAGAAGGATACACCACTTCCTGGTATTATGTGAAGCAAATCATGTAGTTTGCTTAAAGACACAATCCAGTGATAATTGAGTTCGAACCCAGAACCTCTCAATTATGCCGTGCAAAATGAGGGTGTGAAATATCTGAGATAAAGATGTATCTGTATATGTCTCTGGAAATATGTTGATTGATTAACTGAATTTATGCTTAACATCCCAGTCAATAGGTATGGTCATGTGGGGTCTCCATTTGATGGGACATTTATCCAACATAAGGACATCATGTCATCCACAAAATGCTTCAAATATAACCCCCAAACTAAAGGGACAGGGCTTATGTGTAAGGTTGGTTTGACATGAACCACTTTTCCTGGGCAGGCTCAGACCTTAGCGGTTAACCAGTAACCAGATGGTCAGATAGCAGTGTAGAAGCTTAGCCTGAAGGCACCAGCAGCCCATCTATTTCTTTAGGTCACAAAAAGCAGGTGCCCATAATCCCAATCAACCACCCTCGGAAATCTATCTAGTGGATGTTTGTTACAGTGCTGAACTGAAACCCATGTCCTCATGACTGATGAATAACAAACATAATAAGCAACTATGTACAGATGTAAATAACAGGGCGTGAATAAATCAGGGGTGTATTTGTACAGTATGTTGCCAAAATATTGTAACATATATTTACCAAATCATTTTTTGCCTGCGCCTAAATTATGAAAATTGGTTTTGCAGCATCCCAGTTCAACTTCTCTGCACTTAAACTATTGTATATGATAGCCCTTTTATATTGTTTCAATTTTGATAACTGTATAAATAATTATCTGCTAGTTTTTTAAAGATATTTTAGCATAGGGGTTGAAAAAGCCATCATTGTTCCTCTAAAATGCAATGAATAAATAAGGTTGGTCCATTTTCATTTTTAGAACAATTGTTCTTGTCAAAAATGGCTAAATTCTGGATCCAAATGCTAGCTCTGTATGCATGATGGAAGGTCAAGGTCATTGCGGCTTTTGAAATCTGCAGTGTGAGCTTCCGGGTTTAAAAAGTGGGTATTTTTCGGAGACGATTACTGAAAAAGTTTACTGGTTGTGAGGTACTTTTGGATTCGTTTTCTTTATTCTATTTGACTGATGAATTAAACCAGACATGCACTGGATGCCTTGTGTTTGCAAGTAATTTGCTGTAGCGTTTGACAGTTCAAAGTTTTTTTTGCATTTTTCTATGCAAAAATAGTGGGTGGGGTAAAAATAAAACTGTAACTGTCAGCCTCAGAACAGTTGCAGTTGAATGTTTGTTTTCTATATCAGATTTTAATCCTATCTAGAACACTTTTGAACAGAGAAAGTAATTGCATGCTGACACATGAGCTTCTTAATAACAATCAAATATTGAAACTGGCCGCGGCCAGCATAGGGACCAAATTTACTACCCCTTGCTACCTAATTGAACAAGGCTGGAATCTTGTTGTTAATCGACCACCGACTTCCGGTCGTACTTGATTGGATGAGGCAGCTCCGACTGAGTCACACTAATTACCGCATGCCGGCTTGGGTATGAAAGCTCACGCTGAACCGAGCTGCCATAGTCTTTTCAGTCTGTGGTTATCGCCATGGGTTTATACGTGGTCATACAGTGAAAATAGTGCTGAGAGATCGCAAGCGTTTTGAAAACGCAAATACTTGTATGGGTATTCTTAAGCAGCCTAGAACATTATTTTAAGCTTCCGATGCTATTTGTTATGTCCCCAATTTTGGTATTGATTTGGGCTTACCTGTCTGTGGGTTGGTCTGTCTGTCAGTTAGAAACTTTTTTGAAGGGTGCGTGCTAGGGTTGTGCAATTTCATGAAAAACATTCGATCCGTATTTATCATCAGTTCGTTTTGCAAAATTTTTGTCTGCTTACCTCTGGAGTTTCTCCCCACGTGGTCCGATCAGATACGAAAAAGCCGAGCCGAATCGCCGAAAAACAGGCTAAATGATAGCAATCGTATAAGCTTTCAATCGCGCAGAACCGCCATTCAAATGGTCTCATTTCTATTGAAATATGGAACCTCCTGTACTGTCGGTAAATACTTGGCAACGTTGCGCATCTGCGCGATAATTTTGATCGCGATTTTCCGAGATGATCCAGAACTGATCATGATCCAGTTAATCCCATTTTCTGAGTTATGTCTCTTTGAAAACAAATGTTGAAACTCTTGTGTTCTAGGTATATCAAAAGGAACTTGTAGATCATTCATATTTGGCGTACTAACTGTGGCTGAAGAGAAGATTGCTTGATTAACTTTTGATAACCTTACCTTGAATTTTGACAAAATTTGGAAATTTCGATTGTCACATCTGTGGCGTCACATCTGGGGCTATATAGTTGCATTTGGCCCATAAACAGGGCACCAGGTTTATGTGAGTAAAACATGAAAAGGAACGAGTAGGAAACGATCAGGAAAAGACGCAATCAGAAAGAAATTCCCACTCCAAAACCCGTGGTGGGAAAGACTTCACTGTGATAATTAGGTACTTATACTTAGAAACATATCGTAAGCTGAGTGAGCAGCTTTTTCCCAATGGTCGGTCACTCAGTTACCCGAACTTAAATAAAATTATGAAAACGTTCATAAAGTTCAAACAACACAAAAATCCAAAAGATACAAGTAGCCCAAGGGCAACGATCGCTCACCTGAGAGTCAACAAGTACAGTCACTGGACAAAGTGTTTTTTTTTTCCATATATGGGTATGACGGTCATCTTGGTCAAGTTTCAGGCCTATGGCTGCAATGGTTTCCATAGGATCATTGGTCCTGTAAATGCTTACCCGAGACCTAGTTGTCACTTTTTCCCATGTTTCCATGTTTGCCTATGTTTCCAAAATCGACCTTTACCTACATTAATCACATACCTTCATCTACTGTATCAGTTGTTTGCATCTATCACTTTTCAGTTCTCAGGCTGCAATAGTTTTCAAAAAATAACATTTTAAAAGCAGATGGGCTCCTGGGGTCCATTTTATTTTTCAGAATCATTAAATTTCAGTCCTACAGCCCATTTCCTGCAAGACCTTCCTTTAAAATGACATTTTAAAAGTTTTTCCCATTCAAATGCATTGACAACCTATGTTGACCTTGCCATAAAATAGGTCAAGGTCACCACAGGGTCATGTTTTATATTTACATTGTAGTACTTGAGTCATCCATACTTCATGCAAAGTTTCGTTGAAATCGGTTCACCGGTTCTGGAGAAGAAATTAATGGTTTTTACCATATATGGGCATGGCGGCCATCTTGGTCATGTGACCTGGATTATTTATATACACATTGGTTCCCACTTCCTATAGATGCTTCATATAAAATTTGGCTTTGATTGGCCTAGTGGTTTCAGAGAAAAAAAATCTTTGAAAAGTGTGTATGGACGACAGACTGGCCAAGGTCAAGAGATGACCTTGACCTAAATTAATCATATACCTTTATCTAATACATTAGTTGTTTGCATCTACCACTTTTCAGATCTCAGGCTGCAATAGTTTTCCAAAAAATAGCTAATTTCCACTTTTCCCATTATAAGTCTATGGAAACTTAAAGTTACCTGAGATCACCAGAGATCTGGGATACATACCAAAAATGTATAGTTGGGGAACCAAGGAGAGATTTTTGCTAACCCTTGCACCCGAAAATAATACGGCTAAATTGTATATGGTTGAAAAGGTAATTATATGGGGTATCTGAAACCACTGTATAGAAATCACGATCGACTTGCATAACAACACAGCAGGCGTTTTTCTACGGTAGCCCATTCAGTACTTGTGAAAAATAAGATTGATAAACTATCAAATAACTTCTACCAGAATTAAGTAAATCGGCTAAAATTCGACAGATATAATGACTAACATCTGTATCGAAATTCATATCAAGGATGGTTCTTTACATGCAGTGATTGTCGTTTTATATACATTTGAATGAGCAAGTCCCGATTTTGCAATTTTACCTTTACAGTTATTTGCCTTTGAGTCTATCTAAAATGCATTTATTGCTCGAATGCGCATTTTATGTTTATTTCTAAATATGTTTAAGTCAATAATAGCAAAAAGAATTCAGATTGATACGTTTTTGATGTTTTCCCACAAAAATGTTCAAAAAGACACTTTTTACATAATTTTTGTGTCCTCCAAATTTGATGTGTTTGAACACCGTGCATCGTCAGAATGGTGTTTGTGAGTATTATATAAAATAATCACGTTCCTTTTTAACAAACCTGTGGCATGAATTGAGAGTCAAGTTGTGGAAAAATATCGTGTGTGTATTACACTATTTATTTTTTGCCGTTACTTTACATGAAAAGTCAGAAAGAAAAATAAAACAATTCAGTAAGTTGTATCAATCTCTAAAACATCCTGCTTTGTTTATTTTATCTCTATATATACTCAGAGAAAAAAGTCAAGTCAGTGGGACCTCACCCATCGAGGCTTTAAGAAAAATAATGGGCTGCTTGTGCCTCCGGGTAAAGCTTATATATACTAATGACTGATCATCTAATTACTGGTAAACCACTCTGGTCTGAGCCTGCCCAGGAAACGCGGTTCAAGTCAAACCATCCATACGTAATAAGCCTTTTGTGGCTTAGTTAATGGATGGTTATATATCAAACACTTGTTGGTTGTAATGCCATTCTCACTGAGAATAAGTCACAAAAATGGAGACAACGTCCCAACATGACCTTAGCTGTTGACTGGGACGTAAAGCATCAATTCAAACAAACATACAACACTCCCTGCTTTTTTTCTATATATACAGTGTACATATATAATTCCTATCAACCTCAAGTGGCGTGACTGCAGTAGATATAATTTACAATATGGTTCTGAAGGAAATTTTAAAGGTTTATCTTGACATGACGTCTTTCTCGGTTACGTGACCTGGCCACTGTATACAATTTCTGGTTCTCACTACCTAAGGATGCTCGACATTAATTTCGTCTTAAACTGACGAAGCAGTTTCAAGGGAGATCTTTCACATGTAGCCCAAGGACAACGACTGTTCACCTGAACGACATTTCCTATTAAATTTGGCATTGATTGGCCATGCGCTTTCAGAGGAAATGATGTTTGAATATTATGGTAATATACATGTATATTGTACCGAGGCGGGGGCAAATGAGGCCATGGAGTCAAATGTTATGTTCAGAATCATTGATATTCAGTCCTACTGCCCATTTCCTGCAAGGTTTTCCCTTTAAATGGCATTTTAACAGTTTTCCCCATTTCAATGCTTGTCCGACCTTAGTTGACCTCGCCGTAAAATAGGTCAAGGTCATCAAGGGTCATGATTTATATATACATTGTAGTACTCGAGTCCTCAATGCTCATCGGTTTCGGAAAAGATTTTGAAGTTTGAAGGGTTTTTAACCATATATGGACATGGCGGCCATCTTGGTCATGTGACCTGGATTATTCATATACAAAATGGTTCCCCTTCCTATAGATGTTATATATAAAATTTGACGAGTTCATTTACGACTTAGAGTTTTACCACGAGGACCAAACAATTAACTAATAGTTGTGAATCACTGCAGAAACTGAGGGTGAGGTTAGGATCCTGTAAAACTAGTTTAAAACCGCCAGTTGATCGTTCCAAGGCGACACTTCTGTGGTGGTTCTTATTGTGTTATGTCTTGGGTTTGAATGTTTGTGCTTTTAGCACCTTACGTACGTTTTCATTATTTTAGTTAAGATTGGGTAACTGAGTGGCCGCCATTTTGGAAACGGCTTACGATATGATGTTTTCTTAGTATGAGTACCTGATTGTTATTTTTGTTTTTTTCCCATCTCGGTTTTTTTGGAGTTGGAATCTTTTTGTGTTTGTTCCATTTCCTGATCATTGCCTACCATTTATTTTCATATAAAATATGGCTTTGATTGGTCACGTGGTTTCGGAGAGAGCTTTGTAAATGTGGCCGGACGCACAGACGCACGCCGGCTCGAGTACCATCCTATAAACTCCACATGAGCCTTCGGCTCAGGTGAGCTAAAGTGATAGACGACGACGGACGGACGACAGATGGTGATCGAATGTTGGGTATTTGCCTATTCTATAAGCTCAATGTGTGAGCCGGACGGCTCATATGAGCTATAAACAAAGTTTGAAACGTGAATATACCTTGAAATAACAGCTCACTAAAGTCTGGGTGTCAAACGGCTGCCCATACCTTTAAATGCATTTTTACTTCTCACAAAGTTCTTAGATGATAAGAGCATTGTATTAGGTTCAAAATTAGTGTACAATATTATACGCGTTCTCACAAAGCGAGTGTGCATAAAAAATAATTATTATAGACACATCAACGGCGTTCCATACAAAATGCAATTTGCAGCGTATTTCTATACAGTGGTTCCATATCAAGCACTGATCAGGCTACCAATATACACAAATTCAGCCATATCAAAGTCGGGTGCAATTTTTTTGTCATTTTTCAAGATACGCGATTTCGGTTCCCCAACTAACATCATTTTTCAGTATTTTCAAACAATGCAAAATATGCTCCATGTACTTTTGCAGGAAGTATCAAACTTTCTAGATACATGTATAAGCGCCGAGTCATTACTCAAATGATACAAAACGAGCGGACATTCTGAATCTTTGTATGTATCCACGAACTGTGGGCAAACCTTGTTACTTTTACATTACAGTGTATGAAAAATAATACTATGGAGACCATGTTTTTATTTTGTTGAGTTTATTATACAAGTTCGTTTAGTTTCTCAGTGCGACGCAATTCAACCTATAACTCTCGTGGCTTCATTCATAACTTCTTTAGCAGCATTTACGATGTCACTACCAATGTTTGCCATCTTGGTCTTGTAATTAACGCACCCATTACAGTTACAATGAGCACTGGTGTGCTACCGCAGTAGCCGCTAGCAGCGCAACAATAAGCCGTACAATTCATCATCCTTCCCGGTGGTCTTTTGGTATCTGCTGCCCACAAAGGTGAATCATATCGTCTGCTAAAGATGGTATGTTAATGGAGAAAAGTCACTGATTTTATACATCTTCAATGACAAGGTCGAGGGTACTAATCGTCATAAAATGATGCATACATAAACAGTTGTTTGCGTAATGACCTACTTATTGAATAAAACCGTACCAGATATAGTTACATTTTTCAAAGAATGCAGTCAACTTCCTTTATGAGAAATTGTTAAATATAGAATGCGAATATATACCACAAGAAGTTAATAATATAAAATATTTTTGATTTTTAGATAAAAAAAAATCATCATTTCTCTTTGGCTCCATGTTGCCAAATTTCTCATTAACAAATATTATTGCATACATACCCGTGCCACACGATACTAACTGCTACATATCAACATCACGAAAACATCTTCATGAAAAGTATACCCCTTCAAACCCCACTTTTACACAGAAAAACTGCATCTTTCTATTGCAAATGGATTTGTTTCTTCTAAAATGTATGATAAAAATGATACACGGTTAACCCCGGTTTGCCCGGGTAGTCTCAAGGTTTACCCCGATGGAATCCCGGCTCATTCCGTTTTTCCAGTAGGTGCACACTCATTTACCCAAACTCAAGCAAAACACAAAAACGCACACTTTGCAAACAAGTATTGAACACCAAGATATAAAATAATAAGAATCACCACAGAAGTATCGCCTTTGAACTATCAGTAATATGAATTTTTGGCTATATTTCGGATTTGATAACATGAGGAATTGTAATCCGTGTAGCGAAGCAAATGCGCTAACCAGCTGTGCAATTATTGTGCAGTTTTCGCGCAAGCAAACTTGGCTTTCAGTTTTCTCAATGGTTAAATTGGGTTTCTCAAAAAAATCACGATGGTCAGGATTCACTGAATGGTAATATTATCCACTTATTTTAGTCGTATATAATTGTCCTAATTTCGGAATCTCATAGTCAGGATAAGCGCATGGTAAAGCCGACTTACTTGCATGTACAGTTCTTCGCTTAGAATTGCAATATAGGCGGCACCACGGCCGTGACTCACTGCTTCATTGTATAAGCCGAAAATAAACAAGTAATTTCAACAAGCGTGAAAAATGTTGATCCATGTTTGAAAATTTTGACACATGGACGAACGAGCGCATTCGTTGATGCCGGAAAGAGTCTGATTATTTGACCTCGCGATTTATCTTTCAACTCAAGTGAGCTAAAACAGCAAGGAGAACGTCTCTTTTCAATAGAAATCTGCCTATAGAAATTTAAAAATAAAAAATATAGCGAAAATGAAAAAAATATCTTCTAAACAATAGCTGGTCTGATACTTGAATAATCCCAAAATTTGTTTTCTTGGTTGATGACGTTCCTATTTGAAAATTTGGGTTAAAAATATAATTCTCCCTATTAAACATATAGGAAATCGAAATATTTTTTTTAAAGATGTGTCCCCCCCCCCTCCCCCGAGATCAACAAAATCCTTTTGCATGCACTTGTATTTTACCAATATATATATCATATACAAATGACGTTCTTGATCTCGTGGGGGGGGAGGAGGCTGTGAAAATGCTCAAAAACTAAATAATGTTACTAGCTCATCAAATCCCTGATTTAAAAAAAAAATTGCAAGCCTGTAGCGTGTTTATATACACTTTCTACATGGCTGAACTTGGTTTAGTCATGTCAGGAAACAATCTCTCTTCAGATTTTCTACCAAATAACCCATCAGACATGTAATACGGATATTCTTTGTTTTAGAAATTTACGTTTCTGTACTGGTGTTTTAATTAAGCATAAAGGTTTCTTTGTGCCCAATTCATGCCTTTATGTTAGCTTGGCATTGTGAAGACCATTATGAGGTTTATCAAAACGAGGCAGGGGATTTTATTCTTTGCTAAACATAAAAATGTTCTCTGGGTCAGTTTTATTCCCATAAAGCACTAACAATTAAGTTTTGATGTAGCACCCATGTACAAGGTACATTTATCAGATACACTACTAAAATCTTGGTATTGCATGTATAAGATATATTTATATTTATATGTATTTATGATATACCTCAGTGAATAGGGTAGGTAATACAGTTAATGCTCAAACGTTATGGACAATTTAATTATTGACGAAAGGAGTGCAATATTTTTTTATTTCCTTTTTATGAATACAGGAACACCTGCAACATCTTATTATGTCCCAAAATGTTATATTGGCATATATTTGATGGATATGGTCTATAATTTTGATTTTCTGAATCAAAAATTTTTGTCAAAAAATTACCCCTTCCCTCAAAAAACTGACGCCATGGCAAGTATATGTAAAATATTCAAACAGAGTTTATTTTGTTGAGTGCACAAGACATCAGGCTTTCTTAACAACACATCCTTACAGTCATAACTTTCGTATTTTTCAAGCTACAGGCTTTCAAAATATAGGCAAACTGAATGCTATTTCGAACGTGATCCTTTAGTGATTTTTCTACATATCAATTCCGTGCATCAATAAAGTGATATCTGTGGTCAGCATAAACTTTTATGCCGTAACAAGTTTTGAAAACAGCAGAGTAGAAACCAAAGAAAAGTTTATTTATTGTTATATACTTCTAATGCCACTAAATGATATGCCATCACTAAAAAGGGTACATTGACTCATCATGCAAGGGTACAGTCGTTCGGTCAGGAATAAGGGAAAAGGGACAGTTTAAACTACAGCAGGTCGGTTTTTTGTCGGGTGTTTTCCCTATTATGTAAGATACCACAACCATATCAATTAAACAGGTAAAAAGGTATTTATGGATTACATTTAAACCATACATCTTCGGGTAAAAGCACCTTTTCTCACAAAGCGGGCCTGTTTTAGCGCAAGATCAGTGTGTTAAATAATGTCTTTGGAACGAGTATTACAATTTAATGTTGTTTTAAGATTCAAAAATGTAAAAAAAAAGACGTCGTACTTACCTAGGCTGATTATTCAGACGCCAATTAAGTATAAAATCTTCTATACAACAACGAAACGCAAAGCCAAACCTGTAATATTCGACAACTAGATATACACGAATATGTGTATCATTGTTAAAACACGATCAACATCCGATGGTGAGGACAGTAATTACGTAATCAGTTAATATGCTGTGAACTAGAATAACATTGCGAAAAAATAATCAACGTGTTGCATGCGTCAGTGTACGTTATATTCATATTTCATAATAGCCAACTGGTAACAGAACCTTTTGAGCCGCATAACGAGAAAAGTCAACAGTGAGGTTTCCGCACCGGTCTGACACAAACTGAGCTGCACAAGCACACACGATGGCTAGAGGCTGGAAAGTTTGAATTTAGGAAGTACATAAATCGTACTATTCTTGTAGCGAAACAAAGGCGCTGATCAGCTTCTGCGAAGCTGATATGCGCCTTTGGTTTCGCACATGCAGATTTTTTTTTTTTTTTTTTTTTTAGTTTTTTTTTTTTCATGAGGCGGCTCATTTGTCTCTTAACTAGAGAGAAGTACGTCATTTGAAAATGGTATGAAACATTATTCGCCGACAAACAAGAAAAAGCGATTACTTCTATATTTTAGATTTTTTTTTTGTATTTCCATCATTAATGGCGCGTTTGGAGTCCGTTTGTGTTGTACCAGTGTTTGACCCGCTCGGAAACGCAGAGAACACATTTAATCGCGCCGAGGCCATTCACACTCGACTAGATTCACTTATTCAGTTTTAACCAGGTTGACACAAGATATTTCGGCTTTGAAACATTTAACTTAGGAATGAACCACCACTCGAAAAACCTACAATCTGTATATGCGGAAAGTAACTGACCAGCGATCATCGCCTTTGTTTTAGCTACACAGAAAATACATACAATTCATCTGACATTTCAAGCGTTCAGTATGCGTCTATGACTGTAGAAGTCGGTCAGTGTCAGAGCTAGTCGGTCCCAAAAATTGTTGATTTTCTCCTGCGTATCAATAGAAACCCGACCGAACTCAGTCACAGGCCTTGACATATAAGAAGAAAATAAAATAACGAATACATCATGCATTTATTTTTGTCCCCCGCCTTTTCTGAGAAAAGCGGAGGGACATAGTTTTCGGTGTTGCGTAACTCGGTCACAGGCCTTGACATACATGTATAAGATGAAAAAAAAAACTGTCAAATATTTATTTTTGTCCTCCACCTTTTCTTAGAAAAGCGGAGGGACATAGTTTTCGGCGTTGTGTAACTCGGTCACAGGCCTTGACATATGCATTAGAAAAGCGCAGGGACATAGTTTTCGGTGTTCCGTCCTTCCGTATGCCTGTATGTCCAGATCTCCGTCTGTCCTTCCGTCCCCATATAGTTATATGTACCTTGTGTGCGCAACTCTTCATACAATTTCTGATTCTTTTTTAAACTCTAAAAATATATTGACCATGGTTTGGAGATGTGCATATCCTTAAAATTAATTTTTGACATTTTTTCGCAATTTGAACTGAAAGTGAATGGACTGTGGTTGCCTTGTGTGTGCAATTCCTCCTACAGTTTTATTCCGATTCTTTTTCACTTTTTAAGCTTCGAAGATGTGCATGTGGTTTGGATAATCCTTAGATTATCTTTTATCATTTTTCGGCAATTTGAACTTAGACGTTTTAGGCATTTACACTAGGAAAGTGAAGGTATAGTGGGTTCCTCCTCAGTACAATTTTTGTGCTGATTCCTTCGAATTTTTACAGATGTTATGGACATAGTCGGAAGTCATTTATATTCATTATTCTCAGATTATATTTTTGTAACCAAGTAATCAAGGCGGGGGACATAAATAATCAGAATCTGCTTGTTTGCATTTTTTCACTCAGCCTCTTCAAGGCCATAACTGATGTGTGCAAACCGCTCAATTCTTAATACATGTGCAGCCAGCTCACAAACTGATATTTGAGCCGCGGCGCGAGAAAAAAAAAGGTACAAGTAGGCAACGATCAGGAAAAGGCGCAATCAGAAAAAGATTCCCACTCCAGAAACCGAGGCGGGAAAAAACCAAAGTAACAATAAGGTACTTAAACCATGACACATTTCGTAAGCCGAATGAGCAGCTATTTTCCAAATAGGTGGCCACTCAGTTACCAAAACGTAACTGAAAATATGATAACATACATAAGGCGCCAACAGCGCAAAAAATTTAAACACCACGACACAAAACAACAAGAACCATCACAGAAGTATCGACTTGGAACGATCAGCAATATAAAATTACTGGCGGGCTTAAACTAGTTTTACAGGATCCTAACCTCACCCTCAGCTTCTGCAGTAACCGGTATTAGGGGTTTCCGACCAGGTCTGACAAAATCCGGTATGTACAGTCTCAGAAGAGGCTCTAGAGCTTGCAATTTTGGATATAAGAAGAAGAGGAATTGTACTATCCGTGAAACGAAAACCAAAGCGCTGATCAGCTTCGCAGTAAGATCTGCGCCTTTGTTTTCGCATAGGCGAAATTCCGGTTTTCTCATGACGGGGCTAATTTGTGAATAAATTGACAACATAGGTATTAGTAGGTAGTAGTGGTAGTTAGATGGATAAAGTGACGTTACATCACATAATAAAACTGTTGTACCTGAAGTTTGAGTCTATTTAGAAGGGCTATATTCCCGCTCTTCCCAATGCCCGGGAAAGGCGTGGGGTTGGGATCCTATAAAACCGGTTTAAGTGGCCGTTCTGAAGTGGTTATACGTGTTTTACGTTTTTTGGTGTTGACTTTTTTGTGCTGTTGACGCCAATTTTGTACCTTTTCAGGTAAGTTCAGGTTATAAAGTGGCCACCTACGTAAATAAGCAAATGGCTGATCACTCAGCATATAAACGTTATCTCCGTATAAGTGCCTAAATTGTCTTTTCGTTTTTCTCACTTCGGTTTTCAAGGTGGGGCTTTGGTTCTGATTGCACCAGCTGATCATTAAATACCTTTCCCTTTACAAATAACTAGAACATAGATATAAGACGTGTACCACAAGTTTGACCGTATGTACAGATCAGACGAATCTTTGGTGTAGTACGAGATACCCGTGACTGAATACATTGGAATTATGCTGCAAGTTATTTGATGCTGCTATCGTTCTATTTGTTTGTTTTTTGAGGGTCAACTATTATGCAGATTGCACATTGTATGTGCACATTCAGAGGAGTGACCACATTCAGGGAAATAGCTACTTATTCAGCTTACGCTTTGTTCTCTTATTGTCAGCTTGTTGCTCACGTCGATTTAAAGGGTGGGGCATTTGTCCTCAGTGCGATTCTGGGTCATTACTATTATCTTTCAATAACGTTTGCTCTTACAAACAACAGTTACAACACTCTCAACCTTACTTTTAATCTATGATCTGCATTTGGACACAACCGATCTTTATGGTTCCCATTTACTGCTGTAGATAAATTCATCGGGATTTGCAGGTTGCGATTCATGTTCATAAATTCCTAGGACTAACTTCTGTTTTATAGGCGGCACGACATCTAAAAATAAAACGTGTTCGCATATAAACGGCAAAGACTTGTTTTTAAAGTGAAATCATCTGAATAGTTTACTGGTGACACGCCAAATGACATTATTTCACCAGGGGGTTCGGATGGGGGAGAAATGTGAGAGATTGTCACAGATATAGAGGCTCTTACACTCTTGGTCGGGCCTTTGGCGAGTTTAATAAATTTTATATGAAATGACCAAGGGTGTAAGATTCGTTTTATCATATGACTTTTAAAAGATAGGGATTATCGCCTTCGAAGTGGACATATTTTCAATGAAAATTTACATTGTTGTTACGGATGTTGTCAATGGCGTTATGTATTCCCACAAAAGTGTTAATACACGTGTGGTCATACGATTTTTATGACATGACGTTATCCACTGGAAAACAGCGACGTCATATGATAAAATGTCTTTAGAGAATCACTCCATCTTGAACTTGATTCAAGATCTTGAAAACTTCTGGAACCACAAAACTCAGGCTCATTTCGAACACGGCATGAGTAAGAAAAACGAAGTAGGCGTCGAAACCTAAATAAAATCGCAACGTCACGCAACCATGTCCATATATTTACATTTTTTTTGCAGTGACCCTAGATGAAAGTATCTTTCTTGATGTTCTTCATTTCCCAATGAAAAACATTAAATCACGTGATCTAGAGGCCACGCCTATGGGTGGGGCGACGTCAAAACCCACCCTGTGACGTTGTTTGTTTACTCTTGTTGTCGTGACGTTGGTCGCGTATCGCCATGACGTTAGGCGCGAACATTTGACGTTTTGGCTGTTCCAAAACTACGTTAAGTCGGATTTTAATGTCAAATAACATGAAAATGAACTGGTGATATGCGAAATCAAAAATCTGAACCTTGATTAATAATATAAAATGTAAATATAAGTATTGAAACTCAGATTTTAGCTTTCACTGGATGATGAAAAACATTAGTTGTTTTATTGTCTCCGAGAAGCCCTTCGGGCTTCACAGACATTGAAAGGTACAAGTAGGCAAAGATCAGGAAAAGGCGCAATCAGAAAAAGATTCCCACTCCAAAAACCGAGGTGGGAAAAAACCAAACTAACAATCAGGTACTTATACCATGAAACATATCGTAAGCCGAATGAGCAGCTATTTTCCCAATAGGTGGCCACTCAGTTACCTTAACTTAACTAAAAATATGAAAACATACAACCTAACAGCCTAATGTTTTTCATCATCCAGTGAAAGCTTATACCATGAAACATATCGTAAGCCGAATGAGCAGCTATTTTCCCAATAGGTGGCCACTCAGTTACCTTAACTTAACCAAAAATATGAAAACATACAACCTAACAGCCTAATGTTTTTCATCATCCAGTGAAAGCTAAAATCTGAATTTCAATCCTTAAGTATTGATAGCTCCTTCAACCCTACATCTAAGTAGTAAAACCGGCGTTTGAAGGGATATACATTTTTTTTAATTATTTCTAAATACAAAGATTTTGGGTATCTTTATTACCGCCTCGTTGTATACCACACACAGTATGTTTTTAGCAACATTTCGGAAAATTTTAACTGAGCCGCTGCATCTGAAAACCAACAGTCTGTATATGCGAAAACAAAGGCTCAGATAAATGCACAGCTGATAAGCGCCTTTGTTTTCGCTACACAGATAGTACAGTTCCTTTTCTTCGTAAATCCGACATTTCAAGCTTCTAGCCTTCTTATGTGACTGTACAACCCGGTTTGTGTCGGACCTGGTCGGAACCCAAATTGTTGGTTTCCTCACGCACATCTCTCTCCAACATTTTCCTAAAAGTTTGTACATCATAGGCTTGTTTATTGCACGGGTGTGTTATTTCGAAATATTGATGTTCGTCATTCAGCCAAGCCTACTAGTTGGGGAACCAAGGAGAGATTTTGGCTAACCCTTGCACCCGAAAATAATACGGCTAAATTGTATATGGTTGAAAAGGTAATTATATGGGGTATCTGAAACCACTGTATAGAAATCACGATCGACTTGCATAACAACACAGCAGGCGTTTTTCTACGGTAGCACATTCAGTACTTGTGAAAAATAAGATTGATAAACTATCAAATAACTTCTACCAGAATTAAGTAAATCGGCTAAAATTCAACAGACATAATGACTAACATCTGTATCAAAACTCATATCAAGAATGGTTCTTTACATGCAGTGATTGTCGTTTTATATACATTTGAATGAGCAAGCCCCGATTTTGCAATTTTACCTTTACAGTTATTTGCCTTTGAGTCTATCTAAAATGCACTTATTGCTCGAATGCGCATTTTATGTTTATTTCTAAATATGTTTAAGTCAATAATAGCAAAAAGAATTCAGATTGGTACGTTTTTGATGTTTTCCCACAAAAATGTTCAAAAAGACACTTTTTACATAATTTTTGTGTCCTCCAAATTTGATGTGTTTGAACACCGTGCATCGTCAGAATGGTGTTTGTGAGTATTATATAAAATAATCACGTTCCTTTTTAACAAACCTGTGGCATGAGTTGAGAGTCAAGTTGTGGAAAAATATCGTGTGTGCATTACACTATTTATTTTTTGCCGTTACTTTACATGAAAAGTCAGAAAGAAAATAAAAACAATTCAGTTAGTTGTATCAATCTCTAAAACATCCTGCTTTGTTTATTTTATCTCTATATATACTCAGAGAAAAAAGTCAAGTCAGTGGGACCCCACCCATCGAGGCTTTAAGAAAAATAATGGGCTGCTTGTGCCTCCGGGTAAAGCTTATATATACTAATGACTGATCATCTAATTACTGGTTAACCACTCTGGTCTGAGCCTGCCCAGGAAACGCGGTTCAAGTCAAACCATCCATACGTAATAAGCCTTTTGTGGCTTAGTTGGATGGTTATATATCAAACACTTGTTGGTTGTAATGCCATTCTCACTGAGAATAAGTCACAAAAATGGAGACAACGTCCCAACATGACTTTAGCTGTTGACTGGGACGTAAATCATCAATTCAAACAAACATAAAACACTCCCTGCTTTTTTTCTATATATACATATATAATTCCTATCAACCTCAAGTGGCGTGACTGCAGTAGATATAATTTACAATATGGTTCAGAAGGAAATTTTAAAGGTTTATCTTGACATGACGTCTTTCTCGGTTACGTGACCTGGCCACTGTATACAATTTCTGGTTCTCCCTGTCTAAGGATGCTCGACATGAATTTCGTCTTAAATTGACGAAGCAGTTTCAAGGGAGATCTTTCACATGTAGCCCAACGACAACGACTGTTCACCTGAACGACATTTCCTATGAAATTTGGCATTGATTGGCCATGCGCTTTCAGAGGAAATGATGTTTGAATATTATGGTAATATACATGTATATTGTACCGAGGCAGGGGCAAATGAGGCCATGGAGTCAAATGTTATGTTCAGAATCATTGATATTCAGTCCTACTGCCCATTTCCTGCAAGGTTTTCCCTTTAAATGGCATTTTAATAGGTTTCCCCATTTCAATGCTTATCCGACCTTAGTTGACCTCGCCGTAAAATAGGTCAAGGTCATCAAGGGTCATGATTTATATATACATTGTAGTACTCGAGTCCTCAATGCTCATCGGTTTCGGAAAAGATTTTGAAGTTTGAAGGGTTTTTAACCATATATGGACATGGCGGCCATCTTGGTCATGTGACCTGGATTATTCATATACAAAATGGTTCCCCTTCCTATAGATGTTTCATATAAAATTTGACGAGTTCATTTACGACTTAGAGTTTTACCACGAGGACCAAACAATTAACTAATAGTTGTGAATCACTGCAGAAACTGAGGTTGAGGTTAGGATCCTGTAAAACTAGTTTAAAACCGCCAGTTGATCGTTCCAAGGCGACACTTCTGTGGTGGTTCTTATTGTGATGTCTTGGGTTTGAATGTTTGTGCTTTTAGCACCTTACGTACGTTTTCATTATTTTAGTTAAGATTGGGTAACTGAGTGGCCGCCATTTTGGAAACGGCTTACGATATGATGTTTTCTTAGTATGAGTACCTGATTGTTATTTTTGTTTTTCCCCCATCTCGGTTTTTTTTTTGGAGTTGGAATGTTTTTGTGTTTGTTCCATTTCCTGATCATTGCCTACTATTTATTTTCATATAAAATTTGGCTTTGATTGGTCACGTGGTTTCGGAGAGAGCTTTGTAAATGTGGCCGGACGCACAGACGCACGCCGGCTCGAGTACCATCCTATAAACTCCACATGAGCCTTCGGCTCAGGTGAGCTAAAGTGATAGACGACGACGGACGGACGACAGATGGTGATCGAATGTTGGGTATTTGCCTATTCTATAAGCTCAACGTGTGAGCTGGACGGCTCATATGAGCTATAAACAAAGTTTGAAACGTGAATATACCTTGAAATAACAGCTCACTAAAGTCTGGGTGTCAAACGGCTGCCCATACCTTTAAATGTATTTTTACTTCTCACAAAGTTCTTAGATGATAAGAGCATTGTATTAGGTTCAAAATTAGTGTACAATATTATACGCGTTCTCACAAAGCGAGTGTGCATAAAAAATAATTATTATAGACACATCAACGGCGTTCCATACAAAATGCAATTTGCAGCGTATTTCTATACAGTGGTTCCATATCAAGCACTGATCAGGCTACAAATATACACAAATTCAGCCATATCAAAGTCGGGTGCATTTTTTTTGTCATTTTGCAAGATACGCGATTTCGGTTCCCCAACTAGTAGGCATTAGAGTGTTGACAACACTAAATACCCATTTTCAAATGCTCAAGGGCAGGTAACTCCGCTGTCCTTAGTCAAATTTCGCCGAATTTTAAACTTATCTTAGATCTTATGACTGTCCTTGTTACCTGCAAGAATGAAGAAGATCAGACACAAACGAAGGCGCTGGAGTGTTCACAGCAGCTTTCCCATTGTAAGTCTATGCAGATTTTTTAAAATGCTCAAAGGCAGCTAACTCCGCAGTCCATGGTAGAATCTCGCCAAATTTCAAACTCATCCAAGATTTCATGACTGTCCTTGTTACATGAAAGCATGAAGAAGATCTGATCAAAAATGTAGGTGCTAGAGTGTTGACAACACTTAACAGCCGTTTTCCAAATGCTCAAATGGTTGAATTTCGAACTCATCCTTGTCTTGTGGCTGTCCTTGTTACATGAAAGAATGAAGAAGATTGGATCAAAAAAGTAGGCACTAGAGTGTTGACAACACTTAACAGCCATTTTCCAAATACTCAAGGGCAGGTAACTCTTCAGTCCAAGGTCGAATCTCGACAAATTTCGAACTCATCCAAGATCTCATGGCTGTCCTTGTTACATGAAAGAATGGAGAAGATCGGATCAAAAATGTAGGCACTAGAGTGTTGACAACACTTAACAGCCATTTTCCAAACGCTCAAGGGCAGGTAACTCCACAGTCCATGGTCGAATCTTGCTGAATTTCGAACTCATCCGAGGTCTTATGGCTGTCCTTGTTACCTGCAAGAATGAAGAAGATCCGATCAGAAATGAAGGCGCTGGAGTGTTGACAACCTCTCTCCCATTGTAAGTCTATGGGGATTTTTTCAAACGCTCAAGGGCAGCTAACTCCACACTCCATGGATGGATCTGGCTGAATTTCGAACTCATCCGAGACTTTATGGTTGTCCTCATTACCTGCATGAATGAAGAAGTTTCTATCAAAATTGAGGCTGCTAGAGTGTTGACAAACTTTTCCCCATTATAAGCCTATGGGAGCTATCTGTTGCCATGGAAACTAGAGTTCTGATCTTATCTGCTTCAAAACCTAATACAGGCAATCCCCCACCACAATGATGCTTCTGATAATGTTTGATTGCAATCGGCCTGCTGGTATTCGAGATATACATGTTTGAAAGTGTGGACGGACGGACACACGGGCGGACGCACGCACGGACGCACCCACGGACGGACGTCGGCTCGAGTAGTATACTATAAGCTCACCTAGTGAGCTTTCGGCTCAGGTGAGCTAAAAACAAATAGAACCACAACAGAAGTATCGCCTTGGAACGATCAGTAATATAAAATTACCGGGGGCTTAAACCGGTTTTACATGCGCCTAACCTCACCGTCATCTTCTGCAGTGGTTCACAACATCGGTCCTCTTTGTAAAATCTCTAACTAGTCAAGCGCGTATGTTATACTTACAAGTGTGTTTGTCAAATGAAAAGACAATTGCGACAACGAATGGTTACTAACTGATGTTTGTGTAGAAGGTTACTTTACCGCACCACTACAAGAAAACCCAAAGTACATCATCCTTTCTGGGGGCATTTTGGTACATTTATCTGCTGCCCACAAACGTGAATCATATCGTCTGCCAAAGGGAAAACAAGTCATTAAATTATACATCATCAATGGCAAGGTCGAGGCCGGGAATCGAGGGTACTAATCATCATAAAATGATGCATACAAAACAGCTGCATGCGTAATGACCTACATACTGAATGACAATGTATCAGATACAGTTTCATTTTTCCAAGTATTCAGTAAACTTCCTTTATGAGAAATTGTTAAATATAGTATGCGAATAAGTACATGTGATAAAAGGAGCAAAACAACATCAATTATCTTTGGCTGCATGTTGCATTTCTCATGAAACAAATTCTCACCCATATGTGGTTTAAATCGACCTGAACTTATTTCACAAACTAGAAATTCTACAGTTCTTCTCTGCTATGTTGCATACGCTCACACGCCTGTCCATAATTGCCTGTCCAGAATTGTGTGTATACTTTACTGTCCGTATAAGTCAGGTCAGGACTCAAAATATTGGGCACATTCTCCAGCCGCGTCCCGTTGTGCGGTTTAGTGTGTCACCATAAACATGAAACGGAGAATAACATTATTATGTGAACAATATCTTGCAATTTACTTTAAAAAGGTACAAGTAGGCAAAGATCAGGAAAAGGCGCAATCAGAAAAAGATTCCCACTCCAAAAACCGAGTTGGGAAAAAAACAAAAGAACAATCAGGTACTTATACCATGAAACATATCTTAAGCCGAATGAGCAGCTATTTTCCCAATAGGTGGCCACTCAGTTACCTTAACTTAACTAAAAATATAAAAACATACATAAGGCGCCCACAGCACAAAAACTTTAAACACCAAGACATAAAACAAAAAGAACCACCACAGAAGTATCGACTTGGTACGATCACTAACACAAAGTTACCGGCGGGCTTAAGGATGTTCGCTGCCAATGAAAAAGTATTCAAACTTTTTTTCTAACCACTCTTTTTGGATTCCAAAATACAACACAAGACATTTGAAAACAAAATAAATATAGGGTAGTGTGCATTTTTTCAAGCTACATGCCTCTGAATGAGACCTCTGAGCACCATGTTTTAAATTTGGTAAAATTAATTTAATTTATA
This sequence comes from Rugalucina vietnamica, assembly GCA_964017185.1. Lineage (NCBI taxonomy): Eukaryota > Metazoa > Mollusca > Bivalvia > Lucinida > Lucinidae > Rugalucina > Rugalucina vietnamica. The sequence continues at coordinate 7,101,214 of OZ024879.1, read as the reverse complement.
ATTCTTTGAAACATACCTGTCTTGAACAAAAATGCACCTAGAATGCTTTCAAAAGTCATAATATTTACGTAGCGCAGACATTTTTGGACCAAAAGCATAGAAAAATTTGAAACTTGGAATGGATGACAAAATTTTATGATTCCTTTTCTAACCCCACCCCCATACTTGAAAAGTCGGGGAAAATCAATATTTTGAAATGTACCATACCCATATTTGTTGATTCAAACTTTTTCTTGTATTTTCACACAACTTAGAACTTGGTAATATTGTTCGAATAAAAGAAAGAAATATATAGGGTAGTGAGCATTTAAGAGAGAACTAACAACTTGAAAATCGCCATTTTCGGCCTTTGTTTCGGCTGTTTTGTTTCTAAAAGCCCATTTCATAAAACCACCTTAAATTTTAAAACCAGCACACCAAAGACACAAAGAATGACTTAGAAGCCCATGTACACATATACTGCTGCTAAAATAAACGTCGAACTAGTGCAATTCATTTGAAGATGTGTAATATTCAAATTTAATCTACCCTACCCCCTAAATTTTACTTACAACTAAAATTTTCTGAAAAGTTGCAGAAAATGGGGTGAAAAAATGAAGTTTCTTAGATTGACAATTTTTATGGCTCATTCGATGCATATTATCAATATGTATCCAAATATAAAATATTTGGAAAATATCTGCAACCGCTTACGAGATATTTAAGAAAAGAAAAACCGGAAGTTCCGAAATGTCAAATGTTAGCAGCGAACATCCTTAAATCGATTTTACACGACCGTAACCTCACCCTCAGCTTCTGCAGTTCATAACATTTAGTTAGTTTTTCGGTCCTCGTGGTGAATCTCTAACTAGTCAATGAATCATCAAGAACAAACAAATAAATCATGATAAACATCCTGATGAATCAAAAACCAGGACTCACAGACTGAGTAAGCTGCCCGACGATGGAGATCCCTGGGCGCCGAATAACCTACTAACTCCGGAGCAAAAGAAAAACACCAGTTGGACCCCGGTGGGCCAAGCAACGACAGACAAGAAGCTCCGGCCCCAACCAACTAAAATGAATAGCTTTATGTCGGGGCCATCATAGAGTCTAACGCCCGACCCACCGGCGTGCAATTAAAGAAGGCAGCATAGTTATCAACCATGATTGGGTTAAAAACTAAGCATGCAGACTGTCGCATAACATTCAAGTTATAACCTATACGTCTGCAACGTGTTATGATTTTTCTGAACTGAAAAGAAAAATCATTAATTCCTTTAAGTTTCTTAAATTTGTAAACCAAGTCACCATAAAATTCAAGCTCCGAAAGGCCCTCATTTAAAAGCGTCTTTAACCCAACATTATATTTGGAAATCAATTCATAGTGTCTTCGATAAAATTTAGAAAAGGTTTTTCGAAGTTTATGATACCGATAGCCCTGTTGGAGAAGTTTTGCCGTTAAACATTTATTTCGAGCGTTGAAGTCTGTAACATGATTGCAGACTCTAGCACACTTAATAAGTTGCGAAATGTATACACCATAAGAAGCACGACGAGGAACGTCACCATCCAAAAAAGGAAAATTTACTATAGCAAAATCAAAGTCATCGCGCTTATCATAAATTTTAGAAGAAACAAATCCATTTGCAACAGAAAGATGTAGATCTAAAAAGGGGGCTTCGGTATCTGAGATATTGGCTTTGTTCAACTGAAGTTCAGGTGGATAAATTTGATTGACCATACCTTCAAAATAAGGGTTGTCAATGTTGAAAAGGTCATCGAGGTACCTAGATGTGGAATTAAATGCCTCGATAACATCAACTTGATTATCATGGTTAAGAGATTCCATACAATCTCTTTCGTAGCAGTATAAAAATAAATCAGCTATGAGAGGTGCGCAATTTGTACCCATCGGAATTCCAACAATTTGTCTGTATAACTTGGTCCCAAATCTAATATAAATATTATCAAGGAGAAAAGGATAAGGCGTCGCACACATTCTGACATGACCAAAGTGTATACCGACTTTGGTCAGAGGAAGTGAAAAAAGCCTTTCTGTCATTACATGCCAAATAAAGTCCGCGAAACCTTAGAAGGTAGGCTTGGCTGAATGAGGAACATCAATATTTCGAAATAGTTGGCCTCCCAAGCCCCCCCAAATATTTTTCTGTTGGCATTTTTGAGTACATTTTGGCATCCATGCCCAATGTGTACCTTAATTTGTAACAATACACGCTAGGGTTGATGCCAAGTCCTGACCTTTAATACTCACAACACTTAATTAGCTCAACATGTTGTCCGTATCTACCAACTTTCAGGTTGCAGACTACAAAATCTTCCTGAAAAATTCTATGTTTTCACTTTTTTTCATTGAAAAGCCTATGCCTACCGAAATTGACCTTGCTGTAAAATAGGTCAAGGTCAACCCAAGGTCATGATTGATATAAACTTTGATGGACCAGAGTCCCCAATGCTACACACCAAGTTGTGTTGAAATCGGTCTACCGGTTCTAGAGAAAAAAGCGCTTTTTTATGGTTTTTAACATATATGGGCACGGCGGCCATCTTGGTCAAGTGACCTAGACCATTTATATAAACTTGCATTCCCCCTTCTTAAGGATGCTCCACATGAAGTTTGGCTTCGATTGGCCAAGCGGTTTCAGAGGAGAAGGTCCTTGAAATTGTGGACAGACGACGGACGGACGACGGACGGACGCCGGAGCAGGGCCATCCTATAAGCTCACCTGTTGAGCCTTCGGCTCAGGTGAACTAAAAGGGGGCTTTCGTATTTGTGGTATTAGCTTTCTTCAACTGTAGTTCAGGTAGAAAAATTTGATTGACCATGCCTTCAAAAAGTAGGAAAGGTCATCGAGATACCTAGAAGTCAAATTAAAAACCCCGATACATGTAACATCAGCTTGATTGTCATGAGTAACAGAATCCATGGAATCTATTTCGTAGCAGTATAAAAACAGCTTCGAGAGAGGCACAATTTATACCCATCGGAATTCCAACAATTTGTCTGTATACAAATCTAATTTAAATATTATCCAGGAGAAATGATAAGGCGTCGCGTACATTTTCACATGACCAAAGTGTATATCGTCTATGGTCACAGGAAGTGTTAAAAAACCTTTGGGTCATTGCAGGCCAAGCAAAGTAAATCATAGTTTTTTTTAATATCCTTTTGAAGGTTTCCTTTATCAAATCGAGTAGCAATGTGGTATACAGTGTAGAAAAATCGTATGTGGACAAGCTCGTCGCACGGAACCCTACAAAAGTGCAAATTTGCACCTGAAGCCATAATTACAATGTTGGTGATAAAATTCTCAGTTGTGTTGCTTACTCGGATTACTGACTAAGAATCTTATACCAAGTTTTGGTAACTAGATTTATTGCGCATTCTAAATTTAGTTCTTGTACTCCCACTGAACTGTCGAATTTATTATTTTTGTCATACTGCTATCATATCTCATGTCATACACGGTGGGAAAAATAAATTAACAATCATGTACTTATACCATTTAAGGAGTTTGTTCATAAACCATAATTTTCATGGCACGCTGGACATCTAATGCAGTCTGTTCTGACAAATGTGACGTACGACCATGCCTTTCACTCTTGTTCCTACTGAACAAATACGTATGAATAGCCGCCAGAATTGAGCTACACTACTTGAACTGTCCCACGTACAGTTATGTTTTCAGTTTACTTCTCATTTCATCTTGTATCACAAAATCGCAAAATATTGTCTAAAGGTGGTGTATACAGCATATGGATGTCCTACTTATGAAGGACACATATATCAGGTATAGTTTTATTTTGCAAATAATACTTTACTTCCTTTATGAGAAATAGTTAGGTATACAATACGAATAAATACCGCAAGACATTAAAATCATCAAAGGAGAGAGTATATGAGTCCTCATAAATTTGTTTTAGATTTTTAGATAAAAGAAACGACGGGTGGCCCGGTACATCGTGTACTTTGTTGATAGTTTCATTATTTGACGCACTGTTGCCATTAAACTTTTCAAATACCTTCCGCAATTCAGATTCAGTAAAAAGAGGTGCATACAATTATAAGTTTGTGTACAACTTGTAAAATATACATGATTGATTAGGTCAGTGTGCGAACCCAGCGCAACCTAAACAACCACATTTAAATTATCTTCTGTGTAATCTTCTGCTCATAGCAACATTCTTTCAAGATCGCCAGAGAAAATTTCGAATGTAACATATCATCTGTTTGAAAATGGCACACATTTAAATTTTTGTCTGTTAATCTTACAACCTACTGAAATTGGGGACGTTAGAGGAAGAGAACGCGCGACGAACGGCAATCCAGTTCTGTGTGCAGATAGTTATGACCTCAAATGATGCCTTGCTTTTAAATGACATGGTCGATTTAGAGATGGGTGGACAGAAGTACACAGCATGGACGGAAACCATTCATAAATGTCCGTAACGTACTTTCCGTAGATGAAATCGCATCTTCGGTGTAAACGTTTTCAAGGCAGAGAGAAGTTCATTGAAGCGATTCAACAAGTCGTTACATAGTATATATAATCCAATCTTGCAAACAAAGTAAACACTCTCCCGATCTGATATTTATGATCATTATAATGCGTATTGTATACCTAACTATTTCTCATAAAGGAAGTAAAGTATTATTTGCAAAATAAAACTATACCTGATATATGTGTCCTTCATAAGTAGGACATCCATATGCTGTATACACCACCTTTAGACAATATTTTGCGATTTTGTGATACAAGATGAAATGAGAAGTAAACTGAAAACATAACTGTACGTGGGACAGTTCAAGTAGTGTAGCTCAATTCTGGCGGCTATTCATACGTATTTGTTCAGTAGGAACAAGAGTGAAAGGCATGGTCGTACGTCACATTTGTCAGAACAGACTGCATTAGATGTCCAGCGTGCCATGAAAATTATGGTTTATGAACAAACTCCTTAAATGGTATAAGTACATGATTGTTAATTTATTTTTCCCACCGTGTATGACATGAGATATGATAGCAGTATGACAAAAATAATAAATTCGACAGTTCAGTGGGAGTACAAGAACTAAATTTAGAATGCGCAATAAATCTAGTTACCAAAACTTGGTATAAGATTCTTAGTCAGTAATCCGAGTAAGCAACACAACTGAGAATTTTATCACCAACATTGTAATTATGGCTTCAGGTGCAAATTTGCACTTTTGTAGGGTTCCGTGCGACGAGCTTGTCCACATACGATTTTTCTACACTGTATACCACATTGCTACTCGATTTGATAAAGGAAACCTTCAAAAGGATATTAAAAAAAACTATGATTTACTTTGCTTGGCCTGCAATGACCCAAAGGTTTTTTAACACTTCCTGTGACCATAGACGATATACACTTTGGTCATGTGAAAATGTACGCGACGCCTTATCATTTCTCCTGGATAATATTTAAATTAGATTTGTATACAGACAAATTGTTGGAATTCCGATGGGTATAAATTGTGCCTCTCTCGAAGCTGTTTTTATACTGCTACGAAATAGATTCCATGGATTCTGTTACTCATGACAATCAAGCTGATGTTACATGTATCGGGGTTTTTAATTTGACTTCTAGGTATCTCGATGACCTTTCCTACTTTTTGAAGGATGGTCAATCAAATTTTTCTACCTGAACTACAGTTGAAGAAAGCTAATACCACAAATACGAAAGCCCCCTTTTAGTTCACCTGAGCCGAAGGCTCAACAGGTGAGCTTATAGGATGGCCCTGCTCCGGCGTCCGTCCGTCGTCTGTCCACAATTTCAAGGACCTTCTCCTCTGAAACCGCTTGGCCAATCGAAGCCAAACTTCATGTGGAGCATCCTTAAGAAGGGGGAATGCAAGTTTATATAAATGGTCTAGGTCACTTGACCAAGATGGCCGCCGTGCCCATATATGTTAAAAACCATAAAAAAGCGCTTTTTTCTCTAGAACCGGTAGACCGATTTCAACACAACTTGGTGTGTAGCATTGGGGACTCTGGTCCATCAAAGTTTATATCAATCATGACCTTGGGTTGACCTTGACCTATTTTACAGCAAGGTCAATTTCGGTAGGCATAGGCTTTTCAATGAAAAAAAGTGAAAACATAGAATTTTTCAGGAAGATTTTGTAGTCTGCAACCTGAAAGTTGGTAGATACGGACAACATGTTGAGCTAATTAAGTGTTGTGAGTATTAAAGGTCAGGACTTGGCATCAACCCTAGCGTGTATTGTTACAAATTAAGGTACACATTGGGCATGGATGCCAAAATGTACTCAAAAATGCCAACAGAAAAATATTTGGGGGGCTTGGGAGGCCAACTATTTCGAAATATTGATGTTCCTCATTCAGCCAAGCCTACCTTCTAAGGTTTCGCGGACTTTATTTGGCATGTAATGACAGAAAGGCTTTTTTCACTTCCTCTGACCAAAGTCGGTATACACTTTGGTCATGTCAGAATGTGTGCGACGCCTTATCCTTTTCTCCTTGATAATATTTATATTAGATTTGGGACCAAGTTATACAGACAAATTGTTGGAATTCCGATGGGTACAAATTGCGCACCTCTCATAGCTGATTTATTTTTATACTGCTACGAAAGAGATTGTATGGAATCTCTTAACCATGATAATCAAGTTGATGTTATCGAGGCATTTAATTCCACATCTAGGTACCTCGATGACCTTTTCAACATTGACAACCCTTATTTTGAAGGTATGGTCAATCAAATTTATCCACCTGAACTTCAGTTGAACAAAGCCAATATCTCAGATACCGAAGCCCCCTTTTTAGATCTACATCTTTCTGTTGCAAATGGATTTGTTTCTTCTAAAATTTATGATAAGCGCGATGACTTTGATTTTGCTATAGTAAATTTTCCTTTTTTGGATGGTGACGTTCCTCGTCGTGCTTCTTATGGTGTATACATTTCGCAACTTATTAAGTGTGCTAGAGTCTGCAATCATGTTACAGACTTCAACGCTCGAAATAAATGTTTAACGGCAAAACTTCTCCAACAGGGCTATCGGTATCATAAACTTCGAAAAACCTTTTCTAAATTTTATCGAAGACACTATGAATTGATTTCCAAATATAATGTTGGGTTAAAGACGCTTTTAAATGAGGGCCTTTCGGAGCTTGAATTTTATGGTGACTTGGTTTACAAATTTAAGAAACTTAAAGGAATTAATGATTTTTCTTTTCAGTTCAGAAAAATCATAACACGTTGCAGACGTATAGGTTATAACTTGAATGTTATGCGACAGTCTGCATGCTTAGTTTTTAACCCAATCATGGTTGATAACTATGCTGCCTTCTTTAATTGCACGCCGGTGGGTCGGGCGTTAGACTCTATGATGGCCCCGACATAAAGCTATTCATTTTAGTTGGTTGGGGCCGGAGCTTCTTGTCTGTTGTTGCTTGGCCCACCGGGGTCCAACTGGTGTATTTCTTTTGCTCCGGAGTTAGTAGGTTATTCGGCGCCCAGGGATCTCCATCGTCGGGCAGCTTACTCAGTCTGTGAGTCCTGGTTTTTGATTCATCAGGATGTTTATCATGATTTATTTGTTTGTTCTTGATGATTCATTGACTAGTTAGAGATTCACCACGAGGACCGAAAAACTAACTAAATGTTATGAACTGCAGAAGCTGAGGGTGAGGTTACGGTCGTGTAAAATCGATTTAAGGATGTTCGCTGCTAACATTTGACATTTCGGAACTTCCGGTTTTTCTTTTCTTAAATATCTCGTAAGCGGTTGCAGATATTTTCCAAATATTTTATATTTGGATACATATTGATAATATGCATCGAATGAGCCATAAAAATTGTCAATCTAAGAAACTTCATTTTTTCACCCCATTTTCTGCAACTTTTCAGAAAATTTTAGTTGTAAGTAAAATTTAGGGGGTAGGGTAGATTAAATTTGAATATTACACATCTTCAAATGAATTGCACTAGTTCGACGTTTATTTTAGCAGCAGTATATGTGTACATGGGCTTCTAAGTCATTCTTTGTGTCTTTGGTGTGCTGGTTTTAAAATTTAAGGTGGTTTTATGAAATGGGCTTTTAGAAACAAAACAGCCGAAACAAAGGCCGAAAATGGCGATTTTCAAGTTGTTAGTTCTCTCTTAAATGCTCACTACCCTATATATTTCTTTCTTTTATTCGAACAATATTACCAAGTTCTAAGTTGTGTGAAAATACAAGAAAAAGTTTGAATCAACAAATATGGGTATGGTACATTTCAAAATATTGATTTTCCCCGACTTTTCAAGTATGGGGGTGGGGTTAGAAAAGGAATCATAAAATTTTGTCATCCATTCCAAGTTTCAAATTTTTCTATGCTTTTGGTCCAAAAATGTCTGCGCTACGTAAATATTATGACTTTTGAAAGCATTCTAGGTGCATTTTTGTTCAAGACAGGTATGTTTCAAAGAATTATAAATTAAATTAATTTTACCAAATTTAAAACATGGTGCTCAGAGGTCTCATTCAGAGGCATGTAGCTTGAAAAAATGCACACTACCCTATATTTATTTTGTTTTCAAATGTCTTGTGTTGTATTTTGGAATCCAAAAAGAGTGGTTAGAAAAAAAGTTTGAATACTTTTTCATTGGCAGCGAACATCCTTAAGCCCGCCGGTAACTTTGTGTTAGTGATCGTACCAAGTCGATACTTCTGTGGTGGTTCTTTTTGTTTTATGTCTTGGTGTTTAAAGTTTTTGTGCTGTGGGCGCCTTATGTATGTTTTTATATTTTTAGTTAAGTTAAGGTAACTGAGTGGCCACCTATTGGGAAAATAGCTGCTCATTCGGCTTAAGATATGTTTCATGGTATAAGTACCTGATTGTTCTTTTGTTTTTTTCCCAACTCGGTTTTTGGAGTGGGAATCTTTTTCTGATTGCGCCTTTTCCTGATCTTTGCCTACTTGTACCTTTTTAAAGTAAATTGCAAGATATTGTTCACATAATAATGTTATTCTCCGTTTCATGTTTATGGTGACACACTAAACCGCACAACGGGACGCGGCTGGAGAATGTGCCCAATATTTTGAGTCCTGACCTGACTTATACGGACAGTAAAGTATACACACAATTCTGGACAGGCAATTCTGGACAGGCGTGTGAGCGTATGCAACATAGCAGAGAAGAACTGTAGAATTTCTAGTTTGTGAAATAAGTTCAGGTCGATTTAAACCACATATGGGTGAGAATTTGTTTCATGAGAAATGCAACATGGAGCCAAAGATAATTGATGTTGTTTTGCTCCTTTTATCACATGTACTTATTCGCATACTATATTTAACAATTTCTCATAAAGGAAGTTTACTGAATACTTGGAAAAATGAAACTGTATCTGATACATTGTCATTCAGTATGTAGGTCATTACGCATGCAGCTGTTTTGTATGCATCATTTTATGATGATTAGTACCCTCGATTCCCGGCCTCGACCTTGCCATTGATGATGTATAATTTAATGACTTGTTTTCCCTTTGGCAGACGATATGATTCACGTTTGTGGGCAGCAGATAAATGTACCAAAATGCCCCCAGAAAGGATGATGTACTTTGGGTTTTCTTGTAGTGGTGCGGTAAAGTAACCTTCTACACAAACATCAGTTAGTAACCATTCGTTGTCGCAATTGTCTTTTCATTTGACAAACACACTTGTAAGTATAACATACGCGCTTGACTAGTTAGAGATTTTACAAAGAGGACCGATGTTGTGAACCACTGCAGAAGATGACGGTGAGGTTAGGCGCATGTAAAACCGGTTTAAGCCCCCGGTAATTTTATATTACTGATCGTTCCAAGGCGATACTTCTGTTGTGGTTCTATTTGTTTTTAGCTCACCTGAGCCGAAAGCTCACTAGGTGAGCTTATAGTATACTACTCGAGCCGACGTCCGTCCGTGGGTGCGTCCGTGCGTGCGTCCGCCCGTGTGTCCGTCCGTCCACACTTTCAAACATGTATATCTCGAATACCAGCAGGCCGATTGCAATCAAACATTATCAGAAGCATCATTGTGGTGGGGGATTGCCTGTATTAGGTTTTGAAGCAGATAAGATCAGAACTCTAGTTTCCATGGCAACAGATAGCTCCCATAGGCTTATAATGGGGAAAAGTTTGTCAACACTCTAGCAGCCTCAATTTTGATAGAAACTTCTTCATTCATGCAGGTAATGAGGACAACCATAAAGTCTCGGATGAGTTCGAAATTCAGCCAGATCCATCCATGGAGTGTGGAGTTAGCTGCCCTTGAGCGTTTGAAAAAATCCCCATAGACTTACAATGGGAGAGAGGTTGTCAACACTCCAGCGCCTTCATTTCTGATCGGATCTTCTTCATTCTTGCAGGTAACAAGGACAGCCATAAGACCTCGGATGAGTTCGAAATTCAGCAAGATTCGACCATGGACTGTGGAGTTACCTGCCCTTGAGCGTTTGGAAAATGGCTGTTAAGTGTTGTCAACACTCTAGTGCCTACATTTTTGATCCGATCTTCTCCATTCTTTCATGTAACAAGGACAGCCATGAGATCTTGGATGAGTTCGAAATTTGTCGAGATTCGACCTTGGACTGAAGAGTTACCTGCCCTTGAGTATTTGGAAAATGGCTGTTAAGTGTTGTCAACACTCTAGTGCCTACTTTTTTGATCCAATCTTCTTCATTCTTTCATGTAACAAGGACAGCCACAAGACAAGGATGAGTTCGAAATTCAACCATTTGAGCATTTGGAAAACGGCTGTTAAGTGTTGTCAACACTCTAGCACCTACATTTTTGATCAGATCTTCTTCATGCTTTCATGTAACAAGGACAGTCATGAAATCTTGGATGAGTTTGAAATTTGGCGAGATTCTACCATGGACTGCGGAGTTAGCTGCCTTTGAGCATTTTAAAAAATCTGCATAGACTTACAATGGGAAAGCTGCTGTGAACACTCCAGCGCCTTCGTTTGTGTCTGATCTTCTTCATTCTTGCAGGTAACAAGGACAGTCATAAGATCTAAGATTAGTTTAAAATTCGGCGAAATTTGACTAAGGACAGCGGAGTTACCTGCCCTTGAGCATTTGAAAATGGGTATTTAGTGTTGTCAACACTCTAATGCCTACTAGTTGGGGAACCGAAATCGCGTATCTTGCAAAATGACAAAAAAAATGCACCCGACTTTGATATGGCTGAATTTGTGTATATTTGTAGCCTGATCAGTGCTTGATATGGAACCACTGTATAGAAATACGCTGCAAATTGCATTTTGTATGGAACGCCGTTGATGTGTCTATAATAATTATTTTTTATGCACACTCGCTTTGTGAGAACGCGTATAATATTGTACACTAATTTTGAACCTAATACAATGCTCTTATCATCTAAGAACTTTGTGAGAAGTAAAAATACATTTAAAGGTATGGGCAGCCGTTTGACACCCAGACTTTAGTGAGCTGTTATTTCAAGGTATATTCACGTTTCAAACTTTGTTTATAGCTCATATGAGCCGTCCAGCTCACACGTTGAGCTTATAGAATAGGCAAATACCCAACATTCGATCACCATCTGTCGTCCGTCCGTCGTCGTCTATCACTTTAGCTCACCTGAGCCGAAGGCTCATGTGGAGTTTATAGGATGGTACTCGAGCCGGCGTGCGTCTGTGCGTCCGGCCACATTTACAAAGCTCTCTCCGAAACCACGTGACCAATCAAAGCCAAATTTTATATGAAAATAAATAGTAGGCAATGATCAGGAAATGGAACAAACACAAAAACATTCCAACTCCAAAAAAAAACCGAGATGGGGGAAAAAACAAAAATAACAATCAGGTACTCATACTAAGAAAACATCATATCGTAAGCCGTTTCCAAAATGGCGGCCACTCAGTTACCCAATCTTAACTAAAATAATGAAAACGTACGTAAGGTGCTAAAAGCACAAACATTCAAACCCAAGACATCACAATAAGAACCACCACAGAAGTGTCGCCTTGGAACGATCAACTGGCGGTTTTAAACTAGTTTTACAGGATCCTAACCTCAACCTCAGTTTCTGCAGTGATTCACAACTATTAGTTAATTGTTTGGTCCTCGTGGTAAAACTCTAAGTCGTAAATGAACTCGTCAAATTTTATATGAAACATCTATAGGAAGGGGAACCATTTTGTATATGAATAATCCAGGTCACATGACCAAGATGGCCGCCATGTCCATATATGGTTAAAAACCCTTCAAACTTCAAAATCTTTTCCGAAACCGATGAGCATTGAGGACTCGAGTACTACAATGTATATATAAATCATGACCCTTGATGACCTTGACCTATTTTACGGCGAGGTCAACTAAGGTCGGATAAGCATTGAAATGGGGAAACCTATTAAAATGCCATTTAAAGGGAAAACCTTGCAGGAAATGGGCAGTAGGACTGAATATCAATGATTCTGAACATAACATTTGACTCCATGGCCTCATTTGCCCCTGCCTCGGTACAATATACATGTATATTACCATAATATTCAAACATCATTTCCTCTGAAAGCGCATGGCCAATCAATGCCAAATTTCATAGGAAATGTCGTTCAGGTGAACAGTCGTTGTCGTTGGGCTACATGTGAAAGATCTCCCTTGAAACTGCTTCGTCAATTTAAGACAGGGAGAACCAGAAATTGTATACAGTGGCCAGGTCACGTAACCGAGAAAGACGTCATGTCAAGATAAACCTTTAAAATTTCCTTCAGAACCATATTGTAAATTATATCTACTGCAGTCACGCCACTTGAGGTTGATAGGAATTATATATGTATATATAGAAAAAAAGCAGGGAGTGTTTTATGTTTGTTTGAATTGATGATTTACGTCCCAGTCAACAGCTAAAGTCATGTTGGGACGTTGTCTCCATTTTTGTGACTTATTCTCAGTGAGAATGGCATTACAACCAACAAGTGTTTGATATATAACCATCCAACTAAGCCACAAAAGGCTTATTACGTATGGATGGTTTGACTTGAACCGCGTTTCCTGGGCAGGCTCAGACCAGAGTGGTTAACCAGTAATTAGATGATCAGTCATTAGTATATATAAGCTTTACCCGGAGGCACAAGCAGCCCATTATTTTTCTTAAAGCCTCGATGGGTGGGGTCCCACTGACTTGACTTTTTTCTCTGAGTATATATAGAGATAAAATAAACAAAGCAGGATGTTTTAGAGATTGATACAACTAACTGAATTGTTTTTATTTTCTTTCTGAATTTTCATGTAAAGTAACGGCAAAAAATAAATAGTGTAATGCACACACGATATTTTTCCACAACTTGACTCTCAACTCATGCCACAGGTTTGTTAAAAAGGAACGTGATTATTTTATATAATACTCACAAACACCATTCTGACGATGCACGGTGTTCAAACACATCAAATTTGGAGGACACAAAAATTATGTAAAAAGTGTCTTTTTGAACATTTTTGTGGGAAAACATCAAAAACGTACCAATCTGAATTCTTTTTGCTATTATTGACTTAAACATATTTAGAAATAAACATAAAATGCGCATTCGAGCAATAAATGCATTTTAGATAGACTCAAAGGCAAATAACTGTAAAGGTAAAATTGCAAAATCGGGGCTTGCTCATTCAAATGTATATAAAACGACAATCACTGCATGTAAAGAACCATTCTTGATATGAATTTTGATACAGATGTTAGTCATTATGTCTGTTGAATTTTAGCCGATTTACTTAATTCTGGTAGAAGTTATTTGATAGTTTATCAATCTTATTTTTCACAAGTACTGAATGTGCTACCGTAGAAAAACGCCTGCTGTGTTGTTATGCAAGTCGATCGTGATTTCTATACAGTGGTTTCAGATACCCCATATAATTACCTTTTCAACCATATACAATTTAGCCGTATTATTTTCGGGTGCAAGGGTTAGCCAAAATCTCTCCTTGGTTCCCCAACTAGTAGGCTTGGCTGAATGACGAACATCAATATTTCGAAATAACACACCCGTGCAATAAACAAGCCTATGATGTACAAACTTTTAGGAAAATGTTGGAGAGAGATGTGCGTGAGGAAACCAACAATTTGGGTTCCGACCAGGTCCGACACAAACCGGGTTGTACAGTCACATAAGAAGGCTAGAAGCTTGAAATGTCGGATTTAAGAAGAAAAGGAACTGTACTATCTGTGTAGCGAAAACAAAGGCGCTTATCAGCTGTGCATTTATCTGAGCCTTTGTTTTCGCATATACAGACTGTTGGTTTTCAGATGCAGCGGCTCAGTTAAAATTTTCCGAAATGTTGCTAAAAACATACTGTGTGTGGTATACAACGAGGCGGTAATAAAGATACCCAAAATCTTTGTATTTAGAAATAATTAAAAAAAATGTATATCCCTTCAAACGCCGGTTTTACTACTTAGATGTAGGGTTGAAGGAGCTATCAATACTTAAGGATTGAAATTCAGATTTTAGCTTTCACTGGATGATGAAAAACATTAGGCTGTTAGGTTGTATGTTTTCATATTTTTGGTTAAGTTAAGGTAACTGAGTGGCCACCTATTGGGAAAATAGCTGCTCATTCGGCTTACGATATGTTTCATGGTATAAGCTTTCACTGGATGATGAAAAACATTAGGCTGTTAGGTTGTATGTTTTCATATTTTTAGTTAAGTTAAGGTAACTGAGTGGCCACCTATTGGGAAAATAGCTGCTCATTCGGCTTACGATATGTTTCATGGTATAAGTACCTGATTGTTAGTTTGGTTTTTTCCCACCTCGGTTTTTGGAGTGGGAATCTTTTTCTGATTGCGCCTTTTCCTGATCTTTGCCTACATGTACCTTTCAATGTCTGTGAAGCCCGAAGGGCTTCTCGGAGACAATAAAACAACTAATGTTTTTCATCATCCAGTGAAAGCTAAAATCTGAGTTTCAATACTTATATTTACATTTTATATTATTAATCAAGGTTCAGATTTTTGATTTCGCATATCACCAGTTCATTTTCATGTTATTTGACATTAAAATCCGACTTAACGTAGTTTTGGAACAGCCAAAACGTCAAATGTTCGCGCCTAACGTCATGGCGATACGCGACCAACGTCACGACAACAAGAGTAAACAAACAACGTCACAGGGTGGGTTTTGACGTCGCCCCACCCATAGGCGTGGCCTCTAGATCACGTGATTTAATGTTTTTCATTGGGAAATGAAGAACATCAAGAAAGATACTTTCATCTAGGGTCACTGCAAAAAAAATGTAAATATATGGACATGGTTGCGTGACGTTGCGATTTTATTTAGGTTTCGACGCCTACTTCGTTTTTCTTACTCATGCCGTGTTCGAAATGAGCCTGAGTTTTGTGGTTCCAGAAGTTTTCAAGATCTTGAATCAAGTTCAAGATGGAGTGATTCTCTAAAGACATTTTATCATATGACGTCGCTGTTTTCCAGTGGATAACGTCATGTCATAAAAATCGTATGACCACACGTGTATTAACACTTTTGTGGGAATACATAACGCCATTGACAACATCCGTAACAACAATGTAAATTTTCATTGAAAATATGTCCACTTCGAAGGCGATAATCCCTATCTTTTAAAAGTCATATGATAAAACGAATCTTACACCCTTGGTCATTTCATATAAAATTTATTAAACTCGCCAAAGGCCCGACCAAGAGTGTAAGAGCCTCTATATCTGTGACAATCTCTCACATTTCTCCCCCATCCGAACCCCCTGGTGAAATAATGTCATTTGGCGTGTCACCAGTAAACTATTCAGATGATTTCACTTTAAAAACAAGTCTTTGCCGTTTATATGCGAACACGTTTTATTTTTAGATGTCGTGCCGCCTATAAAACAGAAGTTAGTCCTAGGAATTTATGAACATGAATCGCAACCTGCAAATCCCGATGAATTTATCTACAGCAGTAAATGGGAACCATAAAGATCGGTTGTGTCCAAATGCAGATCATAGATTAAAAGTAAGGTTGAGAGTGTTGTAACTGTTGTTTGTAAGAGCAAACGTTATTGAAAGATAATAGTAATGACCCAGAATCGCACTGAGGACAAATGCCCCACCCTTTAAATCGACGTGAGCAACAAGCTGACAATAAGAGAACAAAGCGTAAGCTGAATAAGTAGCTATTTCCCTGAATGTGGTCACTCCTCTGAATGTGCACATACAATGTGCAATCTGCATAATAGTTGACCCTCAAAAAACAAACAAATAGAACGATAGCAGCATCAAATAACTTGCAGCATAATTCCAATGTATTCAGTCACGGGTATCTCGTACTACACCAAAGATTCGTCTGATCTGTACATACGGTCAAACTTGTGGTACACGTCTTATATCTATGTTCTAGTTATTTGTAAAGGGAAAGGTATTTAATGATCAGCTGGTGCAATCAGAACCAAAGCCCCACCTTGAAAACCGAAGTGAGAAAAACGAAAAGACAATTTAGGCACTTATACGGAGATAACGTTTATATGCTGAGTGATCAGCCATTTGCTTATTTACGTAGGTGGCCACTTTATAACCTGAACTTACCTGAAAAGGTACAAAATTGGCGTCAACAGCACAAAAAAGTCAACACCAAAAAACGTAAAACACGTATAACCACTTCAGAACGGCCACTTAAACCGGTTTTATAGGATCCCAACCCCACGCCTTTCCCGGGCATTGGGAAGAGCGGGAATATAGCCCTTCTAAATAGACTCAAACTTCAGGTACAACAGTTTTATTATGTGATGTAACGTCACTTTATCCATCTAACTACCACTACTACCTACTAATACCTATGTTGTCAATTTATTCACAAATTAGCCCCGTCATGAGAAAACCGGAATTTCGCCTATGCGAAAACAAAGGCGCAGATCTTACTGCGAAGCTGATCAGCGCTTTGGTTTTCGTTTCACGGATAGTACAATTCCTCTTCTTCTTATATCCAAAATTTCAAGCTCTAGAGCCTCTTCTGAGACTGTACATACCGGATTTTGTCAGACCTGGTCGGAAACCCCTAATACCGGTTACTGCAGAAGCTGAGGGTGAGGTTAGGATCCTGTAAAACTAGTTTAAGCCCGCCAGTAATTTTATATTGCTGATCGTTCCAAGTCGATACTTCTGTGATGGTTCTTGTTGTTTTGTGTCGTGGTGTTTAAATTTTTTGCGCTGTTGGCGCCTTATGTATGTTATCATATTTTCAGTTACGTTTTGGTAACTGAGTGGCCACCTATTTGGAAAATAGCTGCTCATTCGGCTTACGAAATGTGTCATGGTTTAAGTACCTTATTGTTACTTTGGTTTTTTCCCGCCTCGGTTTCTGGAGTGGGAATCTTTTTCTGATTGCGCCTTTTCCTGATCGTTGCCTACTTGTACCTTTTTTTTTCTCGCGCCGCGGCTCAAATATCAGTTTGTGAGCTGGCTGCACATGTATTAAGAATTGAGCGGTTTGCACACATCAGTTATGGCCTTGAAGAGGCTGAGTGAAAAAATGCAAACAAGCAGATTCTGATTATTTATGTCCCCCGCCTTGATTACTTGGTTACAAAAATATAATCTGAGAATAATGAATATAAATGACTTCCGACTATGTCCATAACATCTGTAAAAATTCGAAGGAATCAGCACAAAAATTGTACTGAGGAGGAACCCACTATACCTTCACTTTCCTAGTGTAAATGCCTAAAACGTCTAAGTTCAAATTGCCAAAAAATGATAAAAGATAATCTAAGGATTATCCAAACCACATGCACATCTTCGAAGCTTAAAAAGTGAAAAAGAATCGGAATAAAACTGTAGGAGGAATTGCACACACAAGGCAACCACAGTCCATTCACTTTCAGTTCAAATTGCGAAAAAATGTCAAAAATTAATTTTAAGGATATGCACATCTCCAAACCATGGTCAATACATTTTTAGAGTTTAAAAAAGAATCAGAAATTGTATGAAGAGTTGCGCACACAAGGTACATATAACTATATGGGGACGGAAGGACAGACGGAGATCTGGACATACAGGCATACGGAAGGACGGAACACCGAAAACTATGTCCCTGCGCTTTTCTAATGCATATGTCAAGGCCTGTGACCGAGTTACACAACGCCGAAAACTATGTCCCTCCGCTTTTCTAAGAAAAGGTGGAGGACAAAAATAAATATTTGACAGTTTTTTTTTTTCATCTTATACATGTATGTCAAGGCCTGTGACCGAGTTACGCAACACCGAAAACTATGTCCCTCCGCTTTTCTCAGAAAAGGCGGGGGACAAAAATAAATGCATGATGTATTCGTTATTTTATTTTCTTCTTATATGTCAAGGCCTGTGACTGAGTTCGGTCGGGTTTCTATTGATACGCAGGAGAAAATCAACAATTTTTGGGACCGACTAGCTCTGACACTGACCGACTTCTACAGTCATAGACGCATACTGAACGCTTGAAATGTCAGATGAATTGTATGTATTTTCTGTGTAGCTAAAACAAAGGCGATGATCGCTGGTCAGTTACTTTCCGCATATACAGATTGTAGGTTTTTCGAGTGGTGGTTCATTCCTAAGTTAAATGTTTCAAAGCCGAAATATCTTGTGTCAACCTGGTTAAAACTGAATAAGTGAATCTAGTCGAGTGTGAATGGCCTCGACGCGATTAAATGTGTTCTCTGCGTTTCCGAGCGGGTCAAACACTGGTACAACACAAACGGACTCCAAACGCGCCATTAATGATGGAAATACAAAAAAAAAAAAATCTAAAATATAGAAGTAATCGCTTTTTCTTGTTTGTCGGCGAATAATGTTTCATACCATTTTCAAATGACGTACTTCTCTCTAGTTAAGAGACAAATGAGCCGCCTCATGAAAAAAAAAAAACTAAAAAAAAAAAAAAAAAAAAATCTGCATGTGCGAAACCAAAGGCGCATATCAGCTTCGCAGAAGCTGATCAGCGCCTTTGTTTCGCTACAAGAATAGTACAATTTATGTACTTCCTAAATTCAAACTTTCCAGCCTCTAGCCATCGTGTGTGCTTGTGCAGCTCAGTTTGTGTCAGACCGGTGCGGAAACCTCACTGTTGACTTTTCTCGTTATGCGGCTCAAAAGGTTCTGTTACCAGTTGGCTATTATGAAATATGAATATAACGTACACTGACGCATGCAACACGTTGATTATTTTTTCGCAATGTTATTCTAGTTCACAGCATATTAACTGATTACGTAATTACTGTCCTCACCATCGGATGTTGATCGTGTTTTAACAATGATACACATATTCGTGTATATCTAGTTGTCGAATATTACAGGTTTGGCTTTGCGTTTCGTTGTTGTATAGAAGATTTTATACTTAATTGGCGTCTGAATAATCAGCCTAGGTAAGTACGACGTCTTTTTTTTTTTACATTTTTGAATCTTAAAACAACATTAAATTGTAATACTCGTTCCAAAGACATTATTTAACACACTGATCTTGCGCTAAAACAGGCCCGCTTTGTGAGAAAAGGTGCTTTTACCCGAAGATGTATGGTTTAAATGTAATCCATAAATACCTTTTTACCTGTTTAATTGATATGGTTGTGGTATCTTACATAATAGGGAAAACACCCGACAAAAAACCGACCTGCTGTAGTTTAAACTGTCCCTTTTCCCTTATTCCTGACCGAACGACTGTACCCTTGCATGATGAGTCAATGTACCCTTTTTAGTGATGGCATATCATTTAGTGGCATTAGAAGTATATAACAATAAATAAACTTTTCTTTGGTTTCTACTCTGCTGTTTTCAAAACTTGTTACGGCATAAAAGTTTATGCTGACCACAGATATCACTTTATTGATGCACGGAATTGATATGTAGAAAAATCACTAAAGGATCACGTTCGAAATAGCATTCAGTTTGCCTATATTTTGAAAGCCTGTAGCTTGAAAAATACGAAAGTTATGACTGTAAGGATGTGTTGTTAAGAAAGCCTGATGTCTTGTGCACTCAACAAAATAAACTCTGTTTGAATATTTTACATATACTTGCCATGGCGTCAGTTTTTTGAGGGAAGGGGTAATTTTTTGACAAAAATTTTTGATTCAGAAAATCAAAATTATAGACCATATCCATCAAATATATGCCAATATAACATTTTGGGACATAATAAGATGTTGCAGGTGTTCCTGTATTCATAAAAAGGAAATAAAAAATATTGCATTCCTTTCGTCAATAATTAAATTGTCCATAACGTTTGAGCATTAACTGTATTACCTACCCTATTCACTGAGGTATATCATAAATACATATAAATATAAATATATCTTATACATGCAATACCAAGATTTTAGTAGTGTATCTGATAAATGTACCTTGTACATGGGTGCTACATCAAAACTTAATTGTTAGTGCTTTATGGGAATAAAACTGACCCAGAGAACATTTTTATGTTTAGCAAAGAATAAAATCCCCTGCCTCGTTTTGATAAACCTCATAATGGTCTTCACAATGCCAAGCTAACATAAAGGCATGAATTGGGCACAAAGAAACCTTTATGCTTAATTAAAACACCAGTACAGAAACGTAAATTTCTAAAACAAAGAATATCCGTATTACATGTCTGATGGGTTATTTGGTAGAAAATCTGAAGAGAGATTGTTTCCTGACATGACTAAACCAAGTTCAGCCATGTAGAAAGTGTATATAAACACGCTACAGGCTTGCAATTTTTTTTTTTAAATCAGGGATTTGATGAGCTAGTAACATTATTTAGTTTTTGAGCATTTTCACAGCCTCCTCCCCCCCCCACGAGATCAAGAACGTCATTTGTATATGATATATATATTGGTAAAATACAAGTGCATGCAAAAGGATTTTGTTGATCTCGGGGGAGGGGGGGGGACACATCTTTAAAAAAAATATTTCGATTTCCTATATGTTTAATAGGGAGAATTATATTTTTAACCCAAATTTTCAAATAGGAACGTCATCAACCAAGAAAACAAATTTTGGGATTATTCAAGTATCAGACCAGCTATTGTTTAGAAGATATTTTTTTTCATTTTCGCTATATTTTTTATTTTTAAATTTCTATAGGCAGATTTCTATTGAAAAGAGACGTTCTCCTTGCTGTTTTAGCTCACTTGAGTTGAAAGATAAATCGCGAGGTCAAATAATCAGACTCTTTCCGGCATCAACGAATGCGCTCGTTCGTCCATGTGTCAAAATTTTCAAACATGGATCAACATTTTTCACGCTTGTTGAAATTACTTGTTTATTTTCGGCTTATACAATGAAGCAGTGAGTCACGGCCGTGGTGCCGCCTATATTGCAATTCTAAGCGAAGAACTGTACATGCAAGTAAGTCGGCTTTACCATGCGCTTATCCTGACTATGAGATTCCGAAATTAGGACAATTATATACGACTAAAATAAGTGGATAATATTACCATTCAGTGAATCCTGACCATCGTGATTTTTTTGAGAAACCCAATTTAACCATTGAGAAAACTGAAAGCCAAGTTTGCTTGCGCGAAAACTGCACAATAATTGCACAGCTGGTTAGCGCATTTGCTTCGCTACACGGATTACAATTCCTCATGTTATCAAATCCGAAATATAGCCAAAAATTCATATTACTGATAGTTCAAAGGCGATACTTCTGTGGTGATTCTTATTATTTTATATCTTGGTGTTCAATACTTGTTTGCAAAGTGTGCGTTTTTGTGTTTTGCTTGAGTTTGGGTAAATGAGTGTGCACCTACTGGAAAAACGGAATGAGCCGGGATTCCATCGGGGTAAACCTTGAGACTACCGGGGCAAACCGGGGTTAACCGTGTATCATTTTTATCATACATTTTAGAAGAAACAAATCCATTTGCAATAGAAAGATGCAGTTTTTCTGTGTAAAAGTGGGGTTTGAAGGGGTATACTTTTCATGAAGATGTTTTCGTGATGTTGATATGTAGCAGTTAGTATCGTGTGGCACGGGTATGTATGCAATAATATTTGTTAATGAGAAATTTGGCAACATGGAGCCAAAGAGAAATGATGATTTTTTTTTTATCTAAAAATCAAAAATATTTTATATTATTAACTTCTTGTGGTATATATTCGCATTCTATATTTAACAATTTCTCATAAAGGAAGTTGACTGCATTCTTTGAAAAATGTAACTATATCTGGTACGGTTTTATTCAATAAGTAGGTCATTACGCAAACAACTGTTTATGTATGCATCATTTTATGACGATTAGTACCCTCGACCTTGTCATTGAAGATGTATAAAATCAGTGACTTTTCTCCATTAACATACCATCTTTAGCAGACGATATGATTCACCTTTGTGGGCAGCAGATACCAAAAGACCACCGGGAAGGATGATGAATTGTACGGCTTATTGTTGCGCTGCTAGCGGCTACTGCGGTAGCACACCAGTGCTCATTGTAACTGTAATGGGTGCGTTAATTACAAGACCAAGATGGCAAACATTGGTAGTGACATCGTAAATGCTGCTAAAGAAGTTATGAATAAAGCCACGAGAGTTATAGGTTGAATTGCGTCGCACTGAGAAACTAAACGAACTTGTATAATAAACTCAACAAAATAAAAACATGGTCTCCATAGTATTATTTTTCATACACTGTAATGTAAAAGTAACAAGGTTTGCCCACAGTTCGTGGATA
Source organism: Rugalucina vietnamica (assembly GCA_964017185.1). Lineage (NCBI taxonomy): Eukaryota > Metazoa > Mollusca > Bivalvia > Lucinida > Lucinidae > Rugalucina > Rugalucina vietnamica. The sequence goes on along the minus strand of OZ024879.1, from coordinate 7,078,558 downwards.
CATACAAAGATTCAGAATGTCCGCTCGTTTTGTATCATTTGAGTAATGACTCGGCGCTTAAAAAAAATAATCTTGGACGTAAAACTGAATTAAAAAAAACATCTGGTCTGATAATGATTTCTGCATTCATCGGAGGACCGTGTGAAAGATGGATGTCATCCGTGTTAAATACGATCTCTCCTAATTTACGAAAACTTGCCCATCTTTAAAAATTGGAAATTTTCAGATTTTCATGTTTTCAGCTGATTTTTTTTCTCCTCAAAATATAGATTGTGGGTACACTTTAGAACCGCCTCGCCGAGGCGGTTCTAACGAGTACCCACAATCTATATTTTGAAGCAAAAATAAGAAACAACAGGAATACTCCTGCATACCCCACTTTATTAATATACAAGTGGGGTATGAGTGGGTATTCATTGCACGGACATGTTTTCCTGAAGTAAAATATAGAAATTATCATTCATAGTTAGCATGGTTACAATCTAAGTTTTGGAAAACATGATCAAATTAAATTAATGTGAAATTAAAAATAGTAATGGGCGTTTTAGCATAGTTGTAATTCATTAATATGTATCCTGTTTGCATGATATGATATACAGGTTCTGTCATGAAATGAAAGGGAGGTAGAACATTATTGTATCATGTTTAAGCCAGAATCAAATTGCAACCTGTAGCAGTTGTAAGCATCACTGATGATACCATTATGATGATAATGGGGACGCATTGTCATATTTTATTTGAGCCACTGCATAAGAAAACCAACAAAATGCTTGAGCGAAAGCAGGCGCAGATCAGCTTCGCGGTAGTCGCGAAGATGATCAGCGCCTTTGTTTTAGCTTCTAGGATAGTACCATCCCTCTTCTACGTAAGTACAAAATTTCAAGCCTCTAGCCATCTGCTGTGACTCTACAGCCTGGTTTGTGCCGGACCTAGTCGCAACCCAAATTGTTGGTTTTCTCACGCACAGGTTCATTTATGTTGTTCAAATTGTTAATTTTTCAACCAATGAAATTTAACAATTTTGCAGACAGGGGATTTCCCTAATCAGCAAGTCAGACCTAATGATCAGTGCAGTGCAAAATCATCTAAAACCCTGGGTTGCACTGTAATTACTGGAGCAAATATGGTTCAAAAAGTAGCTTAGAAATAGGAGTAGGTGGTCTACGGAGTACCACATTTGTTTCTATATACTAAAATGTTCGTCTTGGTCTGTAGTTTTGAAATCCAGCGTTTGCCACCTTGGCAAACCTTGCATAACTCCAGTATTCAAGATGGCGTCCAAGATGGCTGCTGTTTCCTAAAACCAACCCCTACTCCAAAAATGCATCATATTTTTCATGTGTTTGCATTGTAATGGTATTTTAATGCCCCTTTTCATGTCGGAATGATATATTTGTATATTCCAAGTAAAATACCTGACAATGTAGGTAAAACAGTTGTAAAAATCATGTTTAAATTCACAAATGCACGTGCCCAAGGTTTTTCACCTCGGAATGTTTGTTAAATGGCTCATTATTTATGATCAGATAGTTATGGCTGCTATTTTACTTCTTTTCTATCAAATATAATAATTTTAAAGATTTTAGAGAAACAGAAATTGTTTCTATATATAAGCTTCATGCTTAAAAACAGGTTTTAGACATCCAACCCAACAAGACAAAAACAACAAAAAGTACATATTTTCTTATATAAAATATGCTCTTCAATCTTATTTGTTTTTGATTCTATATATAATAGTGTTTGTCTCGGTCTTGGTTTGTAGAATAAAGTCCAGTGTGTGTTTGCCACCTCAGCAAAGCACAGGTCAGCTCCAGTATTGAAGATGGTATCCAAGCAGGCCGTCAAAATATAGAATTTTGAAAAGTGAGCCAAATATGTCCCTTGACTTTCATTAAGTAATAAATAGCTAAAATCAAGTTGTAAAACACTTGGAACATTTTCTTAATGTTATCTGCATGTGTGTTTTCCTTGTTAAAACAAAATTATTCAGACACCATAACCTTTTCATAACACTATTGTTGGGGTTCAAACCAATCTCTGTGTTAGCTTTATTCAATTTGTGTTATAACGAGAGTAATGTATACAGACACATACCAAAGGTAGTATGAAATGACCATTTGGAATCCAGCTATGATCAGTGCTATATCCAAAACTATGTTTCTTGAACTGAGTTATAGGAAGGTCCAGATGTATTTATTCTAGAAATGAGTGGAATTTTCTTGCCCGGCAAGAAAAAGAGCAACAAAGAAAACTAATTTTCTTGTACATCATAAGCTCCGCTATCTTATTACAAATGTAATTCACAAATTCTGGTTCTGCGATTAATGTAACTTTGGTGCAGTATTAATCTTACAATTAATACAACCTTGGTGCAGACATGGATGTCCAATATGGCACTACATAAAACTAAATAATACCAAACCATGTTTTGTTTCGACACTATAATCATATGAAGGTTCTAATTCCTCATTAACTGATTATGCTTTGAGTATTTATGTACAAGGTATATGCAAACTGTGGTGCCATAAGAACTGTAAATCCACTTATCAGAGCATTAAAGCAAAATCAGTAGAGAGGTAAAGTCAAACATAAGAAATGATTAGACTAACCCTAGAAGTACCATATCATCTACAAAGTATTTTGATTGGAAGAATAATTGCTTATTTGTGGCGAGATTTGTGACCTGTAAGAAATGAAAGTAAAGTTAGTGGAAGCTGGTTGATGTTAGCATGCGCAATTGGTGATTGTAACATTGATGTATTTATAAGAGTTGTTGAAGCAACGGAGAAAGGCAATGACTTCAAAGTGCTATACATACATGTACTAATGGACCTTCCAAATGGTGACTTAGTTGCTGCTGGAGCAATATATTGTGCAGTAAAAAGAGCTGTTTGCTCAATGGCACATTATAATATAACATTTAGCTATGTCACTGAGCATGCTAAGGATAATTTTGTTTCACTTAAATATGCAGATGCAGGTTCAAAGCCAAAAGCTGAGTATGAAAGTTCAATAATGAACGAAAATCAAGTTGTAGAGTTATCCAATTAATAGACAAATTTAAACACCTGGGCCTAGTTGTTCAAAATTAACGGCTTTGTTAGTTAACGATTCAAACATGATTATTACAAATGCACTGTTATTTTTTTGTTGAAAAAAATGTGATAATCTGTTGCAATGCAAAGGATTCTCACATTTTATCAACAAAAAATAACATTGTATTTGCTTATGTAGTCGGCATTTACTTAACAAGTTGAGGTCTTAACGATGGCGTTAAGCTAACAAAGTTTTGAACAACTGGCCCCTGGAGTTAGAAAGCTGGGTTATATGACACAGAATGTTATAAAAACAATCCATATAAAGAGTCTTTTTATTTAATTATGGTCAGAATTATCATTTACGTAGTTATCCGCTTAATAGACAAATCTAAATACCTGGAGTTGGAAAGCTGAGTTATATGACATAAAATGTTATAAAACAAACAATATAGAGAAGGTACAAGTTGGCAATGATCAGGAAAATGCGCAATCAGAGAGAAATTTCCACTCCGAAAGCCGAGGTGGGAAAAACTATATTGACAATTATGTACTTATAAAAAGAGCCTTTTTATTTAGTTATGGTCCAAATTATCATTTACGTATTGAGATTGATTTGGTACGAATCAGTGCGGCTGAAGCGCTGAATATGTTTGATCAACTATGAAAATAAAACCAAAGCATTTCAGCTGATGATACACACAGGCTTCTTTTAAATAATAGCAGAAGATACGATAAATCATAAAACTATCGGTATGTTTATAAATGGTATTCTTAGAAACATTGAAATTGTAATGGATCAATCTGCCACCATTGCAAAAAGGTACAAGTAGGCAAAGATCGGGAAAAGGCGCAATCACAGAAAGATTCCCACTCCAAGCCTTTCAAGATATTTTACTGTACTAGACATATGTCGGCTTCAAGTGTGAGCAATGAAAGATTTGCTAATGCTTCAGACATATCGGCTGAGCTTCAGTAGACTTGCACTGTGTTTAAGTTGCTTGTAGTATTACAAAAGCAGCGATTTCTATTGCATACCCAAAACATGTAGGTAAGGTTGTACATGATCAAATCTGGAGTAGACTCTTTGATTTAACAATTGCTTATCTTCGATATACGATTACATACCCTGAAATGAGGCGAGTTTTATCATCAGCACACAAGCTAACACTCCCTCAGTGGAACCGTCCCCTCAGAAATTACGTCAGAAATCAGGGGGTATGCTTATACTGGGAGTTACATATAACTTTGACAATAACGAAAAGGCAGTAGATGTAAACTAACCAAACATGCAGTGACCTCTATCGTTCTGATTGCGCCATTTCCTGATTGTTATTTTCATTAAGCTTTGTTATCACATTATGCAGGGCCCTGAAACGAATATAGATCTGCTTCATCTAGGTGAAGATTTAGAACACTCGGAGGATCATAGGTGGTCTAAGTTCGTAACAAAAACAGTTTGTCTTTAAACTCACTGTGCGCAGAGAAGGCGATATTGTTGATAGCTAAAAAGCTACCTCGACAGATAACAGTTTCGGGTTTCATTGCCTGAGGTGTGTCTATCAACTGCATATTTGGCGGAATGGGTTGCACTATGTTCAAGAACTGAAATCACCATCAGACTTTAGATTTGAATTGGACAATGAATGATAAAATAAAATGCTTAGTATTATTGGTAACACTATCAGTTGCAGCTCCAGAGCTATTGAATGACACTGTATGCTTACGTAAAGAAATGAGTGATGAATACTGCACAAGCTCTATGTGTCGACAACCATACACTGTGATATTTAAATGTCAGAAATTAATGTACATGTAGTTATATACACAAATGTGCATACTATCTTTTCAGGAATTTCAGTGATTATTAAAAGGAATTTAAGTTGCATCTGTTCAAACATACTCCAGCCCTTACCCCATGCATTCCTAGATTTGTATGCATAATGTAATATTGACAAAGAAATATATACAAGTAAATATTTTTAAAAAGACAGATCTAACTGTTTTAGCTTGAGTTTTTGTTAGTGAACAAAGGTTAAAGGACACATGCGGCTTATTTTTCGAAATGTTATATTTTGACGGCCTTCTTGGACATATTTTGATATATTCAAGATGGTATCCATTTTACATATGCAAACATTTCCAGCACAGCTAATCATTATCGTTAATTGAGCCGCCCCATGGGAAAACCAACAATCTGCATAGGTGAAAACAAAGGCGCAGATCAGCTTAGCAGTAACTGCGAAGCTGATCAGTGCCTTTGTTTTTGCTACACGGATAGTACAATCCCTCTTCTACTTAAATCTTAAGTTTCGATCTTCTAAACTGTTTCTGTGACTGTATAGGCTGGTTTGTGTCAGACCTGGTCAGAAACCCCGAAGACTGCGATAAAGTTGAATCTTGTTTTGGTGCATAAACTGGTATTTAGTGAATAATGAGCAACATCATGAGAAAACCTGCATTCTACACATGTTAAACATTTCCAGCACAGCTAATTATTATCATTATTAATTTAGTATTCACACACAGAACATCTTTCTGCTTCCTACAGCTGACATTCCCATTTCATAGCCATTTTGTGTGGCTGGACACCCTGGTTTTTTCAGTCCTGGAGAAAACTCCCCAATGTTTTCTCATGATGATGCTCATTTTGTGTACATGTGTTTTGTTATTGAGTATTGTACTGCTCAGGGGAATATAAAGTATAATCCGTGCATTGTTGATTGTCACCTTCCCGTGACCAACTTTGTCCCGTTTACCTGTTAAGTTAACGGAACACGGAACCAAAGTGACCTTTGCCACGACATGTTTACATAATTGGATTATAATTTGGTGCATATTGTATGGAATATGATTACTAATCAAACTGTGGGAAGTATTATCTAACAGCTTGACCTTTAATCAGTTTGTAGCTTAACTCTATTTCCATAACTTAGAATTGTGCATAAAATGAGCAACAGGTATCTGAAGTTTTTAGCAGAGGGTTCAAATGGCGAAACAGACTAGCCCATCTAATACACAGAGATTTTTTTCAGCGTTTAAAATTGAAAATTTCATTGGAAAAAAATTGATATTCTTAATATTTTTGCTCAAAACATTGATTGTGGGTATCCGTTACAACTGCCTCTGCGAGTCAATTCTAATGAGTACCCACAATCTGTTATGGATCAAAAATGAGAATGATAGGTATGCCCCTGTAAACCCCCATTTTCACTATGTAAAAGTGGGGTAGTAAAGGGGTATTCATTGCATTGACATGTTTGCATGATCACTAGAGTAATCAGAGGAAACAATCTAACACACCCTCAAGCTGATCTTGGCTAGCCCTGTACATGTATGTGTCATTTGTGATACAAAATTATTTATAATGCTTGTAGTAGTGTCAGGAGGTTTTCACCATCTATTAGTTACTCGTGATTCTCACATCTAAATGTGAGCCGCATTATGAGAAAACGAACAATATGTATTAGTGAAAACAAAGACGCAGATGAGCTTCCTGGTAACTACGAAGCTGGTGAATGCCTTAGTTTTCGCTGCTCGGATAATACAATCCTTCGTCTATTTCTCTCCGAAATTTTAAGCCTCTTACTATCTTCAGTGACTTGGCTGTTCATGTCTTTTTATTTGATTCATAACTGAGCCCCCTCGTGGGAACACCAACAATGTGGTTTCTGAACAGGTCCGACACAAACCGACCTGTACAAGCACAGAAAAGAGCTAGAAGCTGGAAATTTTGGATTTAAGAAGAGGAAGTGTACTATCCCAGTAGCGAAAACAAAGGCGCTGATCATCTTCGCGGTTAACGCAAAGCTGATCTGCGTCTTTGTTTTTGGCAAATGCAGATTGTTTGTTTTCTCATTAGGCGGCTCAATTATAGATAGTGCAATTTCTTAAATTCCATATTCCCAATATTCAAATTTCCTGCCATTTCTGTTCAAATGCTTAGCTCAGTTTGTGTTTGCACTGACAGTTCATAATCTCTTTTTGAAGCTGATCAGTGCCTTTGTTTTCGCAAGACAGATAGTACAATCCCTGTACTTCCTAAATACGAAATTTCATGCTTCTAGCTGTCTTCCGTGACTGTGCAGGGCGGTTTGTGTCAGACCTGGTCTGAAACCACATTGTTGGTTTTCCCACGAAGTGGCTCATTTGTTTATGTTTTAATTAATTCAGTACCGTTCCTTTCACATCTCATTTTGATGTACATCATGAGAAAACCACAATCTTCATATGTAAAAACAAAGATGCAGATCAGCTTCGCGGTAACAGCAGTGCTGATCAGCGCCTTTGTTTTTGTTACTCGGATAGTACAATCTTTCGTCTATTTCTATCTGAAATTTTATAGCCACTTAACCATTTTCAGTGACTGTGCAGCTCGTTTTTATGTCTGCTCATAGAGAAGACTCACACAGTTTTCATGTTTCCTGCTTTTATAGTTGTAGATTTTTTGATTATTGCATAATGTAGAACTGTTATGTTTGCCCTTTCAGTTTTTACTATTGTTTGAAAACCACCTGACTGACCATGTGATTACTGCATAACCATTCTTTGAAGTGCTGAGCCTATCCAAGTAAACTGTTTATATCAAACAGCTCATAAGTAATTATAAGCTTTAGTTGTTTACTCCGATGGTTACAGTTTAAAGCATCTTTCACATGTTATGACCTCCAATGTTATGTTTGGTTGAAGCCCATAAAATGGAGGCAAAGTCCCAATATGACCATAGCTGTTAACTTGGACGTTTAAATCAAATCACTTACTTAAAAATGAATGCTTTTGTGTTTTCACAGTCCCATCAAACTATGTTATCTTTATTTGAGCCATAGCGATGTGAAATAGTCAAATCAACCTTGAAATTTATGAACTGCACAGTGATAGATCACTGGAGGCTCAGCATAAATGAGACGTGACGCGAGAAAACCAGTCGTTAGGTTTTGGTATGACACAAACAGGACTGTGCAGCTACAGAAGATTGCTGGAAGCTTGAAATTTCGGATTTAGGGAGAACAGGAATTGTACTATCCATTTTGCGAAAGCAAAGGCGCTGATCAGCTGTGCTGCCTGTGCAAATACTGCACAGCTGATCTGCGTCTTTGTTTTCACAAAAAATCTGTTTTTCTCATGACGCGGCTCAAATAACGGCACTGATCTGAGATATGGAATGCATGACAACTATGTTAATTTATGCCTCTATTTCTGCATACATGTAACTTCTAAAAGAAAGATTTTTTCTTTTAAAAAATGAATGATGATGAAACTAGTTTATTCAAGTGCCAGTTATCTGGATCGGTTGTTATTGAAATTTACACTTTGTATATAAAGGGTAACCCAATTGAAAAAAGAGATGTAATATAATCATTGATAACATTGTTAGTTTCTTTCTCTTGTTATCCTTTAATGTCCCTGAATGAAGCCAGTGCCTGAGGTTATAAAGCTTTTTTTTTGTGCCCAGCTCAGCTGAGACTAAAATTTATCCTGATGATAAATGTTAAAATGCCAACATTTGTTGGCATTTTAACATATACTTAGAAAAACAATTGAGGGATATGGTTTTTGTTTCGATTTCATTGCTAAAGGTATAATTTTTTCTACCCAAATAATTAATAGATATGTAGCAGAACCATCACTGTGCAAAGATTCCATAAAATTTTCACGTTGCCTGGAAGCGCTTATCGCAGACATGCCGAAACGTTGGAACACCCCTGAAATTGAAGTTCCAACCGTTGCCTACCCTACCCAATTCTGCCATCCCTCCCCTCTTACTGGTTCATTCAACTTGGAAACTGTTTTGATAATCGAAATGCCGGTACTTTTATGTCTAAAATGCATCTTGGGAAAATTTCAGAAATCTGTGTTTTTTGGTTAAAAACACGATATTTTTACCAAAAAACTTTTTTTTCGCTTAAAACGTTGCCCTTTAAGCATGTTAAGCTGTGAGTTTGGTGCAGAAAACCGATTTGAGCTACAGGCATTAGTTTAGATTTTACAGCGTTTCAAAACATTTGCTAAAGAACTGAACATTAACTTAATGGGATTTTGCATAACGTGATTAAAAATTTGACAACACATTTAAAAAAAAAAAAACGCTGTTTTGAGAAAACCACAGCGCGCATTCAAAAACGGATTTCAGTTTCATACTCACAATGCAAAGGAAAACATTTTAAACGAAAAAAAAAAAATTTGGGGTTAAAAAATGTATTTTTTACCAAAAATCGCAGGTTTCTGAAATTTCCCCAAAGTGCATTTTAGACATAAAAGTGTCGCCATTTCGATTATCAAAACAGTTTTGCATTTTGATGAACCAGTAAGAGGGGGTGAATGAAAGATTTGGATAGAGTAGGGAGCAGTAATAACTTTAATTTTAGGGGTGTTCCATCATTTCTGCAAGTCTGCGAGAAGCGCTTCCAGGCAACGCAAAAAATTTATGGAATCTTTAAACAGTGATGGTTCTGCTACATATCTATTAATTATTTGGGCAGGAAAAATTATACCTTTAGCAATGAAATCAAAACAAAAACCATATCCCTCAATTGTTTTTCTAAGTATATATCAGCAGGATAAATTACAGTCGTTGGGGCTCTAAACCTTAAGTTTCAATATATGCTATTTATGTGTAGTTCAAAGTTTATGGTCGGCTGAGTTGAGCATAAAAAAGTTTTATAATCTCGGGACCAGAACAATTTATGCTTGGTCTTGGGGAGCGCAGTGGCCTACTGGTAGAGCATCTGACTCAGAATCCAGAGGTTCTGGGTTCAATCAGCATTAGGCATTGTGTTGTTTCCTTGAGCAAGGCATAATAACACCCCACAGTACTGGTGTCTTGTCTCGATGTGAACTCTCAATTTTATAGCCATCTTGGCATATTATTATGTTCGAGATAGTTATGGTGAATGATGAAGTTTAAGTTTTTAATGTTTTACATTCATGGTGAACAGCTTATGTTTTGCAAGGGAGGTCAGTTGACAATGGTTATTAGGCTTTTTGGTCTTCCTACAAGTTTGAAACTCAGCCAGGTCACACAATGGACAGTGGAGCTAGCTCCCCTTTTGCATCATAATGAGTAGAATTGTACACTATTGCAGCTTCAGTTTTGATGGAATCTTCATTCTTGTAGGTAACTAGGACAACAATAAAGTCTCAGATGAGATTAAAAAAATCACCCATATCCCAAGTTATCTGCCTTTGACCGCCTGAAAAATGTGTATGCATCTTGTGAACACTTGCAACTTCATTTGTGACAGGATCTTCATTCTTGGAGGTAACAATAAGGGGCCCACAATAAGAGCCATTTAGTCTTGGATGGGTTTGAAATTTAGCCAGTTTGAATATTGTACTGCAGAGTTAGCTGCCCTTGTTTGTCTTGTATAATCTTCATACTCTAAAAATGAGAATGGTGTGCTTTATTTCCTATTATATCGGCTTCGTTCGTGTGGGTAACAAGGACAACCATAAAGTCTGAGAAGTTCGCAATAAGGCCAGATTTAGTCAATTACAGGAGTTATCTGCCCTGTACTGTCTAAATAGTAAAGGTTTTGTGTTGTGGACTCTAGCAACTTCAGTTTGATAGGGCTTTTTCATTCTATCAGATAAGAAGGACAAACAGTCTGAATTAGGCCAGATCTTATCATTGGCTTAAGATATCTACCCTTGGCTGTCTTGGAAGTAACCTGGGGATTAATTTGACCTACCTTTCACACCCAGGACAATTTTTCATGGGTTCCAGATCGTTGATTGGGACCCTAGAAATGGTAAGAATTTGTGTCCTCAAAGATAAACTATTTTGCACTATGAAAAAATGCATGGTTTCCATGGCAACCGTGAACATGATTCTTGAGCATGGGGTGTACATACAAAATTGGTCATCTTCGCTGTTACATATACTAGATCACTTAACCTGGTCTCGTATTAAAGCTTAGACATTGCCGTTAAAGCTTAGACATTGCCTTTTTATCCTATGGTAAGTAATGCAAGCTATCTTATTTGCATATTCATGAATTTTAATGAAAACATTTAAATGAAAGAAAAAAAAACAACAACATAATATAAATCCATAAACTAGTATCTACTACTAATATCAGGCCCAAGCTATCATTGTGACTTTTTAGCTCACCTGAGCCGAAGGCTCACAGGTGAGCTTATAGTATACCCATGCTCCGGCGTCCGTCCGTCGTCGTCAGTCCGTCCGTCGTCCACAATTTCAAAGATCTTCTACTCTGAAACCACTTGGCCAATCAAAGCCAAACTTCATGTGGAGCATCCTTAGGAAGGGGGAACGAAAGTTTATATAAATGGTCCAGGTCACATGACCAAGATCGCCGCCATGGCTATAAATAGCAAAAACCTTTAAAAATCTTCTTCTCCAGAACCAGAAGGCCAATGATCTTGAAACTTGGTGTGTAGCATCAGGGACAGGAGCTCTACAAAGTTTATATAAATCATGATGACCTTGACCTATTTTACGGCAAGGTCAACTTAGGTCGCTCATGCATTTGAATGGGAAAAAATGGTAAAATACTATTTGATAGGTAAAACTTACTGGGAATAGGCAAATGGACAGAAGATTTATAATTATGGAAAAATTTTGCCCCCTGGGGGTTGTCTGCCCCTGCCCCCGGGGCTATGTACATGTAAATTTCCAAAATATTGAAACATCTTCTCGTCTGAAACCCCTGGGCTAATCGAAGCCAAACTTAATGTGGAGCATCCTTGGGAAGAGGGAAAAAAGTATATAAATGGTCCAGGTCACATGACCAAGATGGCCGCTATGGCTATAAATAGAAAAAACCTTCAAAATTTTTCTCCTCCAGAACCAGAAGGCCAATGATTTTGAAACTTGGTGTAAAGCATCAGTGACTGGAGCTCTACAAAGTTTATATAAATCATGACCCTGGGATGACCTTGACCTATTTTACGGCAAGGTCAACATAGGTCGCTCATGCATTTGAATTGGGAAAAGTGTTAAAATGTCATTTGTAGAGAAAAACATGCAGCAAATGGGCAAATGGACTTAAAATCGATGATTCCGAAAAAAATTGGACCCCAGGGGTCTGTCTGCTTCCACCCCGGGGCAATATACATGTCTATTACAGTAATATTCAAAGATCTTCTTCTCTGAAACTGCTTGGCCAATCAAAGCCAAACTTTATGAGGAGCATTGTTAGGAAGTGGGAATGACAATATATATAAATGGTCAAGGTCACATGACCAAGATGGCCACCATGGCTATAAATATCAAAAACATTTATAAATCTTATTCTCAAGAATCGGAAGACCTATGATTTTGAAACTTTGCCAGAAGCATCAGTGAATGGAGCTCTACAAAGTTTGTATAATTTTGCCCCCCCCCCCTAGATGACCTTGACCTATTTTATGGCAAGGTCAGCTAATGTCGCATATCCCAGATCTCAGGTGAGCGTTTACAGGACCATTGATCCTCTGGTTGTAATTGAACCAGTGTTATCATTTGACAAATTCATTGATGTCATGGGCCTAAATGAAAATTATCTCATTTGCATTTTCATGAATATTAATGAAAATTTAGAAACTCGAGGGAAAACAGAAAAAAAAACTATAGCGATTGCAATGTTTTGGATGGGTTATAAGATCTATCTTACATCCCTGAAATCAATTCTCATGGCTGCAAGTGTGGTCAGAGGGGCCATCTTAATACCATTAAAAATTGTCTTCAACAATGAACACATTTGCATGATACATAGTTTTCCGCCACCCATAGTATGATTCTAGATAATGTCATCACAAAACATCCAATAGCATGCTCTAGAATACTATTATTGGTCTGATAGCGATGCATGGACCTAGCAATTTAACCTCAATACCTATTATTCAAATCGTTGAATTTGCTTATTCATGAAAATTAATAAAACACAAGAAATCGGGGGAAAATCTTGGAAAAAATATAGGGAGTACGTACAAAATCACCAGAGCTGCTAGGAAACCCAGGATACTGAAAGAAGTATCAAATTAAATGCTATGATCTGATTTGCAATTGCATGAATTTTAATGAAAGCTTCATAAACAGGAATGAAAAGAGGAAAAAATAAACGAGTAAACCTACGAAATGACTCGTATCTCGGCAACTAAAAGTCCTAACATGCTGAAAATGGCATCAAATGGTTGCTATGTCAGTATTATACTATCCTGTACTACAATATATAAGCCATTTGATTTTTTGTTTAAAAATGGATATTAAAAAAAACTTTGAATTTAGGGGGACATTACGGAAAAATTAAGGCAGTACACATAGGAAATCACATGTATCTTGGCTACTGATAGGCTTAGAAAGATAATATGAAATAAGGCACAACCTTTGTTGCGACGCTCTACTCCCATTGTGTATTTAATTTTAAAATAAACTACATTTATGACAGCTTCCTCACCCTGGGGTCCTAACATTCCAGGAGTTTTAGAGATCTTTGGAAAAGGACCATTTGTTTTCAGGGATCTGGGGAAATGGTAGTAGCGAACACTCACTATGCTCACGAATGTTCCATACCGCTTCGATCGTTGCTTTCGTATATGGAGGTTAATTGATCAATTAACATGCTAAAATGTAGCGCGTGTTGTAAAACGTCACGATGACGTCAAGCTATATGGAAAGTTAATTGATCAATTATTAGTCTAATGCAACGTGCGTTTTGAAACGTCACGATGACGTCAAACAATTCAAAATGGCTGACATTGACGTCATTTGAAACAGTGCGCGCGGATCAGCGGTACTGACCAATGAATAACATTCTTGCCGATTTATGCAAATTAACCGGGCGAATTCCGGTTCCGGTTGACGAAAGATTTTTCATTATCCTAGCATTCTATTCAGGTTAAAGTTTACTATTTGTTTATTTCAAAGGGAGGTAATGTCAATGCGAAGCAACTTTGCAAAAACCTAACCGAATGTCGGAGCGAGATAGTATTTTTGACGGACAATAAGTGGTCTTTGGCACAGCCTGTTCAAATCTTCTGTCTAACTTGGTGCGAAAATGGCAATTTTGTACTTGATGAAGTATATGTATGTCTTATGCCTTTCATGAAATATATAAAATAAACTTAACTTATTGGTTAACGTCTGTAGGGGACCGGAATGTCCGCGGACCGAAATGTCCGCAAAAAAATTAAGTTGTTTTAAATATGTATAAAACATAAATACTCATTAAATAAGTCTATTAAATGCAAAAATTCAGGGAAATAATTTTCAAAAAAATGAAAAAAGAACTTAGAAAAAAAAAAATGCGGACATTCCGGGACGCCCCAAAGGGACAGAAATGTCCGCAGACCCGAAATGTCCGTAAATGATTTTTCTAATACCCATCAATTATGCTTTATTAATGCGATAAAACAAGTAAATTATAAAAATAATGATCATATGACCTACAAACCACGAATGTCTGTTTATAATAAAACATGTTTGACCGTTTTAACTCTTAAGTGAGTTTACATGACATTATTCATAGTAATTAACAGTTTTAATAGTTATTTCAATAAAAAATCTTGCGGACATACCAGACCATTTAGACCGTCCCGCAATGTCCGAACATTTAAATTTATAATAACTGATAGGAACGGTTAATGATTAAAAAACATGTCATATTATTGCGAAAGTTGAAGCAACTAATCATAAACTTATTGTAATTATGGTCCACAATCCCTATTATACAACAGATTCGATCACTTTATTCCCACTGATGATTACTATTATTCATAACAAATACATTATCTTTAAGATATGCTTTGCTTGTGTTTCAACGGACAGTAAGAAAACAGCCACCAATCACGAGTCGATACGTCAAAGTCATTGTCAACAGTACGTCTTAAGGCAAAGATGAAAACAAAATAGATGTGGTGGTTTAATGGGCTATTTTCGGATTTCGCAAGCTATAGGAAACTGGATATTAGAGATATAGGAGCCCCGACACATGAACAGTACATTGTGCATATATATTCTAGATATGATTGGAGTAAGGGCTTACCAACAAGGCGGAAAAAAAGAATCAAACGGACACATATTTTCATATACATTATAAGCTCTACAATCTTATTTATTCACAAAGTAGGGAGCGCAGTGACGTAGTGTAAGAGCATCGGACTCCTAATCGAGAGGTCCTGGGTTCGATCCCCATTGGCGGCACTGTGTTGTGTCTTTGAGCAAGACACATTAACTCCCTATAGTACTGGTTAAACCCAGGAAGCGTTGGCTCTGTCCCTGACTGAAATAAAATATTGACATGGACGTTAAGCCTCAACACAAACAAATTAACAAATATTCACAATGTCTGTTTTTGCAGTTGCACTTTTAGTTACTGGGTTTGATAGTGATGAGTTACCTTACTATCAATATAACATTGGTACAATAGTTCTCATAAAATTGAAATAACCATGGTGCAGACATGTACAACCCGACTTTGATGTATTAGTGTAATACGACACTACGGCAAACTAATACAGACCCTGTCATGTTTCGACATTATAATCATATGTAGGTTCTCATTTTCCAATAACTGATTATGCTTTGAGTATATACATTGTATGTACAAGGCATATGCAAACTGTGGTACCAAAAGAACTGCCAATCCTCTTTACAGAGCATTAAAAGTGAAAAGCAAAACACTAGTGGGTACAGACAGAAATAAGAAATGATTAGTACACCATCATCTACAAAGTATTTCGAATGGAAGAATAATTGCTTTATTTGTGCAATTACAGACCTGGGTTAATCTTAATCGTTAATCATGATTACTTTTATTCGATTGAAATATTTTTCAATACAAATTATTTTGTAATCGTAGATTTTTACGATTAAAATTAATATTTTACTTATTCGAATACTTTTCAAAAATGCCTGTAATCGTGATTAATTTCACGATTAAGTTTAGATTTAATTTGAAAATATGCTGAACATTCTTTACCTCAGACAGCAAGAAAGCGAAGAAATTTATATCTATTATTATTATTATTATTATTATTATTATTATTATTATTATTATTATTATAGAAATAAAGAGATACACAATATTTAAAACAAATAAACAGCATTTATTGAAGCAATAGATTTGCCATTAATTGCCAATTATGGACAGATTTAATGACAAAGGCACATTTTGAAAGCAAACTGGTAAACAAATCACTGTTGTTTTATCTTTTCTAGTCCTATTTGCTTTTCACCAAAGTTCTCCCCTCAGACATTTTCCATATCATTTCAGGATTCTTCTTAGAAAACTCATTTTTGCTTACATTACTTACATAGTGATCTCACCATGCTTATAATTTTTTTTTAATTTTATTTTTTTTTTAAACTGCAAATAATTAAAGCTATACATATGTTACCAGGTTGTAACACCTTTACAGTTTAAGTACTCAATAGGTTTCATTTGATTTGTGTTTTGAGTATTTAAGTTGTGTTGTTAAAACACTCTATAGAAGTGACAATAAACAAAGGATTAAAGCAGCCATCAACTGTGAGAGTCATATTGAAAAATTTGATATTTGTTACTGCAATATCTTGAAACTTCTTTTTTTTTAAATTTTTGTCTGAATTTGACAAACTTTCACCAAATTATAGGACACGAGGAAATGCAAAATAATGTTTATAATTTACTTTAAATAAACAAAGAGGCCTTCCGAATGGTGACTTAGATTCACCACGAGGACCGAAGAACTAACTAAATATTATGAACCACTGCAAAAGCTGAGGTTGAGGTTATGGCCTGATAAAACCGGTTTAAGCCCGCCAGTAATTTTGTGTTACTGTTCGTTCCAAGGCAATACCTCTGTGGTGGTTCTTTTTGATTTATGTCTTGGTGTTTAAAATTTGTGTGCTGTTGGTGCCTTATGTATGTTTTCATATTTTTAGTTAAGTTTAGGTAACTGAGTGGCCACCTATTGGGCAAATAGCTTCTCATTCGGCTTACGATATGTTTTCATTGTATAACTTCCTCATTGTTAATTAAGTTTTTTCCCACCTCGATTTTTGGAGTGGGAATCTTTTTCTGATTGCGCCTTTTCCTGGTCTTTGCCTACTTGTACCTTTTGAGTTGCTGCTGAAGCAATATGCATTGCTGTAAAAAGAGTCATTTGCTTAATTTTGCATTCAATTTTGGACACAAAGGATGATTTGTTTCATGCAGATACAGATTCATAGCTAAAAGTTGAGCATGAAAAGGTAAATGTAGGCAATTATTGACAGTTGCAATGACAGAAAGCTCAATAATGAATGAAAATCAAGTCGTAGTGTTTACACTAACAACCAGAGGACCAATGGTCCTGTAAACGCTCACCTGAGACCTGAGATATATACATGTACCAATAAACTTGTTAGACTAGAATGGTACAATGCATGTATATAACCCTAGGGCAGGGTCAGAATAACTCTTGGAGTCAATGTCTTTTTCAAATCATAAAAATTCAGTCCATTTGCCAATAAACTGCAAGTTTTGTCCTTCAAATGACATTTTAACAATTTTCTCCATTCAAATGCATGGTCGATCTAAGTTGACCTTGCCGTGAAATAGGTCAAGGTCATCCCAGTGTCATGATTTATACAAATTTTGTAGACCTCCGTTCCTTAATGCTTCATGCCAAGTTTCAAAATCATAGGCCTTCTGGTTCTGAAGAAGAAGATTTTAAAACATTTTTGCTATTTATAGCCATGGCGGCCATCTTGGTCATGTGACCTTGACCATTTATATAAACTTTCATTTCCTCTTCCTAAGGATGCTCCACATAAAGTTTGGCTTTGATTGGCTAAGCAGTTTCTGAGAAAAAGCTGTTTGAATATTATGGTCATCTACATGTATATAGCTCCTGGGCAATGACAGACAACCCCTGGGCCTTAAATATTTTCATAAGCATAAATCTTCTGTCCATTTGCTCATTCCTAGCAAGTTTTCTGCCATTACATGACATTTTCCTATTTTTTCCCATTCAAATGCATGGGCGACTTAAGTTGGCCTTGCCGTAAAATAAGTCAAGGTCATCCCAGGGTCATGATTTATATCAACTTTGTAGAGCTACATTCCCAGATGCTTCATACCAAGTTTCAAAATCATAGGCCTTCTGGTTCTGAAGAAGAAGATTTTTAAACGTTTTTGCTATTTATAGCCATGGCGGCCATCTTGGTCATGTGACCTTGACCATTTATACAAACTTTCATTCCCCCTTCCTAAGAATGCTCCACAAAATGTTTGGCTTTGATTGGCCTAGCGGTTTCAGAGAAGAAGATGTTTCAATATTATGGTCATATACATGTATTTAGCCCCGGGGCAGGGGCAGACAACCCCCTGGGCCCAAAATATTTTCTTAAACATAAATCTTCTGTCCATTTGCTCATTTCTAGTAAGTTTTCTGCCATTTAATTACATTTTCCTATTTTTTCCCATTCCAATGCATGGGAGACCTAAGTTGACCTTGCCGTAAAATAGGTCAAGGTCATCCCAGGGTCATGATTTATACAAATTTTGTAGAGCTCTATTCCCAGATGCTTCACACCAAGTTTCAAAATCATAGGCTTTCTGGTTCTGAAGAAGAAGATTTTTAAAAGTTTTCGCTATTTATAGCCATGGCGGCCATCTTGGTCATGTGACCTTGACCATTTATATAAACTTTCATTCTCCCTTCCATGCTCCACATGAAGTTTGGCTTTGATTGGCCTAGCGGTTTCAGAGAAGAAGATGTTTGAATATTATGGTTATATACATGTATATAGCCCCGGGGCAGGGGAGCAGACAACCCCCCCAGGGGCTTAAATTTTCCATTAACATTAATCTTCTGTCCATTTGCCTATTCCCAACAATACTTTACTCTCGTTATAACACAAATTGAATATAGCTAACACAGAGATTTGAACCCTAACAATAGTGTTATAAAAAGGTTATGGTGTCTGAATAATTTGGTTTTAACAAGGAAAAACACACATGAAGATAACATTAAGAAAATGTTCTAAGTGTTTTACAACTTGATTTTAGCTTTTTATTACTTAATGAAAGTCAAGGGACATATTTGGCTCATTTTTTCAAAATTCTATATTTTGACGGCCTTCTTGGGTGCCATCTTCAATACTGGAGCTATCCTGTGCTTTGCTGAGGTGGCAAACACTGGATTTTATTCTACAAACTAAGACTGAGACAAACACTATGGTATATAGAATAAAAAACAATTAAGATTGAAAAGCATATTTTATATAAGAAAATATGTACCTTTTGGCGTTTTTTTTCCGTGTTGGGTTGGATGTCTAAAACCTGTTTTTAAGCATGAAGCTTATACATAGAAACAATTTCTGTTTCTCTAAAATCTTCACAGATATTATATTTGATAGGAAAGAAGTAAACAAGCACTCGTAACTATCTGATCATAAATAATGAGCCATTAAACAAACATTCCTAGGTGAAAAACCTTGGGCACGTGCATTTGTGAATTTAAACATGATTTTTACAACTGTTTTACCTAAATTGTCAGGTTGTTTTACTTGAACTATACAAATATATCATTCTGACATGAAATGGGGCATTAAAATACCATAACAATGCAAACACATGAAAACTATGATGCATTTTTGGAGTAGGGGTTGGTTTTTGGGAAACGGCAGCCATCTTTGACGCCATCTTGAATACTGGAGTTATGCAAGGTTTGCCAAGGTGGCAAACGCTGGATTTCAAAACTACAGACCAAGACGAACATTTTGGTATATAGAAACAAATGTGGTACTCCGTAGACCACCTACTCCTATTTCTAAGCTACTTTTTGAACCATATTTGCTCCAGTACTAGACTAGTACAAGTAAGGATGGTTTATCAACTAAATAAGTAAACTATCGGTGGCGGACACAAATTATACTTTTGATAGCGATTATATCACGAAAATGTGCTGCACAAGAGCAGTCTTGAAGCTAGATCCACCCAGCTTAGTCGGGCAGTCAAGCGAAACATTGACGTCATTTCCACTATTATGAACTATGTACTTTTTGCGCATATTTGTTTTTGCTAAACTGACATTGTATTCGTTTCGAATACGAGTTGTCTTTAACAATTTCCATGGCCTGGTGATTAATGCATTTGCCTACCACTCGGGCGATGTAGGTTCGAGACTCCACTTTGTCATTTTTTTTCTTCTAGCACAGCTTTTCCTTTTAAATTGTATATTTAAGTCCGCTATCTCTTATTTTATTGCCTTCACATGCCTTCCTCTTCTGTACGAAAGTCACCCCGGAGTCGGTCTTCTCGTCGGCGTGGATCAAATGTTTTGTTTTTTTTTGTTAAAGGTTTTATGTTTTTTTTTTGAAAATGTTGATGAATCATGTTGATGCAGGTTTATGCTGTACCATCATGACCCACCTGGGTGACCCTAAGGTCAAGGTCATGGACTAGAAATCATCTGTTAAAGTTTCTGATTAATACTGGATCAAGCTGAAACTTTGCATGTAGATATTGGTCTGAAGTTTTCTGCTCTACCACCATGGCACACCTGAGTGACCTTTGGGTCAAAGTCGCAAACTTAGAATCATGTTAAAGTTGTTGCTTAATGCGTTTAGAACTCTATATTGCTTGAACATATGGATGGTCCACTCCTAGTTAATACTTTGCCTGCTGTTAAATATTATCTTTTATATAAAGTTTTATGCTGTACCATCCCGACTTACCTCATAGATCTTAAGTTCAAGGTCACGGACTAAGACATTTTATGTTAAAATTTTTGGTGAAAGATATACATGTCTATATCTCTTGAATCTGAATCTGAATCTGAATAGTTTACTGGTGACACGCCAAATGACATTATTTCACCAGGGGGTTCGGATGGGGGGGAAATTAGTCCCTTGAACGCACGAGTGAAGCGAACTTGGACACACAGTCATCAGACATTTCAGCAGAGGAGACAAGTGAATCAGGGAGGTCATTCCAGTCCCTGATAGTCTGTGGAAAGAAACTACTTTTGTACGCTTCTTTGCTAGCTGAAGGTATCTGAAAAGCCAAAGAGTGTTGATTTCTACAACGCCTATTCTTTGGGATAAGGTCATCTGTGGGTATTCTGGCTTTACCCTTTAGACCTTTGTATAGCAATATAAGTCTACTATCCTTCCTCCTTTTCTTAAGAGATTCCCATTTCAGTTGACCTAAAATGCCAGTCATGCTCCCAGTTTCAAAAACATAATTTCCCGTCACAAACCTTGCCGCACGATTTTGGACCTTTTCCAGTTCTTCCTGGAGGCCATGAGTGTGAGGGTCCCAAACTGAGCTTCCATATTCCAAGACCGGCCGCACCAGTCCTTTATAAGCTGCTTCTTTCACATCTGGGGGACAAGAATACAAATTTCTCCTCAAGAATCCGAGAGTTCTGTTAGCCTTTGTACAAACATTGGAAATATGAGTATTCCATTTCAAATCATTTGTGATAGTTACACCCAGGTATTTTATGCTTTCAACGTTTTCCAGTAAAGTGCCCTCAAGGGTGTAGTTTGCCTGTATCTTACTAGACCGTTTATTTGTCAGCTGCATCATGTTGCATTTGACGGGTTGAAATCTCATTCCCCATTTTCTAGCCCAACTGCCTAGGCGATCAATGTCTCCTTGAAGTTTCAATGTATCCTCTTCATTCTTGATTTCACGATAGCAAACACAATCATCAGCAAAGAGTCTTATTTCAGACTCGATGTCTGCTGAGATGTCATTTATATACAAGGAAAACAGCAAGGGGCCGAGAACGGTGCCCTGAGGGACACCCGACACAACTGGAGCCCAATCCGATTTAATACCATTAACCACTACCCTTTGTTGTCTGAAACAAAGGAAAGCATTTATCCAATTCAGTGTTGTTCCACCTATTCCATAGCTGAACAATTTGCTTTTAAGGAGTTCATGGGGAGGAGTATCGAAAGCCTTTTCAAAATCGAGTATAAAAGTGTCGACCTGGCCTTTTTTGTCTAAGATTTTGGCCCAGTCATTTATCACTGTAGTCAACTGAGTTTCACAGCTATGCCATTTCCTAAATGCGTGTTGCCTGTCCGACAGGAGTTCATGTTCATCAAGATGGGCCATAATATTTGAGCATACAATATGTTCAAGAAGCTTACAAGGAATGCATGTCAAAGAAACAGGGCGGTAATTGCGGGCAAGTGACCTGTCACCCTTCTTAAACAGGGGGCAAATATTAGCAAGAGACCATTCTTTAGGAATTTCACCTGTATCAATTGACTGCTGGAAGAGATGGGCGAATACCGGCCCTAATTCCATAGCCAGTTCCTTTAGGACTCTGGGATGAAGCTCATCAGGCCCTAAGGCTTTAGACGGGTTTAGACCTTTGAGAAGTTTGGTCACCCCTTCCTTTGTGACCACAATATCATGCATGAATGGGGCAGATCTATCCATAAGAGGGACCTGTTTGTATTCACTTTTAGTGAAAACATCCGAGAACTGACCATTAAATTCTTCCGCCTTCTCAAATTCAGATTGAGCTATTCCACTTCCATTTCTCTTTTTCAACGGGGGAATACCTTGGGTATCTTTTTTCTGACTGTTTATGTACCTGTAAAAATCTCTAGGATTAGCCTTAACATCTCCTACCAAGTTGTTCACATAAAGATCATGCTGCTTCCTGATATCAGCTTTGATCTCTTTCCGTAAAGATTCAAATTTAGATCTAAATTTTGCACTACCAGTCTTTTTAGCTTTTGCATGAGTTGCATTTCTTCTGCGAATCTTCCTTCTTATTTCAGGTGTTATCCAAGGGACAGAGGAAACTGAGCGACTAGTTTTTGAGGGGATATGTTTATCTGCCGATTCCTGAATAAACGATGTAATGAGATTGAATATGTAGATGAATCAATTTGATTATTTGCATGTTGGTAGATGTGGGTGTGAGGTTAATTGCTGTACCATCATGACCTACCTGAGTGACCTTGAGGTCAAGATAATGGATGAAATATTGTAATTGCTAAAGTGGCAAAACACAAGTCAGGCAAGCTACGTTTTCCTTCGACAGTATTTACTATTGACATGCAGGTGACAAAAGTCGAAAAGTCTTTCTTTACCTAACAACAATATACAAGTCACACTCTGACACGTGAGTCTCGCGCGTGCGGTACGTCTCAAAACCGCCTTAAATAGCTTTTATTTATCAGAGTCGCACATTAGCGTATGAGTCAGGCGTGTGCCGGACGCTGAAAATTTTGGAGTTCATTTCTGTTACGTCTCAGAAACGTGATTAAGTTTTAGCGCACGCTATGCGCGTATCAGAAATTAAACGTGTGTCTCATGCATGTATTTAGCACGTACGTAACGGAAGCATTCAGCAAGCGCCCAAACCTTGGAACGCGTATACATTTAGCTTACACTGACATGCCTAAAGTTTGCACAGAGATTTTTCTATTTTCAAACCTTTTTGGGCCATAACGCACCGAGATTACACACCGACGTACAGCGACGTTCATCAACGTACACCAACGTACACAAAGTACATACATGTATAACGGGGATATAAAATGTTTCCGGCTTGCTTCTAGTTTTTGTTTAATTTTCATTTTTTATACCAAGCATCTTCACTTGCGTAGACATAATGGAACGCGCAATGCACACAAGGTAATTTTATGCTAGCTTAATTTTGTTTTCGAGCCCAAATGCACATCGGGTATGCGACTGACAGCAAGCGTATATACAACACGTTTTGTAACGTTTGCGTACTTGTACTTTTTCAACACAGTCGACACACATAGGTCTCTTGCGCCAATATATTTATGACTAATCTTCATGCCATCATGGTGCTAACCAGCCACCTTGTCGAAAAAAGAGCGTATCATCCTGTTCTAAAACCTTTTGGGACGTTTTTTTTTTTTTTTTTTTTTTTTTTTTTTTTTTTTTTTTTTTTTTTTTCCCCTTTTTAGCTCACCTGAGCAGAATGCTCACGAGGTGATCTTATAGGATGGTACCCGAGCTTCCGTCCGCCTGCACTTTAGAACATAGATACATGTTTTCTAAATCCACTGGGCCGATTGGGATCATTTTTTTCTGGAGCATTATTGGGATAGGTGAAAGATGCATTATGTTTGTTGATTTTTTCTTTCTTTCTTTCTTTCTTTTTTTTTTTTTTTTTTTTTTTTTTTTTTTTTTGAATTAATGCTTTACGGCTTTACGTCCCACTCAACAGCAATAGTCATGACACTCAAAATATGCTTCATAAATATAACCACCTTAGCCACTAAGGCTTATATGTGTGGATGGTTTGACTTAACCACTTTTCCTGGGCAGGCTCAGACATGAGCGGTTAACCAGATAGTCGGTCATTAGATTTGCCTGGAGGCACAAGCAGTCCATCTATTTCTCATAGGCTCCAATGGGCGGGGCCCA
Organism: Rugalucina vietnamica; assembly: GCA_964017185.1. Lineage (NCBI taxonomy): Eukaryota > Metazoa > Mollusca > Bivalvia > Lucinida > Lucinidae > Rugalucina > Rugalucina vietnamica. The sequence goes on along the minus strand of OZ024879.1, from coordinate 7,054,182 downwards.
TGTTTTGGCCAGGTCGAATCAGAACCCTAGTTTCTATGGCAACATATAGTTCTCATACCTGACAATGGGAAAAACATAAAACAAAACCTTCTCTCCGACATCCCAAGGCCCAGAGATTTCATTTGTGTATAGAAATGTATAGTACTCCTCTGTATAAAGGAGGTTTCCAAGAAATCAGAAAATTATTATGCCCCTGCGGTCAACAATGTCCCCGGCCAACAATAGCCCCACCCCGGGGCCATTAGTTTCCCTTTTCTTACAATAGAAAAACATAAAAAATATCTTCTCTATAACCATAGGCCCTAGAGGTTTACTTTTTTTCTAGTTTTTTTTTTTTTTTTTTTTTTTTTTTTTGTGTGTGTGTGTGTGTGTGTGTGTGTGTGTGTGTGTGTGTGTGTGTGTGTGCGCGCGTGTAGCAATGCATAGTTATACTCTTTATAAATTCCATACAGACAGGGCCTACAATGAGCAAATATCTCACTCAGGCGAGCTACAGGATCACTGGCCCTCTTGTCTCCTCTTTATGTCATGTTTGTGTTTCGTTTCATGTGCCTTCTATCCTTCTTTAAAACATCGCAAAATTACAACATCGCAGGGCAAAATATGACGCCTTACATCGCGTTGTCCACTACAATAACCAAAGCCATATTTACTAAAGAATTAGCCCATGTTTATAAAATGACTGGTTCCACGTTTTGTCATTCAAACATGAACACAACTATTCATAAACATGGATGTTTGCAAAAGCATTTCTGCAAAAGATCAAAAGCGTTTACTTCGGAAAAAAGAAATAATAATAAAAAAAAAAAAAAAAAAAAAAAAAACGCCGAGAGAGGGATTTGAACCTCGAGCTACAAATTGGAAAGAGAATATGCTATCCATCACACTACAGGGGAATGTGAACTGAACTTTCTATTAGAATGTACATATTTCATAGGTACCTTTTAGGTGCACTAATCCGCAGAGCGTTCAGCATTCCGCACTGTGAGTTTTAGTTACTACATTTTTAGTTTCTATATTAGTTTGAGTCTTACTTGTACTAGTCTATTGTCGGAACAATTATATGCAGTTTTTCTCGAGGCGCGTGAATTTGGTCTTTATTCCTTACAACAGCCACATGCCCTCAGGTAAATGTTTGCTTATTTCATTGTTTCATATACCTGGCACGCTGTGTTAAAAATGAAAGATGGCGCACCACCATGGCGGAACTTTTGACCGCGGTTAAAATTTCTGGAAATAACAATGAAAAAACTACCCAGTATTATCCAAGCTGTCTTAATTCACAACATCAACACGTTGGAAAGTGATAGCGAGCATCGTTACCAGTGGAAACATTCCCGGAATCTGGAAAATGTCTCATTATTAATAAAACGCGAATTTCGCGCAAGAAGGTGACCGGCCACCATTTCCTGTGAGACGGAAGCCAGGAAATAGGAAACACTTAAGCTGAGACGCCAAAGAGCCAGAAAACAACGCTTTCGAGGAAAGAATCCAGATGAGAAGCTGGCTCACATAAAAGCCCTTCCTAAGAAGTGAACACAACCGTTCTTCAAGAACAGGAACCTACTACCGTTCTTCAAGAACAGGAACCTACTGCCGTTCTTCAAGAATAGGAACGTACTGCCGTTCTTCAAGAACAGGAACCTACTGCCGTTCTTCAAGAACAGGAACCTACTGCCGCTCTTCAAGAACAGGAACCTACTGCTGTTCTTCAAGAACAGGAACCTACTGCCGTTCTTCAAGAACAGGAACCTACTGCCGTTCTTCAAGAACAAGAACCTACTGCCGTTCTTCAAGAGCAGGAACCTACTACCGTTCTTCAAGAACAGGAACCTACTGCCGTTCTTTAAGAACAGGAACCTACTGCCGTTCTTTAAGAACAGGAACCTACTGCCGTTCTTCAAGAACAGAAACCTAGAGCAGTTCTACCAGAGCCTACTTGTATAACTTCTATCAAGGACAGTTGTGACCTGGATCATACCTGTCAAATTCAGGATTTAACCTGTAGCAGTGATATGCGCTCTGAGAGCACTTAATTACTATAATATGCCCATGTAGGATTTGAGGTTATTTTTGTTAGAAATGTATTATAGACGACCTACTATAACTCCATTGGTTGTTAGCATGTCTTGTTAATTAAACACGGATACAAAGTATTTAAGATACAAATTATACACTAATACAACGTCATCACCAACAACAAACGACCCCTTCACAACTGACAGAGGAGAGCAACTGTTTTCATAGCCTGGTTCCCGTCGTCAAACCGGAAACCGTTCTTGACGCCTCCGAGAATGATAATGAAGGAGTCGGGTACCAGACTACTGTTTTCATATTTAAAGTCCACGATTTCCACGAAAATGCTATGATAAATAGTTAAAAAGGAAGGTTTTGTAATACGGTCAATATGGTTGGTTGTGCTTGTGAAAAAAATCAAAACCTAATTTGCATTGAGGAAGACATTAAATTGCTTGTGCAATGACACATCTGCAATCTTAGGTCGCATGATTAAAGGCAGTTATTTGCACTGCACCTATTTAGAGATCCATTCCCTTACAAAAATTCTATCACGTTTACTCTGTTTTAACAGGGGATTTTTTGGTGATTTCATAGGCTTGACAGGGCTGATGTAATTAAATTTGAACAAAAAATTGTACTGGTTTGTTTCGAAACTTTGAGAACGAAGACATGGTTATCGATACCATGCAAAAAGAAATTTAACACATGAAATGAGCCCCTGCAAAAGAAAAAAACAACAAATAATCTGCATATGCAAAAGGAAATGCGCAGATCAGCTTCGCAGCAACTGCGAAGCTGATCAGCGCCTTTGTTTTCGCTATAGGGATAGTGCTATTCCTCTTCTATTTAAATCAAAACTCTCTAACTTCTAGCTATTTTCTGTGATTGTAGACTGTTTGTGTATAGGTCGGTTTGTGTCGGATCTATTCTGAAACCACATTGTTGGTGTTTGTTATGACGTGGCTAAAATGATTGTAACTGACTCTGATTCTTTTCTTCCATCCATGCAATTACTATGATAATAAACGCAGTTTGAATGAAAAAGGTACAGGCAGTGAAGTAGTTAAACCCACCTGCCCATGCATTTTACATGGATTTTTATTGCATAAATTAAAAATTTCGTTAAAAAATACTTCAGTATCTATGCTCAAAACAATTAATTGAGGATATTGTGGTCGAGGCGGTTCTAACGAGTACCCAAAATCTATGTTTTACATTGTATATTAGGCAAAATAATATATCTCTGTATACCCCAGTTTTTCTATATGAAATTGGGGTATATGGCGGTATAAATCGCAAGGCCAAGTTATCTCGATGCTATCCAGACATAAGTGGGAATAGAGTACAGCACAAAACACGACAAGTGCGTGCACGTATGCTAGTACACGCACGAAAAACAATACCTCTATCGCTAACAAGGTAGAGGTCTGTCTTTCATCAACCAAATACAGAAGTAGACAAAATAAACAAAGATAAATCACAACATAACCGTCACGGAACCGTCAGTAAAGGAGTAACTTGATTGCTTAACTCTCTAGTGCCCAAATATAGAATGCGCTGACAGCAAGCGTTCATATTCCCAACAGTCTGTCTGTCTGTCTGTCTGTCTGCCTGTCTGTCTGTTTGTCTGTCGAATACCTGTTGAACTGTTGTTTTTGTACTAATAAAAACATTTTGTATTACTTCAAATGGCAGCATTTGAAGTCAGCTTATACAATTCTTCCTGTTCTTAATGTTGATTTGTTTCTATTTTTGGCTGTTATAAGTATTATGCGTACTTATGTGAAGACAATATCACGCAATCAATCTATTTATTGTTATATCGTATTCTTGTTCAAATGTCTTAAATATATATAAACACGCAACTTCAGAAACTTTATGTCTACCGCCTTTTGTTATTTTGAGGATGATACCAAACCCGTCAGCGAAATTGCACAACACCTGGTGTTGTGCACATAAGGAAAACAGTATCTATTTTCCTTTGAAGTAATAATTGCTAACACTGACTAAGCTAAAAACAAAATAAAAATATCAATTCTAACTGAGAAGGGAATTTCCATTTGTCCTTCACCGACCCCCCTCACACACAGACACACCAACCCACCCAGCCAGCCCCCTCCCCCCCCCACACACACACTGTGCGGTATTGTTTCACTGGTAAACCTGGTAAACTATTCTGATTCCGATTCTGTTTCTGAGCCATTATGTCGAGTGATCATTTAAGAAAGAAAGAAAGAAAGAAAGAAAGAAAGAAAGAAAGAAAGAAAGAAAGAAAGAAACACATTATAAGGTTGTCATAGAATTTAATTTCTTGGAAAAAGGTAGCGTTTATGTCCCCCAAGGTAGTTGCTTATCGCAATTAGGTAGCTGTTTAGTGCAATCAGTTATGACACACTTTTGTTTTATGGTTTACAGTAGTCGCTGATGGTAATTTCACACATTGCAGTTTGCGCCGCCCTTTATTCTCTCAACCAATCCAATTACAGATGTTTTATACCCTAACCCACCTTATATAAACAATCACTGAATTGTGGGTGGGGCGTATACCTGTATATCTGCATATGCAAATAAATCAATTTCACACCGGTACCACACCGGCATCCCCCCTTACACCATGCAAAGGGGAACATACCCCTTTCTTCCCCCCTGGATCACCACAGGCGCACTCATCACCGACCAAATCACTCCGCAGGACACTATTTACCACCCCTTCAAGGAGCGGGAAGAAGCGTCCAGCTTCACCCGACTCCTCCCCGGACCTCACAGAGCAGGTCAACAACACCCCATCCAAAAAGGTGTGCCGGGAAAGCAAGGTCAAGACGACCAAAGCTAGGAACCGGCTTCCTTATGACCAAAACACACCAGGTCAAACTTCCACCCCAGCCTTTGAGGAACCCATGGAAGAGACCTCAGCCCCCCCACCCACCACATCTTTCACTGACACCCCTGTTACTGCAACATTCTCTTTGATCACTGGTAAAATGACAAATCACATAGGGGAGAGGATCACCAAGGCGTTTAGAGGGTATATTGGTAGTGATGGGACCCAAGCAGCACCGAGGCTTGGGAACTGGTCCGTCTCATTTATCATACGAAGTGCCTTGCTCACAAAGGCAAGCCAGTTCGTAAATCAAAGCCTTGGCCTTCCTGACCTCCGATTCACCACTTCTAAGAAACAGCAAACAGGCGAGTCACGCTACGCACAGAACACCCCGAAGCACACAAGCAAGGGCATTATCGACACACATCTCACTGCAACAGAATTCGCTAAAAAATTCAACATGAATAGGAACATCATTATAGAATTTAAACCTGTCACTAGCAAATCAGGCACCAAACAAGCTATCCTTACATTCAACACAAGCATAGCACCACTACATATCGTATCCGACAACCAAACACTTGAAGTATCACCACTACTCCTAGCAGTACATAGATGCTACAAATGCCAGCACTTCGGTCACACGCATGCACGATGCAGAAATCAGTACACGAGGTGTATGTTCTGTATCCGGGACCACGCAAGCGGGATTTGTAAGGAGGTTAGAGCACCCCGACCGAACCTCATCTGTCCGAATTGCAATTTCCAAGGCCACGCCGCGGGAAACCAGTTTTGCCCAGCACTCCGTGACTACAAGGCAAAAATTGATACCATGAACGGACAAATCATGACCAATTGGGAGGCCCGAAAAACGGCTGCAAAACATATTCCTAACAACACACAAGCACCTCCACCCAAATCCATGCAAGCATCATATGCACAAGTAACTGAAGCAACCACCAGACCCAAACAAGCACCTGCAGAGCCACCACAAAACACCATAACACCACTCATCTTGCCACCTGTAAACAAGGACCGTAGCGGGTCCCTTGTTAGCAAGGAAAACCTTGCCACTATCGTCAAGTGCCTCCTCACACCAGACACACTCTCACAATTACAAACCATGACGGAGACACAGAGGGAGGACGCTATCGACGCTGTAGTTTACAGTACCGATGCGTTCGTCCACAAGAACCAGAAACAGACAGACCAAGTCATCACCATTGAAGATGAACCAGAGACCACCACCCAGCAATCACCAGTACAAACATCAACCTTCGACACACTTATCAAACTCACAGGGCTAGACAAACAGCCACCATGCCCCTCACCCACTCCGACGCCTGCATCCACTCCGACAATAAGCAATTCAGTACACGCATTCTGGCACGATCGAATAGAACGCACTGCAAATGCAAAGCCACACGCACGCACACTCTCACCCCTGAGACACAACGCAAGAAGGGGGAAAACAGGGAACAAGCGACTCGGCAACCTGATTACTCCAGACGCGCCACACAGAGGACCAACACCCCATGGTTGGTCACATCCTCAGAAGCTGTGTTCTCAGAGGGTGAACGAACTAAAAAAACATAGCTTCTAAACACACACACACACACAATAGGCTGCATTAATGGGTTCAGTTAGCAACAGCTCAGAATTCACTGTGGTGCAATGGAATGCTCGCAGTGTCCGCGGGCATGAAATGCACCACAAGAAAGCTGAGTTTTACGATTAAGGAACTCCCAGAGGTTGTATGTATTTAGGAAACGTGGGACAAAAATCATATCAACCAATTAGATTAATGGGGTATAAGGAACCAGTTTCGTACAGGAGAAATGACGACACTAAGGGTGGTGGGGTAGCAACTTTTATTAAAATGGGGCTAGATTCGGAAGAAATTAAGTATAGGCAAAACAATCCGAATCTAGAGGTTTCCATAGTTCGAATCTTTGGGGAATCTAAAAACATCGACATAGTCAATTTATACACCAATGGAGCAAACTTAATTACTGAAAATGACTATGATCACATTTTTTCTCATGTGGGCAATCATCATATAATTGTTGGGGATTTCAATGTAAGAGACAACCTCTGGGACGATCAGTTTACAGGCAATGAAACACCAGACGCACTAGAACTTTATTCTTTCATAGAACATCGCAATCTAGTAGTACTAAATAACGGTAATGGCACCCGCTACAACATAGCAACAGGCAACACCACAGCAATAGATCTCACTCTGAATTATGGACAATTCGGACCTTGGCTAATTCGGCCCTAGTCAATTCGGACCCTAAAAAATTCGGCCCTAGTCAATTCGGACCTCGACCACTGGTCAATTCGGACCCCGACCACTGGTCAATTCGGACCCTTTTTAATTGGTCAATTCGGACCTCAATTAGAAAAAATCTTTGGTCAATTCGGACCTTTTCCATTGGTCAATTCAGACCTTTTCCGTTGGTCAATTCGGACCTTTTCCATTGGTCAATTCGGACCTTTTCCTTTGGGCAATTCGGACTTTTTCATTATCTATTTTCCACAAAGAAAACTTCGATCAGATTAAAACGAGCCAACCTAGCATCTAGAATGAGACTTCAATTCCTATATTGGCCGAAAAATCTGATGCATCGTTTCAATAGACTAATTTTGATATTGCTTTCATGTTACAAAACATAAAGTACTCGTATGAAACAGATGGGCTGCTTGAGCCTAAAGGCAGAGCTTCGACACTACTGAATGACCGTCTGATCACTGGTTAACCGCTCAGAAGGTTTGGTCGTGCCCAGGAAAAGTGGTTAAAGTGAAACCATCCAGTGTTTACTTGAATGGTTTTCAAGTACATTTTGGTGTCATGACATCGTAATATTAGTTAAAAGTCCTACAAAATGGAGGCATCGTTCCGACATAACATTAGCTGTTGACTGGGACGCTTAACAACAAATCAATCAATCAACAAAACAAAGTACTTTACTCGCGAATACTTCATGAAATAATAGCATGATTACTAGAATGTATTTCTATTTTAATGATTTGAAGACACAGGCAATCCCTTCCATCTTGAATCGATTCAAGCACTGGCTGATTCGGACCTTATTTCTGTTTCACATGTGGTCAATTCGGACCTTAAACATATTGTGACATTGGCTAATTCGGACCCTAATCTGATTCGGACCTTGGCTAATTCGGACCCTATTTCAAAAAAATCATAGGCTAATTCGGACCTCGATTTTGCGGGGTCCGAATTGACCAATGGTCGAGGTCCGAATTAGCCAAGGTCCGAATTAGCCAAGGTCCGAATTGTCCACAGCTGAGGTCCGAATCAGGTCCGAATTAGCCAAGGTCCGAATTTGCCAAGGTCCGAATTGTCCACGTACCCTCACTCTCACCTCACGCAACCTAAGCAGAAACACACACTGGTATGTTCATCAAAACTGTCTTGGCAGTGATCACTTCCCTATTGTATCTAAATATAACTGTTTCTTTAAAACTGTACTTCAGAACCCCCTACCTAAATGGAAGATAAGTAAGGCTAACTGGACCCTTTTTGGCAGCTTCGATGAATGCGATGCGCAGCTCGTCGAAGAAATTGTCAATGCATGCAATAAGTCAATTCCCAAAACTAAACCCATTAACAATAAGGGCAGACACTTACCTTGGTGAGACAGCATGTATGGAGGCCGTTAAAGCACAAGCTCTGGACTAGACACAAAACAGATCACTATAAGGAACTTTATAAGACAGCAAGGGCAAAAAGTAAGGTTGTTTTAGATAATGCAAAGAAGACCAAGTTTAGAGAATTCATCTCTAAACTCAACCATAACACCAACAGTAAGGAAGTTTGCCAGATCATATCTAAATTTAATGGCAAACCTTTTAAACCAGTAGAGGTCATTAAGCAAGATAATGTAAGGTACCATGAAAATAAGGATGAGGCAAATGTTTTGGCAAACCACTATCAGAAGATCAGTAGCAATGACCTCCTGCAACCTGAATTTAAGGATAAGAAAAGGGAAGTAGAACCTGCCATAGATGAAACAGTAAACGAGAGCATATCCACAGGCAATGGCGAACCATATAACGCACTCTTCAAAATAAACGAACTCAACACAGCACAATACACTATGACATGTTAAAAAACCTAACTGCCACAGGCAAATCACAACTTCTAAAATTAATCAACAAATCATGGACAGAAGGTAAACTACCAGACCAGTGGAAACTAGGCACAATCATACCACTACTTAAACCAAACAAACCAGTACATGAGCCAGGATCTTATAGACCAATATCACTTACATCAGCTGTTTGTAAAATAATGGAAAACATGATAGCTAACAGACTGACAAGTCACATAGAAAATAATAACCTTCTTGCACCCACTCAATCAGGCTTTAGGAAAAACAGATCTACCCTTGATCAGATCATTCGGTTACAATCAGCCATACTTAAGGCTAAAATGGAAAATAGGGAACTTCTATGTATATTTCTTGATCTTGAAAAAGCTTTTGATCTCATGTGGACTAAGGTGGTACAAGCACAGCTAGTAAAGTTTAACATCAAGGGTAGAATTTTAGGCTGGGTGCAAGATTTTCTAAAAGACAGGAAAATTCAAGTAAGAGTAGGAAGTGACTTGTCAGATGTTAGACTCCTAGACAACGGTTCACCACAGGGTAGCGTATTGAGCCCAATACTTTTTTAACATACTTGCCAATACGCAATAATAATATGAGGTACTTAAGGAACTCTTTGCAGAGCTGTCCCAGTACGCGGATGACTCAGCGGTCTGGAAAACGGCCAAGAGTGTGAAGCGACTGGTCCAACTTCTGCAAAGAATTTTAAACATTATTAAAGAATGGGCAGAAGCACTAGGCATCAAGATATCAGCGGGTAAAACAGAGGTGGTACTTTACAACAGCAATCTAAGGGATGACATACCCAAACTTCAGATAGGGAACCAGGAACTAGAGTACAAAACCCAGGGCAAATTCCTAGGTCTCACATTTGATAACAGGCTTCATAGGGTTAAACACATTGACCAGTTAGTCCTCCGATGCAAGAAAGATCTCAATCTAATGAGGTATCTATCAGGAACTAAGTTCGGGGCAGATAAGTTAACTCTTATGACAATCTATAAAACACTTATTAGAAGTAAGTTAGACTATGGGTGTCAGGCGTATGCGTCAGCATCCAAATCCCAACTAGCACGATTAGATCGTATTCAGTCAGCAGCACTTAGGATAGTCACAGGGCAACAGGTCAACTCCCATTACCGACCTACAAGTAGAATGTTGCGTTCCTCCTCTTGAATTAAGGAGAGCGGAACTCATTCTCAAATACTGGGCTAGGACATCAACCAACGGTCCAAACCTACCGTTGAATGACCTATACGGGCATTCAATATACGAGACAGCAAGGCATAAGTTGGGGGGGGGGGGGGCAAAATACCATTTGTAATGCAGGTACAGGATCTTAAAACTAAGTATCACCTAGAAGACATTGAGGTTCAAGAACCAGTGTACGCACAAAACTGTGCTCTGGAGGGTATTGACCCTAGAGAAACTGTCAAACCAACAATAAACAAAAAAACTGATACTATCGCAGCTATTGAAGGCAAGGTAACCAATCTCATTAGTAGAAGTTATCATGACCATCTCCACATATTCACTGACGGCAGTAAAGACACTGATAAGAGAATAGTAGGGTGCGCATTTGTAATCCCAGAACTTAAGATTACCAGGAGCTTTAAGTAAGGGGGGGGGGGACCTCTCCATCTTTTCGGCAGAACTCGTAGCTATCATTGAAGGTTTAAAATGGGTTAAGGAAAACAAACCAGATAAGGTTGTAATACTGACAGATTCTCTCAGTTCGATTAGGACATTAAAATCGGGGAACAGCAACTCTAGGCCTGACCTAATTCTTCAGGTCAACACACTTGTCGATGCAATATTCAGGGAGAATGTAATCTTAAATATGGACTGGTGTCCATCCCACTGTAACATAGTAGGGAACGACCTAGCCGATGAAGCAGCGAAAACTGGGTCAACACACGGGAGGGAAGTCAACATTAAAATGAGCAAAACTGAGGCATATAGTCGTATTAAGAGGGTTATCAAGGATCAATGGGCAAAGAAATGGAGGGAGCATAAGCATGGGTTCAGATGGGATCTAGACAATAATTTACCTACCAAATTAATCCAATATAGTGATGAAAGACTATTAGACAGGGTATACACTAGACTCAGATTAGGGCGTAATGGCTTAAGATTTAATAACCAGACACATAGCAAAATGGACCTCATGTGCCCACACTGTGATGAAATAGAGGATACAGACCACTATTTCCTTAGATGTCACATGCATATAGACCATAGGATAGTCATGTTCAACAGTATTAAGGATAACATTTCAGATATAGGGGAGATAACAGTTAAAACACTTCTTAATCCCAGTCATGCACACTCAGAAATTATCAGAGGTGCCGTTTTCCAGTACATTAAGGACACAGAATACATGTCGCGCATCTAAGGTTATATAGGATACAGAGATACAGATGTATGAATGTAGAAGAGGGCAATCTTTGCAGGCCAATCCTACCATTTCACTTAAGGTATTAGGTCATCATCATTTATTTTTCTTCAGTTACACACTTAGCCCGCTCTATTATGCTGTACCACCTGCCATTATGTATTGTATTTTTAACACTCCGAGTTAGTGGTATTAACCGCTCTCTCAACCTAAACCGTGAGGATCTGGCTAGGATAGATAAGGGTTCGCAAAGAGACCGATTAGAGACCCATATCGCCAAGTACAGATGATATACCATTGCACCACGGTATAGCTCCGGTTTATACATGAATCTCACTCCGTAAGTGGAGGAGGGAACACCAGTGCACGTTGCATCGATAACGCGGGGCTGGGGGCGGCTTCTCTTAAATGAGTCTGGTGTCACCTCGGAGCGCGGGATTGACGATACGTGCACCCCCCTTCGCTGCGGAAGTGTTATTCCTTTTTTTTCTTTTTTTTTCACAAGTTACATAGTTACATGTACAAAGATGCAACACTTATATAGCAATTCTGGGGAGTAGGAGGTGTCTACGGACCGACTTCAGTGACACTGGCTGCAATGTGGTATGCACTGTCAGTACCAGGATATTCGCTCCCCGGTACCACAGAGTACGTGTGTTTGTTTGTTTTAGTTTTTACTCTTTTCTGTTCATTTTTTAAAAACAGGGCAATCCCAGAGTAAAGGGCGGGAATGCCCTGGGTTGTATATATAAAGGGTTATGGACTCTGGGAGTGGAGAAAGGGAGTGCGGTGCACCGGCGGGAAGAGCTCGGCAGTCGTACGGACACAACCTACCTTCGTTTGTTGTTTTTTGCGTACTGCGGTACGTCGATTGGATACTGGCTGCCTTTTACTAGCGTACTGGCCCCGCGGTGTTCGTACGAAGGCTGGGCTGTTCTCTCTGGTGGGCACTTCCGAACTCCATTTTAAGGACATTAAGGCTGTACGATAGTATGCATGTATGTGAGTATAGATATGTATGATAGAGAACGTATGGGAGATATTTTGTTACCTATGTAAACCATGTGAGTGTATATATCAGAAACCTTATCATCATTTTTTTTGAAAAATCATACCCACAAAAAAAAAACTAATAAAAATTCAAAAATATCACGTCACCTTGATGTAAGAAGAAGGAGAAGATATTAAGGGCACACCACTTTACTTCATCCTTTCAACCTTACTCTCTTCATCTGACTATGTATATATTGGCCCACACATACCATATACCATGTACTCACCTTAATCTTGTACTTTCTTCCCATGCCAACGGCCGGGGATAGTAATTCCGCCTGATTAAGCATGCAAAGGAGTGGCTGTTACTAAACTGGGACCCTTGCTATCTCCGACCAATGGTTATGGGGTAGATATATATTGTATATTTCTTTCGTAATATGTTTTCAGCTCTTTGCTTTTCAGATAGGCCCACCCAAACCATGGTCAATGTCAATATATAAAAATGACATTAGTAACTTACTTCTTTTTTTTTACACACGATTGGTTACGAACTACGACTCAGATTGGATTACGATAACTCACAATGCCCCCTGATTGGAACTACCCTATGGAATGTTGCGACCCACCCAATCCACAACCAAAAATACCCTTTCACAAACCAAAAACATATACATGGTACAGCAACTTCATAAAACTATTTTGGTAACTCCACTCTGTACCATGACATACTTCTGAACTCTTTAGGCCGCGGGTATCAAAATTCAAAATAAAGATGATATGGATGCTCAGCCCCTATAATATATAAGAACATCCTATCATCAGCCACCAGTAGGACAATGCACACCCGTCTCTACTGGTAAAACGTCCAGCCCGCATAAGGTTTCTCCGGCTTGCATAACAGATACCACTCCTCCTGCTCCTCCTCACAGAAACTCATCGCTCAGCCGCAAGCACACGTCCGATACCACCAGTGACCTGTCCACATGAATTGCAGCAGTGTCCGTAGCTGTTTAATCATGTGCAGTTTCAAACTAGGTCATTTCACCGATCTAGCATAGCCATTAAGCGCGGCCCTAATAGAGAGCAACATGATTGAATATCCCATTTGACCTACATTTGCTCTTGAGCAAGATAGCGAAATCATCGATTTGCAGCCGAATTGGCACCGATTTCCTATCTACTTTTATGCTCACTTTTCGACCATGACGTTCAAAATTCTAAAAAGAAGTGCCCCTTCCATTTTACCGGTTTGACTTGCATTATCAGTACACCATGGGCATCGGCGAACAGCGCGATCACCGCGCCACGATTTGCAGCCCAGGAGCACTTAACCTTCGTCCTTGTGGTGGAATCTTGGATTAAGTCCGTTCAGCCCGGCATGACGAAAAACTGCCACTTTCTACTATTAGACATTTCCAACTTAATCCGATATTGATATTGGAGTTTGAAATCGGAGTTCGGATATTTGTTTTAAGGGATATTATCAAGGACAACATGTAAATTAATAGATGTTTGTTTGTATTGAGGCTTAACCTCCCAGTCAACAATTTTTTAGTCATGTCGGGACGGAGCCAACTCTTCCTGGATTTAACTAGTACTGTAGGGAGTTAATGTGTCTTGCTCAAAGACACAACACTGTGACGCTTGTGGGGATCGAACCCAGGACCTCTCGATTCGGAGTCTGAAGCTCTACCACTACGCGCTCCCTAACTAATAGATGAAGACATTGTATACAAACATGTTCATGTTGTACACGGGATCTTAGTATTAATGCACCATGCTGTGTTAAGAAATAAGATTACGACATTTGTATGCGTCGGCGAGATCATAACAAATGTGTTCGCCCACATCTTTTCAACAGTCCTTGGATGGTGGACGCCCGGGGTGTACGCAATATATCGGGTTTGAGAACTTGTAAAGATGCACACCAGCGCATGCGTCTCTAGACATTTCCTATACTTGCTAGCAAAATTACGATAGCGAGTATCAGAACCACTGAAGCTATTTCGACATTGCTAATTCGTGTTTGAAGATGTGCCTATCCGTGAGAAAACCGGTGTTTTGCCTAGGCGAAAACAAAGACGCAGATCAGCTTCGCAGCAACTGCGAAGCTGACCGGCGCCTTTCACGTTTGTTTTCGCTACGCGGATAGTATTATTCCTCCACTTTCTTAATCCAAAATGTCTTGTCTCTAGACATCTCCTGTGCCTGTACAGCTGGGTTTGTGCCAGACCTGGTCGGAAACCCCGAAGACCGGCTTTCTCGCGTCGCGGCTCAATTAAAATTCTAGCATATGTTAGAAACAGTGGAATTATGCATGCCAACATTAATATCGCACCATAGCAATACCAGTAAATGAGATTTTTAAGAATTTTAATGAAGGGTTTTCTCTTGACGTGCCCCCACCTCATCGACACAGAATGCCACTTTGGTCTGTTTTATGAATGTGAAAACCACACTTTCTGACAAAATGGATTGACGTGTCAAGGGTCTAGGACAAACGTAGAAATAAACAAAGGCAAATAAAATTTTATGCACTCTGGAAATATTTATTATAGCCCCGCTTTGGAAAAGTGGGGCTATACTGGATTTACCCTGTCCTTCCGTCATTCCGTGATTCCGTGAATATTTGGTTTCCACTCAATATCTTGAGAACGAATTGACAAAATCTGACCACATTTTGTATACACATCAACATTGACAAGACCTAGCTTGGGATCGTTACACGTCTTTTTTGCAGAAGTTTGACAGAGTTACAGCCCTTTGATTTAAGCATAATTTCGTTTCCGCTCAATATCTTGAGAACAAATTGACAGAATCTGACCAAATTTTGTAGCACATCAACATTGACAAGACTTAGTTTGGGATTGTAACCTGTCGTTTTCTGCAAAATTTTGACAGAGTTACAGCCCTTGATTTATGTTAGAATTTCATTTCCGCTCAATATCTTGAGAACGATTTGACAGAATAGGACCAAATTTTGTATGCACATCAACATTGACAAGATCTAGCTTGGGATTGTTGCCCGTCATTTTTTGCAAAAGTTTGTCAGAGTTACGACCCTTGATTGAAGTCAGAATTTCGTTTCCACTGAATATCTTGAGAATGAATTGACAGAATCTGACCAAATTTGTATGCTCATCAACATTGACAAAATCTAGCTTGGGCTTGTTGGCCGTCATTTTTCGCGCAATTTTGACGAAGTTACGGCCCTTGATTGACGTCAGAATGATGTTTCCACTCAATATCTTGAGAACCAATTGACAGAATCTGACCAAATTTTGTATGCACATCAACATTGACAAGATCTAGCTTGGGTTTTTTTTTACAAACGTTTGACAGAGTTACGGCCCTTGATTGACATCAGAAGTTTGTTTCCGCTCAATATCTTGAGAATCTTAAGTAAAATTTTAATGCACATCAGCATTGACAAGATCTAGCTAGGGATAGTTGCCCGTCATTTTTCGCGCAATTTTGACGTAGTTACGGCCCTTGACTGATGTCAGAATTTCTGTCAAGCCATTCTCAAGATATTGAACGGAAACGAAATGTTCACGGAATGACGGAACCACGGAATCACAGAATAACGGATTCACGGAATCACGGAAGGACAGGGTGAATCCAGTATATCCCCTTTTTCCAAAGCGGGGCTATAAATATACCATGGCCTTAGCATGCATGTGATCGGTGCACAAGACCAAACTAAGATCTGTGCACATTTTTGTAATTGAAAAAAACTTCAGATACCTTCAGAAAAACGTATAAAACATGGTACGAAAGTTATCAAACACATTTGATTGTATACAGGTACTAGAAGTATAGGGTTACCACCAACAAAGTTGGACAGCCTTGAGATACCCCCCAGAAATCGATTAAAGTTTCTCGTATATCCTATATCGTATCTCAGACTAAGTTGGAAATGTCTATTACTACTACTACTACTAAATCAATTTCACCTGTCATGCCATTATAGAAAGGTTTCTTTGCCTACTTGTACCTTTTTTATTTATTTATTTATTTGTTTATTTATTTATTTATTATTTTACTCAACAACAGCAAACTGCAACATGGTATATTTTAAAAATAGTTAAAGACAAAAGTACTTTTACGCTTTTCTTGTAGATAGGTTTTTCAGGTATAGGTGTGAATTATTAAGGAATGCTGCCACACGTCCTTTTAAAAATTTAAGGGGTCAAAAAAAAACGTTTTCTACAAATCACATTATTTTTGATGCGTTACTGAAGTTTTATGAATTAACAATTTTAAAGTGTGAAGACCAAGTCTTTAGATATATTATTGTATTGCTGATTGTTTAATTACGTTCAAATTAATTCAAATTTTCCTGCTCGAACGACACACTGGAGTGATGTTTTCAGGTCCAACATTAACAAATTGGTTACAATGGAAAATCACATTACAAATTGTTTGCCATTTTTCTTTCGAATCTATGAGATTTTTAGCAGCAAATGTTGCCACACATTTCAGTCGAAGCCCCAAATGATTCGCAATTAAAAAACGTTCGATACGGAATGGTTAAAGTTTACTATTAGTTTATTTCAAAGGGAGGTAATGTCAATGCGGAGCAACTTTGCAAAAACCTATCCGAATGTCGGAGCGAGATAGTATTTTTGACGGACAATAAGTGGTCTTTAGCACAGCCTGTTCAAATCTTCTGTCTAACTTGGTGCGAAAATGGCAATTTTGTACTTAATGAAGTTTCATAATTGAATTAATTTACATCGACCGCTTTACATGCATTATTATGTCAATGTTCCGTATTGCACAGACTTCAATTGTAAATTTAGCCCCGGGTCGTTTGAACCATATAAGCTCATAATCACCTAGATAAGAATGTATAATCGCGCAAACGTAGAGTGAAAGTGGTAAAAGATTCGCTCAAACGTATGCATAAAAAGTCGCGCAAAAAGCCTTCGCGCTAACGTATTTGTCGCGTATGTTTAGTGGTTACTTGACATATGTATGTCTTATGCCTTTCATGAAATATATAAAATAAACTTAACTTATTGGTTAACGTCCAAGTCAACTATTTTCAGTCATGCCGTGATGATGATAATGCGTCGCTATAACGTTGCAATGCCCATGTTTAATGATTCCTCGACATAATGGTTCAGAATCAGAATAATTTGTGTGTGTGTGTGTGTGTGTGTGTGTGTGTGTGTGTGTGTGTGTGTGTGTGTGTGTGTGTGTGTGTGTGTGTGTGTGTGTGTGTGTGTGTGTGATGGTTCGACAAAACTTTAAACTAATAATAACTTATTGTGTAGCACCTAATCTTCAATTTTAACCATGCCGTAATGGAGCTACAAATTCTCTGTCTAACTTGGTGCGAAAATGCCAATTTTGTGCTTTTAATGAAATTTCACAAGTGAATTAATTTACATCGCTTTACATGCATTATGTCCATGTTCCGTATTGCACAGGCTTCAATTGTAAATTTAGCCCCGGGTCGTTTGAACCATATGAGCTCATAATCACCTAGATAAGATACGCATTTGATATGGGATATTGTACCTGGATTGTTTATAAGGGGTGATAATGACAGGTATTCCCCTGTTACGAATACACATAGTCGGATATTGCACCGACTAAGAACTATTCCGCGTACCTTTTCAAGACACAAATACACACACGGAGGTGGCACTGGTTTTGCAGCCACGCAGCATTAAATTTCCCTTATTTCCCATGTAACGTTTTCGATTACCAAAGTCCATGTATGTGAATATGGGACATTGTCAGTTAACTGTTTATGATTTAGTTTAAACGCTTAAAAATGTATCAAACAGTCTTCACGCAATGCTACCGGTTTTTTAACGGGACATTAAAGTGATCAGATCTGTGATAGACTTTAAATGTTGAGGACATTGCTGAGTGGCCAAAATGGTCCGGAATGTCCGCATCATTTTTATTGAAACTATCCCTATTATATCTGTTGAAACTATAAATATTGTCATGTAAACTCATTGAAGATGTTCCGTTGAAATGCATTTGTTACGTAAGAATTACAAGGGTGTAGACTATAAAGGGTTCCGACTGTCCGTTGAAACACAAGCAAAGCATATCTTTGTTATTAATGATAGAATTGAAACACAAGCAAAGCATATCTTAAAGATAATGTATTTGTTATTAATAATAAAAACCATCAGTGGGAATAAAGTGATCGGATCTGTTGTATAATAGGCATTGTGGACCATAATTACAATAAGTTTATGATTAGTTGCTTCAACTTTCGCAATAATATGACATGCTTTTTAATCATTAACCGTTCTCATCAGTTATTATAAATTTAAATGTTGCGGACATTGCGGGACGGTCTAAATGGTCCGGGATGTCCGCAAGATTTTTTATTGAAACTATAGCTATTAAAACTGTTAATTACTATGAATAATGTCAAATAAACTCACTTAAGAGTTAAAATTTACCGCTGAAATGCAATAATTTGAACGATAGAATTACATTTGTGTAAACATGGAAGAAATTGTGACCAAACGGTCAAACATGTTTTATTATATACCGACATTTGTGGTTTGTGGGTCATATGGTCATTATGTTTATAAATTACTTGTTTTATCGCATTAATAAAGCATAATAGATGGGTATTTTAACGGTTTAAAGAGAAAAAAAAACAATTACGGACATTTCGGGTCTGCGGACATTTCGGTCCCTTTGGGGCGTCCCGGAATGTCCGCAAGGATTTTTTTCTAAGTTCTTTTTTCGTTTTTATGAAAATTATTTCCCCGAATTTTTGTATTTAATAGACTTATTTGATGATTATTTATGTTTTTATACATATTTAAAACAACTTAATTTTTTGCGGACATTTCGGTCCGCGGACATTCCGGTCCCCTACATACGACTGTATAACCCGGGAATCAGAAGTAATTATCCGAAACGAGGCAAAGTGCTAATATATAAACCGTGATATATAAAGGCCTCTTTAATAGTTCTCGTATCGTGAATATCATAGGAATACGCACTTTCGCAGGGATAACATGGCTTCTTGTGGCTCAAAATGTTGGAATATAGGTATTTGAATGCAATTCACTGTGGACAAAGTACACATCAGGATAACATGTCAATGTTATACTCCACGTTTATAGAGTGAAACTGGGGTGTATAGGGATGTACATTCTTTCTTAGTTTGGGTCCAAATAGGGATGTACATTCTTTCTTAGTTTGGGTCCAAAACATAGACTGAAGATGCCTCCGTGGCGCAGTGGTAATGTCACTCGCCTTGTAAATCAGGGGTCGCAGGTTAGATCCCGGGCTTAAATAGTTTGTCGGATGAGACAATAAACCGAGGTCCCGTCTCCATATGACCTTAGCTGTTGGTGGGACGTTAAAACAAAATGAACCAAATGAACGAACCAAAACATAGATTGTGGGTACTCGTTAGAGCCGCCTCACCTTGAGAACATACACAAAACGAAAACTTGGCTGAAAATATTCATCTTTAGAACAAACAAAATTGTGGGTACTCGTTAGAACCGCCTCACCACAAGAACATACACAATAAGAGCTGTCGCAGGACAGCGTAGCTCGCCTGACTTATGCTTTGCCACTAAATCTATTAAAATCTATGACCTATGACCTTGACCTCAAGGTCTCTCAGGTTTGCCATGATGGTACAGCTTAAAACCAGTACATGTATATACCAACATGATCCATCAACATATTCAAAAGATATAGACTTCAAAAACTTTAACCCAAAATATTTTTAACATAAAATTTCTAAGTCTGTGACCTTGACCTCAAAGTCATTCAGGTGGGCATGGTACAGCATAAAACTTCAGACCAATATCTATCAATATTCAAAGTATCAGCTTAATCCATCTATATATTCAAGAGATACAGACTTACAAAAACTTTAACACAAAATTTCTAAGTCCATGACCTTGACCTAAAGGTCACTCAGGTGGGTCGTGATGGTACAGCATAAAGCTTCAGACCAATATCTATCAATATGCAAAGTATCAACTTGATCCATCTATATATTCAAGAGATATAGACTTACAAAAACTTTAACCAAAAACTTTAACACAAAATTTCTAAGTCCGTGACCTTGACCTCAAAGTCACTCAGGTGGTCCATGATGGTACAGCATAAAATTTCAGACCAATATCTATCAATATGCAAAGTATCAACTCGATCCATCAACATATTCAAGAGATGTAGTCTTACAAAAACTTTAACCAAAAACTTTAACACAAAATTTCTAAGTCCGTGACCTTGACCTCAAGGTCACCCAGGTGGGTGATGATGGTACAGAATAAAACTTCAGACCAATATCTACCAACATGCAAAGTATCAACTTAATCCATCAACATGTTCAAGAGATATAGCCTTATAAAAACTTTAACCAAAAACTTTAACATTTTGAGCAACGCCGACGCTAACGCCGACGCCGACGCCGACACCGACGCCGGGGTGACTGCAATAGCTCTTCCTGTACTTTCGTACAGGCGAGCTAAAAAGGAAAACTTGGCTGAAAATTTTTATCTTTAGAACAAACAAATATGAAATAAAATAAGAAATAAAAAATAAAATAAAAATCGCTGTTCATTGCATGTGTAAGTATGTTTGCTTGTAGTTGATTATTTCTTATGTAATTTATCTGTTTTTGATACAATTGTGTATTTTGACATTCTGTTTTTAAGGATGTTCGCTGCCAATGAAAAAGTATTCAAACTTTTTTTCTAACTGCTCTTTTTTGATTCCAAAAGATAAAATAAGACATATGAAAGCAAAATAAATATAGGGTAGTGTGCATTTTTCAAGCTACAGGGCTCTGAATGAGACCTCTTAACAACATGTTTGAAAATCAGAAAAATTTATTTAATTTTCAATTCTTTAACATATACCTTCCTGGACAAACAATACATCACAAATGCTTTCAAAGGTCATTTTGTCCAAGTAACGCTGAACATTTTGGACCTAAAACATACATAAAATTTCATCTTGAAGTGGATGGCAACTTTTTTGGACTCATTTAACAACCCTACCCCCTAACCTGTAAAGTCGGAAAATTTCAATAATTATAAATGTGTCAAATCCATATTTGTAGATTCAAACTTTTTCTTGTATTTTCACACAACATAGGCGTTGTTCATATTATTCGAATAAAAGAATGAAAAATATAGGGTAGTGTGCATATAAAAGAGAACCAACAACTAGAAAATCGTCATTTTATGCCTTTTTTCGGCTGTTTTATTTCTTACGCCCCATTTCATAAAACCACCCAAAAATTTAAAACTAGCAAACCAAAGAAAGAAATACTGATAAAGAAGGCCTTGTATACATCTACTTCTGCTAAAATAAACATCAAATCAGTGCAAGTAATTTGAAGTTGTGTAATATTCAAGTTTATTCTACCCTACCCCCTAAATTTTGCTGACACTTAAAATTTTCTAAAAAGTTGCAGAAAATGAGGTGAAAAAATGAAGTTCCTTAGATTCACAATTTTCATGACTCATTCAATGCATATCATCAATATGTATTCAAATATAAAATATTAGGAAAATATCTGCAGCCGTTTACGAGATATTCAACAAAATAAAAACCGGAAGTTCCGAAATGTCAAATGTTAGCAGCGAACATCCTTAAACGAACTTTCAGATCATGCACCTATTACTTTCTATTTGCTACTGAAAATGATTACCAAAACTATTAAAGCGAATAAAACTCTTGGTGTAGGATAGTAGTCTATGACAAATATAAACTTTGTCATAAAAGGCGAGATTTCTGACCCACACTTGATAGGATAATTTGAATAAAACGTCTTGCGGATCGGAATGTGAACCAATTGCACGATGTGGCTTTTAATAGTTTTAGAAAAACTTTAAAACTCAATAGTAGTAATGGGCGTCACTATGGCGAGATTTTTGAAAACTTGTAGCCAGAAACTTATAGCAAGCAGTACCTCACTATAAGTTTTCTCGCTATTAGTTTTCAAAAATTTCGCCTTTGCTCTAAAAACGTGTTTGACTTCATAAGCAGGCATTTTTCGGGGTTCCATGTATCAGTTCCCACTCCTTACATAAATACTTGATAATCGAAATTTAACTTTCGTCATATCCATATTTTTATCAGTTAAACTCTAAGGTTATATGTTGTAAACGAAAAATCGAAACATCAATAACAGGCGTTAGATTTTTGACATAAAACATGTTTTTGTGTGCATTTTTGCTTGCATATAATTCTACATTGTAGCTGCTTTAAAGAAATCACTGTTGTCGCGTAACTATTCGGTCTATAGATTTCAAATTAAGCATGTTGAACACCTGCATGCTACCATAAAAAAGAGACATTTTAAGGATCAGTGGCATGTAATTTTCTTATTTGTATGGCTATTTCCTGAATTCTCAATAGCAAAAACAGTGGGTACTTCTAAGGGAGATAATTCTGATACATAATAAATTGCGTCATATTTGTGCTTGTGTTTGCCTAGGCGAAGGATGGTACCTCACAAATATGTATACATATATGCACTTTAATCCACAAATAAGGTCATGAATCAGTAAGTTTCCGGACTTAATGAATGTCCCTCGTAACTGCCATTAAACGTTCGGTTGAAAAAAAACTTTTTGGGGAATATTTTTACAACATGATACTACTTTCTTTCCATGTCTATAGAAACCCATTTGCGATCATATAGGGGCCATAAATACAACCTTTAATGGCAACCCCCCCAAAATAGGGGTAGGTGTATTTAGTACACCATATAACTTGAGCGACATGGTAAAAAGCCATTCGGACAGACCTAAACAGTCAGGGATAGACGTGAGTTAAAAACTCTTACTAATTAATTGTGGTTTTGAAGTTATTTTTAATGAAAGATACATTTAGAAAAATGTTAGGGTGATGCTTAACTTATGTCTGACTGTATATATATATATATATATATATATATATATATATATATATATATATATATATATATATATATATATATATATATATATATATATATATATATATATATATATATATATATATATATATGCGACACTTACTAACTTCACCGACTAACGAGCTGGAAATTCGCGTATATATTTACAGCACACCATTACACTACTTCCCCCTCCGAGAAGACTCGCCCCGAGTCTTTAAAAGCCATGGGACAACATAGTAAGGCAACTCCAGTCCGGCAGTTGTCATTATCCCACCGCTGCCGCCAAATGTAACCTGAGTCAAACCCGCCACAGCTAAACTCCATCAACAAAAAAGCATGCTTATCCACCAAGGGTGGTTTACTGTGCTACATATGCGACGCCTACCAACTACCGAGTTTGAAATTTGCATATAATATTTATAGCACACCTTTTCATTTGCAGATCCCCCCCCCCCCCGTCCAATCAATGAGTTATGGGATTACAGACGTACGTCTGTTACAAAGAAAGCAATGTCAACTCACTAATGGCACATGTTTATAAGGTGGCATATATAGCTTGGCGTGGCCAACGCCAATTTCAATTTCTTTATTACACTCAGGTTACATACATGTAACAACATGAGGAGCAACAAAATCGTCATCATAAAGGTTCTACAGCTAAGCAGGTGTACATATAACATACATGCAATTCTTAGCAAGTGAAGAATAAAGTTATATGAAATGGTGGAAACAGTTACAATGGAAATCTTGTTACACCGCATAATTGAACATATTTATACATGTATAAAAGCGAAATAGGTGTAATAACATTCTGTTTTGTCACAATCTTTCATTCTAAGTTAACCAGCATTATAGGGTAGTAATTAATATACAATAAAGTGAATTATACATGTACATGTATCCAACTTGGATCGCTTCGCTACAAAAAAGAGTTATCCCATGTGCGTTTATATGCATACACTCATTACACAAATAGACTACACATGTATATTGTCTAAAATACAATATAGACATAGCAAGCATTAAAATTTTAATGATTTGAATACTCCCTAGGCATTCGTATATATAGCTTTTTTAGTGGAATACTCAAAACTTTTGAGACTTAGTTGAAAAAGGCTCATCTCTGTTGAAAAATATGAAAGCCGTTTTAGCAAACTCACGTGCTATACAAGCGGCTTACTGAATATGAATGAGTCTGACCAGACCTGTGAGTGCAAAAAAGGTAAGGTCAATGTGACCTAATTGCATGGTTTAGTCACTTCGCCTAGTGTGTTGACACTCAATTGGTATATGAACAATCTTCCATCACGTTATGAGTGAGTATGACAAAACATTTGACCCCAAAGTGGTTAAAGGCAAGTGACCTGATTTCATGGTTCAGTGATTTTGCCTTAGATCTTTATACTCTTTTGATATATGGACATACTTCTTTCAGATTGTATTACCAGATCTTTGACCTGGAAGTAATTTACGGTCTCTGTGACATAATTTCATAGTTCAATGATTTTATCTTATTGCATTATTAAATGCAAGGGATGTATGAGCCTAATGGTTTGGGTTACGAGTCCAATTGGTCGTAATTATAGCTGCAGCCAAGGGCGCTGTCACGCGACAGCTCTCTTCCATAAATTGTTTCAGCATTGGCCAGAACCTAAGTAAAGTATACTGTATCATCATAACATGCAATGTGTCGAAATTGGTTTGTTACTATGTGGTTACTATGGTAACAGTTTGACAATAGATATATGAAAATTAAACATAGTATTGGCTAATTAAATACTGGAATTAAATATGTTTTAAAACTTATTAATTTGGTAGTCCTGTGTTCAAAGGTTACATACAGTATTATTTCTAAAACATACGATATGACATGAGTTTTCTGCTTTTGTGCAGTTTTCTACTAGTGACGTCAGAATGTGCGATGATATATTTTGTCACGTTGTTGTTCATTATTATCACTAACATGTAGTTACAGAGTGAACTTAACTATAACATAAATACTAGCAAAACTGCTAAAAATGACCAGTTTAAAAGTGTTTCAAAAAAGTCAGAAATGACCTTTGTGTATCAGAAATGACCTTTGTGTATCGGGACCAAGTAAGCACCCAGTGAATAGAAAATACTCGATTTTTTTTCAGGTATTCCTTTCTGTTGTAAACGAACCTCAGCAACCTCGCCAACCCCAGCAACCCCAGCAACCTCAGCAACCAGGGTCGGCAACAACTATAATCAAAAAGTCCTGGTAAGATGTTCATGGCAAGAAAAATTTATTGAAACGTCGGAAGTAGAAGGCCATGCCACAGTTCAGTTTCCTGGTGGTGCAGGTGGTATCGGTGGCGGTTTTAAAAAAGAATGGCAGGCGACATGGAGAAGACTGAACCCAGGATTTTCTCAAATTCTGAGCGGACATCGCCTAAAATTCATAATAAAGGACAGTGATATCGTCTACATAACAATAATTGCAGACGACGGCGAGGTGCTTTGTGATAATCTCACAAGAGACAAAAATACAAATGTTGTTGTAATGGAGAATGGACAGGTTGTTTCAGCTACGGATGATCCTAACGCGCCAGCTATAGGGTTTTATCGAGATGCCGTAATCCCCGACTAGAAAAGTACACGATCAAACACAAAATTTAAATCCCACAACCAATTTAAGAAAACAAATTATCCATTTAACGTTTTTCAAGTATTTCTCATATATTCAAGTCATCATTGGATAATTACTCGAGTCATGATGACACTGTGCCTTAACTGAGAAAAATTAAAGGTAATGGTTCGTCTTCATTAAACTTCTAAGCATTTCGCCACGAGACAAAAATCAAATCATAATTATATACTGAGTCGCATGTACTTTCTTTCTTTCTTTCTTTCTTTCTTTCTTTCTTTCTTTCTTTCTTTCATTCATTCATTCATTCATTCATTCATTCATTCTTTCTTTCTTTCTTTCTTTCTTTCTTTCTTTCTTTCTTTCTTTCTTTCTTTTTTGTTATATGCGGTATATGAAGTCCTTGATAAAGCACAAATCATTTAAGATATTCTAGTAAAAAAGGTCATAATTAAAAAAATAATCATCTGTGGAATTATACCTATTCTAAAATTTAAAAAAAGGAAAACAAGACCATGCATCTGCACAAACTGATCATCGATCACCCTTAAAAAATCTCGAAGTAGCTTACTGTTTTAAACAAGTTATAATATCTGGTTGCGTGGAGTATTATCAGCTTTAATATCAAGTTTGCAGTAGGCAAGTTTGCAACACCCTGACAAAATCTAGTTTTACCAAATGTGTACAACAAACGCATAGCTGTGTAGCTTTCGCGCATTCTGATAAATATCATATATTCGGTGTTGTCTCTCTGAGCAGTATTGAGGAATCATTATCTTGTTTCTTGCATATGCCCAACCGCCGACCAGCATTAACTACGCATCTCTTCATCGTTATGTATGTCGTTTGAAACAAAATGAAAACTCGCTACTCTGGTTGTACATGTTTACTTATATCAGACATGTTCCCAGGCCCGAAAACAGGTTTTCTTGCGCTGAGCCGAATATATACAGATGTCAAGTTTATAACACATTGTTTTTATAGTAGACAAACTTCGCACCCCAAGGCAAAGTGAGAAGAGGGGACAGCGGCTAGGTGGCACGCGTGACCTAAAAGGGAAAATTGAAGTACGGACATATTCGACAAAAAATTAAATGCCGGGCCAAAATTATTAATAATATCAATGTCTCTCTATAGAGAAACTTTGATAATATTTTCAGCAAAAGAGAGTAAAAATCAAATACATGGGCAGAATTACATGTATCAAATAATTGCATATTCTTGACCGCACAACCAGAAGGATAGGCTGATCCGAGTAACTGTTTCCTGTGGAAACAAAGGGCAGTTTTGCCCGACAGTGGCTTTTGTCGGACAGAGGTTTTTAATTTGGACATCCTTGTCATAACAAAAATAATCATTTAGAAAAACACATCGGGTGTTTTATGAATAATAGGAGTAAAAAGGTACAAGTAGGCAAAGATTAAAATGATCATTTAAATTGATTAAAACCATGAAGACTGCACCTTGAGAAATTTACCAGTTTTAATTATCAGGAAAACATGTCCATGAAAAGTATATCCACTCGAACCCCACTTTTATACAGAAAAACTGGGGTTTGTAGGGGTATACCTATTTGTGTTATTTTTTTGTTCCAAAACATAGATTGTGGGTACTCGCTTGCCGAGGCGGTTCTAACGTGTACCAACAATCAATGTTTGGAGCTAAATGATTAAAAATGTCATTCTTTTTCTTATGAAATTTTCATTTTTACAGCTGAAAAAATTATATATTGCAAGAGCAAGTTTTTGTAATGAGGACTTTAAATGTTCATTTTCACAAACTGACGTGAAGATACGAGTCGTTACACAGCATGTACGAAACATCAGAGGATGTCCGTGTTAGCTGCTCAAATACATTTTCTATGATGCCTTATTTCTAGATGTACATGTACTCTGAGGCCTGGGCATCAATGACACATAAAATTGCCCCTACTAATCCTTCTCGGTATCATACCGATTCAGTCAAATGATCGGGAAGCAGGGGCGGATCCAGGATTTTTTAAAAGGGGGTTCAAATGTAGAAAAGGGGGGTTCGTCAGCCTAATTTCACTCAAAATTTCTTTAAATTCCCCATGAAAATGAAATAATTTCGCTCTAGAGGGGGGTTCGAGCGAACCCCTTGAACCCCCTCTAAATACGCCACTGGGAAGTGTGTTCTTGTACTTTTAGATTAACAAGTAAAAATTGTCTTATTTTTCATCTTTTTTTCTTGTGCCATGCAGGCATAATTTTCACCATGGTTGTATACCGTCTCTGTATCATGCCACGCAAATGCTGTGACAACGACAGAGACAAAGATTATCAACCACAAGCACATCCAAAGGCGATTTACTGGATGAGATGTTACTTAAAACAAAATTACAATTTTTGAATATATGAAGAAACGAAATCCAGATTGAGCCGTTCAGTCCTGTCAGCATGGAAAACGGGCTTACTAAATCTCACCCATTAAGCGAGATTCTCGCTCTGTGCGAGATTCTCGTCCTCTTGGCGCAGGTAAGGAAAATACAGGTAAATTAATTATCAGACAAAACTCTCACACTAGCTACAGGTAACCCATTATCGGTGAAACTCAGGTATATCGTTTCGACGGTCTACAGGGACATAACTTCTTTAATCGGATTAAGCTTATTTGACGGAAATTCTGTGTTATTTCCCATGGCAGTTAGGTGCACAGAAGTTCAGTATGCGGCAAGTCTGGCTGACTTAAGAAACTACACTAAGAAACTTTTAAAAAACTAAGGAAGCGGGGTGCAAACTTATCACGGGGTTCAAACTCATCGTCAATCTTGGAAGAGAACTGGGGCGGTGTTCAGTAATTACCGGGACACTAGTAATGGGACAGAGGGTACTTACTATCTGACTGTTACGAACAGAACAGTTTTAATAACGATGATAATAGTAATTAGTAGAGTGACTATGACTAAAAAGTGTTCTATTTCATTGAGTAGGTGACCACAAAAGTACCACATTTAAAATATACATCAAAATGTTCATCATACTATAAAGTTAATGAAATGGACAGAATAAAGTGTCAAATGTTAGTGCGAGCCGGAAAATCCAAGATGGCGTCCAAGATGGCTGCCAGAAATAAATCAGAGAGGTTGCTCTAAATGACCTCCATTACTGTTTAAAGCATCTCAATTCACTAAACAAATTACTTTTGTTTTTATAATATATGTTTAACCATTTTAATGATACATTTAAAGATGGTTTGAATCCCAAGGTCAAGGCCAAATTCAAGGTCAAACGAAATCACCTGATCTCACTCATTTCTTTTGTTATAACACGAATGTATACATGAAAAAGAAAGAAGTATTATATATCAAAATAAACTACGGTGTATCGGCTGTATGGTAATAAAGCGGTTTAAGCCCGCCAGTAACTTTGTGTTACTGAGCGTTCCAAGGCGTTACTTCTGTGGTGGTTCTTTTTGTTTTATGTCTTGGTGTTTGAAATTTTTGTGCTGTTGGCGCCTTTTGTGTGTGTGTGTGTTTTTTTTTTTTTTTTTTTTTTTTTTTTGTTGTTTTTTTTTTCATATTTTTAGTTAAGATAACTGAGTGGCCACCTATTGGGAAAATAGCTGCTCATTCGGCTTACGAAATGTATTCATGGTATAAGTACCTGGGGCCAGTTGTTCAAAACTTTGTTGGCCTAACGTCATCTTTAAGACCTTTACTCGTTAAGTAAATGCTGACTACAAAAGCAAATACATTGTTATTTTTTGCTGATAAAATGTGAGAATCCTTTGCACGACAAAGGATTCTCACATTTTATCAACAAAAAAAAAATAACAGTGTATTTGTAATATTCATGTTAGAAAATTTAATGAATCGTGTACTAATGACATTGTTTATTTTGAACAACTGGGCCCTTATTGTTAATTTGTTTTTTCCCACCTCGGTTTTTGGAGTGGGAATCTTTTGCTGACTGCGCCTTTTCCTGATCTTTGCCTACTTGTACCTTTTTACAGGTTTGCATGAAGATAAAACTTTGTTATGTTGCCATGGAGATTTTCAAGATGACGTCTAAAACACCATGTGGTTATATTAGAGACAAATATGTTTTCCCCGTTATTGTTTCTTTCTTTATTTTTTTTTCTCTCAACAGTTTCTATTCTATTTTATTCAAAGTATGGTGATAATCCAAGATGGCGTTTAAAATGGACAAAAAGCTCAGGCATGAGACTTTAAAATCCGAATAATATGTTCGCAAATCAAAGCAACACACGTCCCGTGTAAATACATAGTGAATAATTTATATTAAACACGCAATCTATCATTAATAGACAGTTTTCACTTTTGAAAGTAAATTTCGCTATCGCGTTCACTTGCGACTTTCGGCAACATGGGCGATTATTTTTCATGCCTTATCTGAAACAAAGACGAGGGGTGATATGAACCCTTCCTTAGTCAAGAATTATCGATAGCAAAACAGTCTTTAAAGACACAGTTTGCTGCTTCTTTACCTGGGGTGGCCTGGTCTAATGACCCCTAATAAACAGTCCAGGAGGCACAGTGCACATCAAAGGCTTATCTTATCAATGTGATTATGGGGTCATTGGCCTCTGCCTTGAGGGGGGCACTTGAAGGAACTTTAAATATAATTGAGAAGTGTCTAAAATAAAATTTTAGAACCTCTTTTATTTTCTTATAGTTTGTTTTCTTAATTTCAGTTTTGCATTTAAAATCATCTAAATTCCTGAATTGAGCCAATTACAGTGAGCCAATTACAGTAACCTAAACTCTATGTCAGAAAGAGCAGGCCTAGACCATTGATCATTTTCTCAACAGTTCAATGAATGCTGAAATACTTAATAAAAAAGATTTAACTGAAGAAAAGTTTCGGAATAAATTATTATAATAATATCCATATTCCAAATAGAAATAAATGTGTCATGTCCCACATAGATTCCCTTTTTGTATCACTAGAATGATATCCAAACATGTCTAAATCTCAGAGAGACTTGTCACTCTAAAACTAGAAATGAATGAAGTGTCATTAAAGTGTATTACTTTGATGAAGTGGTCATCTGTTTTTCACACCTTCAACAAACCAACATAATTTCATGTACTCACTGTCTTCCACTAAGTCTGAGTTTGTTTAGTATCGGTCAAAACGTGTGAAAATCCTGGTTTCAATGTAAATTGGCTTATGACAGTTTTCCTTTTCAATTATTCATGCAACATTTATTCATGTAACAAGCAAATTGTACAAACTGGATTAAGGAACCTTCTAAACTGTAAGCAGTGCTTTTTGACACAATACTTTAAGTGTATGCCAATTATTCAATGAAAATGCTTTGTTGAATAAATAAATAAATAAATAAATAAATAAATTTGCAAGACTCTTTATTTCTGAATTAGACCCAAAGGGACAAATCATCTAAATTACCAAAATGATGATCATAGATAAAAATAAAATCTCTGTTAAACAATACATATTTCACAGGTATTGACTTTAGGTTCCCTTTCATGGCCCCTACCTGTAAAGCCACCCTTGCGTTACCTGTGATTTCTTATTGGACCTTTTCCACAGTGTTTACTTTGAATATGAAGAAAATTTTACCCATGATCGACTGCTCTCTCTCAATTACGCGTTTTGTCACATAAAGCGCTTAATAAAAACTAGTGAACCCGTCTATACTGACTAGACAGTTAACCGCAATCAATTGAATTTATCCATTGTTGACACTCCCCGTCAAAAAGCAGTAAAATCTAGCAAGCAGTCTCGATCGCTGTGACTGCTTATCATAGCGCATCTAGGTTTAGATCGTAGATACCCTGACGAGGGGTACAGAAACTATAGGAACTCTATATGGCTGACATTTAGTCCATCACATCGGTCCCATGGGTCTGTTTCTGGTAGTGTGGCTGCAGGTCAAATTTAAGAACTCTCACGATTTGACTGCACTGCAAAATGGTTTTCTACACATCGACATATTGATTGTAATCGTGTTCCCTTTAGTATTGGCTTTGATTCCATAACATCAGAAATTTTAGCCAATGCTTTGAGTGACAGATACACACACTGATCAAGTGTTCATAACAATACACGACATTCATGTATAGGAAACGAAACTGAAACGTATGAGAATCGAAATTAATGACAAACCAGAGAATCAACAACACTGAAACTTCTGGAGCAAAAGGAATCTCTTATAACAAACGGCTGCTGACCTTTTCATTGGTTTCTTTTTAAATGGTTTTCTACACATCGACATATTGATTGTAATCGTGTTCCCTTTAGTATTGGCTTTGATTCCATAACATCAGACATTTTAGCCAATGCCTTGAGTGACAGATACACACACTGATCAAGTGTTCATAACAAGACACGACATTCATGTATAGGAAACGAAACTGAAACGTATGAGAATCGAAATTAATGACAAACCAGAGAATCAACAACACTGAAAGTCTGGAGCAAAAGGAATCTCTTATAACAAACGGCTGCTGACCTTTTCATTGGTTTCTTTTTAAAGAAGCCAACTTGTCAGTAGTCTGCTTAAGGTCATTAGGGTGTTATGCAATGCAAAACGCGACAGACACAAAATAAATTAGTCTGGAACATCTATCTCTGTAGCTCAGTAGGTAGCGTGCAAGAAGTAAAAGCGAAAGGCCCTTTGTTCGAGTCCCTGTCGGACCACGTTTTTCTTTTCTTTGTTTTGCCTCCCTGTGACGATAAAGCTTAGGACAAAAACAATATAT
Source organism: Rugalucina vietnamica (assembly GCA_964017185.1). Classification (NCBI taxonomy): domain Eukaryota; kingdom Metazoa; phylum Mollusca; class Bivalvia; order Lucinida; family Lucinidae; genus Rugalucina; species Rugalucina vietnamica. The sequence continues at coordinate 7,021,595 of OZ024879.1, read as the reverse complement.
TATCAGCTGATTATATTTATTGGCAAATGCAAGAATCATCATAGAGGACCACTGGTTCTATAAACGCTAACCTGAGACCTGAGATATGCTAATAAACGTGTTTGACTACAATGGTAAAATACATGTATATAACACAAGGGCAGGGTCAGAATAACCGCTGGAGTCAATGTCTTTTCAAATCATGAAAATTCAATCCACATGCCAATTTAATGCAAGTTTTGCCCTTCAAATGACACTTTAATAACAATTTTCCCCCATTCAAATGCATGGGCGACCTAAATTGACCTTGTCGTAAAATAGGTCATGGTCATCCCAGGGTCATGAGTTTTTGATACAAATTTTGTACACCGTTATTCCTTGATGCTTTATGCCAAGTTCCAAAACCATAGGCTTCTTGGGCGTGCGCCAGTCAATTGCAAACATTCAATTCCTATTGCTCCTTTGATGATCACCATAAAGCAGATATGATCTTTGACAATAGTGGACTTTGACGCACTTCCATAGAGGAATCAGGAAGAGCATAACGTCCAATCTGAATCTGAATAGTTTATTGGTGAAACGGCAAATTGACAATACCACTTAGGTCCAAACTAAGACAAATGCTAAATCTACAAAAGTCGGTTTGAAATGCTTTCTTTTGTTGAAGTTTTATTCTAAATAAACTATATATAGTGGAGCGGCTTAGTGAGAGATTTTGAGGAAATACTTCAGTTGATGATACAAGCATGAAATTTTCACCATATGTTCTTTACATGATGCACATTAAATTCTGATCCCTGGCCACTTGAAATTCTGCCATTTTCAAGATGGCCGTCAAAAAACAAAATGGCCGACAGTTGTGAAAGGTGTACTTGTAGTAAATTGCTCATATCTTAGGTTCTTTTCATTATATAACAACAACATTGATACCAAAATGTAGCTAAATGATTGCTCTTTTGAGTAGAGTTCCAATATGCAAATTACCTAATTTGCATATTTATGAATATTAATGAGATCTTATTTTTTTGGCTAAAAATTGAGAGAAAAAAACTCATCCTATTTTCTTAACGATGTTAAATGGAAAGGATAACTGTGGCTTTGATATTGCTAGACCATAAATTATCATAAATTGACAAAAGCTAATTAGCATGTTCATGAATATTCATTTTAGAATATTTCAAGACTGTCCTTACCTATCAGTTTAGTTTAGAAAGTTCATACAGTGCATTGCTCATATCTTTGGTCCTGTTCATAACAGAACAACAATATTGATACCAAAATGAATCTAAATGATTGTTCATTCAAAAAGAGTTCAAATATGCAAATTACCTCATTTGCATATATATGAATATAAATTGTTTTTGTTTTGCTAAAAACTTGAAAAAAGTCACATCTTATTCATTGAACGATGTAAAATGTTCCTGGTGTAGATTGTCTATAAATATCACTTTCACTGTAAAATAAATGTCATCAATATAAGATCTATGCCATTGTGCTTTGAAGTCTTGAAGAATTTAGTTTCTACATTGCAAACAACAGCATTCCTTTTTGTCACTATGACCTGTGCATAATTCTGCGCAAGAATAAATTTATCTACAAGAAACCAAAATATTTCCGTTTTGTTTTCATCACATCTGATGAAGTTGTTCCATGATTTTGGAGGTATGCAGTTACCAATTACTTTTCGGTATACACCAGGTACTATTTTCTGCCTGGTCTCATCGTTGATACTATCTTGGCGATATAAAACGCACACACACACACACACACACACACACACACACACACACACACACACACTGGAATGTTTTCTGGCATATGACTCAATATGAGGTACGATCACCTCCTTGGCCTAAAGTTTTTGATGCTCCGGCTTAGATTACTGTGACCATGTGTATTTGGAGAAAGCAATTAGCTAAGATCTGGTATGCTTGAAATGAGCCGTACTGGCAATCATAAATTATGATTTTTTATTTAACTGATTATGTGTTTATCAAATACATGAGAAGCACTTGGGCACAAACAAGCTGCTCCACATGGCCATCGTTGATCTGAAGACAGCAATTGATCGAGTCCTGAGGGATGTAATCTGGTGGGCAATGCGAAACTAAGAATTGATGAATGACTATTGTGTCTGGTCCAATCCATGTATAAGATCATGAGAAGCAGGGTTAGAGTTGGCAGTGGATACAGTGACGAGTTTGCTGTCAAAGTAGGTATTCATCAGGACTCTGTCCTTAGCCCGCTACTCTTCATCATTGTGCTATAGGCTTTATCCAGGGAGTTCAGCACAGGCTGCCCTTGGTTTCTGCTGTATGCAGATGACTTGTGATATGACATTGTCGAGTCCATGGAAGAACTACCTGTTAAGTTGAAGACATGGAAAGCAGAGATGGAAAGGAAAGTTCTTTGAGTGAACATGGGGAAGACAAAGATCATGGGCTCTGGCCTCAATCTGAACCTTCTGAAAAAAATCTTGAAAGGATCCCTGTGGCGTCTGTCAGACAGGTGTAGGAAGAAATGCCGACTTCTGTGGTGGATGTTTGTCCTGGATCCACAAGAAATGCAGTGAAAGCAAAGGCTCCTTGTGTCGGATCTTGATTTCAGCTTTGTTGGCTGCCTAGGAAAGGTGCGTCCCATAGATGGAAGGCTACTAAAGGAGGTTCTAGTTGATGACGAAAAAGTTGAGGCTGTACCAGTTCTGTTATCTGGGAGACATGCTTTCTGCTGGCGGAGGTTGTGAACTGGCTGCAGTCACGCACTGCAAATCGGCTTAGTGCAAGATCCGCCAACTACTCTCTCTCCACACCATTCGCAATCTGCCACGTTTGACCAGAGGTCGAGTGTATTCAACTTATGTACTGCCACATGCAGCAGAAACTAGGCAATGACAGGCTACACTTTGTTGCCTGCAGCGCAAAGACCGTGCAATGATGTGCTGGATTTGTAATTTCAAGGCGAATGATGAAGTAAGCTCAGCCTCCCTTCTTTCAAAGCTTGAACTTCAGGATATAGATGTAGTGCTTCGTTCCAGCAAGATGAGATGGTATAGACAAGTAGAGCACATTTTAAAAGGTTTTATTTCTCAAGTACACAAGCTAAATGTAGTTGCACAGAATAGATCCGGCAAGCTAAGTAAATTATGGGATGAAGTGTTGTTGGATTAGAATGGATACTGCCGATCCGTAGAATCGGTCAGATTGGAGAGGTCGTCTAAGAATAAAAATAAAACTGAGATCCTTGAAGAGCAGTGAGTATATTTGTGAGAAAGGTGATGGGCCATACCGCGGTTTCGGCTATTCAAGCCTCTTCAGTGACCCTTTAGAATTGGCAACATGGATCCAAAGACAATAGCTGTAATTTTGCAACTTTTAACAGGGTAGTCAATAATAAAGACTTGTTTAATCAAAATGGGACCAAATACAGTAATTAATTGTTGGTTAGAAAATGAATCTTAACCGATAATAATTTTCTGATTTCTCAAAATACCCTCTCTGCTCTCAAAGGACCAAAAGGAAAATATAATCTGCACTATGAATGATGCACGGGGAGACTTTTTAGGGCCGCCACACGGCACAACACCAGCTGTAGTAATAGCAAATAAAAATAAAACTGAGATCCTTCAAGAGCATTGAGTATATTTGTGAGAAAGGTGATGGGTCATACCGCAGTTTCGGCTATTCAAGCCTTTTCAGAGACCCTTTAGATTTGGCAACCCGGAGACATAGAGAATTGTTGTAATCTTGCAAGTTTTAACAGAAGGGGACTTGTCAAACAAGTCCAACCCTCAGATGAGGAAAAAGGACTATAAAAAAGATATGATGATGACATGATCAGTCGACAGACTTAGAAGATGCCAGCAAATAATTGATGGGAAATAATTCAATCATGGGAAGCTCACTACAAACATAAATTGTCAATTTTTAGTTTAAATATATGCACTATTGGGATCAAACATGCGTTTTATATGATTAATACGTTTTGCTATTCAGTTAGCCAGTGAACACGTGCGAGCTTAGAAAGAAAGTACAGTGACATATATCTTGTATTTATGCCATTTATTTTACAATGAACGTGATATTTATAGACAATTTACAGAATGAACTTTCTTAACTATTCTGATACAATTTTGAAGTATTTAAAAATGAATATTCATGAATATGCCAATTGGCTGTTGTTAATTTATGATTCTTTATGGTGTAGAAATATCAAAGCCACAGTTATCAATCTCATTTAACATTTTACATCGTTCAGACAATAAGATTTTTTTTTTTTTTTTTTTTTTTTTTTTTTTTTTTCAATTTTTTTTTCAAGTTTTTTTTTGGCAACAAAACAAGACATTTTAATATTCATAAATATGCTAATGAAGTAATTTGCATATTTGAACTTTATTGGAAAGAACAATCATTACGCTTCATTTTGGTATCAATACTGATGTTCTGTAATGAACAGGACCTTAGTTATAAGCAATTAACTGTATGAACTTTTTCAACTAAACTGATAGATAAGGACATACAAACTCTTAAAATGTTTTAAAATGAATATTCATGAACATGCTTATTAGCTTTTGTTAATCTATGATAATTTATGATCAAGCAATATCAAAGCCATAGTTATCCATTTCATTTAACATTTTACATCGTTCAGAAAATAAGATGTTTTTTTTTCTCAATTTTAGCCAAAAAAGTAAGATCTCATTAATATTCATAAATATGCAAATGAGGTAATTTGCATATTGGAACTTTATTACAAAGAACAATCATTTAGCTTCATTTTGGTATCAATATTGTTGTTCTATGATGAAAAGAACCTAAGATATGAGCAATTTACTACATGTACTCCTTTCACAACTGTCGGCCATTTTGTTTTTTGGCGGCCATCTTGAAAATGGTAGAATTTCAAGTGGCCAGGGATCAGAATTTAATGTGTGTCATGTAAAGAACATATGGTGAAAATTTCATGCTTGTATCATCAACTGAAGTATTTTCTCATTAAGCCGCTCCACTAATATGCGCCATCGAACCATAACTTTAATAATCTGTTCGTGGCCTGTATAAAATGACAGTCATATCTACTTTTGAATCTTAAAGTCTATGAATGCCTCATTTTTATTTTGGGAGCCTAAACAGCAAACACCTTTAGTGTTTTGCCAATAATATATTGCATAATAACTTTGACCTCAACACGAGAAAATTTTCTTCCGGTTCGCATTTGTCTTAAAACAGACTGTAAGCATTAATATTTTATTGTTTCGGAAGTATTGCTGACGTGATATTGTATTAGACATTTTTCACTTTTGAACGTAAATTTTGCTGGCGCTTGCGGTTACGACTTTGTGTGTGATGGGCGACGACTCGTGAGGGCATATTTGAGACGAAGGCGAGGGGCGACATGAAGAATTACTTAGTCAAAACTACCAACAGCCCACCGGAGGTGTATTAAATGAGACACGCAAAAAAGCGAATTGTCCAGGACGCCTAGCTTTATAGGTCAGTAGGTAGAGTGTAAGACATAGAATCGAAAGGTCCTGGGTTCGACTCCGGGCAGGACAAAAATTATTTTCTTTTTTCTTTGTTTCTTCCTTTTTTCGCACCTGTGACAATAAAGCTTAGAAAATTAAAAAGAAATGAAAAAAAAGGAAAAAAGAAAATAATGTTTTATCTATTGGCAAATGGACGAATCACAAAATTCACTGCTGCATTTAATACTAAAATCGTAAGTTTCTGGATTAAACTGTCTAGTGAGAAGGCAGACCGCATGTATAGGTTTTTTATAGGTCTTGATTTTTCACCCATTGAAGCCGAGAACTCGATCGTCATTTTCGGCAGAAGAACGGATCAGCGACCGATCCTAACGTCAACATTTATTTCCTGACTGGCTGGTACAGATAATGTGGATAGGATAAGCTGACCGCCTCTAATGATTTTAAAAAAAAATACGCAAGCGTCCCCCGTGGCCGAGCAGTTAAGAGCGCTGTTTCATAATCACTTAATCATCTCACCGTTGTGTCTGGTGTGAGTTCGAGACCCACAATGGCTACATGTGAGACAGGCCAAGTTCTGCTTGCGGTTGTGCCAGGCGGTTTTTCTCGGGGTACTCCCGTTTTCGCCCCACCTACTGTTTGGTGCTTTTCATATGAGCTGAATTAATCTTGAAAGGGACGTAAAACTGAATTTTAACAAATACACAAGACACCAAATCAAAAAGTATAGTGTACATGTTCATATATATGTGTATCATTAGATGTAAAACTACAGTTTCACGTGCTATCTCGTGAGCGAACGATGTTTATTTTGTCGATGTGTCGTTTTGAGTCCATTCAACAGTAGGAAGAGCGATAGGGGCAATGCCCTACATGTAGCTACAATATGCCTAGCCACACAACTGTTTTTGTTTATTGTAGACTTTCAACAGTATTTCTGCCATATCGAGTGCGATGGTTACGATGTAGAAAATAAATTTGGCAAAACATAAGCTTTCGTTCTTATCCTCATTTATTCTGTGTGATAGTACATGTATGTGTGCTGTTTCACCTGGTTGAATTCAAATAAATATATTAAAATCAAACTAACACAATTATATTATTTTCATGAGTTTCTAAAGTGTTTCCGTAGAGGACGCATAGTGTTTCAGTCGCCCCGTAAAGCGGGTCGCGCGTCACTTCGCCGCAGTTTACTTTTGATGTTCTCCATTTTCACATACACGTAGAAGCAATTTTGGACACTACATATTCTGTCAAAGTGCACAAATTATTCATTTGTTTCACAAACAATGGTGTATACAGTCTTCACATTGACACATGTGTTTTCTTAAGATTATTGCCTCGTGTATTGTCCCTTTTAACAGACTGGACGCTGGTCTTGTTTGGAAAGAGCTAGTAATTTTGTTTTTATGCTTGTTGTTAAATTTCTTGTGATGTGTGGGACCGCCATGTCTCTCCCGCCTGGTGTCTATGTTAGGATGGGAAATTTAATTGTATAGATTCTTGGTCATTCTATTGTTACTTGATTACAGATAAGGGTCTGATTGTGCTCATTTCTGATCATAATGATGCGTTTTTATACAAGTTTCGGCCCGTTCAAGATTATTTTAGTTCATATGAGACGGGTAAATCAGTAACAGGGGGGAAATGGGAGTACCCTGAGAAAACGAACTTGCACACCCACAAGCAGAACTTGGTTTGTGTCACCCGTGATTGTAAGACTGATCAATTGGGCAGCAAGGCTACGGCGAAGAGTTCATTGTCTTGGTGTTGGTAGTTGCCAAAAGCGATATTGCTGCGCTGAAGGTTGCTTTAATCCATTTTATCACATGTTGTGTGATGTTGCATCAATCTTTGTTGTGAGGACTTTGATTGTATCGCAAGCATAAACGATGATGCTGATACTGATAGACAATACCCGAATACACATTTTCATGTACAGTATACCACGCAGACATTTCACGTGTCCATTTACCGACCTTTTAAATGTAAACAAACGAACCGCCATTCATGATTCTAATATATATATATACATGTAACAGGGGAAAATTTTGTCCTAGGGCCCATCGACAAAACAAAGATCATATCAAGCCGGATCAGTTATCAAACCACATTGTTGCTTGGCAAGCCGAACGCAGTTGGTGTTAAGGGCATGCGTTCTTTTGTCCTTCTTTACGATTTCTATCATCATAAAGTTTATACTGAACCTATTAAGCAAGCCTCCATGGTGCAGTGGTTATTTCACGTGCCTTATAAACCAGAGACCGCAGGTTTGATCCGGGTCTTCTTGCGTCTGTCGGATGAGGCTATAAACTGAGGTCTCGTTTCCATATGACCTTTGCTGTTGGATTAACGCCCAAATCAACAAACCGATTCAATTTATTATTTATTTAAATTCAGATTGAGTAAGAAGCTTATGTGCTTATATGCTTGCGCGATTCCGGACGCAAAGATGGGCCCTAATAAGTAAGGCTAAGAATGATCAAATGTTGTAGATCTGTCGTCAGCATGTGTAATACATGTGCACTAAAACGGTACCCTGTATCATGACGATATCATTACAAAACCTTAACAAGCAAAATACAGTGTGTTTTTTTTTTTAAGTTACAAAAACAAAAAAAAAAAAATGAAAAATATTTTCTTATTTGTTCAAAACATAGATTGTGGACACATGATAGAACGAATACTCACAACCTATGTTTTCAGAAGCATAGGCAACCTAAGTTGACCTTGTCCTATAATAGGTTTATGTCATCCCTGGGTCATATATAGACTTTGTAGATGCTTCATGCCAAGTTTCAAAATCATAGGCCTACTGGTTCTGAAGAAGAACACTTTTAAAGGTTTTTCAATTTATAGCCATGGCTGCCATTTTTGTCAAGTTACCTTGACCATTAATACAAACTTTCGTTCCCCTTCCACGAAGTTTGGCTTTGATCGGCCATGCGGTTGCAGAGAAGATGTTTAAATATTATAGTCATATACATGTATATATCCCCAGGCAGACAACTACCTGGGTCTTAAGGTTTTCATAAAAATAAATATGCTCATTTGTATTATCATAGCAAGTTTCCACCCATTTAATTACATTTAACTTATTTCCCCATTTAAATGCATGTAAGTTAGGGATGTCAACCGGAGTCCGAACGTTCGGACTTCGGATCCCGTACCGAAGTTCGGATCCAAATTTTACCATCCGGACGTTCGCTAAAAAATTCAACTTGTCCAATATTTAGGTAAATTTCTATTAATATATTACAAAAAATACACAATATCTACGTAGCAGAATAGGAAACATCTAAAATGTAGTGTCAAAGGTCACTAAGGTGTAACAGATTAACTGGACATCAAGGGGAAGCGATGATAAACAAAGAAGGGATTAAATATGATAATTGGCCTGTTTTGTTTCCTTTTGAAAACGATTTGATTCACACTGATAAAGTTTTAAAAATAATAATTATACAGACCGTCGCCTAGCAAAACAATATGTCAGATGATTGACAGATATATTTTGGGATTAAACAAACAAGTATGCTTACTATGATCTTAATTTGACAAATCAAATAGGCGGATTCTTAAGCTGCCCGCAAAGAATAAAAGAAATCATAATACTTTACGATTTTCTACATGTATAATGTGACTAAATTGAATTTGTTTGCTGACGCACCAGTTCGACAAAATGGGAACTCGGTGAATGTTCGTGAATTTTTGATAATGGCATAATTTAACTTTCGCAGTATAGAGTTAGTTTTGAGTAATGCTGGTTTAGCGTGATGATTGTTACTTTTGTTTCCTAAATTGCATGGCGTTTCGTTTCTGGGTCAGATCAACGGAAACAACACCAAGCCCAGTAACTCTCTTTCAAGGGAGCACTCGATTAACACACATGTAAATGTACGTACATGTAATGTTATGACCTGATCCGAAAAATGCGAACGTTCGAACCATCCGGATGCTTATTTCCGAACGTTACATTGTAAGTTGATCTTACCGTAAAATAGGTCAAGGTCATCCCAGCGAAATGATTTATACAAACTTTGTAGTGCTTTTAATATTGTTTGATGCTTCATGCCAAGTTACAAAATCATAGGCCTTCTGGTTCTGGAGAAAAAAAAAAATAACGGTTTTTGCTATTTATAGCCAAGACGGCCATCTTGGTCATGTGACCTGATCCATTTATGCAAATTTCGTTCCCGCTTCCTAAGAATGCTCCTCAGTTTTAACTTTGATTGGCCAAGCTGTTTCAGAGAAGAAGATCATGGAAACTGTTGACAGACGACGACAGACGTACGACGGGGCATGGCCATCCTATAAGCTCACCTTTTGAGCCGAAGGGCTCATGTGAGCTAAAACTAGGTATACCCCTGCATACTCAAGTTTTGCTTTTATAAAAGCGTTGTTCAATGGGGTAAACATGTCACGGACATGTTATCCTGATGAGGATAACAGACCATGCTCGATATTACTTGAAATGTGTCAAAACGTTGTAAGGCGTAGAATAATAAAAAAACTGCACATAAAATTAAAGATCAACTAATTGTTTCAAATCGTAAATCTTGCCACGTTTACATGTAAAAAAGTTTCTGTGTGTTCACGAAAAACACGTGAAATGTAGATTAACAGAACCAATGTACGTACATGTATATACATGCACCAGTATGGTAAAAGTCACATGGCGATAACAAAATTTTTAATAGTTGATAGTTGTTTTCCCACCAACAGTTATCGTCATATGCAGACGGGATCTCGGTTTATAGTGTCACCATAAAGCCATGGGCAGCTCAGAATTGAACTAGCGATCCCTAGTTATACACACGAGTGTCTAAAACAATAATATTCTGCACTGAAGCTGTTTTATTCGCGACAAGCATTTATAAGGCCGACTCGCATTGAACGCGTAATGTATCTTTAATGGCAAACATGACGGTTGTTGATGCGATTTTGTAAACATGTCGTGTCAAAGGCCACTTCTGGTTCATTGTTCCATTAGAATCAGACAGTTAAACGGGAAGACAACAATAATCATTGTTACCATTGCATCTGATAACATTGTTTACGATTTATAAAGGGTGTTAAGAAAGTTCGTTCCGCACTTTACCGCATTTTTAAAATATTTTAGAGGCAAAAACTAATGAAATGTTGCATTTTCCATGAATCTGTTGTTTTCCCAGATACAATATAGCAGTTGAAACGCTATCTAATGTCCAGTTGCTTCACAGTTGTATATTTTCTAAGGGTATTACATTTCACAAATTCGGGAATAATTCGATTTTCTGAAAATTTTGTAAAATTTTTGACATGTGAATATTCATTTCAGGTTTATAATTGAACACATCACAAAACTATTATAAATGGCAAATAAGTACATGCATTAAGGCTTTATTCATTAAATTATTCATGATTCTTATGCATCGGTCTCGGCATGGCAAAGATATTTATAAGTATACCCCCATTTTTGTGTAAAAGTTCAAGGGTTAAAAGATGAGTGCCAGTGTTTGATGGCCATTTTGTTCATGATCAGATATCTGATTTAAAACAGCTTTGTTTTCATCTTTTCATACACAACCAAATTAAAGTCTGGTTATGCCATTTTTATGTTTTGAAACATTAAAATCAAGCTACCAGGAAATCAATTTTTGCGCGGAACGAACTTTCTTAACACCCTTTATGTTTAATTGCTGTCTGGATTTCTTTATTTTTGCATTTTACCAATGCATATAGGTTTTAAGCTTTTATTTTGTTTTTGTTTTCTGCGAAAAAAAGGTAATAAAAATAATAATTCCAATAAAAATAGGCGTTTCCTACTCGCGCTCAACCTCCTGAGTGCTCTTATCAAAATCATTTTTTATTAAGGCTTTATGTCCCAGTCAACATTTTTTTCAGTCATGTCGGGACGGAGCCAACGCTTCCTGTGTTTAACCAGTTAGTAAGGAGTTAATGTGTCTTGCTCAAGGACACAACACGGTGGTGCCTGTGGGGATCGAACCCAGGACCTCTCGATTCGGGATCAGACGCCCTACCACTACGCCACCGCGCTCCCTAAAAATAATTTTGTACCAGTCTTATATCAACTACATGTATTCTCGACATGCGATTTTACGAAGCGACTGACTGAACCACTGCGACATGAAGTAATCTACGGAACTTGCGTGCGTGCGTGCGTGCGTGCGTGTGTGTGTGTGTGTGTGTGTGTGTGTGTGTGTGTGTGTGTGTGTGTGTGTGTGAGTGCTCGCGTAAAGAATATTGTCATTAAGCAAGGTACGCGGCACGTTATGAAAAAACGAACTGTATGTTTCTTAGTCTATAAACATTCATTTCCTTGAAAATGATATTGTTTTAGTTTGAAGTTTAATTATATTTATTTGAATTCAACCAGATAAACATCACGCATAATTCAAGAGAATAAATGAGGATCAGAAAGAAAGCCTTTGACTTGGAAAAAAAACATCCCAAAATCGTAATTATCGCATTCAAAATGCTGAAATACTGTGGAAGGTCTACAAAACCTCAACTTATTTGTATGGCTATGCAAAATGTAGCTAGGATATCGCACTTATTGTCTAATACATCAACCAAATAAATAACATCAAGATTTCGAGTATCTGTTTGAAATACATGTATACACTGAAAAAAAGTTATAAGAGGCCACCTCATATTTCGTCTTCTAGTTCAGAAAGTAAAATACGATCAATTAAAATTCGTGATCATATGAATAAACCAATGTCTAACAGTGGCTCTGTGAGTTTCTGCATTCCAAAATGCGTGATACTTCTCACACAGACGAAGCATGTGTAAAGGTACCCTATTTCAAAAAGTCACACTTTATTAACATCAAATTAAATGTCATATTATGACGTTGTGTTTTTATATTTTAATTTATTTGAAAGTGCTACTGACTGCCATGATGCAAGATAAAATTAAGTCAAAAGTGTTGCTGCAATAAGAATCTTCGTTTCTGTTTTGCACATGCAAGAAGACAACAACCTGAATAACAGGAATTCAGCTTTTGTATGCAATTTGCATACCAACTTTGTTCTTCTCCAGTTGCGTTATTATCAGCAGCACGGCATTGAAATTTTCAGCGATTATTTAGGTCAAATACTAGACTCTGATAAACTTTGAAAATTAAAAAAATCGTCCACAAATTTTGTTATTTTGTTCGTTAAAAATTGGCATTGAAACCGGAAGTGTGCGGCAGCCTTGACATGTTGGTCCTCGAAAATGGTCAAAAACAGTTCAGTCGAATTATATCTCTCATTTCCAGGCCTCATCAAGTGAATTTAACAGGGGTCAACATGTTTAAGAGGCACATTTATGAATTTTTCAAAAAATCTCAAAATTGGCGATTTTTAAAAATGCATAAAAATTCTACCAGTAGAGAAAATTCGAATGTTTGATGTTTTTCCGAGCCGTAACGACCCCTTTGATGACACCCGTTCCTAATTTCAATACATGGTGTGCTGTATCCAATTTTTTATTTAAAAACATTGATTTTTGCATTTTTACTCCAAAAACGCCTTTAGTAAAAGAAAATTATTTCTTAACACTTTGGAACTTTACTTACTTGAAAGACACGTCTTTTGGCAAAAAATTGTGCAATTTTGAACTTGGCTTAGAAACAAAAAATGAGTTTGAAAAGTGGCCTCTTTATAACTTTGTTTCAGTGTAAACATGCCAAAATAAATTATGTTCTCTCACGAGACAGCACGTGGAACTGTAGGTCTTACACCTAATAAATATACATATATCTTTACATGTACACTATACAGTGTACTATTTGAGTTAGTGCCTACGTCCGCGGAAAACATTTTTAAGTCGTTCAGGGTGGCTAAAGCTAGTATCTCACTGGCATGCGAATTTCTCGCAACTGTTTTGCGAATTTTGTCGCGGGACTTTCGCACGACATTCGTGCGAGTGTCGTGAGAATTTTCTTGTGTCGCGAACTAGTCGCGAACTGATCGCGAAGTTTTTCAACATGTTGAAAAATTTTATGCGAATTTTTTCTCCAAAATATTTCGCAAGACTGTCGCGCGACAGTCGCGCGACGTTCGTGCGAGTGTCGCGAACTTGTCGCCGCGAAATTTTGGCGAATTTACAATGCGAAATTTTCGTGACACTCGTACGAATGTCACGCGAGTGTCGCACGACGGTCGCGCGACAGTCTTGCGAAAACCTCGCGACTATCTGGCAAGAAAATAAAACTAAGCGACATTCGTACGAATGTCGCGCGACTCTCGCACGAATGTCGCGCGACTGTCGTACGAATTTAAATGAAAATAAGTTACATTCGCGGGAAAGTCGTGAGACACCCTCACGACAGTCGCGCGATATATTTTCAAAATTAGACCGAAATTCGCGAATTTGTCGCAAAAATGTCTATTCAATGAGACTGCAACGTGAAAGTTGTGTTTATACCGTTTATCTTTGTCGCGAAATAGTCGCGAACTATTCGCGAACTAGTCTCCAGTTGTCGCATTCCAGTGAGATAGGGGCTTAACTTATCCTAGCCACATTATGCCTGTACAAGCCTTCAGTATATTCATATTTTCATGTCACCCAGAAAGAAATATTGACGTGAGGTATAGATCAGCTCTGATTCCAAAAATGATCAAAAATACGGTCGAGCTCCCAATACAAAAGAAAACATACATGTAGGCTGCCGTCTCAAACTTCAATTCCTTTAAGGTGGCGTCATACCTAGCCGATTTTGACACACGATGGCCACACGAATATGAAATTTTCAATTTCGCGCGATTTTCGTCACGAATTTGGTAAAAAGCCAATGTTGAGCCCAAGCATGTACGAAGCCTACCGATGGGCACACGATGGACACACGATGGACACACGATTATACCCGATGTAGTCACGAACGATACACGACGTGGTAGTTTTGCATACGATGTTGATGCGAATGGTATGCGAAGGCTTGACGATGTCGTGAAGCCATCGTGAAGCCATCGTGAGGTGTAAAATATATTCCCGAAAGTGTCCCGAAGGCATAACGACACTTCCCGATGTTATGTAAAAATCAATTAATGAGACTAAAAAGAGATGTTGATGAATACTGTAATTTGCTTTTGTTTTCGTTTGCTTTCATCTAAAACGCTGTAAAGAGAATATTAAATATCATAAAACAGGCAGAGGTTTTTAAACATATCTTGAAATAAATCCTTCTTATTTTAATGATTAAATGCTTAACCATTTTTTTCTTCCCTTCGAAAAATAAATGTTGAACCCTAAGAAAAGTGAATACTGTGGCAGACATCAGATGTAATTTATTTAATATATAACTACATCACAAAAACATGATATTTAACAGCAAATTGCCCAATTTTTAGTTGTATTTTGCCGTTCTTGACCGTGTTGAAACACATGTTTCGTAGGAGGGAACAAATAACCCACAAAAACATCAAGTAATCTTGCAATCTGTTTTGGTGCTGTCTAACAATGATAAATAAGTGACAAAATAGCATTCTTAGATTTTTGATACCGTTCTATTCTACAAAATAATTATCGATCGATCCGAGTAGTGTATGTTTTGTTTACATTTTGCTGCACCTCACACGCAAAACCGGAAGGACGTGAATCGGATGTCTATTATTAACCGGCGGTTACGCATTTAACTCAGTTTCTTTCTTTACAAAAATAAAATTGGAAATGCCACCGAAACCAGGAAGAGTGCGTGGGAAGCTGTGTCTTGTGTGGGTTAGAGCCCCGCACTGGCCATATGTGAGACAAGCCAAGTTCTGCTTGCGGGTGTGCCAGGGTTCTCCCGTTTTCGCCCACCTACTGATTGGCCCGTCTCATATGAGCTGAAATAATCTTGAAAGGGACGTAAAACTGAATTAAAAAAAAAAAAGAAAAAAAAAAAAAAAAAAAAAAAAAAAAAAAAAAAAAAAAAAAAACACTGTTATTGAGTTTATAGTAGATGTAGATAATTTGTCGAAAACTGCAGTGGGTACTGCTCTACTAGAAAGAAAACAGAGTGCTGCTTGAAAGACAGAAACCAAATACCTGAGAAAAAGGCCGTGTGTGTGTGGATGCTGATTTTTGTATGTCAACGTTACCTTGGGATATATTCGAAACGCAGAAAATGCAGTTTAAGTTAATATCCAGTTTCCATCGGGATGCCATCGTGTTATAATTTTGTTAGGTACGATGCTTATACGATGGCGTTGCGAGGGCTATACGATGTCGTGTTGCCTTCGTAACACAATCGGGCAGCATCGCGTCTCCATCGTATTGCCTTCGTGTAGCAAAACTTAGCCGATGGTGCCGATGACCACACGACAGAAGTACGATGTAGTCCCGATGTCATATGATGGCCTCACGATGGCTTTGCGAAGGCCACGATGCACTCGCGAATTCAACACGAAATTGAACCATCGTGTGTCCTTCCTGTATTTTTTTGGCATGTCAAAGATTTTGGTGCCGCTCGCGATGGTGATGCCGATGCCTTAAAAAGTCTCCCGATGGACATACGATGGGTAACGATGCACTCACGAATGGCCCGATGTCTTCACGATCCCCGCCGAAATTGAAAATTTTCATAATCGTGTGTCCATCGCGTGTTAAAATCGGCTAGGTATGACGCCTACATTACGATTTAAAAATTTAATGTAGTAGGGCATTTCATGATTCTTGTATTTGCCAAAAAATATAATCAGCTGATAACATATGTTTTATTTCCAAAGCTTTTTTGTCACAAGAGAGGCAAATAAAGAAAAGAAAAAAGTGATCCGTCCGGGACTCGAACGCATGACCTTTCGCTTTCAACTCCAAGCACGCTACCTACTGAGCTACAAAGATACACGTCCTAGACTATTTCATTTTTTTGACTCTCTTATTTTTAAAATTTGTCTTCGTCGGGCTATTGGTAGTTTTGACTAAGTTATTCTTCATATCGTCCCGCGTCTTCATCTCAAATATGCCCTCACGAGTCGTCCCCCATCACAAGGAAAGTCATAACCGCAAGCGCCAGCAGCATTTGCGTTCAAAAGTGAAAAATGTCTATTAGAGGAGACGGTGGGTAGGGAAATTTTTCGTTTCGCACAACACCCTCCACATACTAGGTTTGATACTATGGGTGGCTTCTTTGATCAATATAAAGAGCTTCAAGGCACGTTGTCGCCCTGTGATATGGAAACGGAACGAAAATTGTTCAGTCCTTTGTCATAAGCACTGCTTCAATATAAGTACCATTGATGTTCCAGACATTGCCTGATGCGGTAGTTTTGTTTGATTTTGAGTTGATGCTTAACAGCCTAGTCAACAGCTATTGTCATATTGAGACGTTGACTCCATTTTATGGGCATTTTGCCCGAAAATCGGATGTCATGACATCCAAACAATGCTTTAAATATAACCACCCAAGTAAGCCACCACGGCTTATACGTATGGATGATTTGATTTTAAAACACTTTTCCTGGTCAGGCTCAGATCTGAGCGGTTAACCAATAATAAGATGGTCAGTAAGTAGGGTATAAGCTATGCCTGGAGGCAAAAGAAGCCCATCTATTTCTTAAGGACCCGATGAGCGGGGCCCGTATTCCCACCCGGCCAACCTGAGGGATTCTGGTTGAGCGTTTCTGCTAAGGCTGAAAACATATTTTTGAAGTATTCACGTTATAAATGTGTCATCAAACGACCATGCTTTGGTGGTACATTTTCATTTGTGTAGCGCTAATGGCAACATAACAAGTGACGGACACTATTTACACTTGAACCAGATTGTCATGCAGATGAACAGAATCGGCAGAATGTTTTTCGTACACCTTCTTATGTGCTGTGGGGAGTGTTATCGTCTGTTTGCACAAGGTAGTTTGTGATTGATCGCTTTTCTCAGCAACATTCTAAGCTTTCGTTTTACCAATGTCATTGTGTGGAGTCTCACCTAAACTGCCTTATTGTGTTGTCATAACTTCTATTTTCTTGAAGATATGGAATGGTCGAGTCTCACCAGGCCACCAAGGCTTGCTCAAAACGACAGACTGCTAGTATCGTGCTTTTTCAGGTTTTCCAGTGTGTAACCATAATGCATTGCAATTATTTGGCTAGAACAGACAAGACATCTGACTCAGATGATTGTACCGTCAGAAGCATCGTGGTTGTTATGAAAATTCGCATATCTGTGTCTTCATTGTCTAAAGTGCTGTTACGTCATCCCTGGCAAAAAGCATTTTCGTTATCTGTAAAAACGCATATATGTTGTTTGCACATCCTGTTCTGAGTTCGGATTTCACACCGAGGGCCCTCAAGAAATTCACATTTTGTGTTATTACTGCTTTACATTGGACTTTGCCACTCCCGGGGAACTGGTGTCGCAGGGCTAGATAATGTCCTTCTTTCTTGTTCATCCGATCTACAGGTATATATCAACACTACGTCAAATCAATAGTTTCGAAAGGCGCACACAAGCTGTAAGGAATACCACATATATATATAGTATAAATAAATGGGTCCGGGAGTTTGAGGATAATATCGCACATCGTGGATCGTGGATCTTGTTCAAGGACACACCATGGCACCGAAGAGGTCGAACAGCACAAACTCGCAATCAGGAGCGGACGCTTTCACGATGGGTCACCAACTCATAATATATAC
The DNA here is from genome assembly GCA_964017185.1 of Rugalucina vietnamica. Lineage (NCBI taxonomy): Eukaryota > Metazoa > Mollusca > Bivalvia > Lucinida > Lucinidae > Rugalucina > Rugalucina vietnamica. The sequence goes on along the minus strand of OZ024879.1, from coordinate 7,003,531 downwards.
CTTACAGTGCCCTTTATGAAAAAGGTGCTATTACATACGTTACCATGAGCATACTTGCAAGTCACCAGTGGGTCAACATATTCCAAACACCTTACTGTGTTCTATGCGGAAACCTTTGAAGATAATTATGTGAGACCACTTTCACGTGAGCCGCAGCACGCGAAAACCCTCTTCCGACAATATTCCTTCTACACAGTCACAGAATTCAGACGCTTGAAATTTCGGATTAAAGAAGAAGTTGTAGAGAAAACAAGTGTGCTGATCAGCTGTGCAGTAACTGCATCTTTGTTTTCATATAGGAAGAATCTGGTTTTCGCATGAAACGGCTCACTATATAAACATTTATTATCACCACATGTTTCAACATTAATGTGTTACATACGTTAATTACCATGAGCATACTTGCAAGTCACAGGCTGTGTATTTTAGCACACTAAACATGTATTTATCATAGGGTGTGTAAAATAGAACTAAATAATTTACACAAACATGTCACAGTTATTCATTTTGATATTTTTGTTAAAACGCCTACTTTTCAAATGTTACAGCATACGGCGGTACCCTTAGGAAATGTTAAATTATTTAAATAAAATAAGTTAAATATTTAATATAAATATATAATTTTATGTAATAGCCAAGTTGAACTATTGGTCAGTAAGAAAGGACCTATCGTTTTTGGAATATGAAGAAAGAAATGCCAAAAACAAAAACGTTTTTGAACCAAACCCCTATTTTCACGTCATAGATGTAGAAGTAACGTTTGTCACACCGTATACTGTCTAATTTCAACTTTTAAAGATCATAAAGCATGTCCGTTAAATTGTTCTAACACGTGATATTATTAGTGTTGTTGCGTGATTAAAGTGGGTGGAGCGTAGTAGGTTTCGCTATTTTGTTGTTACAAATATATTTTGATCATGTAACTTATGTAACGAGCTACAGAACTATAGTGCACCACTTTTCGGGGCGACAACGTACCTAGAACTCATCTAGGTTGACCAATGGACCAATTGCATACTGCAAACAAAGTATGTGGAGGGTGTTGTGCGATTTCGTTAAATACGGTTTATTAGTTTATTAGAGTGTCACATATCAAATACATATATTATGTACAGATTTACAACAATGAACATGCAACAAATATTTGATATCCAGTCTATATAGACTTACGAGACACTTAAGTTAAATGCAATTTCTTAAAAACAGAATATCACAGATTTACAAAATGTACAACAAGTAAAAACGTAAGAAACATTCATACGAGGATGATCCAATAATGATTGAGACTTTTTGAATTATTCCTTAGTAAACGAACCTGGCTTATTATGAATATCTTGTTAACATTGCTCAATGTAATGTGCACATGACACACTGGTTAAAATCCACACATAGACAACTACTTTTTGTTGCTTAGCAACGAGAGAATGTTAGTCGAATGTCAATGGCCACGTGGTACTTCTGCATAGAAAATGGGTTGCCATGGCAACTGGTGATTAAATTTCCAATTATGGCACACAGTTATTTATAGGGCACATTACTAGCTTTATGCTCAGCAAATATCACTAACATACAGCTCACTATGCAAGTAGCATGAGCATTTTACGAGAAAAGTTGGGTTTTAGTTGCGAAAAAATTAAGTGAATTTTGGGGGTAGAGATGAGAAATATCTTATAACTTGCGTATACATGACACAATAAATTGTTTAAGACCTTGATATGACCAATTATGGTGTAAATATATCAAAAGAATTTTAAAAGGAACACCTGTCCCTTTCATTTTATGTTGCCTAGCAACAATAGAAATTGGAAAATGCTATAAGCCAGAATTCAATGAGGAAAGCGGTTGCTAGGCAACCGCCTCTCGATCACTAGAGCAAGACTCGAATCGACCAAAGTAAAATATTTCAGAGATGAATGTTAACACAGACAATACTCAATTATTATAAGAAACCGCTTTTAAAATTTGTGACATAGCTTGATTTATAAAGATTATGTTTGTTCAAAGGGCAGATAGTGGCCATAGGTACTGCACAAGTAGTTCTTAAATAACCATAGCAACCAAAGTTGTTCACCAAATTTGATAAAACACGCTCCGTAGAGAGATCAAATGTGTATCTAGTAAACGAAAGAAGTTAACTTGAGCCAGTCAAAAGGGTTTATAAAACAAGAGAAAAGTCTCAATCATTATTGGATCATCCTCGTACTCGTAAAATGAAAAGAGCAATACAAAATTGTCTTCAAATATCTAAAAGTTCCATTAGTCCTAAGATGGTCTATTAAACAAGTCAATGATAATTGTCTTAAAAATGTTCTCAGCAAGTGCAAAACACCAGTAGACCTACAAGAGCGAGTCTGTGAGCCTTCAGGTACTTACTCGCCAAGACCTGGCACCGGAGCGTCACATTAAAGCTTCTCCACGAGCCACCACCCGCATCTCCAGGAACGTTGTGCCCAGAGCAGGCGGGGGTCCACTGGTGTTCTACACCGAATACTTGAAATACTTTTAAAAACAAGATGTGTAAAAAGTTCTCCAATTTTAAACTATGATGACCATTTAACATATGATTTCAATACACTTTACTATGAAGAATATAAAAAGACATGCTCATAACATATACATGTAAACAGGGTTAAAATAGTCTGTAATATCAATATTATTTGCAAAGAAACAGCTGCCTTCTTTGAAGGATTAAAAAGCAGGTTTTGGCACAAATTCTTATCATGAACGGGTTGCTGAACAGAAATTTAAAGCGATTATCGTTTGACATGATTTCAAAGGTAGATACGGTAGATACAGAATCTAGCGTCTCGCCTATATGTAGAGAGACATCTTTAACGCACAACTAATCTATTCACATGTTAGCGGCTCGCATTATTGAATAATAGCGGCCCAAAGTATTGAATAATGATTTATTGTGCTGGCACGGTATTCCTTTTGAGCTAAGTCTGGATAAAATTACGAAAATGGAGAAAACAAAGAGCAGGACCATGTAAGATGATATGACCATTTTATTGCGATCAGCATTTAAGTATCTAAATCATTTCTCGCGCTTGACAACGCGCATCTGGTCTGTATTTTGTTTCCACAAAGGAGCATACGTGGTTTTCCCATGACGCAACTTCTGATGTTTCAACTTTGGTTTAAACGTATTTATTTGTCATAAATTCAAAATATTATAATGCAACTTTGAAACAAAGCCTTAAATCGGTTCAATCATTACACGAATATTCATTATTGTCTTCATTGTATAATAAAAATATCCCTTTAACTCCTATTTTATCATCGGTAAAATAATGACCCAAAGCCTTGCAGATTCAAGCGCAGAATAATCCACATTATGCATTATGAAAACTTGCCCATCCAATAAACATATATTTTTTGAGCTTTGAAGATTGAAAATTTTCAGCTGAAAAGTTTTGATATTTTCATTATTTTTGCTCAAAACATAGATTGTGGGTACACGTTAGAACCGCCTCGCCGAGGCGGTTCTAACGAGTACACACAATCTATGTTTTGGAGCAAAAATAACAAAGTAGGTATACCCCTGCAAACCACAGTTTTGCTATATAAAAGTGGGATTCTAGGGGGTACACATGTCACGGACATATTTTCATGATGTTCGAAAGACCAAAGTGAAATGACGAAGGTTCGAGTACAAGTAACTCGCAACGTGCAAGCATGAAACGCCGTCGCTTCGATGACACTAGACCCACAAGCAGTGCCCTGTTCTGAACTGATTTTAACTTTTTAATCAACTCTAGTATATTTTATCAACTACTTATTCGTCATTATGCCTACCGGACCAATAACTGCTTCAAACATGTCACTGAATGTCAACCAAGTGGTCACCCCTCAGAGACAGCCTGTGTGTGAAACTAGAAGTAGAAAAGATTATACCCTGAACATTGATAAATGTCTGCGTAAAAAACTGTCGGCCGCAAAGAGGCAAAAGATTGACTATACAATAAAGGGCGGTGGCCTTGTTGCAAACCTCGATGCAGTGTCGTTTGAACTGTTCAAATATGCATGCACAGAGTTTCATAGTGCATTCAATGACCAGATAGTACGTGTCGACAGAGATGATGCAACTGATAATAAAGGAAATACTGTTCAGAACACTTATACGGTGCATCTACAAAACAATATACAATGTAGTTGTGGTTTATAACTAGGACGTTTTGGCTATGTCCAGACATGACTGAAAAATTGCTGTCTGGGACCTTAAATCACAAAAAACAAATGAAATGAAATACAGGGCCCAGTTGTTTAAACAGTGTCGTTAGTTAACCATTCATTAAAATTTTAAATGGCAATATTACAAATATACAGTTATTTTTTTGTGTTGATAAAATGTGAGAATCCTTTACATTGCAAATGATTCTCACATTTTATCAACAAAAAATAACTGGCATTTGCTTATGTGGTCAGCATTTACTTAAAACAAGTTGAGGTTTTAACGATGACGTTAAGCTAACAAAGTTTTGAACAACTGGCCCCTGATTATTACTGTAAATCCGGAAATTTTCGAGTGACTTTTATTTCGCGAATTTTCTATGTCCGAATTATCTGCGAGGTTTTGAATTCGCGAACGAGCGCTCTTGCATAGAAATTCTTTATTCGCGAGAACCTTGAATTTGCGAGGCATCAAATTCGCGAATATTCGCGAAAATTAAGTTCTCGCGAAAATTACCGGATTTACAGTATTATAATTGTTTCTTTCCAGGTTCAGTAACAGCAGGAAACTGTCGGGAACTTGCAGCTAAACCAGATGTAGACGGATTCCTCGTCGGTGGGGCATCTCTAAAACCAGACTTTGTACAAATAGTTAACGCTAGATCATGAATTTCAAGAGGAATGCTTTAGCTTGGAGCAGATATTCTGTCAAAAACAATTCATCATCATCATCATCATCATTTTCATAGCTCATAGCTAGGAGCGCATCCAGCAACATCTCATCCTACACTGCGAGTACACCGAGAAGTTTTTGTGTTATTGAAGGAGAGCGAATTGCAAGCGTAATTCTCGGTTCATTTTGCTGAGGGAAAGAGTCAATTAAAACAAAATTAATAAAGCGGGGAGGACATGATAAGAACCTGGCGTGAACGTGGAAAGAGCCTACAGAGGACGTGTTGGGAACCGCAAGGACGTGATAAGAACGCAGTTAAGTCTTCAAGGACGTGGTATGGACGTACTAAAGCGTGGCAGGGTCTTATCGAGAACCTGATGGACGCAGCGCGGATGTAGTGAAAACGTAGTGAGGTCTTGATTGTCTGCATCAGGTTCGTATACCACGTCCATGAAGACCTTACTACGTTTGCACTACGTAATTACTACGTCCTACAAGTTCCTACCAAGTCCTTACCACGTCCTTACTGCGTTCTAATCCCACCCCGTCCTCGCCACGTTTCTTTTGAGAACGTCCATCAAGACCTCGCTACCTCCTTACTACGTCCCTCCCACGTCCTACAAGACCGCACCACGTCCTTATGGCGTCCTTAATTTTTTAGGACGTAATAAGGACGTGACGAGAACGTGGTCCAGTGTAGACGTGACATAAGCTGAAATGGTTCAAGTTGACATTTTTGAATGTGTCTAACTATCAGCCGGGAAAGTTACATCCACTTTTGCAAATAGTTCTAACCTAATCCCATTAGAGACATTCCATGGCTAGCAGTACAGTTAAAACTACTGTGTGGAGTGTACGTGCTACAGTCTACTAGGGCCAGTTTCAATCAAAATGATATAGATCCAACTTGTCAAGTGTGCAGCTCTTCTCCAGAGACATTTTCATCCTGGAATGTCCGATATTAGAAGCTATCAGAAATCTTATAATCTGTGACATTTCTTTTGAATATACCCAATTACGGTAGGACTACATGTAGACAGCGAAAAGAGGCTCTTTTTGCGAAATGTTGTTTAGCTAATATTGTCCTTACATAAAGTTAATTCAATTAAAATATCTATTTAAGACCAACATGGAGGTCTCTGTTTAACACCTTTACAATAGGCAGCTATAAAACATAAGTGCGTCATAAATGATTGCACTAAACAGCTACCTAATTGCGATAAGCGAATACCACAGGTGCCGTAAAGGATTGCAATGAACAGCTACCCTTTTTTCTATGACATTAAAATCTATCTTATATATGTTTCCTGAAATAAGAAGAAAAGCACTTCATTCATTCATTCATTCATTTAAAAGGAAAGCGCTATATGTTTGTATGTTTGAAACAATCGTATTCTTTCTTTTTTTTTTCTTTCTTTCTTTCTTTTGTTCATTCGTTCGTTCGTTCGCTCGCTCGTGCGTTCTAATTTAATGACGCGTTTCTAGCTTTATGAGGTGAATATATAAAATAAAATTCTTGTTTAACGTCCAAGTCGAGAATTTTCAGCCATACTGCGATGAAGATAATGTGTCGATATCGTTACTATGCACATGAATGGTTCAGAATCAGAATAGTATGCTACTGGTGAAACAATACCGAACCAGTGTGTGTGTGGGGGGGGAGGGGGGGGGGTAACGTCCAAGTCAACAGTTTTCTGTCATGTTGTTATGTTATTTCTTATTTCTAACTTCCATGTTTGTATGTTTGTATGTTGACATAGACGGAATATTTTCATCGGTATTCCGTTATACCTCTCTGTCAGGAAAGTGAAACGAGGTACCGAAGTGGAGCCGAGTGACAGTTAGCCAGCTGACCTAATGTTGACATAGATGCTTGCGCCTGCATATTTGTACGCTGTGCATACATCATACCTTCCGTCCGTCCGTCTGTCTTTGCTTGGGTCTGTACTGCACAAGTACTCGTGTTCTTCTGTATATATGTATGGATATATGCTTATGTTCGATATATGCATACGCACATGCACGTATGTTCGTGCGAGTGCCACGGTGTGCATGTCCATGTGTGTGTGTGTGTCTGTGTGTGTGTGTGTGTGTAAATGCACTTGTGCGTACATTCTAACGGCGTTCGTGAGCGCTTGCATGCATGTTTGCGTATATTCACGCTTGCAGGTACACGTATGTTCGTGCGAGTGTGCGTGCATGCGTGCTCAGATGTCCATGCGCATTGGCACGTGTATCAGACCAGGTTATTCCTTATTTCTTACTTCTTACTTACAACTTCTAACTGCCATGTTTATATGTTGACATACGGTTGCTTGAGCCTGTGTATGCATACCGTCCGGCCGTCTGTCTCTGCTTGTTTCTGTACTGCACAAAGGTTCTTCAGTCTGTATATGTATATGCTTATGTGTGCGTTATTTGCATGCTTGCATGTACGTATGTTTGTACTAGTGTGCGCGTATATATTAAACTTTTCATTCAGAGTAAAATCCAAAATTGGAATAGTACATATATTTTGGAATAGTTTCCATTGCTTGTTTCTAGAATATGAAAAGTTTTTTTTTTTTTTTTTTTTTTTTTTTTTTTTTTTTTTTTTCAAATAATGAATATGTAGATGTCTATTGCAACCAATTATGACACACAAATATGGTCAATTTTATGACCCCTAAAAGGTAGCCAGCTACCTGCGTCTAAGCCCCGCCCACTTTGCAACTCTCTTTGTAGTGTGTGTACCTGTGTATGAGCTCCGCCCACTTTGCAATCCCCTGTGTAGCATTCATATGCAGCGAAATTTTGTCCATATTTACCATCCATATAAGCTTCAGGTGTGTTCTTCTATGGAAATAAATAAATAGATAAATAAATAAATAAATAAATGTTATTAGCTTCATTGATCTAACCACCCTTGTAAATAACCAGACCAGAGACATATACAGATTCATCTTAATCTCAGCCTAGACATAAATATATACTGAACAAAACAGAAACGCAACATTACGTCACCTAAATTTTTTTCTCATTTAAGAGGAGCGCATTTGCTATTTTTATGCTTTGATTGAAACAAAGAGTCATGTTATACTAAACTGTGAAAGTTACAGTGATTTGAGACAGGCAGTGTTTAGCGAGGCCGTGAAAACTGACAGTAATTTTCAAACTCTCTCAGAAGCTGATGAAATAGAATTTCTTTTGTAGCAAAAACCTGTTTTAATATTCTACGAAGAATCGCATTTTATTTTAATAAGTAAATAAATGTTTAAGCGAATTTATTAATGTTATACAGGTCTTTTAAATAGGTACCATTCATCGTTGGTTTCAAATGAAAAAGAAGAACGTGATTTATGTTCTCTTTCATTTCATTCAGACGCAACATAAATTATTTATTATCTTAACTTCCTTATTTGGGAAACGAGGTATAACACATCAAACCCTACAATGAATATGACATACGCATATAACCAGTCTAAATTCCACTGAACCATCTAGCATTTCATATACATCATTTATACTCTCAGCGTTATACCTTGATATATAATAGAAAACTCAACAACATATACATGTGTGATGGCGAGCACAGACCGGAGCACGTTATCTTTATTCAAATACAAATTTCACAAACAATCAATTGACAGCCAGCAAAATTTTTCAAAGTGTGTTTATGATAGCTTTAAACACATTAAGTTGGATACGGTCCCTTTTCGTGCCTCTCTCCGACAGTGTGAAGTACATAGATCCATCTCGTATACTATACATGCCAAATCTGAAAGGAAACTAAAACAAAACCAAGAATTAAAATAGCATTTAACGTTTTACACGTATAAGATTTACACAAAAGCCTTGTCTACGCTTCGTACATACAATCTAGACTGACTGATCACATTTCGTCGTGATTTACGGGATTGAACGGAAATAAAATTCTGACTCGAAATCAACAGTTATAACTGAAAATTGCGAAAAATGTGATAAGCACCATGTTAATAAATTTTTGCCCAAGTTCTGTGTACTCAAAAAATTCACTTAAAAACTTAGGTTTGATTCATCTATTGCATATTACATATGACATTTTGTAACATAGGTATTTTGAAATCAAACAATGATTTACAACATCGATCATAAGTTATAACGGACGTCGCGTGATCCCTACTTTATGCATTGCATAACGCCTATTGCATGTGGTTGAACAGATATGAAATGTCCATTTCAAACAGCATTACTCATTTGAACAAGTGCCTTTGAAACAAAGAGACAACTTTCAACAAAATAATCTGTAATTGTCGGACCACTTGCATTATTTTCCAATACTGTTCTTAATACCATACTCTTTGCCACAATCATGGTGAAAACAACAAATTACATTTGAGAAACTAAATTTACATCAAGACTTGCGTAACCGGTCTGAAGTAACACGACCCATCACATTTATTCAAGTTTCGATCAGGACTGACCACTAGATACATGTCTGTGTTTCACTGTACACTGCAGAATACCAAGCGCTATTGGAAAAGCGGAAACGAGCAAGCTCTTTTAAACCTATACTACAACCTTTATATCAAATATATGGGTGGGGAGGGGGGGGGGGGCAAGCGCACAAAACCTAACTCAACTGCTCCGTATCGTCTGTCAAGCCTCGAATGACCTTGATACTTATGCAATCATTATTTATACCTTCATTGAACAGTACTCACTCTAGATTCGCAAAATTCCTGAACTTAAAGACAGGGTTTTCATGCCGGGGGGTCTGGTTCCCAGCATCAAAGAGAACAGGTAGCCAGACAGTAGCAGTGGGCGTGGCTTACTCCAGGTAATCTGGCTACCTATAGGGGTCATACATTACGTGTTCTCGCGCATATTCGAAAGAAATACGCGACCGAACTACTTTAATTTTAGCCCCGCCCCTACTTACGTCAGGTGACCAAGATTAAAGAAACAACTACTCTGATTTTATGACTGAGATTAATTGCGTTTTATGTTTTGATCAAAGCATGTTTTGGTTCCGCATACATCTTATTCCAGTTTGTGCGACTCTTTGATGATGCCGAGCGGTATGTCACACAATATCCCCACGTGTCATATGGTTTATTGGCACGCTTGAAAGGAAAGTTTCGGTCATATTAAATCTTGATAAATTGATTTTATTCATTTCTTTTTAATTGATCTTGTATCATTTCTGTTTTTTTTTTTCATGGCGATCTATCGTACAGAGTCGGGAATTGGAAATGAACTTTGAAAATTTAATTGACATTATGATACTCAAAGTTTACAACGATTAATGGATAGTAAAAATTAAAATGATCTTTGTGCGCCATAAATGCGATTTTCCGAAGAAAAATCTGTAACTTACGCCTAACCTTCAGGTGCGACACAAACCGGTCTGTGCACTTACAGACGATGGCTGGGAGCTTAAAATGTTTAATTTAAGAAGAAGAGGAATTGCGCTACCCCTCGAACGAAAACAAAGGCGCTGAGCAGCTGTGCAGGTACTGCATGGCTAATCTGCGTCTTTGTATATAGGCGAAACATCAGGATTTCTCACAACGCGGCTCATATTACATCTGCTGATCACCTCGGTGTTACTTTAGTTGTATGCGTTCTCATATATGTATTACCAAAGACATTTGAGTCCTAAAGTTTTCATATTGAAACGTTACATACGATCTTCTAAACGTATAATGGGCCTTTTATTATCACAGACATAAAATCAGCATAAAAAGTCCTTTATATTATTTATAATCTTGAAAATAAGGAGATACGCTGAACTTTTGCCAAACATCGTTTTTGATAATGTCGTATTTCAATACTAACTATGTTTGTTATTTTACATTCTTCTTGTAAAAGAAACGAGTTTAATAATATTTCGTTTCTAAATTTGACCGGAGAGCTTTTGCATGTTTTGATTAATTCGGTTATTTTAATTTTGCATTACTTTTATTATTGTATTGTTTCATATTGCACTTTAATTCTTTCAGATATTTATTTTGGTTTTTTAATATAATTATTAAAGATTGCTTCCCTTAATAAATGATACAAGTATCAGCTTTTTTGTAAACAGAAGCAAAAGGTAGTAGCGAAATGATTGCGTTTTATCTTTTGATATACGAAATTGTGAGCTATTAAATCGTTTAGACGAAAACATTTCTCATTTATCATGCAAACTTATTTGTTGTATGTCGTGAAGCATACCTATTTGATGCATGTTTGCGACCTAAGGATCGCCAAGATGATAAAGTCGTTATGCCCTGATGCTAAACCGTTCTGATCAGCAGATGCATGAATGGTATTGATTAAAAAGAAAGAAGAAAAACTATTACAGCATTGTTTGTTTTTTCGTTTGTCGCTTACGTCGTACATTTACTTCGTGTACCCGAACACAAAAGCCGAGAACATGTACACTGCCCTAACGCGTACAAGTGCCTCTTCACGTATAATGCATGCGATCGGAATTCGAGGGCCTGTCACTTAAACCATAAACTTTTCAATAGATTCTCGCAGATATTTTCTTTTCTCTTTTTATCTTTTCTACATCAGGAAAACATGTCCGTGCAATATATACCCCCTTAAAACCACTTTTATATAGTAAAACTGGGGCATGCAGGGTCATACCTGTTTTTCTTATTTTTGCTCCAAAACATAGATTGTGGGTACTCGTTAGAGGCGGTTCCAACTTGTACCCACAATCTATGTTTTGAGCAAAAATAAGAAAAATATCAAAAATTTTCAGTTGAAATTTTCAATTTTTACAGCTGAAAAAATCTCTGTATATTGCATGGACAACGTTTCGTAATGTTGCTCTTAAAACGCCTCACATACTAAGTATGGGTCCGTTAACCACCTGGTTGATTAAAAATATACATGTACGTTCATGTATAATTATTATTATACATGTACGTTCGTATGAATTGTGGCATGCGCGGATCCAGAAATTTTCATGAGAGGGGGTCCAACGAAAATGGTAATTTTTGGTCACAGACGAGTGTGTGTGTGTGTGTGTGTGGGGGGGGGGGGGGGGGGGGGGTCCAAGCCTCAAAAAATCCCGAAATTACCTTTTTTTTTAGGTAAAAATTTCAAAACAATATTCTGATTTTTCTTTCCTCGTTATTTGGCAGATACTGGCGGTTTCACATTTGAGCCGCTGCTTCAGCTGAAAACCAACACTCTGCATATTCGAAACCAAAGACGCAGATCAGCTGCACAGCTAATCAGTGTATTAGTTTTCGCTACATGTTCAGTACAATTCCTCAACTCTCAAAATTCAAACTTGAGTTGCCCGTCTCTAGCCATCTTGGTTTGTGTCGGACCTGGTCGAAAACTCAGATTGTTGGTTTTCTGATATGAATGCTCATTTAAAATTGGGCCAACAAATTTTACCATTTCATACTCCATTTATGGGAAGCAGGTCTATTTTGTTTTGTATTCTCTTGATCCTAGGATGAGAATATGCTAGTGAGAATTGCAGTATTTCTCTGTGAAAAGTAAACGTTCTCATAGAACTTATATGTACTTATTCAAATGCATTCGCAAAATGATCAGTGTATTACTGGCGTTTATGCGTAGGGACTACAACACACGCACACACACACACAGAGACGCGCGCGCGCGTTCGCGCACGCACACGCTATCGGCATGTCCTACATAGCAATATTGTGATCCGTTCTTTTGCATAATTTTGTTGAACTAGCCAAGCTTTACATTATAATAAAGTGGTTGTGAGGGAATATGGGCCCAGCGCACTGGGACCTAAAGAAATAGATTGGCTGTCTGTGCCTTCATCTTTTGGGTAAAAAGTCCCATAAAATAGAAGCAACGTCCAAATATGTCTATGGCTGTTGACCGGGACGTAACAGCAAACCAGTTTTATATGGAATACTTTTACAATGAGTATGAATGTCTCGGAAATGTCCTTTTTTTATGACGAAATATTGCGCACATTTTTATTTTGTTTTGTGAAACAAATGCAAATTATTCTCTTTGATCAAACAGCAGTATTATATTGATATTGTAGCATTAAATTAAAATGATGTGTTTATTTTATATACTTGAACAAAACTCCTCGCGTTTGCGGGATGCTCAAAATTCAGTTGTCCTTCAACAGATTCATTTTTTTTTTTCTCGCTCCCTTTAACATTTTTAAAATTTTAAAATTCTCGTTTTCAAAGTCAACGTACGCGCGATCTTAGGCAAATTGAAAATAATTCTAAACAGCTAAGTAAAACAATGATTTAATTTATTACTTTTTTACAATATAATTTTCTAAGAATTATTTCTTAGATGAAAATCAAATCGATGCATCGTTTTCACATAGTCACATAGTCATAGGAAGCAATCTTGTAAGCGAAATCGAAAATATTTTTACATCGAAACAAAAAAAAAATCTACAAGACGACATATATTTATTGAAATAATATATATATATTTTTTTTTTTACATTATCGTTTTTCTTTTGATATCGATACGTTTTTGACCAGGTATTTGCTCCGCCCACTTGTTAATTGGTCGGTTGTATCACTACGCGCGTATATTCAACCTGTTAACATTTTCAATGCCGAAGCGCGAAATAGCTCACATTAAAAACACATTTTTATAAGGCATGGATTAGCAAAATTGTTCAAATATGTCATTTTAGTGATTCCGAAGGAATAACAATGTTTTAATTCATAATTTGGTGCCTGTGGTAGGTGTAACAGACATTTAAATTTCAAGCCCCCTCGAATCCACCTTTCTACTATATAATGTGGTGAAACAGGGGGACTTAAACATATGAGGCCGGAAACGTAATGATAAAACTGATAAGGATCACAAGTCATAATTGACTGTAATAAACAGCCACAATTCATTTATCATTAGAGAGGTTGAGAAAATAAACTTGTAACGTGTACGTGTACTTGTAGCTTTATTTACCCGTACACGATCGTTTTGAGTGTAAAATCGTTTGAGAAAATCGAACGTGTACGTGTAGATTTCATAAAGTATATACAGTTGAATTTTTTATTGTTTATACATGTGTTGATATATGAAAGTAAATATGGATGATTTATTGTTAGCCGGACTTTTAGACAACGATGATGAGTTAATTTTATTGTCACATGTACGTCGATTCGCCTTTGGTCAGATATACTTCGGCTGCACGTGCAAAACGATTTACTTCGTTTCTGCTTGTACCTACCTGACCTATCGAAGGAAACATATAAAGAAAACTTACAAGTCGCAAATTTATTTCATTCACAGCCTAACTGATTCTCAACGTGTAGCGAGTATTTTGAACTTGTAATAAATGACGAAGTTTGGGGATAAAACTGTTCTACACGTACACGTACACGTTACAAGTTCATTTTCTCAACCTCTCTACTATAGCTGCATAAGACAGGAATAGGAAACAATAATAATCCAAAACATTTTTTGATTCACTTTTTTTATACATTTAATAGTATAGTAAAATCCAGTTTTGTGCATGTTAAAAGAATCACATATTTGTATTTATTTATCATTAAAATGTTAAATTATGATGATTTTCAATGCCTATGCATTTCAAGAATACAAGTTCCTATATTTTTTTCTGTTTTGCTTCTCATAACCTTTATATACTACTGTAGTAAAATCTAGTTTTGTACATGGTAAACAGAATCACCATTTGTATTTATTTATTTAATTATCATTAAATTGTTTAATTATGATCATTTTAATATCCTTCCCTTTCAAGAATATAAGTTCATGTTTCCACTTTAATTTTAATGTCTGACAGACAGAAATCACATTCTTTATTTATTTTTATTTTTATTTATTTATTTATTTATTTATTGAAACAATATTAGTAATTATTTGAAGAAAACCAAGAAATTAATTCTTCATGACAAAACAGTTTTGACTGTCTATTATAACCAATTATGAAGTGTGCCTCCTGTTACATAATAAGAGATAATAAGGCTAGTTGCAGACAGGTAAGACCTGTCAATCATTTTGTGATGTCACAGTAGCCCTCTACTGAAAACCAATCAAAATCACAGAATGGATGTTAACCCTTCAACAGTCAGAGAAAGAATGACACAGGTATACCTGTGAGGCCTTTTATACCCCAGCCCTGTCTTTAAGCGATCTAATCATGCTCAATTCACTGAACATTTACCGTATTTACTAATGCGCAAGAAACGATAATACATCTTCCCCTATAAGACTTGCATTCAAAACCCAAATTACTTCAGTAGACTATAATAAATATATTTATGTTCTCTTTCATTTCATTCAGACGCAACATAAATTATTTATTATCTTAACTTCCTTATTTGGGAAACGAGGTATAACACATCAAACCCTACAATGAATATGACATACGCATATAACCAGTCTAAATTCCACTGAACCATCTAGCATTTCATATACATCATTTATACTCTCAGCGTTATACCTTGATATATAATAGAAAACTCAACAACATATACATGTGTGATGGCGAGCACAGACCGGAGCACGTTATCTTTATTCGACTAAAAAAGAACGGGCATCAAATGTTTTAAGAAAGCAAGCTTGATTCACCTACAATATCTAATATGCCAGTGCCGGCTATTTTCATGCTACAATCACGTGCTCCATTTTCCATCTTTGTTAACATAACTGTCGTAACCTCATGAAGTCAGAAAATCCGTTAATAGATAATTTTTGACCTCAAAATCTTTTGACTCAGAGAATCAGAAAAAATCAGTTAATAGATTATTTTTGACTTCTCAACTCAATACCCACACGTCTCTGCAGCAGAGCCCTATATCTGTGCAGCACAGATACGTACGTAAACACTTACCTCCATTCATTACTAACAGCTCTCAGTTCATCTAACAACACAATGAGCAGTTTTCAAATAAGAAAACCCCAACTTATCACAACCGTATATGCAACCCAACCAACGCCATAAAACACATCTCTGCAGC
Organism: Rugalucina vietnamica; assembly: GCA_964017185.1. NCBI lineage: Eukaryota > Metazoa > Mollusca > Bivalvia > Lucinida > Lucinidae > Rugalucina > Rugalucina vietnamica. Next base: position 6,987,775 of record OZ024879.1, on the reverse strand, counting down.
AGAGCCCTATATCTGTGCAGCACAGATACGAACGTTAACACATAACTACACTGATTACTAGCAGCTCTCAGTTCATCTAACAACACAATACAGTTTTCAAATTAGAAACTCCGACTTATCACAACCGTAAATGCAGCAGCATAAATACATAATGCAGCATAAATACGTGCAGCATAAATTCGTACATTAACGCATAGTGTCCTCGTTTTAATCTAACATTAACTCATAAATGGCCGCATTTTAACAGCTCAGTTAATCTGACACCACAATACTCAGTTTTCAAACCAGAAACCCCAACTACATGTAATCACAGCCTTAAATACAACAACCAACAGCGTAGTACACACGTCTCTGCAGCAGAACCTTACAATTATATCTGCAGCACAGATACTTAAATTAACCAATAACTGCTCTCATTTTTAACAGCCCAGTTCTTTTAACGCCACAATGCACAGTTTCCAAACCAGAAACCCCAACTACATGTAATCATAGCCTTAAATACAACAACCAACAGCGTAGTACACACGTCTCTGCAGCAGAACCTTACAATTATATCTGCAGCACAGATATTTAAATTAACCCATAACTGCTCTCATTTTTAACAGCTCAGTTCTTTTAACACCACAATGCACAGTTTCCAAATCCAAAACTCCAACTATGGCTACATGTGATCCGCCTTAAATGCAACGACCAACGCCATAATACACATGTCTCTGCAGCAGAACCCTATATCTGCAGCACAGATACGTACATTTATCCCATAATTGCCCTCATTTTAACAGCTCAGTTCCTCTTACACCACATAACAGTTTCCAAAGCAGAAACTCCCAACTACATGTAATCGCAAACGACTTTAATGCAATAACCAACGCCATAATACACATGTCTCTGCAGCAGAACATTTATATCTGCAGCACAGATGCGTACATTAACCCCCATAACTGCCCTCATTTGTAACAGCTCAATTCATCTTATACCGAAATGCACAGTTTTCAAAGCAGAAACTCCAACTACATGTAATCACAACCGTAAAAGCAAACAACGAACAATATAATACACACATCTCTGTACAACTCTAAATCGGTGGCACAAATATGCGCATTAATTTGTAACACATACGGGCCCTCTTCTAACGACAATGCACAGTTTTCAAACCAGAAACACATACTAATCACAACCATAACATTTTATACAACCAACTAACGCTATATTCGCATGTAGAATCCTCATGCATGAAATTTCATTGACCCTTAAACTGCTCAAACATGTAGACGTTAAAATAGTCTACAGATCACGTTCATAATTCGACAAAACGATCAGCAAATCTTTTAAATTAGGAAGCTTCAAAACAGATAAATCGTTATGTAAATACTTATCTTTATTTCGCTGTGTGCTGTCACATTTAACTTGTCGGAAATCATAACCTTCAACTGCTCACAAGAGGGGACTGCATAGTTACCCGTTTTCGTAAACCATTGAGACTCATCTCTACAACCTTTCCTGATCTTTGCCTACTTGTACCTTTTCTTTGCTAAACATAAAGAAATAACAGTTAATAATATAAATCCCTCAAGGATACGAAGAAAACCTTCATAAACACAGAAAATATGACGTATTTACAAAAAAGATTTTTACATTTTACTGCTAATTTTAACATGCAACGCTTTCCAAGGTGCCTGAATGCATCGGTACTGATGACATATACACATGTACCTGTTTGTGCTATAATGGCATATCCTTATTACCATGTATCTATGAGTCGGGCTGTACTAGCTTCAGCATTACTTACTAGCTTCAGCATCACTTACAACAAAAACACAGGTGCAATTGTTTACCCTTTAAATCCGATTTATCTGTAATAGTATAAAGAATATTAAAGGCAACTTATATATCCATGTATGACTTATTCTCATAAGGCAAGCCAACTGAACGTTCATATCAATTCCCAAGAAAAAACATTAAAAACGTTCGAAATAATTCGAATCAAATATACAAACAACTATTTATACTTTAACGCCCGTGCATTTACTCTGTCGTCACCATTCTCTCTTCGGTCACGAATTCCACCTCCAGTGCCAACTCCATAGTTCTGCCATCATGGTAACCAAGTGTTCACACGAAGGAAGTACTACTTGACTAAGTTCTACTATACCACCTGTGACGAATTTATTTCATAAAGAATTATAAACAAAAACGACAACTTCAATTACATTTTGATCACTAAATAGTGAACTTATTAAACAATTTGTCCATTCACAATGAAATCGGCGTATGTGTATTCGAGTAAAAGCCGACAAGCAGAAATCCACTTACAAATCAATTACCAAAATAAGAAAAATGTCTCTGAAAACATAACTGTAAACCAGCGCAATAATTGACTTAAAATGAATTGGTACTACAACATGTAAGCGAAACGCAAAAAATAAAATACTCATTCCGTTTCCGCTGAGACCCAGATTCCCTTGCTGACTGTCAAGTTTTCCACATCGTCGGCGAAAAAGGCAAGCGCACAAAACCTAACTCAACTGCTCCGTATCGTCTGTCAAGCCTCGAATGACCTTGATACTTATGCAATCATTATTTATACCTTCATTGAACAGTACTCACTCTAGATTCGCGAAATTCCTGAACTTAAGCGATCTAATCATGCTCAATTCACTGAACATTTACCGTATTTACTAATGCGCAAGAAACGATAATACATCTTCCCCTATAAGACTTGCATTCAAAACCCAAATTACTTCAGTAGACTATAATAAATATATTTATTGTGGAAGTAATAATTTTATGACCGACAAGTAGGACAAATTCTTCATGCCAATTTTCTTCTGCATGCATATTTATTTATTTATTTATTTATTTATTTATTTATTTATTTATTTATTTATAGAGGATCTTACACTAGTGGTCATTTCATATGAAATTTATTAAACGAGCCTTCGGCGAGTTTAATAAATTTCATATGAAATGACCTCGAGTGTAAGATTCGTTTTATCATATGACTTTTAAAATAGGATTTTTCGCCTTCGAAGTGGACATATTTTCAATGAGAATTTACATTGTTGTTACGGACGTCGTCAATGACGTTGCTTATTCTCGCAAAAGTGTTAATACACGTGTGGTCATACGATTTTTATAAAGCAATGGCTTAAGGTAAAGAACCATTATATTGCTGATCCATAGATTTTTTTCATTTTTTGATATTTTAGAGAAAATATTTATATCTATCGATTCGTGTAATAAAAAAACATGGTTACCAGGTTGGTTTTCCTGCAAATCGCTCCCCTAAAATGGCTAAAAATGCATTTATTTGTATGTGACGTAATAGGAAAGTAATAAAATCGCGTAGCTTTTTGCACATGAGCGCCGTTTACAAGAAAACTAATCCATAGTCTCGTTTTATATTGTGAGTCAAAAAGTAAAATAAAAGTCCTTGACTACCAGGTTGGTTTCGGCGGTATTTGTCAACGCATGAAGATAGGTAAGCTAAAAAAATTAATTTTACGTAAGTGACGTTGACTTCATGAAAATGGCGCCTTTAGACTTTTCGGACGTGTTTCATAAACGTTCGGCATTTGGTTAATTGAAATGGGCTTTAGGTGGCGAATTTTAAATCATTGACGTGTGCTTGTATCTGACTGATTTTCAACTCGAATGACCTTTCAGTCATATCACGAACGGTGAATGGTTAAAATCCGGCCTAAGTTCAACAGTATGTATAGCGGTACTGTCCAAAATCTTTGACCCTAAATTTCAATCAAATGTGTTTGTTTGTTTGAATTGACGCTTAACGTCCCAGTCAACAGCTATGGTCATGCCGGGACGTTGCCTCCATTTTACTGGACTTTTACCCAAAATTAGGATGTCAAAATTAGGGCTTAAAATATAACCACCCAACTAAGCCAATAATGCGTATATGTATTTGCGGTTTGACTTGAAACCACTTTAATTTCCTGGTCAGGCTCAGACCTGATTGGTTAACCAGTAATCAGATGGCCTTCAATACAACTTATTCAATTGTTCAACAAATATATCATTTCATCAAACGCGCAAGGCATGCGATGTAAGGTCTGTCTTTCTTTTAGTATAAATCATTGCTTGTAAAGTATATAATGTGTCTGTTTTTGTATTATTATTTTCCTTGCGTGACTTATTACAATCGAGGGTGGGACAGACAAAATCATTTTAAAAGTGTCTCGCTTTTCTGTATTTGCGGTTTGACTTGAAACCACTTTAATTTCCTGGTCAGGCTCAAACCTGAGCGGTTAACCAGTAATCAGATGGCCTTCAATCCAACTTATTCAATTGTTCAACAAATATATCATTTCATCAAACGCGCAAGGCATGCGATGTAAGGTCTGTCTTTCTTTTAGTATAAACCATTGCTTGTAAAGTATATAATGTGTCTGTTTTTGTATTATTATTTTCCTTGCGTGACTTATTACAATCGAGGGTGGGAGAGAAAAAATCATTTTAAAAGTGTCTCGCTCTTCTGTACCTTTAAACTTATATGCGAGCCGCTGCACCAGAAAACAAACAATCTGCAGTAACTGCACAGCTGATCAGCACCATTGTTTTCGTTACTCGGATATTGCAATTTCTCTTCTACTTAATTTATAAAATTTAAAGCTTCTATCCTGCTTCTGTAGCTGTACAGTCTGGATTGTGTCGGACCTGGCCCCGAGGTTATAAAACTTTTTTCATGCTCAGCTCAGCTGAGACTAAAATTCATCCTACTAATAAATGTTAAAATGCCAACAATTGTTGGCAAAATGTTAAAATGACAACAATTGTTGGCATTTTAACATTTATAAGCAGGATAAAGTAATAGTTTTTGAGTTTTGAACCTGAATTTTCCACCCATTTTGACTATCAAAACATTTATGAGCAGTTGAAATTTCATGCTTAGCCGAGCTGAGCTTGAAGAATAGTTTTATAACCTCGGGCCCAGGTCGGAAATCCCGATTGTTGGCTTTCTCATTCAGAGGCTCATTCCAAAGCTCAAGTTCCTTCCACGAGGCTTGAAAGCGCGATCGCATAAGCCATTAAAACACCACAAATAAATAAATAAATAAATAAATAAATAAATAAATAAATTAATAGATAAAATTTAATAAAAATAGATAAATTATCAGGCGAATGAACGATAATAACTTCAACGGATGAGGCTTTGGCGGGTTCGGTCCTCGAGTCCCGCACATCACCTTCCACACATTACGAAAACATGCCCATGCAATATACAGATTTTTCCAAAGTTGTAAAAATTGAAAATTTTCAGTTGAAAAATTTTGATATTTTTCTTATTTTTGCCCAAAACATAGATTGTGGGTACACGTTAGAACCCACAATCTATGTTTTGAACCAAAAATAAGAAAAATAAGTATACCCCTGCATACACCAGTTTTACTATATAAAAGTGGGGTTTAATGGGGTATTCATTTCACGGACATATTTTCCTGAGTGATGATAAAGCCGTCCGAAATGCCGATGGGTGTACGAAATCACGTACACTGGCTTTCTGGAAATTCTATAAATTCATTTTTTGTCATTATGTCAACAACCGAAAGCACACGCTGGTAATCTAAAACAGGCCTAAAGAAATATGCATAAAATTGGAAACGGCATTCGACTATCGTCGTCATCATTTTCTAGAACTTCTTTTCTCTCCATTACATAATGTGTCTGTTCGTAAAATAAACTTCAAAAGCAATCCGTTTCTTTGCTTCCGTCGATCTTTACTGTGTGTTCGGATCGCACACCTACAGCCGACGCTATCTTGAAAACGACGTCATTGGCGCGACGTTATAGCATTTCGTCCTTCGCGACGCACGGACCTTTAAGCGCCACGGTTTTTGTGGTTCTTTACTTAATAATATTAATTCAGAGACAGTATAATTTTATTTCCGGAGAATTAAACAGTTTCTGTATATACCATAGAGACTCAGAGAGTTTGCAAAAGTGGGTGGATTTTTCCCTATACGTGTACTTCATGTTGTATTTTTACTATTTGCTAGTAACTGATAAGCCGTAAGTCCTATAGGTGTATAAATCGTATAGAAAGTTAGGTATCAAATTTTACTGTTTACAGCTTTTTGATAGAAAATTACCAGACGTGGCTAAAATGAAGGGGAAAACTGCATTATCATTCATAGTAATTAATCTATTTTGACCAAACATGATAAATAGAGGATCTTACACGAGTGGTCATTTCATATGAAATTTATTAAACGAGCCTTCGGCGAGTTTAATAAATTTCATCTGAAATGACCACGAGTGTAAGATTCGTTTTATCATATGACTTTTAAAATAGGATTTTTCGCCTTCGAAGTGGACATATTTTCAATGAAAATTTACATTGTTGTGTATACGGACGTCGTCAATGACTTTGCGTATTCCCGCAAAAGTGTTAATACACGTGTGGTCATACGATTTTTATGAGATGACGTTATCCACTGAAAAAAGCGACGTCATATGATAAAACATCTTATTATATACCCAAGAAATTGTCCCGTTCACTTTGCATTGCTGAAAAAATTGAATGTTTATAGGTTATTGAATGAATATCGTAAAATATTCGGAACGAGTTCATATGGCGAGGACGCACGAGCTTGCGAGTGCGTCTCCGCCATATGAACGAGTTCCGAATATTTTACGATATTCATTCAATAACCTTTTTATTATATACCCTTTAATAAGCAATGGATGGATTTCAAATGCTTATTCCTGACATCCCCAAGCCTGTTCGACCTTTAATTTGGACACAATTTATGTAAAAAGAATCGTTTCTAACGACAGATCACCATATTACTACACATGCAAAGCTCCGCCTTTCGCGGGAAATGTTAACCAACGTCAACGCGAGAAACGTTACGTTGCATCGAAATTGATGACGTCGACGTGAACTTTGGACAATGCTGCGGTCGAAAATTTAATGAAACTGTTGGAAAAATGGAGTGCCAAAGCTGTATTTTTGTTCAAAATTACAGGTATTTGTTTTTTACATGAAGTTTTGTGTACTTTATTGTGCGACGCATTCTGTAAGTTTTCTAGTTTCGTCATTTGTTCAGTTAAAGTGTAAAGCAAAATGGCTGCCAGATATTTTTTCAATGGCGACCATCAGGCGAAAGTAGTCCCACCGGGAACGCCCTTCCTTGGACCCGTGCAATATGACAGAACGTTCCTTGGACCCGTGCAATATGACAGAAGTTTCCATGGAAAACATTCTAAACTATTGATTCTAACACATCTCGCCTATATAGCCAATGGTAAAAACGTGTTATATTGTGCAACAATTTCAATGGGCGAATAAGCGTGACATTACTTTGCGGCATTTGTGACGTCAGCTATCCCACAAAGCAGCGTTAGACGGTGAAACGTCGTTTTAGCGCACAACAAACGTAATAAGTGTGTGTAAATACCAGCATTACAGTCAAATATTTGGCGGGATATCTGCAATGCAATGGCGGAAAGCTGAACGATATCGACGGTTTCAGCAACATGTATTCCGTTTATTGTGTGTTAGAATCGAAATAGATCAGCTCAAGTGCGTGAATTGTTGAGTAATAATTCACTGTTTGTCGGTCAGTTGTAAGAAGATAAATCACTCGCGCTACGCGCTCGTGATTTGATCTTCTTTACAACTGACCTCAGCCAAACAGTGAATTATTACTCAATAATAATGAATTCACGCACTTGAGCTGATCTATTTCTTAAATATGGAAAAACATTCAATTTTTTCAGCAATGAAAAGTGAACGGGACAATTTCTTGGGCATATAATAATTGTCCATATTCAATAGTTGTGCCCCCTTGTCCTTTAATAACGTTAAACCTATTTTTTACATGAATTGGGACTTTTCTGTTTGTATGTGGCAGTATAGCTTACGGGACGCTTACGTTCTGACTTGCTCAAAATGTGTTCCCCTAGCCGTTCGTCCATTATTTTATGTAAAGACGATGAGCTTTATGGTTAAGTCATGAATAAATTTATATTATGTTATGTTATGTTATCCATCATACAGATTCATCATTAATCATGATCACATAGAGTCTTTAATAGATGTGATTTGATCAGAGGTCTGAATTAAGTTGAAGCTTGTCAAACTAACCTGATCAAAGGTGTGAACAATTTTGTTTCATAACAAACTTCCTCTGGCAATTTTGTTGTATATTCCATCTATTTGACACAAGTATAGGTAATAAAACATTAAAATAAACAACTGAGTCATTCATCATTCATTTTAATGTTGCTGAAGCTGGGGTTTTTAAGGGCAAGGTATAATTGGTGGGGGATATCGTTTTGCATCCCCCATCCTTGTGTCCGGCCGCGCCTTAATGTAAAGAACAGATTTTCACTGCTATAGTAATACTCGGTAACAGGCCACAGCTTATTGCGGTGTGCCAACAGTGGCGGGATTTTCCAAAATACTCTATTGCGCGCGCATTAGGTAAGCGTCTGTTTGTAACGACAGTTCTGATTGGATAAAATCGATATATAAAGCACACACCTTATTTCGAATAATGAATTAGAATATATACCCAAATTATTTAGGGTATACACCCTAACTAATTAGGGTGTATACCCTAATTCAAAAATCGAATTAGGGTATACACCATAATTCGAATTTTGAATTAAGGTATACACCCAAATTAATTTGGGTCTATACCATAATTCACTTTTTTCTTCTGAATTATAGCCTTGACCATACTGAGGCGCACCAAGAGGGTCAAAAGTTTAAGTTGGGTTTATACCTAAATTATTTATGGTATAGACCCAAATTAATTTTGGTATATGCCATAATTCAAAGTTCGAATTATGGTGTATACCCAAATTAATTAAGGTATATACCCTAAATCGATTTTTGAATTAGGGTATACACCCTAATTAATTAGGGTGTATTGCAACGGGACCACCTGGTCGAGTGTATACTCTCTTTATATCGTTTTCAGGATAGGTGACCAGTCACGATTGAATTCACTAGGAATTCTATGTGGATCCGACCTGGGCTGATAGCTCTGCTATTTGGGAGTGATATAACACCGAGCCATTCTTCGGTTTTCTTAATTTATCCCATATTTCCCTTAACAAGTAGATGGTTGAATCATGAAGACATGTAGCAAATAAAATTAACGATTGACGTGTTATGGATACACCGTGAACTTTACTTTACACATAATAACCTTATTACATAGAAATTTATTCTTAGATGTACAATTACACATATAGTTTCAGTCATATAGTTAATGAATCAAATTGACTTGATACTTGAGTGTAGTTGCAAAATATGTCAAGAAAGTTGTATAACTTAGTCTATGACTCCTTAGCTTATGGGCTTAACCTTGTCAATTGCAACTATACAACTCAGCGTCATACTAAATGATTCAGTAAAAACTACAATTCTTAATAATGAGTAATAATTCAAGACTATGCTTCAGAATACAGATAGGTCTACTTCCAATACAATTAAACTCTCGAGAATATTCGTATGGAATTGACTTAACTTTACACTCAATATTTTAAAGGATAACAGTAACCAAATTCTTATGTTCAGTATTATAATGCCGAAGTAGGGAAAATCACCACTATCCAACCAACTCAGTCTAACGTCATCACTGAGTCCATTCTGGCACGTAAGACTCCCAACACAACAGTCTGTTGGCATACTGTCTTTATCTGCCAAGGTGGATGTCCCAAACGTAGGCTGAATAGGGAACGCTAAATTGTCTATATAAAAAGACACCTAACTAACAACAGGCAACGCCAACCAACATTCATACAGCCAGGCGCATACCAAGGCGCGCCTGGGTTATCTCCTAGGTTGGCGTCTAGTTAACGTAGTCAATGTTGCATTGTTCTTCAACATGCGTAAGAGCATTATTTCTAACAAAGATCAATCAATTAATACTTTAAACATATACGTGAGATGCAACATAATAATAAATCAAGTCTTAGTTTTGTTGTCTTAGTTTTCGTATTAAAACGGAGAATTATCCAAGCTAGGCTAAGCTAAATTCATCTAATTAATGCATCAGACTCATAACACAGAAATCTTAATTGTGTTTACAGTTCGTAGAGCTCTAATACTATTGACAGTTTGCAAATCATTATCAACACGCTTTAGATAAGCGAACAACACTATAACAAACCAAACTGTCAATGCGTTTATGCTACGCCAGGGTCTACGCCAGAGTCTACGCCAGAGTCTACGCCTTACTTGGCTGATCAAGGCGTGTAGCGTGGCGCAACCGTTTTGAACACTTAGCATGGCAAATAATCTAAAAATATATTATTATGATAAGAAATAATCATTAGTAAACATGTGCCAAGTTCGCCTAAGAATTATTTATTTGTACGGTAACTATCAAAGGGTGTAAAGTTTCCAACCCGGGACCCACCCAAAATGAGAGAGCATCCATGCACCAAGATCGGCATCTTTGTTGACACAATCTGCCTACAAACTCGTAAGTTTGTGCACCAAGGCGTATCAACAACGATCCAGGCGCAGACGCCTCAGCATTTCAGGTGGAGACCCTGCAGCGTGAGTTGCCAGCCAATTCGCAACTGCCGTACTGCGCCTAGGATTTCCTTTTTATACCCACGACCAAACAAGTGCCTCGCGCTGTGACGTCAGAAATGCTGTCGTCAAAATAACGTTCGGAACACTCGGATATCTACGTTCAACACGACTAAAATGCGGCGAATGACAGCTTAGAAATCGAGTTTTGGAACGGGAATCGATGAAAAATACAGCCACAATAAATGATTTAGCAGAATAAGAACGGTATGCTTAGATTATTTAGAGTATGCTTGATTTATTCTAACCGTCAATAACCGATGTCATCGCGTATTTACTCGGGAAAACCGATGCGAAGTTGGCACATATTTGGTTCGGCCCTGGTTCGTTTCAGGTTCCACTTTGATACTCGTAAACAAATAAAAATACAAAAGCTTCTAAACTAACGGTGTATCCATAAGAATTACAGAAAATAGCCAGTGCCGTTACAACAGCCCCCTCCCTTAAAATGACATGGTCCCCATGAAGAACGTAATGCAAGTATAAAGCTTGGAAAGTTGGATAAAAATAATTCATTAGATACGAAATGAATCAATATTTAAAGGAGGCTACTGGCGATTATGCTGTAACTTTAACACTACTTAATTAATGTTATATATTAACTCTGAGACACCAAACAATATTTGAAGCTAAATTATGCTTTAACAGTTGTCTGTAGAATATCAATTTATTAGATTTCAGTAAAAATCAAAACTGAGCCACGCGATAAACATTTACAACGTCACTCAGAATTTGGACCCAAAGGAACCCCTATACTACTATCGACAAAAAGTGCATGTCTTGTCCAGGGATGAACGTCGATGCTGGTTAATCGAAATTCATACAAGAATCATGGCATGCAAATTAACAAATGTGTCTCATAGTTGGAGTCCTAGTTATAGTACTGATTGATACACGTCTGTACAATAATTTACAAACTTTGCTCATTGATACAGTGTAAACAGTACATTGGCTGAATTTCATTTTAGTCAACAATGACACATACTAGTTTATGGGTTGCCAACATATCAGAATCCATAGGAAACAAATTATTTGATATGTCACATGTAAATGACTGAATTGCACTCCTTAAGTGTTATACAATGGCAACAAGATCTATATACAGCCAGTTACTCAAAACATAATTTTGAAAATTTTTACACTCTCACATGTACACTTTAATATGTATCATTTACTTAAAACACTCACACTTCTGTTTACAGTTGGTTATAACATTAACAAGAATGAAATAAGTTGTTTAGATCGTCTGACCATACATTTTTACAAAACGTAATTCCCTTGATACAATGTACTTCCATTTGGATTGCTTCAAAAGCACTACACAACTATTCTAAGTTGGAAAAAGAGATGTGAAAATATTCTTGAAAGGTCAAAGTGTATAAGCACAACACATTTACTACTATAACATTTACATTTGAAGATTCAAAATTGATTCTGACTTTATAAGAAGTTACATCACTTTTACCTTGTAAATTCTCCATTTAAATGTTCAATAGTCACAACAACACATATGTTATGTATTACCTTTCATACTCATATTAGTATAATAACTATTAATAATTTTATTGCCCGATGAAGAAAACAAAACACATTGTAATGATTTATCTTAGAAAGAATACTTCAGTATAATATTTTTTAAATACATGTAACATTTACGTCTGCACAATGTGTCATATACAAAGTAATTTGATAAGTAACATTCTTAACTAATCTTAAACTAATTCCAGAGTCTTCTAGTGTTGTTTCTTCACTGTAGGATGCTTCGCGTATTAATGTCTATTTTATATGTTCATCACGTTTCCGAGTTCTGTTCCATATTCCTCTCCTAAAGTGTCCATTTTAATTCACTGAATTTATATTAAAGTTTGTTTATAATGCGTGGTATTTCACGTAAATTAATATAAAATACACATTCGATTTATTAATGCGCGATAACGCGTGTCTTTCAGATGTCGTCTTCAACGTAAGTGTCCCCATCCGGTCGTCTTAGCCCATATATGGATATGAACTACCAGCAAGTCATCTAGTTCATATATGAATATGAACACCAAGCGTCTTTTAGTTTGTCTATAGAAAACAAACAACAACAGCCTCAGTTGTTAGGCTACGGTCAACATAGGATCCTTTATAAATCTGTTTTAATTTTCAGATCAATTTTCACAAACTTGTGAAACTCTTTGCCCAGTAATATTTATATATTCATTTTCCATTTCAGGTGTTATCTCCGGCATCAAACATTTTCAAAATCGTCATAAGTGTATGGATGATAACCAGACCTTGTAATTATTCACCTTGTGTTTTCTGCATACGCAACAGCTTGATTCGATGCACATATCTGCGTCAGGAAGTGCACATATATCTACTACGAGATATCATCATTAATTGTCATTCTATATGTTCCATATGTACATGTATGTCTTTAGACTCATGGTCCACTTAGTCACCAGTGGACAGACCATATACACATTCTTTATGTTCAGTAATAAAAGCTCAGTGAACATCTGATATTTGCTATCTTGCAGGATTTAACTTCTTTATTGCTGTGTTTTACATTTCCCCTGGGTATCAAACTCCGAGGTATCATTTAGCATAAACTAAACAACGAATATTCGTCTACTTACTGTATTAATTAGTAAGTAAAAGACAGCATTCACTTTATATAATATGTCCCGTTGTATGGGCAATGGGCAGCATATCACTATATCCGTTTTGGTTTAATGCAGCATTTGTGCTTTATATTTTCTTTTTAACCCCCTTCCAGGTTATCAATGTTGGGTATACTCCAACGAAAATCATGGTACATTTATGTGCATGTAACATTACCGTAATTTCGTCAAATTCGGTATAAGCAACAGTTACATTTAGCGTAACTGGATTAGGAGGACAGCTGGCATGAGAAATAAGTATTCATGGTCATCGTTAATCCATCATTCATATATCTTCGAAGCGCTTCTCTTGTATGTGGTTATTATTATTCTGTCCTTTGTAATCCATTCATGCCAGCAATTTTTGAGTTCTTAACTCAAATGTGCCACCGTAGACCGAATCTAATCTTCATCTCTCTTAACTCGGATGTTACAAACGGTTTGAGACAGAGTCCTCCTTCTGCCTCAAACAAATACTTCCTGTGTAATAACTTAACACCTTTTTGAACCACCACAGGAAGACGTAGATTGGCCAAATCCACGATTGGGCTGACTAATATTTAAACAAGATCTACAAATACTTTCACAACACCGACGATCGTCTTGAAGGGTATCAGGGTTTGGATTGTCTGAGCATTCAGTCTCGCCATCGTCATGGCGAGCATCCACTTCCTTAGTCACGCCAGCATGATCAACATCTACCTCTGGGGAAATTTCCCCAGTCTCAAATAAACACCCAAACAGTGAATCATCTTCAAGGCGTTCTATCCAATCTTCCATTTCGTAATAAGCTGCCCTTACGCAGCAACAACAATGTACTGAACGACAAAAGAATTTAGTGAGCCTTGCCTCCGCCCCAACACACACAGAGCGAGTCGATGCATGTGCGGAGTGAGGAACCCCATGACAGGATATTCCATGTGACTCTTTTTCAGAGGACACCTCAGCTGCTCAGTCCGAAATAAGAGGTAGAATGCGCATTTCCACCAATAATATAGTCGCCAGTTAAAGGGGGACCCCTTTTACCCAGGATTCTTATCCGGGTCAATATTTGCACTATCAACGTGCTTCTGAATGGTACCATAAAAAGACGTGCCCTCACGATCATCCCCGTCAGGGTATGTATCCCGAGAGTCACCCCTAATGCAGAGCAAGGCGATATTATCACCCCTTACTTTCTTGGTTGTAACAGCTTTCTGTTCAACATCATTCCACCCTGCATTTAAAGTCAGCATAAAACTCCGGAGTATACCTTTATTCTCATATATATCACAATAACCACACAAATCCTTATTATATATAAATGGTCTACGGTGCACTGAATCTACTTTGTTGAACACTTTCCTGATCAGTGAACAATTCCCACAATGGTCGCAATTAGCAGACGCGATAAACCTCCATTTTTGTAGATTCGTTAATTTAAAACTGGGTTCACCTACCTGCACGGTGAACAACGTTAGGAAGGGTCACATATTACAGGCGTAATAATCTTCATTTTGCCTTTATCATATAAGCACATGTACCATATTTTAACTAACCACAGTTTCTGTAGATAGTCAACAAATGTTTGCGTCCAGGCTTTAACGCTTTCATCTTCATTTTTCATAAGATGATTTTACATTTACTTTGAGTCACGGCAACTACGTTGCTCTGACAGGTTGGTTGGATTCCTTTTGTATGAATGCTAGCTGTATCAATCATCGAAAGCAGGGGTTTCTTACCCGCGAGTGGTAAGCATATCTACCCTAGTTGTCATGCAAGCATGGACAACAGTTCATCAATCACGGCCATCACAGGGTCAAGGACCACTCCAGAGGTAAGTACCATTACGAACGTCGGGAGTCAAAGGCGTCAACATTTTCAGTTGCTCTCGGCAGCCCTTGAAAGCCTATACTCATTCTCAACAAGCAATACATTTAGGAATCCAGTATTTGCTGCTCTTGTTTCGTCCAAAATATGCATACCTTCTGCACTTCATATGCCATAATTGCAACGATGCCGCAATGGAGTTAACTTTCAACTTGCTCATCTCACAAGTGCATACCGTATTCCTGACTTATAGGCATACATCAATGTTTAAGCAATTAACAATCTTCATTCGAAGATTGTCAGCTTTGAAAAGTATCCACTTGATGACATCTCAATACTTCTGATTATTCTGTAGTATACATCGACTACGACATTTTTATAACACGATGACATCATGTTATAGTTTTTCTTGTTACTTGATACATGTAAAAGATTTGTTTATCATAGCATAAACTATTGACTGTTACATGTAGTTCGCTCCCACAACAACACTGATCAAACACCAGGATTTAATAACTTTCAAAGAGGCAACATCAGTTGGTACAAGACCCAATCAACAGGCTAACAACCAGAGTCCTGCTATATTTTAGCCATAGTACCCTTTATATGCCGATCAGAACGCTATAAAATTAAATCATTCTTGTTTAAATATTGTATCCATCCCACTTCTGACACCAAATTGCACCGGGACCACCTGGTCGAGTGTATACTCTCTTTATATCGTTTTCAGGATAGGTGACCAGTCACAATTGAATTCACTAGAGGAATTCTATGTGGATCCGACCTGGGCTGATAGCTCTGCTATTTGGGAGTGAAATAACACCGAGCCATTCTTCGGTTTTCTTAATTTATTCCATATTTCCCTTAACAAGTAGATGGTTGAATCATGAAGACATGTAGCAAATAAAATTAACGATTGACGTGTTATGGATACACCGTGAACTTTACTTTACACATAATAACCTTATTACATAGAAATTTATTCTTAGATGTACAATTACACATATAGTTTCAGTCATATAGTTAATGAATCAAATTGACTTGATACTTGAGTGTAGTTGCAAAATATGTCAAGAAAGTTGTATAACTTAGTCTATGACTCCTTAGCTTATGGGCTTAACCTTGTCAATTGCAACTATACAACTCAGCGTCATACTAAATGATTCAGTAAAAACTACAATTCTTAATAATGAGTAATAATTCAAGACTATGCTTCAGAATACAGATAGGTCTACTTCCAATACAATTAAACTCTCGAGAATATTCGTATGGAATTGACTTAACTTTACACTCAATATTTTAAAGGATAACAGTAACCAAATTCTTATGTTCAGTATTATAATGCCGAAGTAGGGAAAATCACCACTATCCAACCAACTCAGTCTAACGTCATCACTGAGTCCATTCTGGCACGTAAGACTCCCAACACAACAGTCTGTTGGCATACTGTCTTTATCTGCCAAGGTGGATGTCCCAAACGTAGGCTGAATAGGGAACGCTAAATTGTCTATATAAAAAGACACCTAACTGACAACAGGCAACGCCAACCAACATTCATACAGCCAGGCGCATACCAAGGCGCGCCTGGGTTATCTCCTAGGTTGGCGTCTAGTTAACGTAGTCAATGTTGCATTGTTCTTCAACATGCGTAAGAGCATTATTTCTAACAAAGATCAATCAATTAATACTTTAAACATATACGTGAGATGCAACATAATAATAAATCAAGTCTTAGTTTTGTTGTCTTAGTTTTCGTATTAAAACGGAGAATTATCCAAGCTAGGCTAAGCTAAATTCATCTAATTAATGCATCAGACTCATAACACAGAAATCTTAATTGTGTTTACAGTTCGTAGAGCTCTAATACTATTGACAGTTTGCAAATCATTATCAACACGCTTTAGATAAGCGAACAACACTATAACAAACCAAACTGTCAATGCGTTTATGCTACGCCAGGGTCTACGCCAGGGTCTACGCCAGAGTCTACGCCAGAGTCTACGCCTTACTTGGCTGATCAAGGCGTGTAGCGTGGCGCAACCGTTTTGAACACTTAGCATGGCAAATAATCTAAAAATATATTATTATGATAAGAAATAATCATTAGTAAACATGTGCCAAGTTCGCCTAAGAATTATTTATTTGTACGGTAACTATCAAAGGGTGTAAAGTTTCCAACCCGGGACCCACCCAAAATGAGAGAGCATCCATGCACCAAGATCGGCATCTTTGTTGACACAATCTGCCTACAAACTCGTAAGTTTGTGCACCAAGGCGTATCAACAACGATCCAGGCGCAGACGCCTCAGCATTTCAGGTGGAGACCCTGCAGCGTGAGTTGCCAGCCAATTCGCAACTGCCGTACTGCGCCTAGGATTTCCTTTAAAATATACCCACGACCAAACAAGTGCCTCGCGCTGTGACGTCAGAAATGCTGTCGTCAAAATAACGTTCGGAACACTCGGATATCTACGTTCAACACGACTAAAATGCGGCGAATGACAGCTTAGAAATCGAGTTTTGGAACGGGAATCGATGAAAAATACAGCCACAATAAATGATTTAGCAGAATAAGAACGGTATGCTTAGATTATTTAGAGTATGCTTGATTTATTCTAACCGTCAATAACCGATGTCATCGCGTATTTACTCGGGAAAACCGATGCGAAGTTGGCACATATTTGGTTCGGCCCTGGTTCGTTTCAGGTTCCACTTTGATACTCGTAAACAAATAAAAATACAAAAGCTTCTAAACTAACGGTGTATCCATAAGAATTACAGAAAATAGCCAGTGCCGTTACAGTATACCCTAAATAATTTGGGTATATACCCTAATTCCGCTTTATGGTCCAACACCAGTAAAAAATCTCCCATAGGCCGCAATGCAAATTCCCTCACTTTGTGACACTCCCAGCTAGTACCCAACATTGCACGACCAAAAGGTCTTCTCTAACTTGATAGCCCAGCCACACCCCTATCCAAAGGTGCCACTACCGAGGGGGGCTGACCATCTCGATTTTCCGGTATTCCATTTTGCAATATACCTATGGGTGGATTTTACACTCTAGAATGGTCCGCATTTTAGAGGGGGTAGTGTACAAACAGAAGCCTCCGATGAGATATAGTCCGTTTTGGCATGGGGGTTTGTGCACTAACACGTCGTATTACGACGATACTTTGTAGTAAATGCGAGATCTTACACAGAATGTAGGAAATGTCCTCACTATTCAGCATCAAACATGTGTGGATGAAATCCTTAAATGCACTATTTTCGTGGGGTACGGCGGAGTGATATTTTTTACCGGTGTTCCACCTTATGAGCCTTTCGGTACACCATATTCTTTGGTGATTTACAGGTTTACAGGTTTACCTGTTTGTAATCAGTGATCTTATAATACAAGTGATTGGACTCTAGCCCTATTTTATAGTATATGCTTGACTTGTAAATATACTGTCCCTGTTGTAATATACCTGTGGTAAAGAATATTAATATGGGGATATTAGTATAGGCCATATCAGCATAATAGTACATATCGGGCAATATAGGTAAACTTTTTGCATTGCTCATTATCATGTCAAAAGATTACTGTTGGTCCTGTGTTCCGTTAATAGGTATAATTCCATTAGGAAGAGGTCATATTGGTTCCTTGTTCCGTTAACAGGCAAGTGAGGTTAAGGCAGTCACGAGGGTGGGACAATAAACAATGCAAGGATTATAAACGGTTCACATGGAGAGGACAATAAACATTGCAAGTACATCAGCTGTGTTGGTAATTTGTAAATAAAGGACTGTTATGTGGCAGAATACCTGACTATTAAAGGCTATAGTAGACTTTAAATTATTGTTTTAAAAGGATTAATTGAGCCGCGTCATGAGAAAACCGGAATTTGCCCATGCGAAAACAAAGGCGCAGTAACTGCAAAGCTGATCAGCGCCTTTGTTTTCGCTACTCGCCTAGTACAATTTCTCGTCTACTTAAATCCGAAATTTCAAGCTTCTAGTCTTTTTTCTGTGACTGTACAGGTCGGTTTGTGTCGGACGTGTTCGGAAACCACGTTGGTTTTTCCACGAGGTGGCTCAATTGTTAGTGTATATACAGACTTGAGCAAGAGCTAATCAGACTAATGTGCTACTTGCTTGAGTGATTCAGGAGCAAGCTCACCTACTTCCTGCTAATGAGGTTAAGGCAGTCACGAGGGTGGGACAATAAACAATGCAAGGATTATAAACGGTTCACATGGAGAGGACAATAAACATTGCAAGTACATCAGCTGTGTTGGTAATTTGTAAATAAAGGACTGTTATGTGGCAGAATACCTGACTATTAAAGGCTATAGTAGACTTTAAATTATTGTTTTAAAAGGATTAATTGAGCCGCGTCATGAGAAAACCGGAATTTGCCCATGCGAAAACAAAGGCGCAGTAACTGCAAAGCTGATCAGCGCCTTTGTTTTCGCTACTCGCCTAGTACAATTTCTCGTCTACTTAAATCCGAAATTTCAAGCTTCTAGTCTTTTTTCTGTGACTGTACAGGTCGGTTTGTGTCGGACGTGTTCGGAAACCACGTTGGTTTTTCCACGAGGTGGCTCAATTGTTAGTGTATATACAGACTTGAGCAAGAGCTAATCAGACTAATGTGCTACTTGCTTGAGTGATTCAGGAGCAAGCTCACCTACTTCCTGCTAATGCTTGTAAAACGTCTTTTTGTGTCAGAAGTCAGGCATTTAATGGTGACTAATATGCACTAAGTACTGGTTATCTGCCTCTTGCCTCTCACAGGCTTGCCAAGCTACCCCACTGAAGAGTCCCTGTAGAAATCTGAGCATCATGAATATCTCTGCTTGTGTGACCATTCTTCCTCTTACGCTGACTTGTCAGCTAATGGTAAATACATATGAGGCTGTGCATGAGAAAACCAACTATTTGGGTTTCCGACCAGGTCCGACACAAACCAGCCTGTACAAGCACAGAAGATGGCTAGAGGCTGGAAATTTTGGATTTAAGTGAAATAGGGATTTTACTATCCCTGTAGCGAATATTTGATGGCATCAGTTCGTCTTAATGCTGTCTTAATAGAAGTAAATCAGAAAACTGACCACACTTTTTATGTTTTTATTGATAATCTTGTTTCTATTACCATCTTTTTACGGGAAAAACAACAAGAACAGGCAATGATTGCCAAATTTAAAAAGAATCCCTGTAAGAGTAAAATTGGAGTTAGCTGCCCATGAGCATTGACAAAAAGCACTGTTATTTCTTAATGTTTAAATGTTACACTTCACCAATTATCTGGGTATAAGTCCCATAGATTGGAGGCAACAACCCAACATGACCATAGCTGTTTACAGGGGCGCTAAGCCACAACTCGAACAAGTCATGACTAATTATTTGGACCGATTACAATGTGTGTCCATGCATCTTTCAAATCCTTTACAGTAACTACACAACATATTGGCGAGACCAGCGGTCAGGTGACCCCAATACTGGAGAGAGTCAGCTGTATCTGAAAAATATTGTAAAACCACATATTACAGGGTTCCCACAGGCTCTGGAAAATGGCTGAAAAAAATCCATGTGTGGAAAAGTCATGGAATTTAGAAATTAACGAAATATCATGGAAAAATCGTGGAATTTTGTTATGAGATGCCAGTTTTGATGTCATTGGCACTAACTGATGATAAATTTCTGATTTTCAACAGGGCATTCAAACTAATATTTCTTCACCCGTAAACAAGATAATACTTAATGCTTAGAGGTAGAGGGCGATTTCCGGCTTGTCAGGGATATGTCTCCTAAAGTAGAGTAATTCACAAGACAATTCTGACTTTAAGTTAGAATCATTTATGATAGTTCGTCTCTCACTAATGAGAAAGACCATCATTATTTCTTGAAAAGTGCTGATGTGTGTTGGTGAGTTCTTTGATGGCTGACTAGGCCAATTCTGGCTCTAAACTGTCGGTTGCAAGTAGAGCAAGTCAATGTCATAGAGTCTGATGGTGGCACATTTGTTTTGGCTTTGCGCTCTCTTCGCTTTCTTTCAGCTTCACAGATTCTCTTCTTTTCATAAAGAGCTGCTCCTTTGTTGATGAGACCTCGCCACTTTGATCGCTCCTGTGCAGTCTGTTCCCAGGACCCCATTGGTATTTCGAAATCCTTCAGAGAGGCTTTGAGGGTGTCTTTGTAGCGTTTCTTCTGGCCACCTTGAGAGCGCTTTCCCTCCTGTAGTTCTCCATAGAAAACTTTCTTTGGAAGTCGCGCATCAGGCATTCTTATAACATGGCCAGTCCATCTTAGCTGTGCTAGCTTTAAGACTGTATGCATGCTTTGCATCCCTGCTTTCGTCAGGACCTCTGTGTCTGGAATCTTGTCCTGCCACTTGATTTTTAACAACTTTCTCAAACAGCTTAAGTGGAAATGGTTAAGTCTTTTTGCATGGCGTTGGTATACTGTCCAGGTCTCACATGCATACAAGAGGATTGGCAGTACCACAGCCTTGTAGACTTTCAGCTTGGTGTCAAGCTTGATTCCATTTCGCTCCCAGACATTTGCACGGAGTCGTCCGAATGCCACACTAGCCTTTTCAATTCTGGCAGTGATCTCATCATCAATATGCACTGCTCTGGAGAGAGTGCTTCCCAGGTAGGTGAACTTGTCAACAACTTTCAGTTTTTGCCCATTCACAGTGATGGTTGGTTCATTATATGGCTTTCCGGGCGCTGGTTGGTGTACAACCTCTGTCTTTTTTGTGCTGATTGTGAGATCATAGTTATCACATGACTGTGAGACTTGATCCATGGCTCTTTGCATTTTTGCCTCTGTGCTGGCATTCTTATCCATATCATCTGCATAGAGGAGCTCATCTAGCACATCAGTCTGGACCTTAGTTTTGGCTTGCAACCTTCTGAGGTTGAATATGTTGCCATCAAAACGGTACCTGATTGGAAAACCAGTGTCACTGTCCTGAAAAGCATCCATGAGCATGGCAGAAAACATCATGCTGAACAGTGTTGGTGCCAGAACACAGCCTTGTTTGACCCCATTTGTTACTTCAAATGGTTCAGAGAACTCTCCATCATTTTGCACACGTGCCTGCATGCCATCATGAAACTGCCGCACCATTGCTATGAATCTGGGTGGACAGCCAAACTTGGCCATGATTTTCCAGAGTCCATCACGACTAACAGTGTCAAAAGCTTTGGTGAGGTCAACAAACGTCATGTATAGATCTACATTCTGTTCTTGGCATTTCTCCTGAAGCTGTCTTGCTGTGAAGATCATGTCTATTGTCCCTCTGTCTTTTCTGAATCCACATTGACTTTCTGGGATAAGTCCCGTCTGATCAAGATGAACATTCAGACGATTCAACAGAATTTTTGCAAGTATCTTCCCAGCAATTGATAGGAGGGAGATGCCTCTGTGATTGTCACAGACTTGAGGATTTCCTTTCCGCTTGTATAGGTGGATTATGGATGCATCCTTAAATTCTTGTGGGATAGCCTCCTTTCTCCACATACAGTGAAACAACTCTGTCAGTTTCTCTGCCATGGGTAGCCCCCCAGCCTTGTAAACTTCGGCAGGAATTGCATCTGCACCTGGGGCTTTGCCAGATGATAGTTGTTGAACTGCTTTTCTTGTTTCCGTAACGGTAGGAAATTCATCTAACAGAACATTGCACTCTATCTGTGGAAGTCTGTCGATTGCATCCTCATTGATGCTTGATGGTCGATTAAGCACACTATTGAAGTGTTCTGCCCACCTTTCCAAGATAGCTTCTTTATCTGTGAGAAGAGTGTTACCATCTGCACTGAGCAATGTGGTGGCTCCAGAACTCTTTGGACCATAAATGGTTTTCAGTGCATCATGAAATTTCTTCATGTCCTTTCTATCCGCAAAAGACTGAATTTCTTCTGTTTTCTTCCTCAGCCAGGAATTTTGCATGTCCCTAAGCTTGGTCTGGACTGTCTTACAAATGCTGCTGTAGGCTGCTTTCTTTGATACTGAGCTAGTATCATCTTGATGTGCCTTGTGCAATCGGTGCTTTTCTTCAAGAAGCCTCTGAATTTCGTCATCATTCTCATCAAACCAGTCTTGATGTTTGCGAGATGGATGGCCTAAGGTGCTTGCAGCTGAAGAAAGAACTGTTTTATGGAAAACTGTCCAGTTTTCTTCGGGGTCCTCTGAACTGAGATTCATTGCATCCAGTTGGTTGCAAACGTCTGTTAAGAAATCTTGTCTCATGCTGTCTTTATTCAGCTTTGAGACATCCAGTCTCTTAGGAGCTTTCTTGCCTTGAGGTCGCCTCGCAGGCTGTATTCTTAGGTTGAGTTTGCTGACAACCAGTCTATGATCTGTCCAGCAGTCTGCACCACACATAGTCTTTGTCACTTTAACATCCTGCCTGTCTGTTCTCCGCACTATGACATAGTCTATGAGATGCCAGTGTTTGGAACGGGGATGCATCCAGGATGTTTTGTTCCTATTAGGTAGACGGAAGACTGTGTTGGTGATTAGAAGGTCATGTTCAGCACACTTCCTGAGAAGCAAGAGACCATTGCTGTTGCACTTTCCAACCCCTTCTGGACCTATAACTCCTTCCCAGGTCTGGTGGTCTGTACCCACTCTTGCATTAAAGTCGCCAAGAAGGATAAGCTTGTCTGTGCGGGGTGTTGCAGAAATAACATTGTCTAGGTCATCATAGAACTTGTCCTTGACCTCATCTGGATTGGTCATTGTGGGTGCATAAGCACTGACAATAGTTGCATGTTTATTGCCTGACAGAGGAAGTCTCAATGTCATTAGACGGTCATTAATGCCTTTTGGCAATCCTGACAGCTTACCAACAAGTTCTGTTTTGATGGCAAAGCCAACTCCTGCTTCACGCCTCTCTTCACTTTTGCGTCCACTCCAGAAGAAGGTGTATCCAGCACCAACTTCTTTGATCTCCCCAACATCTGCGAACCGAGTCTCACTCAATGCAGCTATCTGTATATCATACCTCCCAAGTTCTCTGCCCACGAGGGCCGTTCTACGCTGTGGTCTATCTGACCCAGCATTGTCCATTAAAGTACGCACATTCCATGCGCCAATCCGTAAGGGGATTACTCTAGCTTTTTTCTTTGTATTTCGACCGCTTAAGGGGATCCCCGCTGATCGCGGTTAACCAGCCAGGGGGTTTGAAGCAGGCAATTGTTTAGGGCACCTTTTCTAGCCCCTTCCCCATGCTACGGGGGTGAGCAGTGCGGTCCTAAATAGGTCTGCTCAGTCGCTCAGCCGACTGCCGAATTCTGCTTACTGCTTCTCCTCACAGAAAACGACCATTAGAACTGAGCCGCCTGTGTGCAGGTCTGCAACTACAGTTCCCAGTGTGTCCTACACCTGCTGCTTCGCCACTCGCCCATCGCCACAGGACTTTGTAGGTATGTGGGTGCAAGTGTGATGAAATTGTTGTGTATGCAAGTGCTTGTGTGTTGAGAAATAAGATGACATGCGCTATGAAATTAGATTATAGTGAGGAAGAGGTGCGCAACGTCAACCTCACTCTCTAGTCCTCGCCCAGCTGCGCCCAGAGGCAAGACACAGGTCAAGACGTCTGGAGTTGGGTTTAGATGCAGTGGATGACCGTAACATCTTTAGTGCCTTGTCACGCTCTGCATGTTCCACAACATGTTGCTGTATCGCTTTCTGAACCGTTGAATCAGGTGATTTCTTCCGCTCCATCTACCGAAACAGTCTTTGCATATCTGGACTAGGCATATCCAGACACACAGGTTTGATTTTTGAGTTTCCTTCTCCTAGATGAATTGCTGGCCACAGCTGAAGAGCTCCATCTACCCTTTCTTAGGTTTTGTTTAGAGACCTGTAAACTCCTAGGAGGACTGTCAACCAAGACTAATGAGTTCCCCCTGCCCAGCTAGATTTTTGTGTAGAGAACTAGCTTAACTCCTAGATGAGTTGCCTTCCAAGGCTAACGAGCCCCATCTGCACCGCATGACAACAGGTAGTACTGATTACATGTTACAGTAGCAGTTAAACTGACCTGACCAGAATCATTTATATGACATACATGTAGCATATACCATGAATCTGTATCTTACTAAATGCTCACTCCTGATAAATGGAAAAGCAACTATGACATTCTTAGATGAACATTTGCCAAAAATTCATGAAATCATGACTCAGGTGAAAGTATCTGGAATGCCTATCGATGTAACAGCATTGAATGGATTACTTGCTACGCAACTGCAGAAAATTATCAATGATAAGAACTTTCTGAATCTGAAAACAACAAGACCTCCAAAATTCCAAATAACAGATGCTGAAAATGAACCTGAAAATATAAACTGTCAGAAGTGTAATCGTAACTGCAGAAAACGAGCTGTACAGTGTGACCCCTGCAAGTGGTGGATTCATTATCACTGCGCGAAATTGGAAGAATCTGAAATAAACAATATTGAAAGTAATAAATCCTACAGTTATACATGCTTCAAATGTAATATTACGTCTGTGCCACCGTGGAGACTAGTCCTTCCTGCTCCGTACTCTACAGTATCACCAAACACATCTCCAAAAACTTTATCACAGTCAATATTGTCAGAAGAACAAATTGTTGAATGTGCAGTCTGTAGTACACCATTTATTGATGATGAAATAGGATGTGAAAAATGTGGATCCTTATGTCATTCATTCTGTATGTGTCCCTCTAACTCTGATATATGTCTAACATATGCTGCAACAAACTTTAACATACAGACTACATCTGGTGCTGAAACTGATCAACCTGTATTACCTAAAAACAGTTCAATCATTACCCATTCTGGTGGCACGTCATCGACAAATGTTAAGACAATTATAAACTCACTCCCCCGAAATGATCAATCTGAAGTCCTGAAAAAGAAAGAGAGTGAACTCTCACAGAAGCAAAAAGATCTTCGTCAGCTCGAAATGAAATTAAAAAAAGAGAGAGGAGGATCTCAAACTGAAGGAAGTAAAAATCAAGGACTATGAAAAAAAATAGCCTGAAACTGGAAACAAAGATAGAAAATCTTGAATTCAAAAACAAGGAGCTTGAACGCACAATATTAACTTTGCAAACTAGACTCAGTAACCTTAGCCCCAGTGTGAACAACCTCAACCTGTTCAGAAACCTACCCCGAGTATAAATCAAACTTCCTCAACCCACAATTCATCAAGACATTCAGAATTAATACAGGGAATACATGACAGAGTGTCAGCATACGTATTGCTGAAGGTCGAAAAACAGATCGAGAAACTGATAGATCTAGACAGTGATGTACATGTAAGTGAACCTGATTACTCTACACAAACTGTTAGTGAAAACCTTATAAATGAAACAACATACAATCAGTGTGAAAGTCCTGTGTCAAGAGATAACCACTACCACATGCATACTGAAAATGAGACATTAAGTCAAAGCTCACATGTGTCGAGTCTGAACTCTGATTCCATACAAAGACCATCAAATGAAATGAACTTTAATGAACATTTAAAGTTAAACTATACTGGAGATCATGAGAACTTATACCCAAGAGGTGAACATCAGCGTACAAACAATGCTTCATTAACTGAAAATGTCACAGGTCAACCCCTGTTTTATCAAACGCCGTCCACTGTTAGCCGTAAAAAGCGTTTTTTTACGGCGGAGCAACCTGATAAATCTAGTGAACTAACGAAGGATCACACATTGCTGGACTATAAACAATTGAACGTGACGACCTTTAACTGTAAGAATATACGTGCATGTGGTCCAATATTTGAAAAGTTTGCGAAAACAGAAGATATAGTGTTAATCCAAGAACATTGGCTCTTCAAGTGTCAATTAGATTTGCTCAATGAACTAAATGAGAACTTTATGTCTGCCGGTAAATCAGTGGATTACACCGACCACCTAATACCCCCTATTCAAATTCCTAGAGGATATGGTGGCGTAGCGATATTTTGGAAAAAGGACATTGACCATATAGTTAATAGTTTAGAAATTGGGAATCAGCGGATTATATGTATCGAACTTCTTACAGAGAGGCCGACTCTAGTTATTTGTGTTTATATGCCATGCAATGGTGAAACTGACAGTTATCACTCACATGTTGAATGTATTGAGCAACTCCAAGAGATTATTTACACATACCAAGGAACTCATGAAATAATAATTGGTGGTGACTTTAATGAAAATGCGGTAGTTAATAACAATTCAAAGAGAAGCTCCTGTTTTCATACCTTCATCAGAGAAAACGATCTTATGACCAGAAATACTGAACACACTTTTATCCATCCAAATGGAAAAGATTCCTCAACAATTGACTTTTTCCTTTATAAACAAAGAACTGACAAATCAATCACGAAAATAGAGAGAGTTGAAAGTTACAGTGAAAGTGTCTCAGACCATTATCCTGTTTCTATGACTATGAATGTGAATTTCAAGAAAAGATCATTGAAAGCTACTTCATCGATAAAAACTGTTACTAGAATAAAATGGAATTCCGTTGACAAGCAACAGTAAGCTAGTATTGCAGCCAAAAAGGTGTCAAATATGAATGACGTTATTATGCCGTCGGATATAGACAATGCTGTTTCCACTGTAAATCAATTACTCACTGACAGTGCTAAGGAATGTTTCCCAGCCCGTAAGAAAGGGACTAAGAAACCCAAACTCAAGGTTATGAATCCTAAGATATATCATGCTATCCATGAAAAGAAGAAAGCTTTTCATCAATGGAAAATGAATGGTAGACCAAATGATCCTACAAATTTCTATCTTCTTGAGAAAAAATTAAAGACAGTTGAATTACGCCGCCAGATAAGAATAGAAACTGCTAAAAAAAGACATGCTGAAAAGATGTCTATTGTTAACGCGAAACAGTCGGACAATGCCTTATTCCATCGGATTATCAGAAATCAGAGAGGAAAATGTCATAAGTTTATCGATGAACTTCATGTTGGTAGCCAATCTTACTCTGGTGATGAAATTTTATCCGGGTGGTATGAACATTTTAAAGAACTGTCCTCGAAAAAAGTAAATGAAAAGTTTGATCTTAACTTTATGAAACAAGTTGAGGAGGAGGTCGCTATAATATATATGATCTGTCTTGACTCAAGTGTAGAGCCTAAACCAGTAACGGATAAAGAAATAAAGAAAGCAATAGCGTCTTTGAACCGTGGAAAAGCTCCAGATGTGTATGGTGTCACCGCCGAGCATGTCTATTATGGCGGACCTGCTGTTACAAACTGTGTACAAACATTGATCAATAACATTCTCTTCAATAAAGAAATACCGTCCTCCATGAAACTCGGAATATTAAATCCCATATTCAAAAACAAAGGAAACTGTAAAGAATCTCAAAACTACCGTGGTATAACAATCACCCCAGTGTTAACCAGACTATTAGAATCAGTGTTAAAGTCCAGAATTAAACCAATACTACTAGAAAAAACAGAATTCACTTCAAAGAGGATTTACAGAGAACTCCTCCCCCATGAATTGCGCCCTGCTGGTGGAAGAATTTTATCGAAATAACAAAGACTTGAATAAACCCACATATGTCGCATTCATGGATGTGAAATCTGCATTTGATGTTGTAGTTCATCCTAACCTAATGAGAAAGCTCTACAATAGTGGTGTTAATGGACTTGATTGGCTTATGATAAATAGTCTTCATCATGAATCACAAACAGCTATTAAATGGCAGGGACAGTTATCATCTACATATATTTATCAACAGGGCGTCCGCCAAGGCGGCGTCCTTAGTGCTGACCTCTTCAAAGTTTATGACAACGGACGATTAGATAGAATTCAAGTATCTGGTAAGGGTGCCAGAATTGGAACAATTGGAATACAAGCCCCAGCGTGTGCTGACGATGTAACTGTTCTTAGCAACGATCCATATAGCTTGCAGTTCATTGTGAATATCTGCGAAGATTCCAGTGAAAAGGATGGATATGTATTGCAAGAGGTCAAAAGCGTGGTCATGAAAATTGACAGTATAAAACATTACCCAGAAAATGAACATTGGTACATAGGTGAAAAAGAAATGCCAATTGTCGAGAACACTACACACATGGGAATTCTTCGCTCATCCTCAAATCAAGAAATTCAAGCAGTTGAAACTAACATACAAAAAGCTAAACGGACAGTATATAGTCTTATGGGGACCGGTCTACATGGAGAAAACGGTCTCGACCCGGAAACAGCCATTTTACTTTTACAAACATATGTGTTCCCAGTATTGTTTTACGGCCTCGAGGTGGTTGTACCTACAGGAAAATCCCTAAATGTACTCGAAACTCAACACAAGAAACTGTTGAAGCAAATCCTTTCATTACCAACGAATACAGCTGATCCTGCAGTATATATTCTATCGGGGACTCTTCCTGCTGAAGCTATGATACATAAAAGAATGTTAGCCTTGTACGGAAATATTACTAGACTTTCACATGATTCTGTGGAATATCAGTTAGCTAAAAGACAGTTAGAAGTGAAGTCATTTAAAAGTCATAGCTGGTTTATCGCCGTGAAAAAAGTTCTTATAAAATATAACCTCCCGGATCCAGAGACATTACTTGAAAATCCAATTGAAAAGCTAGCCTGGAAAAGAGACTTTAATACTGCTATTAACATCTGCTGGAGTAACCAAATCATATCACAATCAAGACTGTACTCTTCATTGAAGTATCTTTCCAAAACATATACTGTTGGAAAATGTATTACCATGTCTAATCAGTGACAGAGACATTTTAAGGATTCCAGTGAAGAATAAAGCTTTGACTGGCACATATATCCTACAAACGAACAGATCTAAGTTTAATCAAAATGAAGTGAACCCAGTGTGTCAGTTATGTAAAGAAGACGATGAAACGCTTCAACATTTCTTATTGAACTGTAAGACTCTAGAAGAAGCGCGACAACCTACAGCTTGGTTTCAAAAATAACATACCCCTGCAATGCCGCAAAATAAATTGACCACTTAACCTTCATTGCATCGATCATTGCTTGATGACTGTTGACTTGGTTCAAATGAAACTTCTACATTTTGTGCATATTTTTATGTGTGTTAAAATGGTATTATATTTATATTGATCATGAGCAGTCCGATCGGATAGGAGGCTGCCTTTAGCCATGACCAAAATTCTGACAGATTTAAAGTCAAGTTTGCAAGTTAAGGCGATTCGTATGATGTACGTACTGTGAATATTGCCACTTTCCGACCTGAATGCCGTTCATGGACATCTATTTTAGATACCTTAAAACTTGCACCAGATTCGCATTACATTTTAAGTACTGAAATAATGATTAAATAGACGCTATTCCTTTCATTTAAGGCGTGTGTTCAGGTCGCAAAACTTTCCGTACTGTCCATTTACATCTTACTGTGTTCTCTTGCGCATGGTATTTGTTTGGTTAGAGTTTCTATGGAATTATTTCTTATATAAACCGTCTTCATAAGATCACCATTCACAGTATTTCAATCAAATATATTCACATACCAACAAATGTCTTTGATAAATATATAATGGTTAATAGGGTCATTACATAACTTTAACATTGACATAGGCATATGCGCGTTGCATGATAAACAATATATATAGAAAATATCTAAAGATAATCATTTCAATTGTCACTGCTATTCTCAGATGTAAATTTGTAAAATTTGATAAATTTGAAGAGAATGTTTGTGCTGAAAACATGCATTTGCAAGGTACTTATATACAAGGCAGTGGGTACATTAAATACCCACTTTCTGACTCTATACTTTTGCGAGTGTAGTGCAAGTTTTAACCTCCCAAATAGGTGTCAATGCAATGCATGCATGTCATAAAGTGGCAATATTCACAGTGCGTACACCATGACAACCGCCTAAATTTGAAAACTTGAATTTAAATCTGTCAAAATTTTGGTATACGCCAAAAGCAGCTTCCTGTCAGATCGGACTGCTCATGATCGATATAACATTTATACCATTGCAACTCACTTAACCATATGCACAATATGTAGAAGTTTCATTCGTACCAGGTTAATAGCCATCAAGCAAAGGCCGATGCAATGTAGGTGAAGAGGTCAATTTATTTTGCGACATTGCAAGGGTATGTTATTTTTGAAACCGAGCTGTATACTCATTGACTTTGTACGTGTTCTCGAAGAATTAATCAACAAATACCCAGTGAGTGCTGAATACACACTAATTCAGCTCCTGATAGATAGTGACATTGTGATACAAACTGATAAAAGTAAACTACATAAAGATATCAGAACCTTGGTGGAAACACTACATTATCACAGCAGGAGACTAACCTATAAACTCCATGCTGTCAGATACAACAAACTCCAATTAGTGCCCAGACGTACAAGAAAAAGAAGGGGTGCAGCAACCCGCACATAATATCTTCATTTTATCCTGTTGAGTTGCAGAACTAGTCTTATGAACTTTTAACTGAACGTTTTATATATACATTTGTATGTGTATGGTGGTGGATTATTTGTAAATAATTCCTTGAACTGAACTTTTAATTATACGTGGCTCTTAACCTGTGATGTGTATGTTTATCTAAAGTGTAAAGACTTTCTTAAGAAGATTTTACTGGACTACTCCAGGTGTGCCTAGGAAGGCAGAATTTATACGGATACAATACAATACAATACAATGGCGGACCGTTTTTAGAAAACGAAAATCAACGGTGGCGCTTTTGGAACACTTTACAGCTTTATTTGAGCTTTCTACCAATAATTATTTTGTTTACTTTGTATGTTAAAGACAAATCTTAAAGTTAACATATGCAAAACCTAAGTTCAAGCTATACTGTCAGTTTGTCAGGACGACTTGTTGAAGACCTGGGCAGGAAACTTGTAGAACGAAAGCAGGTAGACCTTGTCTTGCTTGACTTTAGCAAGGCATTTGACAAGGTCAGCCATTCTAAACTTCTGTTCAAATTGTCCCAGCATGGAGTGAAAGGAGATACTCTAAATTGGATTAGAGCTTTCCTTGTGGGTCGAACCCAGGCCGTAGTGCTGGAGGGGGAGAGCTCATCTGAGGTCCCTGTGACATCGGGCGTGCCCCAGGGATCTGTACTTGGGCCTCTCCTCTTCCTGCTCTATATAAACGACCTACCACAAAACATCCAATCTCAGGTCAGACTTTTTGCCGATGATACGGCTGTCTATCTAACAGTTGGTTCCTCCGATGATAAGGACATCCTTCAAGCCGACCTTGATACACTACAGATATGGGAACGAGCCTGGGACATGGAGTTTAACCCAAGCAAATGCCAGGTACTCCACATTTCAAAGTCTAAACCACTGAATACCCAGTATACCCTCCATGGTCAGGTGCTTGAATCAACCAACACAGCTAAGTATCTCGGTGTAACTCTGTCCAAGGACCTCAGCTGGAATGAACATATCAACTCTATTACTGCTAAAGCAAACAGAACATTAGGATTTGTCAAAAGAAATGTAAAAACTAAAAATGAAAAAGTAAAAGAACTGGCCTATAAAACATTAGTACGTCCCCAGGTCGAATATGCTTCCCCTGTTTGGTCCCCCCACACTAAAGAAAACATTAATAAAATTGAAATGATTCAGAGAAGGGCAGCTAGATGGGTAAAATACAATTTCTCCTCCTATGATAGTGTTACTGACATGTTGTGTGAGCTTGGTTGGAGATCTCTTGCAAATAGACGAATTGATGCCCGAATGATACTACTGTACAAGATTATACACGGACACGTAGCAATAGAACTACCAACATACTTTGAGAGACCCATAAGATACACTCGTCACATGCACCCTCTTGTGTATAGGCAGATTCATACAGCTGTCAGTTATTATCAGCACTCTTTTTATCCTGCATCAATAGTCCTCTGGAACAGACTTCCTTCAGAGGTTGTCCTATTGGAAGATCTTGACTCCTTCAGAAATGGAGTCTGTAAGATCAATCACTTGTCACCTTAAATTTCATACACTGTTTTTAAACATCTTTTAATCTCACATCTTCTTCACTAACACTTTTATCTTTTATCAAGTCTCACTATTGCACTTTTTATCTCCTACAATCTTTCTTTTATTCTTGCACTGACAGCGCAACTGCACATAATACTCGAAAGAGGGTGCTGCAGTATGAAAAGATAGATAGATTTTTTTCCGGGAAATTTACGGCTCACAAATTTGTTTTAGGGGTTTCTTTTTCCTACGTGTTTTCCTAAATTGAAAGGTTTTCGTTTAAAAATTGGTTCTAAAACTGTCTGTTATGATGATGGTAGACTTTGTGCACTTAATTTGCTTTATTTATCAATTTGAATGCAACCAATCTTTGGAGTTATATAATAAAAACTCGAACAGGTATGATTTATCTTATTTCAAAATGGCGACAATATCGACTGCTGCGGCCTAGCGGATAGGTAAAATGGGCATAGTACATAGTCAATATTTCATGAGCGATTTCCATTGAGTGTGTCGTCCTCTCGATAGAGTATCCTTGATAGCATACAGTTTAGAAGCTAAAACCTCCTCGCTCACTGGCGGCCCCCGTGGCCGAGTGGTTAAGGTCGCTGACTTCAGTGCTCTTGATCATTCGATCATCTCACCGATGTGGGTTCGCGCCTCGCACGGGGCACGAATTCATATGTGAGACAAGCCATGTTCTGCTTGCGTGTGTGTCAGGTGGTTTTTCCCCGGGTACTCCGGTTTTCGCCCCACCTACCGATTGAGTCGTCTCGATATGCGTGAAAAAGCTTGAAAGGGACGTAAAACTGAATCAAAAAAAAAAATCCTCGCTCACTACTGGGCGAGGTGGGATACTTTGTTTTTTTTTTTGTGGTATCGAGATGACAATAATTTATTATATTCAACGTTTATAAACAAAAATCAGATAATGTATCCTTTGTTCGTCTCACAATTGTACCGTGACTTTGGATGAAGCTTCCGGTTCCGGTTTATGTCCCACTTTTGACAGTTTGCGAAATTTTATGATAAACTTTAATTTCCTACCTTTCAAATTGATCTGAGATCAAATTTTCATCAGGAACAAAGCGCCACAACTTTTGCCCTTGATAGCGACTTGCAGAATACAAAAACAAGAAGAGGGGACGCGCAGAAAGTAGACCAACTGGCTAGGGGGTGTGACCTGGTCCAAATTTGATGCAAATAATGCATAGTTAGCTACCCATTGGCTCGGTGATCATGCATTTTTCAATACCAGATACGCAGGAGTCTAAGGATGAGACTGGGGCATCATTTACGGTAAGAAAAATTAAACCTGTAATTGTAAACCAGGCTTAGTATGTCTTTTAGGCTATGCTTACTGGTCTACCGTTTCTTCGTGTTGTGTTTCTGTTTGTAAGGCTTTCCTGAGTCACAGACAAACAGGTGGATGAATGTAGCTACAGACCGACAGAAAATGCTGGGTTTGTGTTACCAGGTTTGAATCTCGAGATATGGTTTTCAGATGGAAACAAGATTGAAAAATTGTACTATGTTTAGTTACAAAAATGAAAATGATTATTATAAATGAGAACTTTTACCGGTCCCGATAGCGTAATGGTTAGAGCGTCCGCTTCGGGAGCGGGAGGTGGCAGGTTCGAACCCGGGCCGCGTCATACCAAAGACGGTAAAAATGGTACCAGTGGCTACCTTGCTTGGTGCTCAGCATTCATAAGGCAAGCACTGGCTTCTCTATTCTCACTCTCTCTCTCTCAAAAAAAAAATAGATAAATAAAAAGAAAGAAAAAACAAAGAGAGAGAGAGAGCCTGCACATAATACTCGCAAGAGGGTGCTGCAGTATAGATAGATAGATAGAATGCACTTTCTAAGTTTAAGGTCTAGACCCCCTAAATTGATGCCGGGGAATAGTAATTTAGAGTTTAGGAAACGCTACTACTTAGGTGTCCCGTGGGGTAAAAAGCAGTAAGCTTTAAGAGAATCCCCATGGTGTCCTGTGAGAACAAGAGCGGAAACTGCCTTAATTGTCTGGTGTCCTTTGAGAACAAAATCAAATAAGGGAAATAGCCCACCTTTACGGCTTGACTATTGTGACTGCAAAAAGTGCATAAACTCAATGGCAATTATATTGATGTGAAAATTTC
Source organism: Rugalucina vietnamica (assembly GCA_964017185.1). Classification (NCBI taxonomy): domain Eukaryota; kingdom Metazoa; phylum Mollusca; class Bivalvia; order Lucinida; family Lucinidae; genus Rugalucina; species Rugalucina vietnamica. Next base: position 6,952,658 of record OZ024879.1, on the reverse strand, counting down.
AAGTAAAAGAAGTACATGTACTTGAAAATATAGCTGTTGCTAAGATAGTACACGATATTCATAGATTTAATATATCAAAATGTCAAGAACCTTAGCTAGCTTCTGTGGGTTTGCATACTGGTTTGTGTTCAGCCTGCGATAACATATTGACATGATAAATGTATTAAGTAATACTGCGTTTTTCCAAGGTAAGTAACTGTGTGAAAATATGTTCTTCCATGTCACTAGATGTTTCCAAATTCCAACGTCCTTGACATAGTGAATGGCACGAGAATGTGAATGAATACGCAAAAATAAATTAAAATACCAAATTTATATTTAAGTTCATACCTGCTTCTATCACAAACCCATCATCAACATTTAAACTTGATTAGTCATGTTTTTTGTTTGTTTGTTTTTTCTAGACAAGGTTACACATGTTATTCATTCCACAGTTGAATGTCAACTTTTAGAACATTTTCAGCTTTAATAAGATGAAGCAATTCAAGATCATGGCGCAGTTTTCATTCTGTGACAGACATCTATTATGAAAACATGCCCATGCATTATATAGAGTTTTTTAGAGTTGTAAAAAAATAAAATTTCAGTAGAAAAATTTTGATATTTTTCTTATTTTTGCTCAAAACATAGATTGTGGGTACACGGTTCTAACGAGTACCCACAATCTATGTTTTGGAGCAAAAATAAGAAAAATAGGTATACCCCTGCATACCCCAGTTTTGCTATATAAAAGTGGGGTATAAGGGGGTATACATTTTACGGACATGTTTTCCTGATGTTCAACAAGGAAAGAAGATCAAAGAACAGTTTTATGTCTGTGAAGTGTATTGTTGTTTAGACAGCACCATGTATTGGTCCAGAATGATAGCGGTGAAGATCATCCATCCATCAAATGGACATAATAAATACCTTTACACATTTTGGAGTTAGTTGATTTCAATTCAAAAAGATCAGCTGCCTGCTTGTGATATGATCTGCCTTACAACTAACCTCCAAACAGGGTGTTTACCGTTATACGTGTATATACAATAATTCACTGCTTAGCTGGTAGAGAAAAACTGAATTTCTAAAAGCTTCCTGTTACATTGTGATACTATTATCAATTTCAGAGTTTCAACATTCACATCAATGGTGTGTTCCACTGTACAGTCAGATATAGTCTTCTCCACAACTTTCATGAACAGGTGAGTTACCAACCTATTTAACCCATATGAGCCTGTGTTCGAGAAAACCAACAATTTGGGTTCCAACCAAGTCTGACACAAACCGGCCTGTACAGCCACAGAAGCACAACTAGCAGCCTGAAATTTCACATTTAAGAAGAAGAAGGATTGTACTTTCCGAGTAGCGAAAACAAGGGCGCTGATCAGCTGTGCAGATACCACGAAGCTGATCTGCGTCTTTATTTTTGCATATGCAAACTGCTGGTTTTATCATGAGGCGGCTCGTATATATGTGTTGAATAGACTTGTCCATCATTATCATTTGAGCCACCTTGTGAGAAAACCAACAATCTGCATATGCGAAAACAAAGAAATCATCTTCGCGGTAACCGCGAAGCTGATCAGCGTCTTTGTTTTCGCTAATTGGACAGCACAATTCCTCTACTTTCTAAATACGAAATTTCATGCTTCTAGCTGTCTTCTGTGACTGTGCAGCCTGATTTGTGTCAGACCTGTTCGGAAACCACATTGTTTGTTTTCCTACGAGGCGGCTCATTTGAATGAGTCCACTTTCACTAGAGTTACATTAATTTCATTTTAAGATGAAGTGTCTTTTATACATCACATTTTAAATGTGACTTTCCAGTTCTGTGGAGTAAATGTCCTTCAGGCTTATTTTCATTAAAGTTTGGTGTAATGGAACTTAACTCAAATAGGCCTGGAGTCTCTTTTATGGGACATAGGCAAACAGAATAGCCCCAGATGTGACGCGGCATCCCATCTGCAGCTATTCTGTTTGCTTAGAGAATTTTCATCGAAAAATTGAATAAAATTTTAAAATCACTCCTGACGCCCCTAAAAATGAAAGTGGACTCACCCTAATGATAATGATGGGAAAATCCATTCGTCAAATATGGGTTAAATGAAAGGACACAAAGTTTAATTTGAGCCTTGCATGAGAAAACCAACAATTTGGGTTTCTGATCAGGTCCAACACAAACTGGTCTGTACAGTCACAGAAGCAGATTAGAAGCGTAAAATTTCAATTAAATTTATTTATTTTTTTTTCGCGATAATTTGTGGTTTGTGTGAAGTAACATCCATCAATCTAGAAGCTTAGCATGTTATATCATCCTGAATGTTTAACATCGTTTAAAACTAATGTGGGATTTATGCCATTGTTATATATAAAGTATTGATTTTTTTAACTTTGTTTATTATAGTAGTCTAGAGATATTGTAATATCTGTGTAGCAAAACAGCTGTGCAGTTACTGCACAGCTGAACTACGTCTTTGTTTTTGCCTTAGCTTTTCGTTGGTTTTCTTCTGCAGTTGCTCATTTATGAAACAGAATAATAGAGGTTGGAATGAAACACCAGTTCTTAAGCATAATTAAGTCAGAATTGGTTACTGTGATTGAAAGATTACAAGAAAGACTTTCATGTCAAGTACTCGTCTACACTGGTTAATACACGAGCTGCGTCATTAGAAAACTGAATTTTTGCTTAGGCTAAAACAAAGTCATAGATCAACTGCACAGCTGATCAGCACCTTTGTTTTCGCTATATGGATAGTACAATTCCTCCTGTACGTAATTGCACAGCTGATCAGAGCTTTTGTTTTTGCTATAAGGATAGTACAATTCTTCCAAAATTTCAAGATTTTAGCTCTTTTTTGTGACTGTACAGACTGGTTTGTGTCAGACCTGGTCGGAAAACCCGAAGACCGGTTTTCTAATGATGCAGCTCACATTATGTTGCAGCTGATCAAAACATCTCAGGGCCTTTATCCTAAATACATATGAGCCATCTCGTGAGAAAACCAACAATGTGGTTTTTGAACAGGTCCGACACAAACCGGCCTGTACAAGCACAGAAAAGAGCTAGAAGCTTGAAATCTCGGATTTAAGTAGAAGAGAAATTGTACTATCCGAGTAGCGAAAACAAAGGCGCTGATCAGCTTCGCGGTAACCGCGAAGCTGATCTGCGTCTTTGTTTTCGCCTATGCAAATTGTTGGTTTTCCCATCTGGTGGCTCATATACTTTGCGCCATGATAAGGACACAAGGCTTAAACTTTTCATTTGAGACACAATGTGATAAAAAGCTTTCTTCCAACCAGGTTACAAACAAACCAGCCTGTACAGCCAAAGGAGAAGGCTTGAAGATTGAAATTTTCATTTTAGAAGAAGATTGATTGTACTGACTGTGAAGCTAAAAGAAAGGTGCAGATAAGCTGTGCAGTTACTTTGGCTTTGTTTTTGCAAATGCAAAAGCCAGGTTTCTCATGATGTGGCTCATTTTATTTCTTTTAGTTAAAGAAAGAGTTTGGTGCAGATGCTTTACCTCCCTTCCCACCTAAGAAATTACTTCCCTTGTCTGCACAGAAACTGGATGAGAGAAGATTAATGCTTGAAAGATATATTCAAACAGGTTTGTATTGTAGGCAGAAAAAATAATATATGAACCTCAACGCGACAAAATGTACCTTCGGACATTCTGACATTACAAGTAGAAAGCAGCAAATAGCGGAAAAATAATGTAATATATGTTTTAGAAATAACACTGTATTTGAACGCTGGGCTACCAAATGAGAGTTTTAAAACATATTTATTTTCAGTATTTGGAGTTATCTGCCCTTGTTTTAGCCCATAATACACATAATTTCCCTCTATCTGTCGTTTAACGGTGACCATAGAAACAGCATCATCATAAAAAATAGACAAAATAATTACGACAAATTACCTGTATGGTATGCTTCTATCTTAACAATAGGTTTTGACCAGTGCTTAAACAGTTTTAAGCAAATGCATCGAGTTTTGTAAGCTCTACTAACATGCAGAAATGCATTACGCAACTTTGACGTCATTTTTCAGGACAACGACGTTTGTGGGGTTTATTGGTTAATTGGTCATAACTCACAGAATAATTGAAATAATCTGGTCAAATAAAGACTAACTGACTCTAGAAACATCATTCATTCAAAGAAACTTTGTTTTTCTCATACTCAAAAAATTGTCCAAAGGTACATTTTCTCACGTTGTGGCCCATATATGAATGAAGAATAACAATTTTTACTTTGTGCCACAGAGTAGCTAAATTCAATAACAATCAATAGGGTATGGGAATTTTCTCTAAGATTCTCGGGCCATGCCCAAAATTTAGGGGGCACTGGGCTATTACCATGGAATAATGCTAGATTTTGTAATGAATTACATAAAACATACTCAGAAAAGTTATTGTTAGTTACTTTAAAAATGTCTTAAGAGGTTCTACCATGAAGTTTTGTCTGTAACAGTGTGGCTTAAATAGCAGCTAGTTGTGAAGACTCTTAAGTAGACACTGGTCTAGTTGTGAAGACTCTTAAGTAGACACTAGTCTAGTTGTGAAGACTCTTAAGTAGACACTGGTCTAGTTTGATTTTATTTCTACACTCTTTAACCCGATTATGAACAGCAAAAGACTAGATAAGGCCTGAATTAAAAAATTGTTTGTTTGTCCTTTACCTACCCAGAATTTTAATCTTGGGTAGGTAGGTAGGGAAATTAATATATTATATTTTGCTTTCTGTAAAAAAATATGTAATTAACTTTCAACAGTTTAGTGTAGTATGAATTGGCCTTTATTTTACCTGAAATACGACTTGTACATGTAAGAATGGCAAGTATAAATCGAATGAATAGATATTTCACATACATTGCACAAATTTTCCAGGAAAGGCATTTAATTAACAACTTGTAAACAAGCATTTGAATAGTTTAATAAAACCCAAGTCGTACATTTCAGCCATAAAAAAAATAAAAATATTTTTCCTCACAAAATTCCAATATAATTTTTTGAGTAGGGGGCTAAATTGTGGGTAGGTAGGTAAAGGACAAACAAATAAAATTTTATTTTCAGCCTAATGATGAATATCTGATGAATTAGATAAATTTGCTTATTTTTTCATTAAAACCTATTTGGGGTTACTACAATAGCCCTAGAGAGGAGGAGAGTCTATCGAGTACCCAAAACCAAGTCTTTATGAAGAACAAACAAAAACATCTTTCAGTGAGTTACCTTCAAATACTCCTCATTATCTAATCTGGTCAATATGCAAATATTTGAGCCGCCCCATGGGAAAACCAACAATCTGCATATACGAAAACAAAGGTACAAATCAGCTTCGCAGTAGCTGCGAAGCTGATCAGCGCCTTTGTTTTCGCAACACGGATAGTACAATTCCTCTACTTTCTAAATCCAAAATTTCCATCTTCTGTGACTGTACAGGCCTGTTAGTGTCGGACCTGGTTGGAAATCACATTGTTGGTTTTCCCACAAGGCGGCTCATTTCTCTTTCTTTTCCAGCCAGCCAAAACCCAGCTATAGCCAACTGTGATATTTTCAATAGTTTTCTACTGAATGCACAACAGGTAAGAACCAATGACCGTTTGTGATTTATAAATTATTATTGACCATGTGTGATTTGTAAATTATCTCCATGCTTATTTCGTTCTTTTGCTGCTGAGCAACTGCCAGTGAGTAGAGACTGTAATATTTAGAAAACCTGCAATGATGAGCCTGTGAATGAGAAAACCAACAATTTGTTCTGACTAGGTCCAGCATAAACCAGGCTGTACAGTCGTAGAAGATGGTAAGAAGCTGGAAATTTCCAATTTAGAAAGTAGAGGAATTGTAATGTCCGTGTAGTGAAAACAAAGGCGCTGATCAGCTTTGCAGTTACTGCAAAGCTGATCTGCACCTTTGTTTTCGCCAATGCAGATTGTTGGTTTTCCCATGAGGTGGCCCAGTTAGAAATCTGCCTATGAGAAGCCTGCCCATGATTAGCATGGTCTGGCAGGGTTACATGACCTGTAAAATATCATCTCAAACTCAAACATATTGTGAGGTTTACCTTATTTCCCACCAAAGAAAGACACTTCAAAATACATAGCTTTTTGAACAATAAAAATCTATCCATAGTTAATGTTATATGTGTTACATTATATGACACTAACCAAATTTTGACTTTGACATGTAGCTTGCTAATACGCTCATTTTGAGAGGCAACAACAGAAATGTTGTCAGAATTATGACAAGGTCTTACACAAACTAGGCTGTTACACAAACTAGGCCATTAAGTCAAAATAGACGCTTAGAAATAAGGGGCTAGTTGTTCAAAATTAATGATGTTGTTAGTTAACAATTCGTTAAAATTTCAAATTGCAATATTACAAATACACTGTTATTTTTTTGTTGAAAAAATGTGAGAATCTTTTGCAATGCAAAGGATTCTCACATTTTATCAACAAAAAATAACAGTGTATTAGCTTCTGTAGTCGGCATTTACTTTAATAACGAGTTGATGTCTTAACGATGATGTTAAGCTAACAAAGTTTTGAACAACTGGATCAAGGAGTGTAATGGGTTAACAATCTAAGACAAGTAATCGTGGTGTTTTCTGTATTTCTTTAGGAGACGCAGAAAGAGTCCCCCGAGAATGTGACTTTAGATATATTCCTGATGAACGGCCATAAGATATCACTGAACATTACATCTACAGACCAGACTGAGGATATCTTAGAGGTAAGGGTCACCACATGAGGCACCTCTTTGGAAAACCAGCAATGTGGGTTCTGAACAGATCCGACACTAACCGACCTGTACAAGCACAGAAAAGAGCTAGAAGCTTTAAATTTCTGATTTAAGTAGAAGAGGAATTGTACTGCGAAGAGTTACTGCGAAGCTGATCTGCGCCTTTGATTTCTCCTATGCAGATTGTTGGTTTTCCCATGGTGTGGCTCATATATACCTGTGATACAATCAAATTTCTTACAGTGCAGATTGATGCAACCTCACACAAAATTTGACAAAATGGAGTGTGAAGATTTGAACCCAAAATCGATATGGACATCATTAAAGTTCATTGCCATGCTGTTGGTTGTTAACAAATTTGGCTTCCAGTCACTACCCTCTTTCTGTATTTTTGGCATCACATTGCTGAGTGCAGTGATGACAAACATTGTCCTCAAGACAGATATGCCTATCCATATCTGAAACTCATATTATGGTCTTACAGCCCCTTTCACTCGAGTTTGCCGTTTGAGCATTTGCATTACACAAGAAGACCATGTGTTCTTAAGATCTGAGTTTCTTTTCATGTTGCCCACAAAGACATCTGGATTGATTGATCTGCTGATCTGAGTGACAGTTTCAAACTAAATGACCTTTAAAACGGCAAACTCAAGTGAAATTTTTATCTTAATACGTGGAAATTTGGCCATGCAGATACTGATAGGTAACTGCTAAAATTGATAAAATTCTGCTTTTGTACCTATCCTGTTTCAAATGAGTGTTCTTAATATGCATTGTATATGTTGTGTAAAAAATATAAAATAAAATGTGCTTTGACCAAACAACTAAAATGTTTTATCAGACGAGGTGACATCATTATCTAAAGATAAATGCTGAAATGATTTTAAGAACACCTGGCACCTGGGACACTGTTTCAGTTCTAAAATAGAATAAAAAGTTACCTTGATTACACACAAACTCAATTGACCTAAATGCTCAAACGGCAAACTGGAGTGAAAGGGGCTGCAATTTCTACTTATAGTTCATCATTAAAAGATTTGTCTACCATTTATGATTCCAGGCTGTATCATCCCAGATAGATCTTCCGGATGACTTTGTCTACTATTTTGGTCTCTATCTTGTTAAGAAACAAGACAAGGGAGATAATGCAAGTAAGAACAGACATGATGTGCCTGACATGAAAGCTTCAAGCTTATCAGAGTTACATTCACTCAATTAAGATACAATATAACAGTGACTTATCATTTATTTTCAACTGTTCAGGTAGGTTGTTTGGGCCACGTCATAAGAAAATTGGATTTTTGCCTATTCAAAAACAAAGGCGCAGTAACTGCAAAGCTGATCAGCGCCATTGTTTTTTAGATACACAGATAGTGCAACTCCTCTTCTTCCTAAATCGGAAATTTCAAGCTTCTAGCCATCTTCTGTAGCTGCACAGGCCAGTTTGTGTTGGACCTGGTCAGAACCCCCAATCATCTCGCGTTGTGGCTCATTTTTTACATGGACTTTGACAATTAAATGCAGTGAAGTAATTGAAAAGCAAATTTCAAGAGCAGATGTCCAAATGCTACCACAAAGAGTAGGTTTGCCTTGATAAAGCTGTTAGTTTTGGCTATAACTCTGACAGAGAAGTTTTGCTCAGAACTCTCATAGCTTAGCTCATCATTTTGATGTTTCTGTTTCAGTTGTGAGAAAGTTACAAGAGTTTGAGTCTCCCTATATCTCTCTCAAGTCTGCCAACAAAGAAGGTACATTCCGAATTGTTCTGCGTAAATGGTAAGTAGTATAACAAGTTTCACAGTAAAAAAAGAGAAGATAATTAAACAAGTGCATTTTGAACATTTTTGTAATGCTGTAAAATTGAAGATGTAATAAAATTTATTATTCAGCTACATGTACATTTAGTTACTTTTATTTCACACTGGTGAACCTATACACTGATTTGGTGGGATTTATGCTAGTTTGCTGAAGCTTATAAATGAGGAATTTTTTCCATCTAAATTGGCATAATTACTATTTGGCAAAGCATGCAATATGCCAAAGGGACTATAGTAGTATTTTGACTGTAGGAATGTCCTGCGGTGGATGCTTATGTAAGCATTAAAGAAAACACTTGTGTATAAATTATTTTTGCAAAATTCCTTAAACACTAAAAAAATTACATTTTTCATAAACAAATCTCACTTTCAAACTGCTACACTATTTAAATGCTACAAGACTAGGCATTGAATCTTGCACAAATTACGAGAAAAGCATGTACCCCAATTCAAAATTTGGTCAAATGAGAATCTGTAATTTACAGGAAATTTATAAAAATGACCTACCCTTTGGATCAGTACTTGAATGCATTTGTAAATGCTTACAGTGCTAAGTGCTTCCTATATTCCTGAAACTAACAAGTGGCCTTAAAATATCAGTAATACATGTCAGCATGCAGTTACTTACTGCACAGCTGATCAGCGCCTTGTCCTTATGATAGTATGATCTCTCTTCTTTCAACATATAAAATTTCAAGCTTCTAGCTATTTTTGTTGCTGTACAGCTTGCATTTTAGGAGCTGGTCAGAAAAATTGTTGGTTTTCTCATTTGAAGGCTCATTTTTTTATATTTCAGTTACTGGGACAGTTCATTTGATGATGAGTTGTTGGAGAATAAAGTTGCCATGAACTTGCTATATGTACAGGTGAGAGTAGTCGAAGATAATAAAAATAACTACCGTATAAGATGACATGCTATGTCAACATAATATTGGATAAAATGATTCACAACCTTGGCCTAATTTTTCAAACCATAGTACATGGTTTGTTCAAAAATGAGCCGCCTGGTGGGAAAACCAACAATGTGATTTCCGAATAGGTCCGACTGTGCAAGCACAGAAGATGGCTATAAGCTTGAAATTTTGGATTTATAAAGTAGAGGAATTGTACTGTCCGTGTGGCGAAAACTAAGGCGCTGATCAGCTTCGCAGTTACTGCGAAACTGATCTGCGCCTTTGTTTTCGCCTATGCAGATTGTTGGTTTTCCCATGGGGCGGCTCAAATAATGTAGACTTTTACTGTGAAAATGTCATGAGTGATTACAGGGTAACAATTTATACATCATTTTGTTTTGGAATTCATGCACTATCACGGGTGCGATTTCTGTACCGATAATGTTTATACTGTAGGAGCGCAACCTGCTTAATTAACCATGGTAACAGGTACCCGGGGCAGTCCTTTATATCGCACCTGCTTATAGCAGGGTGCGATATAGGAGTCCAAATTTCTGTTCGTCCGTTCGTCCATCCGTCAGTCAACAATTACGTCAAAGTTATGTTTTCTCGACATCAGTGATACTTGTGAGTCCCAAACCTTGCATAGTAATTGTCCTTGATATACACTTCAAGCAAGCCCCTTAACCTCATGCCCTTGACCTATATTTCACGGTCCACTGACTGTGACAAATTTTATGTCCCAAGTTTGGTTTTCTCGACATCAGTGATAGCTGCGAGTCTCAAACCTTGCATAGTAATTGTCCTTGACATACCCTTCAAGCACGCACCTTGACCCGCTGACCTTGACCTATATTTCATGGTCCACTGACTTTGACAAATTTTACGTCTAAGTTTAGTTTTTGGTTATTTTGCCCAATGCAGGTGCGATATCGACCTCTGCGGCGTTCTTGTATTTTCAATGTGTTCTTATATTCAAAGGCTCACAAATCAATTTTTGACCAACAAATCAGTTTGAAATTTTGTCAGAATAGTGATTAACATCATAACTATGTTTTCTGAAATAATAATTAAACTATTTGATCGTTCCATATCGAAATGAGCAATTTATAAAATCATTGATACCGATGCCATAACATTAAGTTTTGGCGTTATTGTACTGTATTGAAAACCATAAAGTTTTCAAAATGTGCAGATATCTCAGAAACTACACAACTGAAGAATATAAAATGATAACAGGGACTCCAATGGCAATTTCTATTGGTCATGTACATATCTTAAGTCATCTCAAATGCACGAGAGACGTAAAATTAAGAATCAAAAGCGCTCTGGTTGAGTCTTCAAATTAAACCCGGCTGTAAAAACCGCGACGTCGATTCTGGGTGCTCTTGAGAAAGACTTATAACAATGTGCACGTCTGTTTCAAATTGTTTGACATATGTATAGGAAATGACCATGATTAACTGTTAAGGCATGAAGATGACAAACGATTTTTTCACGTCATTACATATATGGAGGTCTACATCAAAATCTGAGAAAATGTTAAACAATGGTCATTCAAAATTTGGAAAGTTCTAGGTTTAATATTCTAATATGTATGTGATTAAGTTTACATGTTATGTTTCGCGATATGCATTGTATGAAGGATACATAAATCCACACCACTGCTTGTAATTAAGGATTGAAATTCAGATTTTAGCTTTCACTGGATGATGAAAGACATTAGGCTGTTTTAATGTCTGTGAAGCCCAAAGGGCTTCTCGGAGACATTAAAACAGCTAATGTTTTTCATCATCCAGTGAAAGCTAAAATCTGAATTTCAATACTTATATTTACATTTTATATTATCAATTAAGTATCAGATTTTTAATTGCGCATATCACCGTTCATTTTCATGTTATTTGACATCAAATTCAACTTAACGTAATTTTGGAACAGCCAAATTGTCAAATTTTCGTGCCTAACGTCATGGCGATACGCGACCAACGTCACGACAACAAGAGTAAACAAACATCATCACTGGATGGGTTTTGACGTCGCCTCGCCCATAGGCGTGGACTCTAGATCACGTGACATAGTGTTTTTCATCGGGAAATGAAGAACATCAAGAAAGATACTTTCATCTAGGGCGATTGCAATAGAAATGTGAATATTTGAGTTTAAGTTTTGAATCAATAAGACACACACAGTACATACGAAGCACGGCTCATTCAACTTGATGATGTTTCCCTTCGTTTAAAGCAGAGCAAACATAACAGGCTTAGATCTGTACAAGAACATGGATATTGTGACCTGTAACATTGTTTTAGACATGCCACGATTTTATAAATTCTGCTAGCAAGATCAAATGACGCATTGCATACTTGACAGGGAATACTTTGAAACTCCCTCTAACGCGCTTACATCACTCAAACGAAAGTAATGTCATGAAAACCTATCTGACGTGCCCCGCGCCCATGGTTATCGGTCTCTTTGAGCATCTATCACTTATCACTTGATAATCGGAATCAAGCCAAATTTTGTGATAAGATGATCAAATGATGCGAAATCACAATAGCATAATTTATAGATCATGCTTTATAATCTCTAAAAGTTATTAAGAAAGTGTATGTTATTCATGAAAATCCCTCGTATTAATTCATGTTATTAACTGATGTGTATCAAAATATCTAATTACATATTCAGATTCAAAACAGAATAAATTCTATGGGCTAATTTTGACTTAAAGTCAGTTATCAGAAAATTAGATCAGGTTTTTTATCATCTGTAAGTTTACCTAACAAACAAAAATATAGCCATTTACAATTTATCACTTTCTTCAAATTTTTGGCCTCTTGGCCTTTATCAAGAAAAACACTGTTCTTATAATTGATTACATCTTGAAACAAGATTTTCCACCATCTTGGAAAGGCTGAGAGGCGAAAATTGAAGAGTGACTTTAGCAAGACATGTAAATTGTTATACATGTAGTTAATTCCCTGTGGAATTCAAGATTCTATAGCCATTTATTAGCTCACCTGAGCCGAAGGCTCACAGGTGAGCTTATAGGATAGGCAGGCATCCGTCGTCCGTCGTCGTCCGTCCGTCCGTCGTCCGTCGTCCGTCCACAATTTCAAAGAAGAATATTTCTGAAGCTAGTAGGCCGATCTTGATCAAATTTAATGTGAACCATAATTGGGTTGGGGGATTGATGGCATTAGGTTTTGGAGCAGATTGTATCAAAATTGTGGTTTCCATGGCAACAGATAGGTCCCATAAACTTACAATGGGAAAAACTAAAAAAATCTTCTTCTCTGAAACCACTAGGCCCACAGCTTTGATATTTGGTATGTAGCAATGGCTAATGGTCCTCTACATAAATTGTGCCATTCATGCCCCTGGGGTCAAATTTGGCCACGCCCCGGGGGGTCGATAGTCTCCATAGACTTACTGTGGGAAAAGAATTCAAAAATCTTCTTCTCTGAAACCACAGGGCCCACAGCTTTGATATTTTGTATGTGGCAATGGCTAATGGTCCTCTACATAAATTGTGCCATTCATGCCCCTGGGGTCAAATTTGGCCAAGCCCCGGGGGTCGATAGTCTCCATAGACTTACAATTGGAAAAACGAAAAAAAATCTTCTTCTCTGAAACCACTAGGCCCACAGCTTTGATATTTGGTATGTAGCAATGGCTAATGGTCCTCTACATAAATTGTGCCATTCATGCCCCTGGGGTCAAATTTGGCCACGCCCCGGGGGTCGATAGTCTCCATAGACTTACTATGGGAAAAAATTTAAAAAATCTTCTTCTCTGAAACCACAGGGCCCACAGCTTTGATATTTTGTAGGTGGCAATGGCTAATGGTCCTCTACATAAATTGTGCCAATCATGCCCCTGGGGTCAAATTTGGCCATGCCCCGGGGGTCGATAGTCTCCATAGACCTACAATAGGAAAAAAACTAAAAAAATCTTCTTCTCTGAAACCACTAGGCCAACAGCTTTGATATTTGGTATGTAGCAATGGCTAATGGTCCTCTATATAAATTGTGCCATTCATGCCCCTGGGGTCAAATTTGGCCACGCCCCAGGGGTTGATAGTCTCCATAGACTTACTATGGGAAAAAATTAAAAAATCTTCTTCTCTGAAACCACAGGGCCCACAGCTTTGATATTTTGTATGTGGCAATGGTTAATGGTCCTCTACATAAATTGTGCCAATCATGTCCCCGGGGTCAAATTTGGCCACGCCCCGGGGGTCGATAGTCTCCATAGACCTACAAAAGGAAAAACTAAAAAATCTTCTTCTCTGAAACCACTAGGCCCACAGCTTTGATATTTGGTATGTAGCAATGGCTAATGGTCCTCTATATAAATTGTGCCATTCATGCCCCTGGGGTCAAATTTGGCCACGCCCCGGGGGTTGATAGTCTCCATAGACCTACTATGGGAAAAAAATTAAAAAATCTTCTTCTCTGAAACCACTAGGCCCACAGCTTTGATATTTGGTATGTAGCAATGGCTAATGGTCCTCTACATAAATTGTGCCATTCATGCCCCTGGGGTCAAATTTGGCCAGGCCCCGGAGGTTGATAGTCTCAATAGACTTGCTATGGGAAAAAAATTCAAAAATCTTCTTCTCTGAAACCACTGGGCACACAGCTTTGATATTTTGTATGTGGCAATGGCTAATGGTCCTCTACATAAATTGTGCCAGCCATGCCCCTGGGGTCAAATTTGGCCACGCCCCGGGGGTAGATAGTCTCCATAGACTTACAATGGGAAAAACTAACAAAAATCTTCTTCTCTGAAACCAAAAGGCCCAGAGCTTCTATATTTTGTATGTAGCAATGTTTGGTAGTCCCCATTTTAAATTGTGCCAGTCATGCCCCTGGGTCAAATTTGGCCATGCCCCGGGGGTCAATAGTGTCCATGCATAGACTTTCATTGGTCGATTCTCAATTAATTTAAATCTCATGAGCTTACAATGTGATAATCTCTCAGGTGAGCTACAGGACCAATGGTCCTCTAGTTTGACTTGGATCTTAAATCGCAGCAACACAAACAATCACCAGTATTCCTGTATGTTGTAGGCTATGAGTGACATAGAGCGACAGTGGACTCAGGCCAGTAAAGAACAGCTAAAACATTTAAACACACTACAGCAACGGGGCTCAAAGAGAGAGGTAGATTATGTTTACTTGATTCGAATGATTTATACACTTTTATATGACATTGCTAACCATGCCATGGATTTTGAAATGGTGTATGTGCCAAAAATTATGGTACTGGTGTCACTGCCAAAATATACTAATGGAGAAAAAGCTACCACATCTATACACAGGTACAAACAATACGTCACAAACCACGTGCTCTATAAAATACAGGTAAGTCATGTGACTATCACATGACCTTTTCTCACTTCCGGGTGGCAAAAAAGCGACCTCAGGTCAATGAATGTGTAATGAACTGTAATGTTTTAATGTATAAAAGAGTAAAATAATGTCGAAATATTACTTATTCAAAAAAAAAAAATAATTTCCAAATATGTTTGTTCATTAATTGATGCTTGTTTCTAATTTAGTATTGTAAGTATTTAGCGTTTCTTCCTGTGCGGAATTAGAAAATATGAATTTAAAAGGTTTGCATCTCAGTCAAAAGATGAAATATTCCTACTGTATAAATCATAAATCAACGTTAATTATTTCCGTGCTGCCGCGGTGGTGTAATGGATAGCTAAAGCAATCAAGAGGTTGCGGGTTCGAAATCCGGCTGGTACAGAAAGAAACGGGAATATCTTTAAGTCGTCATTTGGGCTCTCTCTCTCTCTCTTTCTGAAAAGCACATGCTTTAAATTTGTTTTGCATGCAGTGAAAACAAACAAACAAAAAAACAACAAAAAAAAACAAAAAAAACATAGTTTTCATTCTGTGAAATAAATCTAATTTATTCACAATTTAAAATTACTTTACATTACGAAAACACGCCCATGCAATGTACAGTGATTTTTAAAAGTGTAAAAAATGAAAATTTTCAGTGGAAAATTTTTGATATTTTTCTTATTTTTGCTCAAAACATAGATTGTGTGTACTAACGAGTACCCACAATCTATGTTTTTGAGCAAAATTAAGAAAAATAAGTATACCCCTTCAAACCCCAGTTTTACTATAAAAAAGTGGGGTTTAAGGGGGTATTTATTACACGGACATGTTTTCCTTATCAGCGATGTCAACACATGTAATGATAACTAATCGACTGACTGAACACACAAGCCGGCTGCCCCGGGGGACTTCAAGTTCATTAATCCCTTATCATTCATATTGTAACCCAAGAATGTGTTGTTTCTTTGAAGAAGGTGTCATATATAATAATTAAAGAAGCCGATTATCATGAATATGGGCATCGTAATTTGAGATATTGTGTCATAAAACTGACTTCAATAGCTGAAACCGCCCTTCTTTCCGGCAAATTGATTATTATCATTGTATAACCTTTCGAATAGTTTGTCATGTATAATTTAAACTTGACCAAGTTATATTTCATTGGGATTATTTAAATATAATGTGAGCAATAGTTGATGTTCTTAAGAATTAAAATGTAAAACATGGATAAAAAGATGAAGAAACTTTCATTCATAAAAAGCGCTAAGATGAATGCACTTTTATTTCTAGTTTCGGTACAGATAAGGTTGGAAAAAAGGACAAAGAACTATTTATTTATTTAATTGTTTTTATTACCTTTTTTTATTTTTTTTATTTTTTCATTATGAATGATTTTTAGTCTGATTGCAGAGACGTGGCCTCGTGGGGTTTGCGCAAATTGTTAATTAATTATAAAGAATATCTAAGTAGGCCTAATACAAACATCATTTAGAATATTTGAGACGCTCAAGAAGGTGTGAAAAATGAAATTATCTATAAAAGAGCAAACTAATCAATGAATTCAAATGCCAGTAATTTTGTATTTAGAGGTCATCATCGTTCAATGATTGAAATTGCACCACACATTTCACGTTTTAGTCCGGCAGAACCTTCAGTGGACCTGGATTTAGAGTACATAGAAAATGTTTTTACATATTTGGAAAGCTGAGGTCTTCTACATTAAGAATCCGGCGGGTGACATCTTGTCACCATTGAGCAATTTGAGAAATTCAAGATGGCGTCCAAGATGGCTGCTCGTATATGAAAAACAGTAGTTTCCATGCAAATAATCATATTTTGAGAGACTTTTTAATATGGGATCACTTGTATTAGAAAGCTGAATCAAATGTACATTGAAATTAGCGCAAGAAAACGGACAATGTATGGAGAGCATCCAAGATGGCTGCCAGAATTAAGGAAATTACATTATTGAAAAGAGGTGATTTCAAGACTAAATAATTAAACAAAACAGTTTAACAATATTGGTGGCATTTTGTTAACATTTAAGACTTCGATGGATGTCATCTTATCACCATTGAACACTTTGAGAAATTCAAGATGGCATTCAGGATGGTTGCCCCTATACAGAGAACAGTAATTGCCATGTAAATAATCGTGTTTTGACAGATGTAAGACCTGAAATTACTCGCATTTAAAGGCTGAACTAGTCTGTGTACATTGAAACTAGTTGGAAGCTGCTGGTGGCCCATTGGTCTTGGCTTTGCATTTTCTGCGCTTTCTTTCAGCTTCACAGATTCTCTATTTTTTAATAGAGAGCTGCTCCTTTGTTGATGAGACCTCGCCACTTTGATCGCTCCTGTGCAGTCTGTTCCCAAGAACCCATTGGTATATCGAAATCCTTCAGAGAAGCTTTGAGAGTGTCTTTCTAGCGTTTCTTCTGGCCACCTCAAGACCGATTTCCCTCCTGTAGTTCTTCATAGAAAAAGTTCTTTGCAAGTCACGCATCCGGCATGCTTATAACATGGCCAGTCCATCTTAGCTCTGCTAGCTTAAGACTGTATTCATGCTTTGCATTCTTGCTTTCTTCAGGACCTCCGTGTCTGGAATCTTGTCTAGCCACTTGATATTTGGCAGCTTAAGTGGAAATGGTGAAATCTCTTTGCATGACGTTGGTATACTGCCCAGGTCTCACATGCATGTAAAAGGGTTGGCAGTACAAAAGCCTTGTAGACTTTCAGCTTGGTGTCAAGCTTGATTCCAGCCTATAATATTTAAATGTATACCATTAAGTTGTACATGCATATTTTCTAGACCAAGGATGCATGAAAGTGTGCATATAGATTGTTTGTCAGTAGAACCCACTGTTCTACAATTAAAACAGATACAGTGTATAAACTTCTGAATGAGCTATATTGGTGCCAATGTTTATTCAGTTTATGACTCCGGTTGTGCAATATGTGCCAATGATCAATGGACTGCCATAATAAGGCGATTATCTCATCGCTTTATGGGATAATAAACAGGCTCCTAAAGAATAATCCCCTCCGCAATCTATAATGAGTTTTCGTTTTGGAACCCTACCTGTATTCAGAGCACTTGTCTGGCCACCAGGTCTTCTAGTATCATGTTCCATATTAGTTATCAGCTAATGACTTTCAATCAATAGGAGTACATGCTTTTACAGTATTCATAGTTTACACATATTTATCTCAAAGACAAAGGGATTGGGCTCCAAGTGCTTACAACATTAGTTACAGCCTGCCCCCTAAAATCATAATCATAGGTCACTTGGATCTACATTTCCAGAATTTGCTGTCTGTCTTCCAGAATAAAAGATACATACATGTATATGAGAAAAGATACATGTATGTAGGCCTATAGATAGAGACATTGAACCATAATTTTTAGTCTAGGTCGCTGTGAACTACATGTCCCTGTATTTTGCAGTGATTTGTCAACAGAACTTTGACTTTAATACTATGTGAGAGTGACCACATTACTTGTTTGTTTGTTTGCTTGTGCTGGTGCTTTATGTCGCAGTCAACAGCTATGGTCATGCCGGGACTTCTACCAAATTTTAGGATCACATGACTCTCAATATGTGCTTGAAAATATAACCACCTAAGTTAACAGCTAAGGCTTACTTGTATGGATGGTTTTACAGTAACCACTTTCCTTGGGCAGGCTAAGGCCTTCTGTGCTGTGACCCATTCATCAGATGGTCATTCAGTAGATTTTTTTAAACTTTGCCAGGAGACATAAGCAGCTCTTGATCCGATAGGCGGGCTCACACCCTTCTGTAGTATTACGCATGCAGCTCAAAAGGAAATATTACCTGTCTTTTTAGGTTTCGAGAGAAATATGGCCTGCTTGTGTTTACAGATAAAACTAACTGACCAGCCTTTTGATAACTGGTCTGAACCTGCCTGAAAAAAAAGTGGTTGAGATAAATAAAAACAAGACTGAGATCCTAATGTGCATCTATATTTATAAGCATGAATTGTTTAATTAAGTGGTTGTAGTTTGAGTATGTTTCGGATGTCATGGCATCCCAGTGTTGGAAATGGAGGTAATATCCCGGCATGACAATATCGGTTGACTTGGGCGTAAAGCAACAAAACAAACAAACAAACAAACAAACAAATCAAAAATTGTAAAATTTTCCTTTACTGTGGTGGCTATCTTAGATGCACTCCTAACATGGTATTAATTGCACTGATTTCAGGTGTTGAATATGCCAAAACATGAATATTTCCATAGTAATTACTTTTGCCATATATGGGAAGCCATCTTGAATGCCATCTTGAATTTCTTAATTTGCTCAATGGTGACAAGATGCTATCCACTAGATTCATACATGTTAACAAAATTGCCACCAAGTTGTTTGGTTTGAAAATTTTGAATTTTCGAAGGCACCACTTTCAAATATTGCATTTTTCCTTAGTATTGACAGCCATCTTTGATGCCTCCTTTACAGAGTATATTTTCTTGGACCCATTTTAAAGTACAATTAATTCATCTTTTAAATACAAGTGATTTCAGGTCTAAAAGTCTGACAAAACATGATTATTTCACAGGAAAATAGCATTTTCTGTATATGGGCAGCCATCTTGGACGCCATCTTGAATTTCTCAAATTGCTCAATGATGACAAGATGTCACCCATCGGATTCTTAATGCAGAAGACCTCACCTTTCCAAATATGTAAAAATATTTTCTATGTACTTTAAATCCAGGTCCACCTCAAATAGCCCAGATGGCTACAGGACTATTTATTCTAACTCAGTAATGTATGTAAACAACATTGAACCGGAAATGGTTTTGCCACCCGGAAGTGAAAGTTTCAACCACAATGCAACGCGCACTACGTCATCAAGGTCAAGGTCAAATAATGTAAACAATAACACTGTATGTGTCTATTGCAATAGTAAAAATATGATGGCAAAAATGCAACATGTATTTGATGAAGTAATGTTTGTCATAGACACATTAGTAATTTTATAGTTATACATGTATGCTTTACAATTTCAGTACCTTCGACTAGCGAGAACCCTGAAGCACTATGGTTATATGCAATTCAGCCCAGCAATCACAGACTATCCCCACCCTGACTGTAGAGTGATAGTGGCGGCAGGGAATAAAGAACTTAACTTTAGAATACAAGTTGCGAAGGTATGGCATTGTTGCATTTGATGACTTTGCGTAGAACTGAGTTTACCTATAATTTACTAATAGGTAAATACTCATACTTTCAACTTAATCCAATACAAAGCAGACTTGAAGCGTGTCAAATTGAATTTGAAATGACTTCATTGATAACATTAATGGCAGTGGTGGATTTAGAGGCGATTCAAAGGGTTTGCACGAACCCCCGTATGGCATTGTTGCATTTGATGACTTTGTGTAGAACCGAGTTTACCTCTATTTTAGGTTAAATATACTTTCAACTAGATCCATTTACAAAGCAAATGAACCCCTTTATGTAAACTTGAACCCCCTCCGCTAAAACACTGGATCCTCCACTGAATGGTTGTAAACTGTTTCTTATGTTCTGTTTTTGCGCTTATTTGCTCGTAAAACAATGGTAGAAACAGACGAAACCCAATATTTTGACATTGCCCCAGGTTATAAAAAATTTTTAAGTTCAGTTCAGCTGAGCATGAAATTTAAACTGCTCATAATAACTGAAATAACAAAATTGGTTGAAATTTTAGGTTAAGATTGCCAAAGCCTTTAATTTATAAATGGCATTTTAACATTTATAAGCAGGATAAATTTCTCAGCTGAGCTGAGCATGAACAAAGTTTTATTTATAACTTCTGGGCCTGGTAGTTTCATCTATCATTGTTTTCACTCAGATAACCGCGAAGCTGATCAGCGCCTTTGTTTTTGCTACACGGATAGTACACTTCCTCTTCTTCTTAAATCCGAATTTTCAAGCTTCTAGCCTGCTTCTGTGACTGTGCAGCTTGATTTGCGTCAGTTGTGTTCGGAAACCACATTGTTGGTTTTCCCACGAGGCGGCTCAAACATTTCAACCTATATTTCAGGATACCATGAAGGAAGGTGTGTTCAAAATAACCAGAATAAGGTGCTGGAGAATAACTACCACAGTATGTACTTTTATTTGAGCCTTCGCATGAAAGAAACAACAATCTAGGTTTTCGACCAGGTCTGACACAAACCAGGCTGTACAGTCGCAGAAAATAGATAGAAGCTTGAAATTGTGGATTTAAGAAGAAGAGGGAGTGTACTGTCTGTGTAGCGAAAACAAAGACTGCCTTGTTTTTGCCTGAGAAAACCAATGATCTAGGTTTCTGACCAGTTGCAACACAAACCAGGCTGTACAGTCACAGAAATATAAAGATAGAAACTTGAAATTGTGGATTTAAGAAGAAGAGGGATTGTACCGTGTAGAGCGAAAACAAAGACACTGATCTGCTGTGTCTTTGTTTTCGCTCTACAAGGTACAATCCCTCTTCTTCTTAAATCCACAATTTAAAGTTTCTATCTTATTTCTTATTAGATCTGAGGCTTTGTTTTTGCCTATGCATGTTTATATTTTACTGGTACAGTTGCTCATTTTGTAATCCATCTTCAGTCATGTAACTAATGCCAGATGCCATGTTAGTTACGCGTTTCCATCCTATTCTTTCATGAACTGTGCTTAAGTCGATTTGCCACCCCCCCCCCCCCCCCCCCCCCCCCCAAACTCCTAGATCTGGGCCTGCTGAGAGATGTTTCACTCTTTAATTGTCCCATTATTTTCAGGTCTCGGAAAGTAATGTGCTCTCAGAAATGAGCCGTCTCGTGGGAAAACCAACAATGTGGTCTCCGAACAGGTCCAACACAAACCAACCTGTACAGTCACAGAAAAGAGCTAGAAGCTTGAAATTTCGGATTTAAGTAGAAGAGGAATTGTACTATCCGAGTAGCGAAAACTACGGCGAAGCTGATCTGCGTCTTTGTTTTCGCCTATGCAGATTGTTGGTTTTCCCATGAGGCGGCTCAAATGATAAGTTGGTGCTAGAATTTAAAGCCTTACCTGCTGACTTTAACTAAGATCAAGAATCTTGCATAAAATGAGCCGCCTCATGAGAAAAACAACAATCTGCATATGCAAAGACAAAGGGGCAGATCAGCTTCGCAGTAACTGCGAAGCTGATCAGCGCCTTTGTTTTCGCTACACGGATAGTACAATTCCTCTACTGTTTAAATCTAAAATTTCAGGTCTCTAGCCATCTTCTGTGCTTGTACAGCCTGGTTTGTGTCCCACCTGTTCGGAAAACTTAGTGTTTGTTTTTCCATGAGGCGGCTCAAATATGTTCCCTCCTGTCCAATTGGCAAAACATCCTGACAAAACTTAAGTTTCACTGTCCCATTATTTTCACTGTCCTATTATTTTCACTGTCCCATTATTTTCACTGTCCCATTACTTTCAGGTCTCAGAAGGCAATGATGGTCTCAGAAATGACAAGTCGGTGCTAGAGTTGTCGTTTGAATATCTGATGGCTAAGGATACTCTACAGTGGATTTCTGTAAAATCAGAACAGGTCAGTGTTGCAATAATTGGGATTATAATGCAATCAGATAAAAATAAATGAGCCACCTCATGGTAAAACCAACAATGTGGTTTCCGAACAGGTCTGACACAAACCGGCCTGTACAGCTTCAGAAGCAGGCTAGAAGGTTGAAATTTTGGAGTTAAGTAGAGGAGGAATTGTACTATCGAAGTAGCGAAAACAAAGGCACTGATCAGCTTCGCGGTTACTGCGAAGCTGATCTGCGCTTTTGTTTTCGCCTATGCAGATTGTTGGTTTTCCCATGGGGTGGCTCAAATGTAAGACTGTTTTGCTTACATTTTATCAATTATTTCGTTTTAAAAATTAGTGAGCATGGGGTTGGAGTGCAAGACTGTGAACTGCAAGGGTTTGAAACATTACTCTCCTATATACTCTCCCAGGTTCTGGTTCTGCCAAGCAAGCAATAGATTTGTCCTGAAAAATTGTTGATTGGAATGTAAAGCAATAAAAGCCTGTGCGTGAGAAAACCAACAATTTGGGTTCTGACCAGGTTTGACACAAACCAGCCTGTATAGTCACAGAAGCAGGCTAGAAGCTTGAATTTTCGGATTTAAGAAGAAAACGGATTGTACTATCCGCGCAGCAAAAACAAAGGCGCTGATAAGCTTCGCGGTTACCACAAAGCTGGTCTGCGCCTTTGTTTTTGCATATGCAGATTGTTGGTTTTCTCGAGCCGCAGCTCATAAGAGCCGCCTCGTGGGAAAACCAACAATGTGGTTTCCGAACAGGTCCGACACAAACGGACCTGTACAAGCACAGAAAACAGCTAGAAGCTAGAAATTTCGGATTTATGGAGAAGAGGAATTGTACTATCCGAGTAGCGAAAACAAAGACGCTGATCAGCTTCGCGGTTACTGCCTAGGCAGATTGTTGGTTTTCCCATGGGGCAGCTCATAACACATTCAGCCTTTGAGTAATCTTTAAAAAATTGCACAATATCTTGAAACAGTGTTGCAAGAGATACCATGTTAGGTTACTTTCAATAAAGGTTTCATAGCAAAAGTGACATTTAGGCCAGGTTATTCTAAAAACTGCATAATATTGAGAATTGGGTGATGGGTGTGTTCTGTAATTGACGAAATGCCACCTGTCACTGACCAGTTGATTTGTGACAAAAACCTAGGACAAACAAATGCATGCAGCTAATTGTGAATACATGTTAAACACATGTAAAATGAATGCAGCTTAAACTTTGTTTGTCCTGGATTTTAATGAAAGGTAGAGCGATAGTACGAATGATCCGATTAATGGGTGCAGAACATTTCGTCTAAAACCATTTCGTCTAAATGCCAACAAATTTTCTTCTCTTCCAGGCCATATTGATGAGTATGTGTTTACAAGGAATGGTGGAAGAACTGATAATGAAGAAACAAGGCAAAAAAATCAAAAAGGTAGGTGGCATGGTTATCATGTTATCTGTTTACCATATGAGCCATGACACAAGAAATCTGGTCTTTCAGGTTTTTGACCTGGTCTGACACAAATCAGTCTGTGCAGTCACAGAAGAAGACTTAATGCTTGAAATTTTGGATTTCAGAAGGAGAGGAATTCTACTATCTGTGCGCAAAAATATAGGCACCGATCAGCTGTGCAGCAACTGATCTGTACCTTTGTTTTTGCCAAGGTAAAAATCAGGTTTTCTCATGATGCGGCATATGATGTTGCTGATATTCTATGAATAATGTCTGTGTAAAAAAAAATGAATGACATGATAAGAGTATAAATATTAGTTATGGAGCGTAATGGCAGGATGCCATTTGCGACAACAGTGTAAAAAATTTTATAAAAAAAAATCACCATAAAAGTTGTAATATTTTGTCGGAACTTGTGGTCATATATGTGGATATAAATTTCATGAAACTTTCTGGAGACTTGTTTTGTAAGTTTAGTATATTTTATCGTTTATATTGTTGTTATAACTGGCTCTTATTTTAATGATCAATCTATAGCCCCAGGATAGAGTACGGAGATCGAAGAAGACGTTCACAAGAGACAGCAGTATACCCCTGGGCCTGGGACGACAGTCAAGTACAGAGGTAGATGTACATGGTTTATAATTGTCCTTTCATACTGAACCATATTTAAACAAGATAACAAGATATATACCCTGCCTTCAATAAGCACCTTTTAAGAAAGTACTGGTTTGCAGTGAAAAAAAAGCAAACATGAAACAGACAAACCAACAAAAGGCAATGATCCTTTACAATCCTGCCTTGCCAAAAATATAGAATCCAGCCCTGATTAATTACAAGCGGATATGAGCAGCGACACTAGAAAATCAATATTGTGGATTCTGACCAGGTTGGACACAAACCAAGCTGTAGAGCCAAAGAAGGCATCTAGAGGCTGGAAATTTTGGAATAAGAAAGAAGAAGAATTGTACTATCCCTTGAGTGATGACAAAGGCGCTGATCAGCTGGTTGGTTTTTCTCGTGACCCGGCTCAGTTATTTTATTAGAGCTATATCCTGCCTTGTTCCTCCCATACCTGGTTCCCAGCACAATCACCTATTCCCCTGTCACACCTTCCTATTCCAGAACCACATCACAGAGGAACCAGTGAAAGCTGGGACCAAGACCATCTCAAAGTTTGCTGTAAGTTATACTGAATGGCATAGCAGGCATAACCGCGTAGTTTTAAATTAATTAGTGTCATCAGTTAAATAGAACAGCAGGGTTTTACCAAGTACCTGTACTAGATTGTTTTTCTCAACTTCCATTATGAAAATTTATCCATGCAATATACAGAGATTTTTTTCAAAAGGAAAAATTTGAAAGTTCCATTGGAAAATTTTTGATATTTTTAATACAAGAATACAAGAATACAAGATCTTTATTACGAATTTTCGGCCCACATAGGAGCAACAAAGCAAGGGTATAACACATATAAAACATAATACAAGCAAGGAAAGAATTTCAAATGACAGATATTACAGAAACTAAGGAAGTGTGTGTGTGTGTGTGTGTGTGTGTGTGTGTGTGTGTGTGTGTGTGTGTGTGTGTGTGTGTTTATTTATGCTCAAAACATTGATTGTGGGTGCACTTTAGAACTGCCTCGCCGAGGCGGTTCAAACAAGTACCCACAATCTTTGTTATGGACCAAAAATAAGAAAAATAGGTATACTCCTGTAAACCCCAGTTTTACTATTTAAAACTGGGATTCAAGGGGGTATACATTTCACGGACATGTTTTCCTGATGTCTCTTTAATATGTTTCTTTTTTTTTTTCCAGGATCTTCGAATATCAAAAGGTAAAGGGGCTCAGAATGGAGAATCTGTCACCAACACAGCCTTTGATTCTGCCATAGGAGATGATGACCTTTAGAAAATATAGGTCAAGGTCAGGAGGATTTGTTGAGAATGGAGATTGATACAGTCTTCACTTAGAATGTATGCATAGTATGAATACAACACTACTACATCGTTTCTGCCTTCGATTCTGCCATAGAAGATAATGACATTTGTACAATGAATATAGGTCAAGGTCATCAAGATTTGTCAAGGATGGAGGTCAATACAGTCATCACTTAGAATATTTTCAAAGTATAAAAGGACAGCACTCATGGAATTGTATCTTCCTTCTGTTCTGCAATAAGATAGCGGAAATAGGTCAAGATTTTGTGCACCTTGGCATAAGAAATGCTGTGTTCGGGTTTGCGGACCAGTTCAGACACAAAGCAGCATGTACATAAGAAAAATGTTTAAATTTGAAACATGGATCTGGAAAAATGAGGGATTATACTGTCTATGTAACAAAAATAAAGGCACTGAACAAATGCTCAGGTAACTAACTGCACAGCTGATTTGTGACTTTGTATTCATGTGTGCAACCCATTGTGATCTTTGCAGTTCCCACCGAAATGTATTCTTAAAAGAATATTCTGTTAGTAGAATATAACTATCATCTATATACATGTTATTTCTTTTGTAAACAGCATGTTACATATGTTATTCGTGACACTGAGTTTTTTATGTTAAATATTTATGATACAATCTTAAATATAGCACACTTCGATGATGAATGCTAACATGTAATACTGTTTAAACTAATCAGAATATAGACATCAAATTGTGAGTTTTTTTGTGTCTAAGTATATAGTTTCATAGCTTTGTTGTTTGACTCATGCTGTTGATTGTTTGGACTCTGCATTGAAATAGGGTTATGGGCATTGCTGATGATTATAATGAGCCGCCTCGTGGGAAAACCAACAATGTGGTTTCCGACCAGGTCCGACATAAACCGACCTGTACAGTTACTGTGAAGCTGATCTGCGCTTTTGTTTTCGTCTAGGCAAATTGTTGGTTTTCCCATGTGGTGGCTCATATAGCTCAAATTTTAAACTCCGTACTCTACATGCATTTCCTCCACATGTGGTTCATGTACATTCATAGGCCGTCAGTTGCTGACTAGGCCAGACTATTTTCATTATATTTAAAGCCAAATAGGTTGTGTGTACATTAAACTTGATACAATTGCCATATAAAGACAAAAATATATTTTTCTCATATATGAGCCGCCGCACTGGAAAACCAGCAATCTGCATAGGCAAAAATAAAGGCGCAGATCAGCTTCACAGTAACTGCGAAGCTGATCAGTGCCTGTGTTTTCGCTACATGGATAGTACAATTCTTCTACTTTCGAAATCCTAAATTTCAAGCTTCTAGCTGTCTTCTGACTGTACAGCCTGGTTTGCCTCGGACCTGGTTGGAACCCATATTGTTGATTTTCTCATGCACAGGTACATGTAGTTATTAGTGTTTATGAAGTCTAAATTTTGTGATTTTTCTCAGTAACTCACAAAATGTTTGAGTTCAAAGAAGCCGTTTTTTTTTTTCATCAGAGTAGTTTTCACACCAAATAAATTTTGATACCCGAAAGTCCCCTGCTATTTTTCTTTTTTAATTATATCTGTCTCCTTTAATACCGTGTTGTCTCACAGTTAAGCAGAATATGCTTACTTCCTGTTTGGTAGACTAACGTAACATAACATAACGTAAATCTCTAGTTTCCAGGTGTGAACCTTTAGATTTGCCCAGAGAATTTGGTTGGGGGTATATAATAATGAGCCACTTACATTCTCCTTAAAAAAAAGGAAAATGTTGATATTTCAAATATTTTTCCTCAAGATATTGATTGTGGGCTAACATGCATTAACAAATTTTGCCCATGCAATATACAGAGATTTTTTCATCAATAAAGATTGAAAAATTCAAAGAAAAAAATTTGATGGTGTTCAAAACATATTGACATGCTAAGGCGGTTCTAACGAGTACTTAAATTTATGTTTTGAGGGAGTGCAGTGGCATAGTGGTAGAGCGTTGGACACCGAATCAAGAGGTCCTGGGTTCCATCCCCACAAGCGGCACCGTGTTGTGTCCTTGAGCAAGATACATAAACCCCCTACAGTACCAGTTAGACCCAGGAAGCGTTGGCTTCATCCCGACATGACTGAAAAATTGTTGACTGGGATGATAAGCTTTATCGAAAACAAATGAATTAATGATTTGGGCCAAAAATAAAAAAAAAATAAATCTCTATTAACCGCAGTTTTACTATATAAAAGTGGAGTTTAACTGAAAGGGGGGTTTCATTACACTGATATGTTTTCTTAATGTAATTGTTATATAATCTGTGCCAAACCTTGAATTAATGTAGAGAATGTCTTTGTTTTGCATCAACATTATAAGCGGCTTTCAGCTGTGAACTTTGTTGCTTTTGTAAACAGTTATATAAATACATAAAAATGTTTAGTTAAGTTTATGAATTTTGTGTACCAGTAAGTATTATAGCTGTTGTACAATTTGTATTCTAGGATTTTGGGCTGATTAGTTTGAGAAGCTCCTTTATTAAAAAAACTTGTTGCCAGAAAAAAATGTTAGTATGATAGATTGTAGTATACCTAATGATGTGTTTTGTAACAAGATATGTTGCAGATTCTGGGGGCTTATTTTAGTTCGCATTTGAGCCACTGCATCAGAAAACCAACAATCTGCATTGCGAAAACAAAGGCGCGGATCAGCTGTGCAGTAACTGCACAGCTGATCAGCGCCTTTGTTTTTGCTAGGGGGGTAGTACAATCCCTCTTCTTAAATCTGAAATTTAAAGCTTCTAGTCGTCATCTGTTCTGTGACTTTACAGGCCAATTTGTGTTGGACCTGGTCAGAAACGCTTATTCCTGGTTTTCTCATGCGAAGGCTCATTTCATACAGTATGATACTGGACATGGTATTATTTTCCCACCAGAAATTATGTATACAGGAATAAAATGTTCATTTCATTTATGGAAATGTAAATAGTATAAATGTAAATAATTTGTATAATTAGTTATATGCTATATATGATGTATATTACATTCCAGTTTAGTTTATACATGTTTAATGCTTTCAGTTGTGCCAATACATGTATTTGATATAAGCAGAAATGAGCCGTCACATGGGAAAACCAAAAATCTGCATGTAGCGAAAACAAAGGCGCATACCAGCTTCGCGGTAACCGCGAAGCTGATC
This sequence comes from Rugalucina vietnamica, assembly GCA_964017185.1. Taxonomy (NCBI): domain Eukaryota; kingdom Metazoa; phylum Mollusca; class Bivalvia; order Lucinida; family Lucinidae; genus Rugalucina; species Rugalucina vietnamica. Next base: position 6,923,766 of record OZ024879.1, on the reverse strand, counting down.
TGCGACTTTGTTTTCGCTACATGGAAAGTACAATTTCTCGTCTACTTAAATACAAAAATTCAAGCTTCTTACCTGCGTCTGTGACTGTACAGACTGGTTTGTGTCGGATGTGTTCTGTTCAAAACCACTTTGTTGGTTTTCTCATGAGATGGCTCAAATAGTAGCCATGTTGTGATGAAATATTTCTTCATGTTTCATAAAACCAGCTTGTACAGTCACATAAGAACTTTTTTTTTTTATTCAGTTTTACATCCCTTTCAAGATTATTTCAGCTCATATGAGACAGGCCAATCAGTATGTGGGCGAAAACAGGAGAACCCCAAGAAAAACCACCTGGCACACCTGCAAGCAGAAATTGGCTTGTCTCACATGTGGCCAGTGTGGGGCTCGAACCCACACCAGACACAGCGGTGAGATGATCGAGTGATTAAGAAACAGCGTTCCTAACCGCTCGGTCAAAGGGGCCAACACTTTTGTGACAGGATAGCCACTCTTGGTAGAATAAGTTGGTGCAACATATTAGCGGCATCTGAAGTGCTAGTAATATGCAAATTGGAAACTAGAAACTTTGTGAATGAAGTAAGTGTTGACTATATAGCGCTGTAAATCACCCTTGGTGGGCGAGCATGCTTTTCCACTGACAGTTTTTGCTGTGGCTTGGCTGGGCTGTTCTTTACACTTTCAATGAAGCAAAGGTGCTGATCAGATGTGCATTAACCATTTGCTGCAGTGCTGATCTGCTTCTTTGTTTTCTCATATGTATTTAGTAAGTTATCTCATGATGTGGCTTATATTGAGCTTTGCTGCCAAAATCAAAATGCTTGTTTGTAATGAGATTAAATTTCTGATCAGATTTTAAAACCTGGTCCTGAGGTTATAAAACTTTTTTCATGCTCAACTCAGCTGACATTAAAATTTATCCAGCTCATAAATGTTAAAACGCCAACAATTATTGGCATTTTGACATTTACAAGCAAGATAAATTACAGTCTTTGGTGATCTAAACCTGAAATTTCAAATTATTTTGGCTATTTTAGTAATTATGAGAACTTTAAATTTCATGCTCAGCTGAGTTAAGCATGAAAAAAGTTTTATAACCTTGGGACCTGACTTTCTGTAAATACAGTAGCTGTACTTTCTACCCTAGATATAGTCAGTTTTAATTTCCTGCTACAAGAAGGTTGTGGTGTACAGACATGTACTTAGCAGAGATATCTCCCTTTGACTAAGTAATTTACATAGCTACATTTGAGCCGCCTTGTGGGAAAACCAACAATGTGGTTTCCGAACAGGTCCGACACAAACCAGCCTGTACAAGCACAGAAAAGAGCTAGAAGCTTGAAATTTCGGATTTAAGTAGAAGAGGAATTGTACTATCCGAGTAGCGAAAACAAAGGCGCTGATCAGCTTCGCGGTTACCGCGAAGCTGATCTGTGTCTTTGTTTTCGCCTATGCAGTTTGTTGGTTTTCCCATGAGGCGGCTCATTTATGTAATTTCATTATCAGTACTTATTGCATAAATATCCGTGTCACACAATATTAACAGCCCTTTATAAATGAAGAGAAAGCCATGTATTAATATATTGCAATTCACGCGCGGACATGCTGTTAATACATGGCTTTTACACGTATGAAAATGTGATGAGGCTGTAAAATAAAGTGCACCATTGTTTCCTTTGTTCTGCAGAATTTATGCAATAATAGTGATCAAAAATGATTTTGTCATTCATTAACATTTGCTAGGTCCCTCGGGAGTGTTGAAAAGAGGTTTTCAACACTCCCCTCCAGACCTAGAGAATGTTAATGAATGGTAAATCATATTTGATCCCTATAGTGTAATGAACTAAATTATAAAAAAATGAAAAATACTTACCTACCTAGCTTACACTTGTGAATCAGATAAACCATGCACAGATCTTTTTGTGGTGTGTAATGGCCTAGTTGTTGGAGGTTGTGGGTTCAACCCCAACTGGTGCCGGATTGTGTCCTTGGCCAAGGCACATTCACTTACCATAGTACTGGTCAGCATTACAAAAACCTGCCCATGCAATATACAGAGATTTTTTTCAGATGTAAAAATTGAAAATTTCACCAGAAAAATGTTGATATTATAGATATTTTTGCTCAAAACATAAATTGTGGGTACATGTTAGAACCGCCTCGTCGAGGCAGTTCTTACGTGTATCCACAATGTATGTTTTGGATCAAAAATAAGAAAATTAGGTATACCCCTACAAACCCCAGTTTTTCTGTATAAAAATGGGGTATACGGAGGTATACATTTCACTGACATATTTTCCTGATGAGTATCCAGTTATAGTAGCTTTGTCTCGACATGACGGAGACTTTGTTGACTGGTATGTTAAATCTGAATACAAACAAAGAAACAAACAAACATTAACTCGTACTTTTAAACTTCTGACAATCTTGCTTGGTTTTTGTGAAGCATGTTTGAAAACGCTAAAGACATTTTTCACACAGTGCAGTTTATATGGTAGAAGTTTGAGGGATTTAAATTTGAGCCTGTGCATGAGAAAACCAACAATTTGGGTTTCCGACCAGGTTTAGAAAGTAGAGGAATTGCACTATCCATGTAGCGAAAAAAAAAGGCGCTGATCAGCTTCGCAGTTACTGCGAAGCTGATCTGTGCCTTTGTTTTCGCCTATGCAGATTGTTGGTTTTCCCATGCAGCGTCTCATTTCTAATAGGTGTGAGATTTCATGTTGTGGAAGACACAACAACTCTCTTTCCTAACCTAAATCATGATTCCATTATCAACATGTATACCAGTGATGCAACCAAATTTCTTACAGCACAGATTGATGCAACATCACATGACACTTTGGAAATAGGGAATGTGGTATTTGGTTATATGGATCAATTTTCCGGGAACCCACAGCGAGGCAAAGAACTTTTCGTTGTATTTCTTAATTGTTTTAATCCAGTTTTACATCCCCTTCAAGACTATTTCAGCTCATATGATACAGGACAATCAGTAAGTGGTCGAAACAGAACCCGGAGAAAAACCACCTGGCACACCCGCAAGGAGAACTTGGATTGTCTCTCGTGGCCAGTGTGGGGCTTGAACCTACACCAGACACAGCGGTGTGATGATCGAGTGATTAAGAAACTTGACAGCTCGGCAACGGGGACCGCCATTTTAGTTGCAGATTGTTGTCCGTTTGATGTGGCTTCCAATCACTACACTTCATTATGTAATGCATCGTGTGATATTGCATCAATCTGCGCTGAAAGAACCATGGGTGTATAAGGTGTTACCAAACGGAATTGAGCTGCATCAAGAGTAAACCAACAGTGTGATGTCCGAACAGGTCTGACACAAACTGAACTGTAGAAGCTCAGAAGATGGCTAGAGGCTTGAAAATTTGGACCTAGAAAGTACAGAAAATTTACTATATGTGTAGCGAAAACAAAGGCGCTGATCAGTTTCGCAGTTACTGCGAACCTGATCTGCGCCTTTATTTTCGCATGTGCACATTATGGGTTTCCTCATGTCGCAGCTCAAATAAATTTTTTGTTGTGCTCTGATAAAGTTATGATTATGTCTCCCCCCGACAGGGTCGGGAGACATATTGTTTTTCCCCGTGCGTCCGTCCGTCCGTCTGTCCGTCACAAATCGTGTCCGCTCTATGACTTGAAAATTGTTTAAGATTTTTCAATGAAACTTGGTACACTTGTTAACCACGACGAGACGATGTGTCATGTACAAGAACCATAACTCTAGCTTGAGTATTTTTGGAGTTATTTCCCTTTGATTATTTTCGATAACAATTTCGTGTCTGCTGTATAACTTGAAAACCGTTAAAGATTTTTTAATGAAACTTGGTACACTTGTAGACCACGACGAGACGATGTGTCATGCACAAGAACCATAACTCTGGCTTGAGTATTTTTGGAGTTATTTCCCTTTGATTATTTTCGATACAATTTCGTGTCCGCTGTATAACTTGAAAACCGTTTAAGATTTTTCAATAAAACTTGGTACACTTATTGAGCATGATCAGACGATGTGTCATGCACAAGAAACATAACTTTGGCTTGAGTATTTTATGAGTTATATCCCTTTGATTATTTTCCATACAATTTCATGTCCGCTTTATAACTCGAAAATCGTAAGAGTTATTTCAATGAAACTTGGTACACTTATAAAGCACGATGAGATTACATGTCGTGCTAAAGAACCATAACTCTTGCTTGCATATCTTTGGAGTAATTTCCCTTTGATTATTTTCCATACAATTTCGTGTCCACCATATGACTTGAAAACAGTAAGAGAAATTTCAGTGAAACTTGGTACACTTATAAAGCATGATGAGACGATGTTTCATGCACAAGAATTATAACTCTTGCTTTCATATCTTTGGAGTTATTTCCCTTTGATTATTTTTCCATACAATTTCATGGCCACTCTGTAACTTGAAAACCATAAGAAATATTTCAATGAAACTTGGTACACTGATGAGATGATGTGTCATGCTAAAGAACCATAACTCTTGCTTGCATATCTTTGGAGTTATTTCTCTTTGATTATTTTTCATTCAATTTTGTGTCTGCTCTATAACCATTAGAGATTTTTCAATGAAACATGGTACACTTATAAAGCATGATGCACAAGAATCATTACTCTTGCTTTCATATCTTTGGAGTTATTTCCCTTGGATTATTTTCCAAACTTTTTCGTGCCCCCTCTATAACTTGAAAACCGTAAGAGATATTTCAATGAAACTTGGTACACTTATAAAACAGAATGACAGGATATGTGATGCACAAGAACTATAACTCTTGCTTGCATATTTTGGACATGCACGTAGAAAGGGGGGAGACATCAGTTTTCACATAGAAAACAAATTCTAGTTTATTGTTAAGGTTGTCTCTAAACTCAGATAATATGAAATTGTTAATAAATATGTTATATAGTCATAGTGGCTTTTGTTTTATCTTTCTTTTCCTGTGTAACTGCTGGCTAAGACATTGGTATAGATTTGTTGAAAACTCTTAAATGCAAACTCCACAATTCTGAAGGGAAATGCATTGGCTTGGCTGATCTCTCTCTTTATGACCTCTGAATAAAGCCCTGAGGTTATTGAAACATTTTTCATGCTCAACTCTGCTGAGCACAGTATTTGAACTGCTCAAAAACACTGATATAAGCAAATTAATAGAAATGTCATGTTTAGATTTACCAAAGACGGTCATTTATCTTGGTGAATAAATGTTAAAATGCCAACAATTATTGTAAGCATTTGAACATTTAAGCAGGATAAATTGAATACACAACTTAGTTGAGATTGAAAAAAAAGTTTTATTACACCAGGGCCCAGTTCATTTGCTCTTGTGAGGAAAACATTCTTGCACTAAACAGGTGACAGTGCAATATTTACATTTTCAAACGTTGGATTAACATTTAATACCAAACTATGCTACAATCATGATATGGAAACTATCCAAAAGATATTGTTTATTGTCAAATCATCTTCACCTGTGCTTAATGCACTTATAATAACAAGGTTACACAGCCGTACATAAATGCAATTCTGGAAAGTTCAGCTATACCATATTTGCTTTAATATACGCACATCAATAACCGTATATCTAGATCTTATCAGAGCCGTATATCTAGATCTTATCAGAGCAACCTTCATGCATAAGTGCAAGCTGTGCGGTTGGCAAAATGGTATTTTATACCTGTTTTTGTTACGTGCATGTGCATTAAAATTTAGTTTTAAATTACCTTCATTTTGTATTATGCATTTTGAAAAATTTGAATACTTAATTTAAATCACCAAACATTTTTTTTATCTGCAGATTTCGTAATTCGTTTTAGTGTGAGATTGTTAGAAAGAAGTGAGCTCAATACATGCCATAACCAGAGGACCAATGGTCCTGTAATAAATGCTCGCCTGAGATCAGAGATACGTACCAATAAATCTTTTAGACTATATGGTCATATATATGTATATAACCCCAGGCCAGGGCCAGAATAAATACTGGGGTCAATTTCTTTTTTGAAATAAATATTCTGTCCATTTAGTCATTTCTGAAAGTTTTTCCCTTCAATGACATACATATTTAAGAGCTTTCTGCATATGTGACCTAAGTTGACCTTGCAGTAAAATTGGTCAAGGTCATCACAGGGTTATGATTTATAAACAGGTTGTAGTACTTTAGCTCCAATTGCAACATGTCAAGTTTTGTTGCAATAGGTTGAGCAGTTCCGGAAAGGAAAAAAAAATTGAAAGGTATTTAGCATATATGTGCATGGCGGCCATCTTGGTCATGTGACCTGGATTATTTAAAAACACATTGGTCCCCCAGGCTTTCATGTAGATTATTCCTATAAAATTTGAATTTGATTGGCACAGTGGTTTCAGAGAAGGAGATCTTTGAAAAGTGTGTTTGTATACATGTATATTGCCCACGGTGGGGGCAGACCAACCCCTGGAGTCCATTTGTTTTCACAATCTTAAATCTATTTGCCCATTTCCTGCAAGTTTGGCCCTTCAGATGACATTTTAACAAGTTTCCCAATTCAAATGCATGGGCGACCTAAGTTGACCTTGCCGTAAATAGGTCAAGGTCATCCCAGGGTCATTATTTATATAAAATTTGTAGAGCTCCATAGCCTGACGCTTCATGCCAAGTTTCAAAAATCATAGGCCTTCTTGTTCTGGAGAAGAAAATTTAAAGTTTTTGCTATTTCTAGCCCTGGCGGTTACCTTTGTCATGTGACCATAACAATTTGTACAAACTTTTGTTCCCACTCCCTTAGGATGCTGCACACGAAGTTTGGCTTTGATTGACTCAGGTGTTGCAGAGGAGTTGTTTGAAAAGTGTGAACAACAACGACGACGACGGGCGACGGATGATGGGTATACTATAAGCTCCCCTTGTGAGCCTAACGCCTCAGGTGAGCTAACTAAGCACATCGGAACGTCGGTCTATCACTAGTTACGAGTTGTGAGACACATTTAGCGTTGCTTACCTGACCAAACCTTAATACTTTGCTCTTGTTAACCTCTATACTTTTGTATCTTTGACGTCATGTTTCACAATGCAGGAGGTAAAACACTCAAAATCATGGAGATGGCGATTAACCTTGTCTTTGATCATACAAGAACCATTTAATACCTAGCATGACAGCCACTAATGTTTTATTTTACCTGAAATGCTTTTTATGGCCTTTATATAGAAAACGTAAAACAATTTGAAAAAAAAAAAAAAAATGTTTCTATGTTTGCACATCTAAACACATTACTACGTCGAGGAGACCTTCAGTGCGCGGTGAGCCATTCCATGATTCAACCGGAAGCAAGAAATCTTTTACCTTGTATTTTGAGAAAACAAACTGAATCTAAATGGCTCGACCCCACAGGGAGGCTTTTGTCGTTATAGAGCAGATAGAAACATGCATTACGAAAATTTGTCCATGCAATTAACATAGATTTTTAGCTTTAAAAATTGAAAAGTTTCAGCAGAAATTTTTTGATATTTTTCTTATTTTTGCTCAAAACATAGATTGTGGATTGTGGGTACACGTTAGAACCGCCTCGCCGAGGCGGTTCTAACGAGTACCCACAATCTATGTTTTGGAGCCAAAATAAGAAAAATAGGTATACCCCTGCAAACCGCCGCAGTTTTTCTATATAAAAGTGGGGTTTAAGGGGGTATTCATTGCACGGACATGTTTTCCTGATGTGAATGTTGGTGTATTATCAGATGATGGTTTTTGGTTTCAGAACAACATGTTCTGAAATACACCACGACTCACAGTGCAGTGACTATTTAGCAAAACAATTTGATTGTTATGATATGTTGTACATTCGTATAGGGGCTACAACCTCATGAAATACCACTCGAAGACAAGAAAATTAAGTAGAGCAATTGACTGGGTTATGCAAATGGTTTTGTAATATTTAGCGCACATATTCAAAACCCAGAAATTATCTGTGAATCACAAGTGCGTATTATCATTGTCATCCCTATGTAAAGAAACAACAGGCAGTAAATCACGTCTATCAAGATAGAGGCATTGCTTCTTCGATTTTAGGCTTAAAAACAGGGCAACATACCGATTTAACCAAGTCAGTTTTTCAATTAGTAATTTATTATCTATTAAAATCAATGGTCATGCTATTTATCCTTAAACATTTGGTCAGCAAGACAGTTTCGCTGATTTTTTTCGTTGAACAAGGGCATCCAAAATTTGGAAGCATTGTCATTTCTTTTTTAATTCTAATATTTCGTTATAACCAGTATACCCATTGGCATTTAAATGAACTGTGACTACAATAAAGGTAAGTGTCCGGAAAGGGGTGGATCTCACAATAGACACTTTTTACATCCATATTTTTATATATCAGTGAACCAATATTTCACTGGCCTTTCACTGGCATAACATAAATATGTTTAACTTTTTGAAGAAAAAATGGTTGCCTCAATGTTGAACGTCAAAATAAGACTCATGTATACTGTAATGTACCGTCAGCTGAAAAAGCATTTTTTGCCAGTTCCTGGTCATTGCTCTTTTTTTCAGATAAATATAATGCAGAAATCAGGAAACGAAGACGGGTTTCTTGTTAGATTAGTGTTAATGCATGTATCGTCACAATTTAAACACGTACTAAACAGAAAGATAGCCCAACTTTTGGGGTTGGTTATATCTAAACCTGAAGAACTACATTTTTATGTTCCAGATGTATGCTGTATTTGGTGTCACGTGATGTGAAAAACACGAATTCCGGAAACAACAGTGGCGGCTGAAAGACAACTAAACTAACAGAGCTAAAGATACCCCACCCAGACAGCAATGCCACCAACACAATATACGACAACTAGTGATTGGTTAATGGACTCTTCAAAGGACAAAGTGAATACAGCAAATATTCTAACTTACGTCGTGATCGCACTTGGGTGCATTCTTTTGTTAATTATCATTCTGTTTATCGTCTGCAAAATCGGGAATAACAGGAAGAAAAAGAAAATGAAGGAACTTAGACGATTGCCGAGAGAAAAACCTGCGAGACCGAGACAAACTTTGAACAGCGTAAGCAATCTGTCACCACGGCAAATTCACCCGCGAATAAATCAACTCAAGAAAGATGGACTACTTTTCACGCGGAGTGACAGCGGGTATACGAGTGATCAGTCAACGCCACGTAATAAGAGGTCTCGGAAGCTGCGAGATTCTCACGGGATCGAAGCTGTTCAGAACGAGGCTTGGGGAGAAAGTTCAGGAAAACCGCGAGCAAAGCCGACACCCAAACCCCGTGGTACGATTAGCCCAATAATTCGAAACACGACTGCGGCGGCCGAGTCTTTTGAAATGCAGTCTGTGCAAAAGCCTGGTAGACAATTAAGCCTGGTGGACAATTTAGACTTTTAATAGTGCGTTGAATGAAACTCAGAATTAATAAGCTGAACTTGAAAGATTTTTGCTATAAGCAATCGATTTGATTCATTCGACGTTTACTATGAATGACTGAACTTAGCCTAAGTAGGCTAGTGAACTAGTGAATGAACTAGGCAGCAATGCCTGCCTTTGTGGCGCTTGCAGGACATCAAACTCAGAAAAATGGGTAAAAATAATCTGATATTAAACATTTTCATGTGTTACATATAATTGAAGCAATCACAATGCATATGTGCCACCAAAGAGACAGCAGTGGTTGTATTTCCAACTTTTTTTCGCAATCCATACTTTGTACGCTGCTTTTGTGTTCTTGCCTTTGCTTTTGTTTTGTTCGTCCTAGTTGCTGCGGATGATGGCGTCAGAGCGGTCAGTAAACATATTCACACGTTTCATTGGCAAGCATCGGAATCAGATTACCACATTGTTTCACCATAAACTGTCATGCTGAAACTGAAAACTGAAGAGTGATCGAATGTCATAGAAATATTTTCTAGAAGGAATGTGTCGAACCTTTGCCCGGTTCTATCCAGGGCCCGCATTTACATGATTACGACACTGTGGTGGCCGATCTGCCACATAACCAATCGTTTTCATTTTATATATTTCGTTTCTTATACAAGTTAATATGTAAAGAAAGACTATATAAAATCTCGGATCCAAAATAAGGTTTATTAGATCCCGAGATAAAATCTAAGGTTTCCAAGGCCTATAAAATAATCAATTCCTTTACAATAGATTTAGATGCATTTGCATGACATGTAGACTAGGCATTCTTCAATGATGTTGAAATGGCAGAATAAAACAGAAGTTGTGATAAACCTTCGTTTATATTTCTGAAACATGTTCATTTTTTTTTTCGAGTGCCACAGACCTTCTTGCACTTCAATGATTGCATTACGAAAACTTGCCCGTGCAATATACAGAGATTTTTTTCACAGGCAAAAATTAGGAATTTCATTGCTCAAAACATTGATTGTGGGTACACATTATAACCGCTTCGCCGAGGCGTATAGGTATACCCCAGCATGCCCCAGTTTTGCCATTTAAAAGTGGGGTATAAGGGGGTATACATTGCACGGACATGTTTTCGTGATGGGTTTATTTTGGGCAAAATTGTGAGTCATCCAGCTGAATATTCCTGTGAAAATTACAGCAACAAGCATTAGCATCCACATAGCCTGATCGGCGCCATTTTTGTCTCGCAGTAGGTAGTTATTTTTGTCCACAAAACAAGTATCAACAAGAGGGCCTGACTGCGCCAATCACGCTAAGACACTCAATGGGTGCCTAGCGTCGTTCCATTACGAAAACAAGTCCATGTAATATACAGATTTTTCTGATTGAAAATTTTCAGTACATTTTTTTTTAAATGTTTTTCTTATCGTTACTCAAAACATAGATTGTGGGTACACGTTAGAACCGCATCGACGGGGCGGTTCTAACGAGTACCCACAATCTATGTTTTGGAGCAAAAACAAGAAAAATAGGTATACCCCTGCATACCCCAGTTTTTCTGTATAAAAGTGGGGTTTAAGCCGGGGGTATACATTTCACGGACATGTTTTCTTGATGCTAGCTACTAATGCTGAACCATAGCTATGCTTTATGAAAAGACCCAAGTTTATTTTTATTCATTTGGAATGATTTTTATGATTTAATACCATTCATGTAAATCGACTTGTTGCAAATCGGTTATAATTTTTCAAAAGACAGAATGAATTGATTGAATTAAATTCCAATATCAAATATCAAGGCTGATAATTCACCAAAAGCGCATCCATATTTATATACAAGAGGCAAAAATATACGGCGAAAAAAATGTACGTGTAGTACATGATCAGTTTACTTCATGACCACTGAAAAGCAAATTAATGCGCAGAGGATGTTTAACTGGTTAACGCATGGAACATGAAGAATGATAAAGACGCCATAGCCTACAGTCGATTCAGAGATGCTTGGTCATAAGGCTATATATGTGCCACGTTTCGCACGAACAGGGCAAAATAACGGTAAACGACTGTAATCAGTACCGATGCATTCTAGCACCTTGGATCGCGTTCCATGTTGAAATAAGCAGTAGTGAATGTTTAAAACTTTGTGTCAAACTCGTCATACCTGTGTAACCTTAAACGCGGATGAGTCGATTTTCTTTGTTTATGACGATTTCCTTCGATGTCTGAAAACTCTATAAAATGTGAGTACTGCACATAGTTCTACAACGGGTGGAATGCAATAACCTTTATCGCCTCGGTAGCTCAGTAGATAGAGTGTCCGCTCCGAGATCGGGAGGTACCGGGCTCGATCCCGGGCCGCGACATACCAAAGTCGTTAACAATGGTACTAGTTGCTCCCCGCCTGGCACTCGGATTTTCGGGGTAGGGCTAGGACTGGTCGCTCCGGTGTCAGTATAATGTGACTGGAGGTGGTATCAGGTAAAGTGTCTGGGATCTGATACCACAGTGAGGCAGCACTATAAAAGTGAGCATTGAGCTCCCTGTCACAACCAGACACCGTCTTGATATGACAGATAATGTTGAAAGCGACGTTAAACCCGAACAAGCTACGCATTCCAATTTGGTATGTTTATAACTTAATGTATGAAAGTACATGATCAGTGGCAAAATGTCATATCCTAGGTCATCTGAAAGTGGAGAAAGCACCAATTCCGATCACAGCTAAGGAACTTAATTTTTGGCCAACACTAAACTGTTTTCAAATATGAAATATTAAAATAGGCATCTTTTATATACTGCCTTAAATGCACTTCAATATTTATGATGTATTTTGAATTGATCAGTTTGATTTAATTGGCATAATTTAATGGGTCACATATAACACCATTATTTTGTTTCGACTTATATGACTTATATGCATCCAACAATATTTAAAGAAGAACGTACCGGAATATAAATTTTCCATTTGAACCGTAAATAATCAGGCACATTGAAAGCTGAATCTTTAGTTTCTTGAAATTGTGGAGCGCGAATCGCCATGGTATATTTTATCTGATTCAGTATTTTTGTGGAATCCAAGTGAATAAGGTAGGTTAATTTGCTTTCTAGAGTAAAAAACAACAACAAACAAACTTTAAATACGTGCAAACATCTTTGCTTCTGTGACTTTCGTATGGGTCTGATACAACGCGAACTGGTCTGAGTACCCATCAGGAAAACATGTCCGTGTAATGTATACCCCCTCAAACCCCACTTTTATATAGCAAAACTGGGGTATGCAGGGGTATACCTATTTTTCTTATTTTTGCTTCAAAACATAGATTGTGGGTACTCGTTAGAACCGCCTCGCTGAGGCGGTTCTAACGTGTATCCACAATCTATGCTTTGAGCAAAAATAAGAAAAATGTCAATTTTTTTCTAATGAAAATTTTAATTTTTACAAATAAAAAAATCTCTGTATATTGCATGGGCATGTTTTCGTAATGAACAACGGCTATTTGTATGGTATTAGTCTCTGTCAGTGATACACTGGACCAGTGGCTTCCATCAGGAAAACATGTTCGTGCAATGAATACCACTTTTATATAGTAAAACTGGGGTATACAGGATTATACCTTTTTTCTATTTTTTCGTTCAAAACATAGATTGTGGGTACCCACAATCTATGTTTTGAGCGAAAATATAAACTTTTTTTCTGACAGAATTTTCATTTTTTTTTTCAGCTGAAAAAGTCTCTGTTTATTGCATGGGCAAGTTAGGAGTCATACCTAACCGATTTTGACACACGATGGGCACACGATTATGGAAATTTTCAAATTCAGGCGGTTCTAACGAGTACCCACAACGTATGTTTTGTATCAAAAATAAGCAAAATAGGTATGCCCCTGCATACCCCAGTTTCACTAAATAAAATTGGGGTTGAAGGAGGTATTTAATACACGGACATGTTTTCCTGATGTGTGATATTTTGTGCTGTACTTTCTTTCCCACCTAGTGTCTAGGTTGGGATTTTAAATTTAATGGTACAATCTCTTTAGCTCATTTAAGCCTGGTGTCCCTTTTATATGACATAGGCAAACAGCATAGTCCCAGATATGACGCCGTAGAAAGCGGCGTTCCATCTGTGGCTATTCTGTTTGCTTAGAGGATTTTCATCGATAAATGGAATTAAATTAACGCCCATAAAACTGACAGTGGACTCATCCAGTGGATAATGTTGGGCGAATCCATTCGTCAAATATGGGTTAACTTTTGTTATTATCAGGCTGCTACTGAACCATCGCTGGCGTTATCCGAGACAATTGAATCGAACCTTACGAAAACTTGCTCATGCAATATATGTAAAGATTTTTTACAGCTGTTGAAAACTGAAAAACTTCTTAAGATTTTTTGGGGGATATTTTTCTTAATTTTGCTCAAAACATAGATCGTGGGTACGAGGCGGTTCTAACGAGAACGCACAATCTATGTTTTGGAGCAAAAATAAAAAAAATAGGTATACCCCTGCATACCCGATTTTAACTATAGATATAAGTGGGGCTTAGGGGGGTATTCATTGCACGAACATGTTTTCCTGACGAAGACTAATGTTACGGTTACATGTAATTGTAGACATTTAGCGTTTAGCCAAAGTGGTGTTTTCCCAGATATTTAGGCCGTGTCACACATATGCAAGAAATCCATCGACGTAGACTTTTCATTGCCCAAAGGGATATTTTGTTTGTTTGATCTATTGCCGCAAGTTAACGTCCCTTGTAACATCTAACGTCCCGACATGACCATAGTTTTTGACTGGCACGAAAAGCGATAAATCAAATAAACAAAAAATAGTTTTTGCAATTAAACGCAAATATATGGTGTGAGATTTTCGCTCATGTGCTCATCTACACTACTGACAATCACATGGTGTTGTATACATACAAACCGATAAATGATCGGTGACACACACTGCAACTTGAGAACGAAGTTGAGGTTAGATTGTTTTGTTTTCTCTTACTTCATTTCTTCTACTGGCTGTTAGTTAGGTGTAGTCAATGCAGAAATTGAACATTTATTGGAATAAAGTAACATAAAAATCCCGGTTATTTCGTTTTCGCAAACACTTCAATGTTATTGTGTAGGAAGCACTGTATGTTCAAGGGGCGGAAGTGTTTGCAAAAACGAAATAACCGGGATTCCTTATGTTACTTTCATTCAATAAATTTTCAATTTCTGCATTTACTGCACCTATCTATCAGTCAAAAGAGTAAATGGTACAGGAGAAAACTCGATTTTTTTCATCTCAACTTCGGGCAGAATTGCATTGTGCGTCACCCATTCCATACCACGTGTTTCTCAGCTATGATCTTACTTACCGATCACTAATTTTATTCTAAAAGATAAAAACTAAAAAGTAGAAATGCTTGCATTGATAAATCATAAACATACTGTGACTAGGTCATATTTTAGCACATAAAATACAAAAATTGAAAACGATCGATGGCCCATATCTAATCCTGGTAGTCTTAAATAAACTGTCAATCAAAAAAACGAGACCGAAAAACAACATGCTGAGATCTCTGTCAGTTTTTTGACTGATATTAAATTGGTTATTATGCAAATATATTATGACAAGTGCATAAAAGAATAAATTTGCCATATGATTTGTGATCTAATTCCTGATTCAAATAAGTTATTTCTCTACTGGCCCTTCTATTGCGGTAAACCACCCTTGGTGGGTGAGCCTGCGTTTCCACCGACAGGGTGTGCTTCCGTTATGCTATGCACCACGGCAGTTCTAAGGTTGACGGTTGCTATGTTTGTGTGCTTCAGATTCAGGTCTCTGCTTGAGGCTTAGTAGATGAATGACCATATTTCAGATAAAGAGTCTCGTTCTTCCGGTGTAGTTTTATTATTTGTATGCAATTCTGCGCGGCAGCCCAAGCCCAAAATGTACAAGGGCAAAGTAATCGGTTTATAGTTTTCTGATGATGAATGTAGCATCAGTCGAGCACTCTTGGCACCATAAAAACCAACATTGGCTCAATGTAGCACCAGGAAAACATGATCATGAAATGAGCCTGTGCGTGACAAAACCAACAATTTGGGTTCCGACCAGGTCTGACACAAACCGGCCTGTGCAGTCACAGAAAAGAGCTAGAAGCTTGAAATTTCGGATTTAAGTAGAAAAGGCATTGTACTATCTGTGTAGCGAAAAAAAAAGGCGCTGATCAGCTTCGCGGTTACCGCGAAGCTGATCTGCGGCTTTGTTTTCGCCTATGCAAATTGTTGGTTTTCTCATGCATAGGCTCAAATGTATACTCCCTTAAACCACAACCTGGGGTTAACAGGAGTATGCCTATTTTTCTTATTTTTGTATCAAAACAGATTGTGGGTACTCCGGTTAGAACCTCCTCGCCGAGGTGGTTCTGATGTGTACCCACAATTAATGTTTGGAGCAAAAGTATTGAAAATATCTTTTTCCCCCCAATGAAATTTTCAATTTTTATGGATGAAAAGAAACTATGTATACTGTATGGGCAAGGTTTCGTAATGATTAAAAGAAAAGGTGGTTTCAAGACCCCATCTCAACAAGGTGTTTTAATTTTTCAGGTTTTGAAAAATGAAGGAGAAAGAGAAACAGCAACGTAAACAAAGTCAATCGTCACTACCAGAGCTGACACAAGCACAGATAGATGGTAATACACAAGTAACTTGTTCATTTATTAAATATAAGTGCTATTCACTACATGTGCAACTCCATGAAACCTGTTCGTCACGGTATTCATGTTTGATCGGTATTTGAGCCGCCTCATGGGAAAACCAACAATCTGCATAGGCGAAAACAAAGACGCAGATCAGCTTCGCGGTGACCGCGAAGCTGATCAGCGCCTTTGTTTTCGCTACACGGATAGTACAATTCCCCCTCTACTTAACTCCAAAATTTCAAGCTTCTAGCCTACTTCTGTGACTGTACAGCCCGGTTTGTGTCGGACCTGTTCGGAAACCACATTGTTGGTTTTCCCACGAGGTGGCTCATTTGTCATAATGCCTGGAACGAATTGATCAACCAACATACACAGATATCGCCACAAAATGGATGTATACTAGAATCGTGCTGAGACGAAAGGTACATGTACTAAGTGCACTTGCTGTGCACACGAAGCATTACTTTACTTGCAGTCTTTTATAGTTATGATTGCACTAAATAGTGCACCACTTGTGCACTCTATACACACAAAGGCATTACCTTTCGCATTAGCATAATGTATGAAGCGTAGAGCATGTTCGTTGATGCCGAAATGGAACCGTGATTGCAAGTTAGAACTCGTGTAGTAAATTCTGCCATGGTTCCATGGTTTTACTGTTACAGAGATGCAGGACTGGTTTTATTTCTTCGACAAGAATGGAGACAATCGACTGGATATTAAAGAACTTGATATGGTTTTCCACGCCCTCTGCTGGGATCTGACCAATCAGGAGTTAGAGGAAGTCATGAAAGACGCTGACACTAATGGTGCAATGTTTAAATCTTCCATTACTTTTGTATGTAAATGTGTGAGATGATAATCTTCGGACAAGGGCGTGTTTCATGTGTTCAGTCACCATGCCCATAGCTTCTGCTTGTTTCCTGGCTACTGTTTAGATTTAGCTTAATTTTAAGTTTATTCATGGCACTGACAATACTCTCCACGTTCATATTATCTTTCCTTACATTTTGAATAAAGACACCAGAAAATTCAATGTAGCCTTTACTCTTCAAAAATACTTACTGATAATTCATATCGAAAGCTGCATAGATATTGTAATCATGTTTAATTAATTTCTACATATGTATTTCAGAAAACGGATTTCTGGAATTTGACGAATACATGAGATTATTGAACACGTACAGAAAAGATCCTTCGAAGGAGAGAGCAGAACTTATCCAAGCATTTGCGTAGGTATTCTAGGCAAAACAACAAAATCAGTTGCTTTACCGAAGTTGGCAGATACTTGACAGACAGTTCAGATTACAGTTTACTTGTAAGTTTAACAGATTCTCAAGCAGTGATTTATATGAATACGGTACGATACGATACGTTACGATACGATACGATACGATACGTTACAATAGATACGATACGATACGATACGATACGATACGATACGATACACTATTAAAAAATATACAATTGACAGATAATTCAGATTACAGTATACTTGTATATTCAACTGATTCTATATGAATACGATACGATACGATACGATACGATACGATACGATACGATACGATACGATACGATACGATACGATACAATTCAATACAATTCAATACAATTCAATGAAAGCACTGTTACAGTGCTAACTGTTGTGATATTATAGTACTATAACTTACTGCAGTCTGTATTGCATCGTATAACTGATTCCTGTGCCAATTGAACACAAAGCAAAAACCTCGCTTAAAACTCGACAACTTGACAATATTCATGGCACACTGAGTCTGTGGCATTATCATCCTTCGCGAAGACAAACAAAGCACACGAGTTAGATATGATTCCTGTAAACAAGCATCAATGAGCCCAACCCCATTCATTTTTACAGATATTTTGATAAGGATAAGAATGGCTGGTTGGACAGACACGAGTTGACCAGACTGTTGTTGTCATTCGGAGAGTGTTATACCAGGGGTGACAGAAAACTGCTAGATGATACTATTGCCAGGATGGACAAAAATGCAGACGGAAAAATTGATATTGAAGGTAAAATTGTTTTTCCCAGTTTAAATCAGTTTAACAGCAAAATACTGTAATTCACAACGAAAG
The DNA here is from genome assembly GCA_964017185.1 of Rugalucina vietnamica. Taxonomy (NCBI): domain Eukaryota; kingdom Metazoa; phylum Mollusca; class Bivalvia; order Lucinida; family Lucinidae; genus Rugalucina; species Rugalucina vietnamica. The sequence goes on along the minus strand of OZ024879.1, from coordinate 6,905,599 downwards.
CCCGTGCGAAAAACGGACTTTTTCTACAGCCGAAAATCTATCAACGTTTTAAAACTTTCAGTGGACAATTTTATATGTTTTTCATATTTTTGCTCAAAACATGGGTTGATGGTACACGTTAGAATCGCCTTGCAAAGGTAGTTTTAAAGAATACCCACAATCTATGTTTTAACTGAATTGCAATCATTTTTATGGTTGCAAATGCACTCTAAAAATTCAAATAGCTATGATTTGAATACAAGATAAGATATTGTTCCAGCGTTTGCATGTACGTTTAGTTTACAATTGTATTTGAACACAGGGCATCGACGTTTAGTGTGCAGAATCAATATAAATAGCCACAAATGCCCTAGAGTCACCGTTTCTGCGACCAAGAAGGGGTTCTAGGGCCAGCATTTTGGACCATTTTGCTTTTAGACATTAAACCGTCAGTGTCCTGTGATTTGAGCAACTTATGTTTTGTCTCTATTTCAACATACAACTTATCCATACGACATCGCTTTCTTAAATTTCAGAGTTCGTGGCAGCAATGCAGGACAAGCCAAGATAAAGACACATTTGTGCCATGTATCTTGCCATTTACGCACATGTTCACATACAATTAAAGCATTGCCAAACATCGCTGTTTTCCATTGTTTTCTCTAAATCGCAGCCATGGCAATGGACGAAAGTACTCTATATAGATGACTAAAACGAAGGGAAAACTTGCCGAGAACAGCTAAGCTTGTGATTATTCGATCCCTTATTTCGAATTGGATCAACAGTGTTCACACGTGTATATAGAAAGCACACATTCACATATATACATTTGCAGTGTTATTGATACATGTGTAGGACCTAAACCTTCTTGCCATGATAATGTCTTGTAGTGTTCATGATTGTTACTAGTTATTCCCATGTACAGTTGGCCCTCATTTTTTGCCCATAATAAGATCTAAGTTAGAACTTGTCACGTGACATGTACATCTACACAGCTGTTGATCCAGGGGCGGATCCAGGATTTCTGGAAATTCATCACGAGGGGGTTCGTTTTTAACATTTTACCTGATTTTTCTTAAAATTTGCCCTTGAAATTGAAATAATTTGGTCCCAGACGGCGGCGGTTCAAGCAAACCACCCGAACCACCTCTAAATCCGCCACTGTGACCTTACCAAAATGAGCTAAAATTGTTGAAAAAAGTAAAACAAGTAGCCCAAGGGCAACGATCGCACACCTGAGAGTCAACAAGTACAGCAAGTAGAGTCACTGGACAAAGTTTTTTTTTTTTTTTTTTTTTTTTTTTTTTTTTTTTTTTTGAGGATCTGATCAAAATTGAAGATGCTGGAGTAGCCACAACACTAAAAATTGATTTTTCAAACATTCAAGGGCAGCTAACTCCGCAGTCCAGGGTCGAATCTGGCTCAAATTCGAACTCATCCAAGATGTTATGGTTATCCTTGTTTCTTCCAAGAATGAAGAAGATCCGATCAAAATTGAAGGCGCTAGAGTGGCCACAATACAAAACATTGATTTTTCAAATACTAAAGGGCAGCCAGAGGTCGGATCTGGCCGAAATTCGAACTCATGTGAGATATTGTAGTTATTCTTGTTACCTGCAAGAATGAAGAAGATCCACTGAAAAACAAAGATGCTAGAGTGGCCACAACACAAAATATTGATTTTTCAAACACTCAAGGACAGATAACTCCGCAGTCAGAAGTCGGATCTGGTCGAAATTCGAACTCATCCGAGATATTGTAGTTATCCTTGTTACCTGCAAGAATGAAGAAGATCACTGTAAAACAAAGATGCTAGAGTTGCCACAACACAAATATTGATTTTTCAAACACTCAAGGGTTGATAACTCCGCAGTCAGAGGTCAGATCTGGTCGAAATTCGAACTCATCCGAGATGTTATAGATGTCCTTGTTACTTCCAAGAATAAAGAAAATCCGAATAAAAATGAAGGCGCTAGAGTGGCCACAACACTAAATATTGATTTTTCACACAGTCAAGGGCAGCTAACTCCGCAGTCCATGGTCGAATTTTGCCGAATTTCGAACTCATCCGAGATCTCATGGCTGTCCTTGTTACATGAAAGACTGAAGAAGATCCGATCAAAAATGTAGGTGCTAAAGTGTTCACAACACTTAACAGCCATTTTCCAAACGCTTAAGGGCAGGCAACTCCGCAGTCCATGGTCGAATCTTGCTGAATTTCGAACTCATCCGAGATCTTATGGTTGTCCTTGTTACCTGCAAGAATGAAGAAGATCTGATCAGAAATGAAAGCGCTAAAGTGTTCACAACATCTTTCCCATTGTAAGTCAATGGGGATTTTTTCCAACGCTCAATGGCAATTTCGAACTCATCCGAGATCTTATGACTGTCCTCATTACCTTCAAGAATGAAGAAGATCCTATCAAAAATGTAGGCGCTAGAGTGTTCACAACATTTTTCCCATTGTAACCCTATGGGAGCTATCTGTTGCCATGGAAACCAGAGTTCTGATCCGACCTGGCCCAAAATCTTATGCAACCTTTTCCCCACCCCAATGATGCTTAGAACTGATAAAATTTGATTGCAATTGACTGACTAGTTGTGGAGATATTTGTTGTTGAAAGTGTGGACGGACGCACAGAAGACGGCTCGACTACCATACTATAAGCTCACGTACTTGTGAGCCTTCGGCTCAGGTGAGCTAAAACTGTTATAAGATTGCGATGGACTATAACTGACAACCGTCACTAGGCCTACACATGATCGATAATTTAATTTAGAGACATTAAACTGACGAAAAAATGCATACCCAGAACATATCGAACACTACGCTATTTAAATCGACGAGAATTTTCTAAGTTGTCCGTGGCTGTATATATATTGCGATAGAGACAGTTATGAAAATAATTGTGTTGATACTTGCAGTAATTCCTGCATTTACGGACTTGATTGTTGAACATATATGTATTGTGTTACCCATAGCTCATTCTCGGATATATATTATATATATGTATTATGTTATCCTGACTTGTGTATGGAATCTATCTATATATATATTTTTTTTGTCTTTTCTACGTGTCACAAATCTACCATGATGTCTTTAAAAGCCGCATGGACTAAAGTTTTCTGGTCATAACTAAAAACGCAGGGGCAGGTTTGTCCCAATCCGTATAAGGATACGAAAAGACCTGTTTATTAGGCACGATGTTTACATTACTAGACACAGTGACCCATTAACCGAGCCCATTAACGTTGACATGCATAATTGTGAATTCACTTATCTATTGTTAGGGATATTTGTATTTGTATGTATGGTGACAATCCTGTCCTTGGATTTTATGCCAATAAATTATTTGATTTGATTTGATTTGATTTGATTTGATTTGCATAATGTAACTCAATGACCTTTCATTTTCAATCGATAGTTAATTATGTAGGGCCTACGAGATATGACGAATGATAACAACGATTATTCGCACAAATTATTACACGATTTCACACAGTTTGCATTACTCGAACAAGGCGACTTTTAAAATTACGTTTTTGCGTAGAAGGCCGTGAAGGCAAATACTTGTTAATTGTTAATTGTTGTATATTTTAGCAGAATCAAGACAAAGCGGGCTATCTGAGCAAAACTTGTTGTGATATATTGAACAGAATCAAGGCAAAGCCAGGTGGGTGCACGTGATTTGAATGTAAAGAGTGTGTTCCTTGATGATGGAAAAAGATCGTGCTACTCCAACTTCTTCGAACTTAAGAGAGGAGCCCGAGTGGAACGATAAACAGGTTGCTCTTATTCTAAGTAGACTTGCAGATCTTGACAAGAAACAAAACCATATAGAGTTGTGTATAGGAGATATAGAGAAGAAACTGGATGTACTGAATTGCAATAATATCGAAATCGCATCTGATGTGGACCATTCTGTGAGTGAAAATGCCGCTGGTAGTCAGGAAAGGCCGACCAAAGCTGATACTAGCCTTGCAGAAAGACAAACACAGATAATATTGGTTTTAGAAAACATGAATCAGACAATCATTCGTGACAATCAGGAGGTGCTCCATCAAGTCAGACAAATGAGTGAACAACAAGATGAATTGAAAACAAAGATTGAAAATCTAAGGAGTAAATGGTCAATGCTCAGAGCTAATATATTTGGAATTTCATTCCAATGGTTGGGACTTCAGCATTTCTAGTGTTCACAACAGTGGTTATTGCCAGGAAAATCAACAAAATAAACCAGTTCTATAGAGTGTCAATCTCTGATATAGTGTCCGACATTCTAAAGAGGAACAAAACTTCAGTGAATGCGGAGGAGATGGTTAGCAAACTACGAGGAATATTAAGAGCCCGGGCAGTTGAAAGTTTTAAACCTGGTGTTGCAAACTGATACTGAGCGATAGAAGCATTGTAGCCAATGCGCCGCATCGTGAGAAAACGGGAGTATTGCCTGTGCGAAAACAAAGGCGCAGATCAGCTTCGCAGTAACTGCGAAGCTGATCAGCGCCTTTGTTTTCGCTACTCGGATAGTACAATTCCTCTTCTACTTAAATCCGAAATTTCAAGCTTCAAGCCTGCTTCTGTATTTGTACAGGCCGGTTTATGTCAGAGCTGGTCGGATCTCCCGAAGACCGGTTTTCTCGCGTCGCGGCTCCAATGATATTTAGCATACATGTTAACCCCATTTACGATCTGTTGTCGAGTTCGACCTCTGTCCATTGCAATTGCTCCTGGTTACATGGTGATATGAAACAATACATTTAATATATGACGTTTAATGTTTGAAACTGAGAAGCATTATTTACACTGCGCTCTGTGTTCAGCGCTGTCAGCATCTGAGCTATGAATACTTTTGTAGATACCGCAATCTATGTTCCGTTCAAATTTTTGTCAAAAAAGTTAAGTAATTAAGATGATAATCACGTTATTTATATGGCAATAATTTCTTTGACATCATCATCCTAGGGCTACATGTATCCGTAGGCAGCTTACATGAATATACGAGATAGGACTATCTTTGTTGTGTTGTGATTTTCCTTGCAATTGCCTAACTGTTAATTAGTATTCTCGAATATTCAAATTGGATACCATGTGTCTGTAAACTGAGAAAGAAAGCAATAAAGTTACAAAGTTGGAATGTAGAAGTGTTATGTCTAAGCATCCATTTGGTACCAAGCCTAGTAGTCTAAAGCAATGTTTATACTAGGAAATGTCAGAAACATATAGTTATAACGAAGTTAATATGACACATGAAGGACAAAGATTTGTCCTTTCCAGCTGTTCTTAAAAAGGTACAAGTAGGCAACAATCAGGAAAAGACGCAATCAGATAGATTCCCACTCCAAAAACCGAGGTGTGAAAAAACTAAACAATCAGGTACTTATACCATGAAAACATATCGTAAGCCAAATGAGCAGCTATTTACCCTATAGGTGGCCACTCAGTTACCTAAATAAAATATGATAACACTCATACAGCACAAAAAATTAAACACAAAGACATAAAATAACCAGAACCACCACAGAAGTATCGCATTGGAACGATCAGTAATATAGATTTACTGGCGGGCGTAAATCGATTTTACAGGCACCTAATCTCCCCTCAGCTTCTCCAGTGGTTCACAACATTTAGTAAGTTGTTCGGCCCTCGTGGTGAATCCGTATCTATCAAAATGAATCATCATGGACACACAAATAAATCATGATAAATACTATCATGATGAATAAAAAAACGAATCCGTTTTCGCCACAGCAACATGCAACCCCGACACTTAAAATGTCCCGTCTCAGTATCTCTTTCCGTATAGTGTATATAGACTGCTTCACGATGTGTTAACAACTGTGATGTTTCCTTGTAATAAGGTCGCTTTGTCCAGCTCCAGGGGTTCCTATTATGCCCAGAAATTCATGTCAAAAGACGAAGATCGTCGTGGGTTACTTTTATCTTTTGATGAATGTTTCTTTAGTTTTTATTAAATAGGACATTAAAACATGTAGTGGCTGAAAGTGCTAGTTTTTCACCGACTTTCAGTAAATCTCGAATAGTTTCGCTAAAACCCACGCTGCATCGATATGCTTGCCGTTGGCTGCTTTTAACGTTATGTCAGCAATAAGAACCCCAATGGATGACCTTAACTTTATAAACCCCGACAGATAGTAGGAGCTTTGGCGATTTGCAGCAACAATAAGGCACGTTGCAATTATCGCCCCACCAGCTAATACGCAAAGAAATGCTTTTGCTAACTTCGACTGCCCTTGGTTGAACCAATATATCTGGTTCAAACGGTGTATCGTATCGTCCTGATGTCTACGGTTTCTGTCTTCCATTCTTGTCACGCTAGTAAGAATGTTTTCTATTGCAGTAGCAGCGTTAGCTTCAGCTGGTGTTCGCGTGTTCCCCAACTGGTCAATAGCTTGCAGGATTCGTGATTGTCCGTCTTGTACATCAGTGATAACACTCACAAGCCGTTCGCGGAGTTCAGCATCTCGACTTAAATTCTGTATAGTGTCAGTGAGGTTCTTGTGCCTCTCTTCTCTCTCGTCCACAAGAACAGATGCATTGTCAAGCGTTTGTTTTATATGACCCAACCACGACAAAGTGCTGCATTGCTGTTTGTCGATATCCGCCAGTTTTGAAAGTATAGAAGCTGACTTGTCATCTACTGTTTCCACTCTTTTAACGCGAGCAAGAATGTCTTGTAAACTGCTTGCTGATTTATCCTCGACTACAAACGTGTTTCCACATGGTTTAATTTTCTGCAAGAATAGAACTTGTCCATCTTGCAATTCGTCTATAATCTTCGTTAATTTCTGTTCGAGTTCTGCAATTTTTCGACGGGGATTCCTGTGTGTATCGTCTCTGTTTTCCGTTGTATACGGCGCCGAAGTATCAAGAGTATTCTTTATTTCCGTCAGTTTGGTAAGAACGATTCCAATTTGATTTGCATGTTCGTTCAGCGTTTGCCTTGAAATAGCTACGGCGGATTGATCTTGCTTAATCCGAGACCGGTTTGCCATCACATGGAATTTTTTGCATCACAGTGCCACAGCATACACTATCCGACAAGGATACGGAATTTTCATACACATTTTGTATAATTGTTGCACGAAATAAATTGTTGTGTGTATTCAGTGAAATATCAAGTTTCAAATGCGAATAAAACCGATCTATCGGTATATTGTCAGTCGAAATGCACCTGAAGTGTATGTTTTGTGTGTCACATAACGAAAACACGCATATTTAAAACAATATTTTAGGGGATCGCGGCAGCGTAGTGGTAGAGCATTGGACTCCAAATCGAGAGGTTGAGGATTCGATCCCCACTAGCGGCATCGTGTTGTGTCCTTGAGCAAGGCACATTAACTCCCCAGCGTACTGTTTAATACAGAGGAAGCGGTGAATGGAAAACTTGACTGGGACGTTAAACCTCAATACGAACAAAAATATGATATGCGATTTTCTTGCTCAAAACCATGTACATACACATTAATAGAGCTAACGTAATGAGGCAATTCTAACCAGTACAAAAATCTACGCTTTAGAACAAAATAAGAAAAATCAATGTTAACCCCTAGTAATAGCAATCGGCATCCTACAATTACACGTTCTTGATTGCAGAATGATTAGGAACTCAGCGGCGGGTCCAAGACCTCTGGAGGAGGGTTCAAACCCATCAAATCAAATGGAGTACGTTTTCTTATTAATTTTAACCAATTTCTTTTTTACACATGAAATTGAGATATTTTTATTTAGTTTTGCGCCCCTTTTAAGATTGTTTCAACTCATTTGAGACGGGTCAATCGTTAGATGGGGCGAAAACGGGAGAACCCCTAGAAACACCACCTGGGATTCATGCGAACCTGTAAGCCTCACTTTGACCCCCTCTTCCCCCCTCCCCCTCACACACATGGCGATTGGCCAGGAGGGAGGACCAGTGGGTGTTAAACTAATTCTACAATGCACAATATTAAACATACAGACAAATTAGACGAATAATAAATGACATAGCGTATTAACAAAGACTTCAATTACAATATCACAACCCCATATCAAAACATTGCTTCTGTCTTGGCATATTTCAGGTCATGTTGTTTTATGATTCATAAAGACTAAACATATAATGAAACAATACCTTAAAAGAACAGTTTTATATTTTAAAGTTTGATGAGTCATTAAGATAAGCTGTTTTTGTCGAACATTAAATATGTTAATAATACAACCCAGTCGGGGGCAAAAATGGCCAGACACTCCAATATTCTCGGTAATATAACTGCAGTCTTGATAAAGAGATGCTCACCGGTCAGATTTAAATATGGGATTATGTATGGTTATAAAAATATGCGTAAAACTAAAGTCACCCTATGTCATTCGTGAATCTCAAATAATTGCCTTATTTTAAACGCTACGTTTTCGTATGCAAGGGTAAGAACAAAAGGCAATACATGTTCAAATGTTTACAGTTGCGAAGCTTATCAATATAAAATAATTATAAAATAGTTTCGAGATTTCTAGGCATTAAATCTGTATTCAACGAAAACTGCAATCGGCCGGGTCATAGCGAAGAAGCCACTGTGCTAACGTTTACTGGAGATAATTTTTAAGTCAATTCTAGAGACCCTGTGAACAAAGTTTGAGGTATTCGTGGCAAAATATTCTCTTAAATGCATGATACGATAAGTGCACGGTTACGGCCATCGCCTTAGCCAAGCAAGTGTACTACGTGTAAACAAAGATGGCAGAGTTGAGTCAGAGGGAACAAAAAGATGCGATAAAGAGGCTTGAAGATGCTGTGGATATCGTAAGTCTGAACCTTTCATCGTTACGATAATTTTGGTATACACTCGTATATTTTCTAATCGTCTGACCAATCCTAGTATTTCGAAATTCTTTGTTCTTTCCTTTCCAGATTATTTGTTCTGTCGTCTTTTTTAAATAATCATTGGTCGACCATGTTCATATTCGATCAAACATCGTATTTTAAATCATTTGATCTAACCTCGTATATTGAAACGATTTGGTAAACCCTCGTATTTTCTCATTATTTGGTCAACCCTCGTATAATTGGTAACCTTTTCAGATGACAGACATGTCACACATTCGACGGGACTCACATTCGCATGGGGTAGGTATGCAATTTCAAATTTATGTCAATCATATACGAATTGAGGAGAGAGTATCTGACTATTTTCTTCTATATATACATGTATGTGTCCGAAATGAAATTTTAGGACGCCTACTTTCCAAACCTACGTCCATGTACGTCGTTACAACGTAATATAGTTGCGAATAAAAGGACTATAATCATAATTGTATCATAATCTTTACTCAATGACTGTAGTCTGCAAATGCATGCCCAATTTCTTGGTATCTATTTTAGAGATGCCACATTACATGTATGATATTGTTCAATAGAAATTGATTATTTCAATTAAACTTTAAAACGAATGATAATTTCTTTCAGAAAGGTCACCGAATGGAAATCAGTCCAGCTCTTGTACAAGGTATGATATCGTTATTGTCAACCACATCGTTCAGTCAACTTGTCTACCGTCATTTTGGCGTTTCAGATACATGTACAGATGTACGAGGGACATTCAAGAATTAATGACAATGATTCAATAAAACTTTAAAAATTCTTACACTTGTGTGATTCTCATATACCATCAACCAAATTTGAAGATGTATGCTACTCAATCGTTCCTCCAAAAAGTTTGCTAAGATGCCAGTGCTGTGGTTGCTAAGCAACAAAAGAATGCAAGGTAAATGGCCTTGGACGCGGCACACTGTTTTTTTGTTTTATAAAAGCTAGTACTTGCCTGGATGGAAGACCTGTATTTTGAATCTGTTAAATATGTGTTTGTTATAAGCATTACTATACGGTCGATGGCATCGTTCATTGTGTCACTAAAATGGATCAGCACCGTCTTCTGTTCGAATCTAATTGTGAGCCTCCTCGTGGGAAAACCAACAATGTGGTTTCCGAACAGGTCCCACACAAACCGGCCTGTAAAGCCACAGAAAGGAGCTAGAATCTTGAAATTTCGGATTTAAGTAGAAGAGGAACGGTACTATCCGAGTAGCGAAAACAAAGGCGCTGATCAGCTTCGCGGTTACCGCGAAGCTGATCTGCGTCTTTGTTTTAGCTGGTGCAGATTGTTGGTTTTCCCATGAGGCGGCTCTTGTATCAAATCTAGCTAGTCTTTATAAAATATAATACTTGTTAACATTTTGTTTTTGTTAAGAACTTTAAGATTAAAAATATTATTTGTTGTTTATATGATTTTCTCCTTATTTGGATTAAACACACTGTTGGACTCAGAAAGGGTTTATTTTGTCCTGTTCTGCTGTTGCGTGTTGCAAATGGATGACATTTTTGCTCTAGTTGTCCTCCGGTGCTATCATTAATCACATTACGAAAACATGCCCATGCAATAAACAGAGATTTTTTGAGCTTTAAAAAATGAAAAATTTCAGCTGAATTTTTTTGATATTTTTCTTATTTTGGCTCATAACATAGATTGTGGGTACACGTTAGAACCGCCTAGGCGAGGCGGTTCTAACGAGAACCCACAATCTATGTTTTGGAGCAAAAATAAGAAAAATAGGTATACCCCTGCATACCCCAGTTTTGCTATATAAAAGTGGGGTTTAAGGGGGTATACATTACACGGACATGTTTTCGTGATGATCAAAAATCTCTGATAAGATTGTCCAAGCAACTATCCTGCATGTTTTACTTACTCTACCCCCATACAAAAATGTGTAAAAATTGACTTGTTCACGTCCATGGTCGCTTCAGGTGTCATATTCAAATTAGCATAGCGTCAAATCTAACCATAATAAAAAACAAAATTTTGAGCAAGAATGCATAATATGTGTCCACATGTATCACAACAGATAAAACCTAATCTATTCACACTTTCCGAGAAATGTCATCAATTCTTGAATGAACCCGTATTCTTATAAGTTCTGTTTTTATATCAGAAAGGTTCTGAAATACGAGCGGATTCTGTACGAAGATTTTATAACCTGCCGTCGTATCTGTATAACTATACGTGTATTTGGCCATATTTTACTTTATATTATATTTGAGTCTGTGCGCGAGAAAACCAACAATTTGGATTTTGGATTTAGAAAGTAGAGGAATTGTACTATCCCTGTAGCGAAAACAAAGGCGCTGATCAGCTTCGCAGTTACTGCGAAGCTGATCTACCCATTTGTTTTCGCCTAAGCAGATTGTTGGTTTTCCCATGCGGTGGTTCATTTCATCTAATTTTTCCTTCAATAATTTCAGAGGCAATAGAAGCGTTCAACCTGTTTGACAAAGACAATGACCGTGGGCTTGATATAGATGAGTTATTCGCAGTGTTCAAAGCCCTGGGACAGAGACCTCCTATACAAGAACTTGAAAATATCCTAGAGACTTACGATGTAAATAGTAAGTGATAGACTTACGATAATAAAAAAAAAAAAAAGAAAAAGAAAAAAAAAAAAAAAAAAAAAAAAAAAAGTACAAGTATGCGATGATCTGGAAATGGCGCGATCAGAAAGAAATTCCCACTCCAAAACCCGAGGGGTGGGGTAAAAACTAAATTGACACTTAGGTACTTTTTGAAAACATATCGTAAGCCGAGTGAGCAGCTATTTCCCAATAGGCGGCCGCTCAGTTACCCGATTGTTCAAGTTTGATTTATTTGGTTCTAGATAATCGTCAGTTAAGTCAGTCAACATTATTTCACTCACGTCGGTAAGGAGTCAATAATTTCTTATTATATGAGCCGCCTCATGGGAAAACCACAATCTGCATAGGCGAAAACAAAGACGCAGATCAGCTTCGCGGTAACCGCGAAGCTGATCAGCGCCTTTGTTTTCGCTACTCGGATAGTACAATTCCTCTTCTACTTAAATCCGAAATTTCAAGCTTCTAGCTCTTTTCTGTGCCTGTACAGGCCGGTTTGTGTCGGACCTGTTCTGAAACCACATTGTTTGTTTTCCCACGAGGCGGCTCATATGATTGGTAATGTCAGTATTATGGGGATGCTAAGAACAAAATAATTATGAACTAACCATTACGAAAACTTGCCCGTACAATATACAGAGATTATAAAATTTTCAGTAGAAAAAATTTGATATTTTTCTTATGTTTGCTCAAAACATAGATTGTGGGTACACGTTAGAACCGCCTCGCCGAGGCGGTTCTAACGAGTACCCACAATCTATGTTTTGGAGCAAAAATAAGAAAAATAGGTATACCCGTGCATACCCCAGTTTTTCTATATAAAAATGGGGTTTAAGGGGGTATACATTGCACGGACATGTTTTCCTGATGTAAATCATTAATGAGCCGCATCGTGAGAAAACCGGATTTTTGTCTATGCGAAAACAAAGGCGCAGATCAGCTTCGCGGTTACCGCGAAGCTGATCAGCGCCTTTGTTTTCGCTACTCGGATAGTACAATTCCTCTTCTACTTAAATCCGAAATTTCAAGCTTCTAGCTCTTTTCTGAGCTTGTACAGGCCGATTCGTGTCGGACCTGGTCGGAAACCCCGAAGACCGGTTTTCTCGCGTCGCGGCTCATGTTAGTAACTGGACTTACTGAGTTGCTGCACCAACTTCCATTTTTCACGAATATTAAAATTCATCAGATATGTTATCGACAAAATTTACTGAATGTGCAGTTAGTTATTTCTTTTTCGTGTTCATACTCTTCATCAGATATGTTATCGACAAAATTTACTGAATGTGCAGTTAGTTATTTCTTTTTCGTGTTCATACTCTTCATCAGATATGTTATCGACAAAATTTACTGAATGCGCAGTTAGTTATTTCTTTTTCGTGTTCATACTCTTCATCAGATATGTTATCGACAAAATTTACTGAATGTGCAGTTAGTTATTTCTTTTTCGTGTTCATATATACTCTTACTGCTCATATTGTGACAATACTAATGTGACCTGAGATGTGAATAAATTATGAACCTATGTTTAAGAAAGCAGACGACTGGAGCTGTGTGCGTTTGAAACAATTATAGCTTACTACAATAATCCTAAAAAAGAAATAGAAATGGAACTAAAAGATACTGCTTATGTTGTGAAAATACAATTGTATCACACCTGAGGTGTGAATAAATGAGCCGCCTCATGGGAAAACCAACAATCTACATATGCGAAAACAAAGACGCAGTACCCGCGAAGCTGATCAGCGCCTTTGTTTTCGCTACACGGATAGTACATTTCCTCCTCTTCTTAAATCCGAAATTTCAAGCTTCTAGCCTGCTTCTGTGATTGTACAGCCTGATTTGTGTCGGTACTGTTCGGAAACCACATTGTTGGTTTTCCCACGAGGCGGCTCAATTTAATTACAGAAAGTGGTCGACTGGAGCGAGAAGAGTTTGAAACCATGATAGCCAATTATATCAAGCCTAAGGAAGAAATAGAATTGGAATTGAAGGACGCTTTCCGTGTGTTTGACAGGAATGGGGATGGATTTATTGATAGAGAAGGTATAGAAAAACAATTTATTTAATTTAACCCATATTTGACGAATGGATTTTCCCATCATTATCAATTGGATGAGTCACCTTTCTGTTTTAGGGGTGTTAGGAGTGATTTTCATTTTTTATCTCATTTTTTGATGAAATTCCTCAAAGCAAACAGAATAGCCCCACATGGGACGCTGAGCTGAGCTTGAAAAAAGTTTTATAACCTCGGGACCAGGCTTAAATGAGTTAATCTAATCTACTTTGAACTAAGAAAATGTTAGTTTACCTACAGGTTGTTGTTAAGCCAATGATTAGAACCATACAATGAATAACAATAGGAAACAAATAGATGTACCCCGTTTTACCCATGATTTATTGTATGGGAATGAGTTTTGAAGGGGTAGCGATCGAAACACAGTATACAAGTTTAATCCATTTTTTTTTCTTTCAGAATTAGAGAAAGTTTTAAAGAAATACGGCGAGCCTGTGACTAGGCGACAGTCGAGAGGTCTACTGGAACTCATGGACAAAGACGAAAACGGAAAAGTTGACGTGAATGGTAGGTACAATGGCGAAGTTTATGTTTGTGTCCAAAATTATTGACACATTCATCAAGTAGGTTGCAACTGTGAGCTAGACGAAGTATGCCTCTGGTGGCAGATAAATGTAGGATCCTAGCTTTGCATGTTTTGCAATTTAAATAGTTTTTTTTTTTTTTCAAAGTATTCACTTTACATTGGTTTTAAGAAATTCAAAAGGTACAGGGGATCTGCTGCAAACAGGAACATTTCGGACTATGATGATTAATCTGAGACTTGAGTGGTATTCCTTTAGACAGAGATAAGAAAAAGATGACTGCAAGTATGTTACACTTTGAAGCAACTTTTAACTAGTTTTCTCTCATTTCAGATTTTGTAAAGTTCGTTAGTGAAGTTGACGATCCAAATTATTTCAAGAAACATTTCCCGTCAAAAAAGCATGATAGCACGTGACCTACAAAATGACACAAAGTCACACAATGTGATGTAAAACTATTTCAAAGGGACAAATCAAGAAGGACGATTACATAGAAGCCGCAACGTGAGAAAACCGGTCTTCGGGGTGTCCGACCAGGTCCAACACAAACCGGCAAGTGCAGCCACAGAAGATGGCTATATAAGCTTGAAATTTCGGAGAGGAAGTAGTGGGGAGAGAAAGTTGTGGAATTGTCCTATCCGTGTGAGGAAAACAAAGGCGCTGATCAGCTTTGTAGTTACTGCAAAGCTGATCTGCGTCTTTGCTTTCGCTCAGGCTAAATTCGGTTTTCTCATAACACGGCTTATTTCTATACTTATTTCTATAAACGATTTTAAGGAAATTGGAAAATATTACTATGAAAAACCATAGTGACTTGTATCCTTATGTGGGAGCATTTTCTCAATTAATACGAGATGTAGTGGTACTGTGTATGACAAGTGGCCGGTTAAGTTTTAAAAATAATTTTGCGCATACATACAAATCCACGTTTTGTTTAATCATACGCGCCTGTTTCGCATGGCGTGGCTCATTTGTGTTATGATATTTGATTATTGTTGTTCCGCAAAGTTGGTAGACTTCTGTTTTGTAAATGTAAAGAAGATAACAACAATGACAATAACATGTATTCTGGGGCGTACTTGATTTAGAAATTTTAAGAGTGATCGGATTGGTCCGGGCAGCACGCTAAATCAAAGGAAAGTGGGCAAACGGAGTGCATTCCCATTACTAAAACAAGTGAGGAAAAACAATAAAGAAAAAAGTCAAATTGTTGCTTTGAATGATTTTGATTTACGGCGTGTTTATTACCCTGCAATACGCATGGATGTCTCACAAACACCGCCATGCTGAAGAAATAAATTTTGCACTCCTCGCATTGAAACATTGCTGAAGCCATGTTTTTATAGCAGGTCACGTGACTTGCTCCGACCACACCACCTTGGACGGCGGAGCGCTTCGTCGCGCTCCATTGCGACTACTTGATTTAGAATCCTTATCATGCTTATGCTCAGGTCGATCGGATCAATCGGATTGGCTATATCAAGTGCTACCCTGCTGTCCGCTTGTGTTGGAGATGAAAATTGTTTCAGTTGTTTCTACTTTTTTTTGCAAGTTACGTTTTAATTCTGTTTCATTTCATCGTTAACACTTCCAGTCAATATTTTGTTTTCTTCAAACCCTGGGTCTACATTTTTGTTTGTTTGTTTTGAAGTTTAATGTTCCAGTCAACATTTTTTAATTCGGGTTTTATTCAGTATTGCTCAAGGACACAACATGACACTGAGCACGGTGTCGCTAGTGGAGATCGAACCCAGGACCTTGGAGTCCGATCCTCTACCACTACGCCACCCCCCCCCCCCCTCATACATCTCTGTTGCAACCACTGACATTATCTGTCTACATCAGACACTCAAAGCATGGCTGCGCCGTAAACAGGCCCACGATTCAAACGTATAATTCTGATATATGTGCTTTACGTCTATAGTCAACAACTAAAGTCATGCATTTGGGCAGGTCACTTTCCTAGCCACACTGTTCCTGGTCAAACATCCAAGAGTCTGGCTACCACTTCTAAGTGCACATTTATGTCAACATTAACTGACAAAGCTTTTCTTATATCAGCAGAAGAGAAAGCATCGCCATTGAAATATTTTCTTGAACAAATCTTCATGAAAGGCCGTGGTATTTGAAAGAACGAGTTCGTGTCGTGACTCGAGTTGTATGATAACCTTGCCTGGCCAAGGTGATTCCATTGCATAAACGATTCCGTAACCATGAAACATTTACAGGACACAAGATGAGAAAGTATTTGAGAAAATCTGTTTTCAGTGTAAACTTTGCGTGCAGGACCGACATGAATAGAATGTACTGCATACGTGTGCATGTAACACCTTTTCAGAGGTTCGAGCTGTTGACCATGCTTAGGGAGTAAGCATGGGTGATAAACAGCCTCGCGAGGTCCGGCTTCTTATGTGTGTGCGATTTGAGTCCAATTTGAAGACAGATTTACTCACGACCTCCTCTCGACCATGATCTCTATATAAATGAAGTTTAGAGACCTCGCCAGCAGTTTTCCGACCTTTCGCTTTCACGATGAAAACTCTGTTATTCCTTGGTGCTTTCGGATTATTCGTCGGTAAGCAAGTTATATGAAACACACAGCAAGATACAAGCCTCTTATTCAATCTCAGAAACTTTTGTATTACAGGCGTTAAGCCACACGGCCCTGTATACCAGGGAAAGTTGTTCCCGGAAATCGGGCTACTGCAGTCGTTCAGTTGAGACCGTTTGAACCGAGATACCATCTCCATTTGACCTCAGCTGTTGAAACGGACGTAAAACATGGAAATAAAATGCAATCGGAGCAATATCATAGCCCGGTGGACTTGGGTATCTGTATTAACTAGATGCACATGTAGCTCAAACTTATTCCCAAAGTCAAAATTTATTTAAAGTCCGATTATTTACGCTATGAAAATGTAAGTTTTCGTGTGTCAAACCATACGTTACATTTGCCCGATCATCGTACGATTTTTGGTCTGCGATTTTCCCTACGTTTTTAGATATCGTAGGTGATCATGGGCTACAACGTACGTGTTTACAATGAATACAGGCATCCTACGATTTCTTGCTCTTGCTTTCTTCGACAATTGACTCCTCCGCAAGCAAGGTATAACCACGCCCACCCCTATTTCCTTAGACAAACATTGTGTTTTTGCACGTATATTTACCTGTAAAAAGCACGTGTTGGTTTGTTTGTCTAACCCCCTTGTTGTCTAACCGTCATTGACCTTTAACTAATGTGCTGATTTGAATGGTCAATTAAAAATGAATACTAATGATGGGTGGTTTGACGGAGGACTCAATTGGATCAAAGCCGTACAGAAATCGTAGGGAAAGCGCAAGGAAATCCTACTTTAAGTGGAAATCGTACGGGGCCCGTGCGATGTCCGTGAGGATTCCCTACGATTTCTGACTGATCCCTTGTGGTCTTCCTACGATCGCCGTACGACTTTTTTCCCTGAAGTATCATAAAAAAATCGTGCGGTAACCGCACGATCATCGCAGGGTCTCCGTACGGCGCCCGCACGACTTTTAAAAATTTGTAAATTTAAAGTGCAGACAATTACAAAATCGTAGAGGCTACGGAGATCGTAAGAAGCCGTAGAATCGTGAGAACATCGTAGGTATTTATAAAGGCAGTTTGCAACTGACTGCTCCGCCAGCAAGGTATAACCACGCCCACCCCTATTTCCGTTGACAAACATTGTGTTTTGCAACTAATTTACCTGTAAAAAGCACGTGTTGGTTTGTTTGTCTAACCCCTTGTTGTCTAACCGTCATTGACCGTTAGTTAATGTTCTGATTTGAATGGTCAATCTAAAAATGAATACTAATGATGGGTGGTTTGACGGAGGACTCAATTAACTTTAGGCTACCTGTACGCCGAGTTCTGTGCTGATGGCCAGGCCAGCTCGTGTACCCTGACTGTGTGTGGTAACAACACAAAGATCGACTGTCACAGAGATGATGACGCTAACATGAACGTCTGTACATGTGTCCCTACCGGTAAGTCGGCAGCTTCATAACGAAAAACACAAATTTGTGAAATCAGCTGAAAATGTTAGATATTTTTCTTTATGTTGCTCAAAACATAGGTTGTGGGTACTCGTTAGAAGCGCCTCGGTGAGGCGGTTCTAACGCATACCCACAATCTGTGCTCTGGAACAAATATAAGAAGAATAGGTACAGCATTGAACACCCCAGTTTTGGTGGTGAGATCTGAAATTCCAAATAGAGATGTTGAAGATGCACAGGGAAATTTTTGAAATTCTAATAGGAAAATTCAGAGATATTCTTCCGCAGTATATATAACATATAGCGATTTTTAAGCTGTAAAAAATAAAAATTTCATAAGGAAGAATGATAATTTTAATAGTTTTGCTAAAAACGTTTATGGTTGATACATGTAAGAACCGCCTCACCGCGGCGATTCTAAGTAGTACCCACAATGTATGTGTTGGATAAAAAATGCCTCTGCAAACCCCAGTTTTGCCGCTATAACGAACGGTAGGAGGGTGGGTTAAGGGGGTATACTTTTCATGGATATAATTTCCTGATGTACGCCCACTACATTTCCTTCCTGCAGCTGACCATCAATGCACAGAGACAAACGAACAGATGAACGACGAACACGAATGTGATAAATATGGAGATTGTCATCGTCATGGTAACCACTGGCACTGTGTACAGGGAACCTGTCGTTGCTATTGTAAGTGGATATATCATTTCACATACGAGTATGGCCGGTTTCATTTGACAATTACATTTCACTATTAGACATTTTTCACTTTTGAACATAACTGCTGCTGGCGCTTGCGGTTATGACTTTCCGTGTGATGGGGAACGACTCGTGAGGGCATATTTGAGACGAAGACGAGGGACGATATGAAGAATTACTTAGTCAAAACTACCAATAGCCCGACGAAGACGAATTAAATAAGACATGCAATAAATGCTATAGCGTAGGACGTCTAGCTCTGTAGCTCAGTAGCTAGCGTGCTTGGAATTGAAAGCGAAAGGTGCTGGGTTCGAGTCCCGGACGCATCACTTTTTTCTTTTCTTTCTTTGTCTCTCTTGTGACAAAAAAGCTTTGGAAATAAAACATATTATCAGCTGATTATATTTTTGGCAAATGCAAGAATCATGAAATGCCCTACTACATTAAATTCTTAAATCGTAAAGGAATTGAAGTTTGAGACGGCAGCCCACATGTATGTTTTCTCTTGTATTGGGAGCTCGATCGTATTTTTGGTATAAGAGCTGATCTATCCTCGCGTCAATATTTCTTTCTGGGAGACATGAAAATATGAATATACTGAAGGCTTGTACAGGCATAATGTGGCTAGGATAAGGATAGCCACCCTGAACGACTTAAAAATGTTTTCCGCGGACGTAGGCACTAACTCAAACAGTACACTGGATAGTGTACATGTAAAGATATATGTATATTTATTAGGTGTAAGACCTACAGTTCCACGTGCTGTCTCGTGAGAGAACATAATTTATTTTGGCATGTTTATACATGTACTTCAAACAGATACTCGAAATCTTGATTTTATTTATACGGTTGATGTTTCGTTTTGAGTCCATTAGACAATCATCTGCAAGTCATAAGTGCCATATCCTAGCTACATTTTGCATAGACATAGAAATAAGTTGAGGTTTTGTAGACCTTCCACAGTATTTCAGCATTTTGAATGCGATAATTACGATTTTTGGGATGTTTTTTCCAAGTCAAAGGCTTTCTTTCTGATCCTCCTTTATTCTCTTGAACTATGCGTGATGTTTATCTGGGTGAATTCAAATAAATACGAGTATAATTAAACTTCAAACTAAAACAGTATCATTTTCAAGAAAATGAATGTTTATAGACTGAGAAACATACAGTTCGTTTTTTCATAACGTATCTTGCTTACCCTAAAACAGGACGACAATATTCTTTATGCGAGCACACACACACACACACACACACACACACACACACACACACACACAAGTTCCGTAGATGACTTCATGTCGCAGTGGTTCAGTCAGTCGCTTCGTAAAATCACATGTCGAGAATAAATATGTACATGTAGTTGATATAAGACTGGTACAAAATTATTAGGGAGCGCGGTGGCGTAGTGGTAGGGCGTCTGACTCCTGAGAGGTCCTGGGTTTGATCCCCACAGGCGCCAGCCGTGTTGTGTCCTTGAGCGTGTTGTGAACCCAGGAAGCGTTGGCTCCGTCCCGACATGACTGAAAAAAATGTTGACTGGGACAAAACAAAAAAAAAAATAAAATAAATAAAAACTTAAAACCTATATGCATTGGTAAAATGCAAAAATAAAGAAATCCAGACAGCAATTAAACATATAAATCGTAAACAATGTTATCATATGCAATGGTAACAATGATTATTGTTGTCTTCCCGTTTAACTGTCTGATTCTAATTGAACAATGAACCAGAAGTGGCCTTTGACACGACATGTTTACAAAATCGCATCATCAACTGTCATGATTGCCATTAAAGATACATTACGCGTTCAACGCGAGTCGGCCTTACAAATGCTTGGCGCGAATAAAACAGCTTCCAGTGCAGAATATTATTTTTTGACACTCGTGTGTATAACTAGGGATCGCTTGTTCAATTCTGAGCTGCCCATGGCTTTATGGTGACACTATAAACCGAGATCCCGTCTGCATATGACGATAACTGTTGGTGGGAAAACAACTATCAACTATTTGTTATCGCCATGTGACTTTCAACATACTGGTGCATGTATATACGTACATTGGTTCTGTTTAGCTACATTTCACATGTTTTTCGTGAACACACAGAATTCCTTTTACATGTAAACATGGCAAGATTTAACGCTTTGAAACATTTAGTTGATCTTTAATTTTATGTGCAGTTTTTTTTTTTTTTTTTTTTTTTTTTTATTCTACGCCTTACAACGTTTTGACACATTTTAAGTAATATCGAGCATGGTCTGTTATACTCATCAGGATAACATGTCCGTGACATGTTTACCCCATTGAACAACGCTTTTATAAAGCAAAACTTGAGTATGCAGGGGTATATCTAGTTTTAGCTCACATGAGCCCGGTGAGCTTATAGGATGGCCATGCCCCGTCGTCCGTCCGTCGTCGTCTGTCAACAATTACCATGATCTTGTTCTCTGAAACAGCTTGGCCAATCAAAGTTAAAACTGTTTGCGGAGCATTCTTAGGAAGGGGGAACGAGATTTGCATAAATGGACCAGGTCACATGACCAAGATGGCCGCCTTGGCTATAAATAGCAAAAACCGTTAAAATGTTTCTTCTCCAGAACCAGAAGGCCTATGATTTTGTAACTTTGCATGAAGCATCAAACAATATTAAAAGCACTACAAAGTTTGTATAAATCATTTCGCTGGGATGACCTTGACCTATTTTACGGTAAGATCAACTTACATGTAGGTCGCCCATGCATTTAAATGGGGAAATTAGTTAAATGTAATTAAATGGGTGGAAACTTGCTATGATAATACAAATGGGCAGATTTATTTTTATGAAAACATTAAGACCCGGGTGGTTGTCAGCTCCTGCCTGGGGATATATATACATGTATATGACTATAATATTTAAACATCTTCTCTGCAACCGCATGGCCGATCAAAGCCAAACTTCGTGGAAGGGGAACGAAAGTTTGTATTAATGGTCAAGGTAACTTGACCAAAATGGCCGCCATGGCTATAAATTGAAAAACCTTTAAAATTGTTCTTCTTCAGAACCAAAAGGCCTATGATTTTGAAACTTGGCATGAAGCATCTACAAAGTCTATATATGACCCAGGGATTACATTAACCTATTATAAGACAAGGTCAACTTAGGTTGTCTATGCTTCTGAAAACATAGATTGTGAGTATTCGTTCTATCTTGTGTCCACAATCTATGTTTTGAACAAATAAGAAAATATCAAAACTGTTGAATTGAAAATTTTCATTTTTTTTTTCAACTTAAAAAAAAAAAACACTGTATTTTGCTTGATAAGGTTTTGTAATGATATCGTCATGATATAGGGTACCGTTTTAGTGCACATGTATTACACATGCTGACGGCAGATCTACAACATTTGATCATTCTCAACCTTACTCATTCGGACCCATCTTTGCGTCCGGAATCGGGCAAGCATATAAGCACATAAGCTTCTTACTCAATCTGAATTTAAATAAATAATAAATTGAATCGGTTTGTTGATTTGAGCGTTAATCCAACAGCAAAGGGCATATGGAAACGATACCTCAGTTTATAGTCTCATCCGACAGACTCAAGAAGACCCGGATCAAACCTGCCATCTCTGGTTTATAAGGCACGTGAAATAACTACTGCACCATAGAGGCTTGCTTAATAGGTTCAGTATAAACTTTATCATGATAGAAATCGTACTTTTAAATGTTAAAAAAGGACAAAAGAACGCATGCCCTTAACACCAACTGCGTTCGGCTTTCCAAGCTGCAATGTGGTTTGATAACTGATCCGGCTTGATATGATCTTTGTTTTGTCGATGGGCCCTAGGACAAAATTTCAATAGCCAAACACAACACAATTAAATTTCCCCTGTTACATGTATATATATATTAGAATCATGAATGGCGGTACGTTTGTATAAAAGATCGGTAAATGGACACGTGAAATGTCTGCGTGGTATACTGTACATGAATATGTGTATTCGGGTATTGTCTATCAGTGTCAGCACCATCGTATATGCTTGCGATACAATCAAAGTCCTTACAACAAAGATTGATGCAACATCACACAACATGTGATAAAATGGATTAAAACAACCTTCAGCGCAGCAATATCGCTTTGGCAACTACCAACACCAAGACAATGAACTCTTCGCCTTAGGTTGCTGCCCAATTGATCAGTCTTACAATCAAGGGTGACACAAAACCAAGTTCTGCTTGTGGGTGTGCAAGTTCGTTTTCTCAGGGTTCTCCTCTTTTCCTCCTGTTACTGATTTACCCGTCTCATATGAACTAAAATAATCTTGAACGGGCCGAAAATTGTATAAAAACGCATCATTATGATCAGAAATGAGCACAATGAGACCCTTATCTGTAATCAAGTAACAATAGAATGACCAAGAATCTATACAATTAAATTTCCCATCCTAACATAGACACCAGGCGGGAGAGACATGGCGGTGCAACACATCACAAGCAATTTAACAACAGGCATAAAAAAAAAAAAAAAAAAAAAAAAAAAAAAAAAAAAAAAAAAAAAAAAATTACTAGCTCTTTCCAAACAAGACCAGCGTCCATTCTGTTAAAAGGGACAATACACGAGGCAATAATCTTAAGAAAACACGTGTCAATGTGAAGACTGTATACACCATTATTTGTGAAACAAATGAATAATTTGTGCACTTTGACAGAATGTGTAGTGTCCAAAATTGCTTCTACGTGTATGTGAAAATGGCGAACATCAAAAGTAAACTATGGGGCGACTGAAACACTATGCGTCCTCTACGGAAACACTTAAGAAACTCATGAAAATAATATACGTAATTGTGTTAGTTTGATTTTAATTTATTTATTTGAATTCAACCAGGTGAAACAACACGCATACTATCACACAGAATAAATGAGGATCAGAACGAAAGCTTATGTCTTGCCAAATTAATTTTCTACATCGTAACCATCGCACTCGATATGGCAGAAATACTGTTGAAAGAGTCTACAATTAACAAAAACAGTTGTGTGGCTATGCATATTGTAGCTACATGTAGGGTATTGCCCCCATCGCTCTTCCTACTGTCGAATGGACTCAAAACGAGACATCGACAAAATAAACATCGTTCGCTCACGAGATAGCACGTGAAACTGTAGTTTTACATCTAATACGTAATACACATATATCTGAACATGTACCGTGACTATACTTTTTGATTTGGTGTCTTGTGTATTTGTTAAAATTCAGTTTTACGTCCCTTTCAAGATTATTTCAGCTCATATGAAAAGCGCCAAACAGTAGGTGGGGCGAAAACGGGAGTACCCCGAGAAAAACCGCCTGGCACACCCGCAAACAGAACTTGGCCTGTCTCACATGTGGCCATTGTGGGTCTCGAACTCACACCAGACACAACGGTGAGATGATTAAGTGATTTTGAAACAGCGCTCTGAACTGCTCGGCCACGGGGGACGCTTGCGTATTTTTTTAGTCATTAGAGGCGGTCAGCTTATCCTATCCACATTATCTGTACCAGCCAGTCAGGAAATAAATGTTGACGTTAGGATCGGTCGCTGATCCGTTCTTCTAATGACGATCAATATCTCGGCTTCCAACAAGACCTATAAAAAACCTATACATGCGGTCTGCCTTCTCACTAGACAGTTTAATCCAGAAACTTACGATTTTAGTATTAAATGCAGCATTGCATTTTGTGATTCTTGCATTTGCCAATAGATAAAATTTTATTTTCTTTTTTTCCTTTTTTTATTTCTTTTTAATTTTTTAAGCTTTAATGTCACGGGTGCGAAAAAAGGAAGAAACAAAGAAAAGGACCTTTCGATTCTATGTCTTACTCTCTACCTACTGAACTATTCAGCTAGGCGTCTTGGACAATTTCGTTTTTTGCGTGTCTCATTTAATACACCTCCGGTGGGATGTTGGTAGTTTTGACTAAGTAATTCTTCATATCGCCCCTCGCCTTCGTCTCAAATATGCCCTCACGAGTCGTCGCCCATCACACACAAAGTCGTAACCGCAAGCGCCAGCAGCATTTACGTTCAAAAGTGAAAAATGTCTATTACATTGTCAAGGTTGAACGTTCATTCGTACTTTCTCTGAAACTTTGATACAAATGCATTTAGTATTAATAATAATGATGACAACAGATGTGAAACATTGGAATTACATACAAAAACAAAAACAAAAGAAGTGCTACTTTTGTTGTGGACACATACATGTATGCCACATGATATTGACATTTGTATGCAATTTTTCTCTCAAATGCTCATAAATGAGCCGCCTCATAGGAAAACCAACAATCTGCATATGCGAAAACAAAGACGCAGATCAGCTTCGCGGTAACCGCGAAGCTGATCAGCGCCTTTGTTTCCGCTACACGGATAGTACAATTTCTCTTCTACTTAAATCCGAAATTTCAAGCTTCTAGCTCTTTTCTGTGCTTGTACAGCCCGGTTTGTGTCGGACCTGTTCGGAAACCACATTGTTGGTTTTCCCACGAGGTGGCTCATTTAATGTTGCAATAGATCCTCAATATCAATCCTGTCAGTGTCAAATGTCGAGCATGGGAGAGTGTGTCATCTGCAAAACCCCACAGTTGATCTGCGCTGTAAAATTTGTTTTTGCAATCTTGTTTTCTTATGGCACGGCTCATTGATGTATGTTGGTTTTCAGTTACCATGAATGATCATTGTGTTCTTTTCTTCTCTTCAGCCAACAGCCATGGACACAGTCACGATGGTTAGGAGAATATACATGTAACAGTGTTATATAAAATTTGCTTTGCTTTTATACTGTTTTGTTTTTGTCTCCTGTTAGTCAAGCAAATTAATTAAAGCTAAAAGTTTCAGTACAGCTAGGTCATGTTAGTGTTAAAACCAGAGGACCAATGGTCCTGTAAACGCTCACCTAAGGCCTGAGATATATACCAATAAACTTGTTTGACTAGAATGGTAATATACATATATTAACCCCAGGGCAGGGTCAGAGCAACCTCTGGAGTCAATTTCTTTTTTAAATCAAAAATATTCAGCCCATTTGCCAATTTACTGCAAGTTTTGCCCTTAAAATGACATTGTAACAATTTTCCCCATTCAAATGCATGGGCAAACTAAGTTGACCTTGCCTTAAAAGAGGTCAAGGTCATCCCAGGGTCATGATTTATACAAACTTTGTAGAGCTCCATTGCCTGATGCTTCATGCCAAGATTCAGACCCATAGGCCTTCTGGTTCTGGAGAAGAAGATTTTTTTAAGGTTTTTGCTATTTATAGCCATGGCGGCCATCTTGGTCATGTGACAAACTTTCATGTTCACTCTTCCTAAGAATGCTCCATATAAATTTTGGCTTTGATTGGCCAAGCGGTTTCAGAGAAGATGTTTGAATATTATGGTCATACACATGTATATAGCCCCGGTGCAAGGGCAGACAACCCTCTGTGCCCAAAATATTTTCATAAACATAAATCTTCTGTCCATTTGCTCATTCCTAGCAAGTTTTTTGCCATTAAATGACATTTTCCTATTTTTTCCCATTCAAATGCATGGGCGGCCTAAGTTGACCTTGCTGTAAAAAAGGTCAAGGTCATCCCAGGGTCATGATTAATAGAAACTTTGTAGAGCTCCATTGCCTGATGCTTCATGTCAAGTTTCAAAATCATAGGCCTTCTGGTTCTGGAGAAGAGGATTTTTAAAGGTTTTTGCTCTTTATAGCCATGGCAGCCATCTTGGTCATGTGACCTGGACCATTTATATATACTTTTTTTCCCTCTTCCTAAGGATGCTCCACATGAAGTTTGGCTTCAATTGGCCAAGCGGTTACAGAGGAGAAGATGTTTCAATATTATGGAAATATACATGTACATACCCCCGGGGCAGGGACAGACAACCCCCCAGGGGCCAAAATTTTTCCATAAATATTAATTTTCTGTCTATTTGCCTATTCCCAGTAAGTTTTAACCATTTAATAGCATTTTACCACTTTTCCCCATTCAAATGCATTGGCGACCTAAGTTGACCTTGCCGTAAAATAGGTCAAGGTCATCGCAGGGTCATGAGTTATATAAACTTTGTAGAGCTTCTTTCTGTAATGCTTCATGCTAAGTTTCAAAATCATAGGCCTTCTGGTTCTGGAGAAGATTTTTAAAGGTTTTTGCTATTTATAGCCATGGCGGCCATCTTGGTCATGTGACCTGCACCATTTATATAAACTTTTGTTCCCCCTTCCTAAGGATGCTCCACATGAAGTTTGGCTTTGATTGGCCAAGCGGTTTCAGAGGAGAAGATCTTTGAAATTGTGGACGTACGACAGACGGACGGACGACGGAGCATGGCCATCCTATAAGCTCACCTTGTGAGCCTTCGGTTCAGGTGAGCTAAAAAATCATGGTTGTTTTACATGTTGGTTAAATCTAATGTCAAATACATGTATGCATCATGAAATGAATGAAAAATGATGACAGGGGTATTAAAAGTCTCATATCAACTGAAATCATATGTTCATTGGTTGAAAACATCCAGGACCTACTTTTCTCAAGTTATTTTCGAACTAGAAAATGTCCTTAATCATAAATAATATAATATCATTGTGGCACATTATACAATTGTTACCCTTAAGTGAGGGTGACATTACAATTTGTTCACCCGAGGTAGGCAATATAACCTGTCGAGGGTGAACAAATCATCATGTCACCTTCACTCAAGGGTATCAATTGTTTTATTATACCGAGCCACTTTTGAAACAAATTAGCGACATGCCACATGACAAAACACGTGACTAAAAGTGCAACTGCACATTTAGGCGGATACGATGCCAGAGGGTAATATGATCATGCGACATGACAGAATAGCACCCTCTGCGTGACCGGCTCTGGACCAATCAAAATCCACGCTCAGCCAATGAATATTTATGAGGTATAATAATTAGTAATAAGATGCTTTGGTGAACGTGTGGCCAGGATCTCACTTCCTATGATCCCTATGATCCTGATAGTCAATCATTGAGAAAACAGTATGCACTCTACACAGGTAGTGAAAAGTTTCTTGCCCTTTAAGTTGTGCTGACTGTATTACATGTATTTCAGACTTTCGAAAAACAGGATGAGCTCGCGGTTGTGACTGAGTGGAGGTAAACCGTTTTCTGAATATATAGGCTGAGGTGGTTCATAAATTAGAAATATTTTTGGTATTTTATTTAGAGTGGCGCGTCATGTCTAATGTTGACTATTTAATGAGTACTTTTTCCTCAAGGTAACAAAAAGACCAATGGTCCTGTAAATGCTCACCTGAGATCCAGTTCATTCTCAAATACTTTCGTAACTGAACTTCTGCACAACCTGTGTTACTCAAATTCAAGTTCGATTCACGTCTTTGGTAAAAATAAACCAGAGGACCAATGGTCCTGTAAACGCTCACCTGAGATATGCTGCATATACCCATAAACATGTTTGAATATTATCGTATTTAACTCCAGTGCAGGGACAGATGAAGCCCTTGGGGCATTTTCTTTTTTTAGAATCTTCAATATTCTGTCCATTTGCCAATTTCCTGCTGGCCTTTCCCTTCAAATGACATTTTAACAGTTTTCCCAATTCAAATGCATAGGCAACCCATGTTGGCCTTGCCATAAACTTGGTCAAGGTCATCACAGGGTCATGATTTATATATACATTGGAGTACTTTAGCCATCGATGCTTCACGCCAAGTTTCCTTGAAATCAGTCTATTGGTTTCAGAGAAGAAGATTTTTGATGGGTTTTTACCATATATGGGCATGGTGGCCATCTTTGTCATGTGACCTAGATTATTTATATGTACATTGATTCCCCCACTCTACAGATGCTTCACATAAAATTTGGCTTTGATTGGCCAAGCGGTTTCAGAGGAGAAGACGTTTGAATAAAATGGCAATATACATGTATATTGCCCCGGGGTGGGGGCACATGAGCCCCTGGGGTCCATTTGTTTTTCAGAATCATTAATATTCAGTCCTACTTCCCATTTCCTGCAATACTTTCACTTTAAATGACATTTTGAAGTTTTCCCTATTCAAATGCATTGGTGACCTATGTTGACCTTGCCGTAAAATAAGTCAAGGTCATCACAGGGTCAGGATTTATATATACATTGTAGTGCTTGAGCCATCGATGCTTTATGCCAAGTTTTGTTGAAATCGGTCCATCGGTTCTGGAGAAGAAGATTTTTGAAGGGTTTTTACCATGTATGGGCATGGCGGCCATCTTGGTCATGTGACCTGGATTTCTTATATACACATTGGTTCCCCCTTCCTATTGATGCTTCACATAAAATTTGGCTTTGATTGGCCAAGCGGTTTCAGAGGAGATGATGTTTGAATATTATGGTAATGTACAGGTATATTGCCCCGGGGTGGGGGCACATGAGCCCCTGGGGTCAAATTTTTTTCAGAATCATCAATATTCAGTCCTACTACCCATTTCCTGCAAGATTTTCACTTGAAATGACATTTTAAAATTTTTCCCCATTCAAACGCATTGGCGACCTATGTTGACCTTGCCTTTAAATAGGTCAAGACCATCACAGGGTCACGATTTATATATACATTGTAGTGCTTGAGCCATCGATGCTTCATGCCAAGTTCGGTTGAAATCGGTCCACTGGTTCTGGAGAAGAAGATTTTTGAAGGGTTTTTACCATATATGGGCATGGCGGCCATCTTGGTCATGTGACCTGGATTTCTTATATACACATTGGTTCCCCCTTCCTATTGATGCTTCACATAAAATTTGGCTTTGATTGGCCAAGCGTTTCAGAGGAGATGATGTTTGAATATTATGGTAATGTACAGGTATATTGCCCCGGGGTGGGGGCACATGAGCCCCTGGGGTCAAATTTTTTGCAGAATCATCAATATTCAGTCCTACTGCCCATTTCCTGCAAGATTTTCACTTGAAATGACATTTTAAAATTTTTCCCCATTCAAACGCATTGGGGACCTATGTTGACCTTGCCGTAAAATAGGTCAAGGTCATCACAGGGTCACGATTTATATATAAATTGTAGTGCTTGAGCCATCAATGCTTCATGCCAAGTTTCGTTGAAATCGATCCACTGGTTCTGGAGAAGAAGATTTTTAAAGGATTTTAACATATATGGGCATGGCGGCCATCTTGGTCATGTGACCTGGATCATTTATATATACATTGGTTCCCCCTTCCTATAGATGCTTCATATAAAATTTGGCTTTGATTGGCCAAGCCGTTTCAGAGAAGATCATCTTTGAAAATGGTGGACGACGACGACGACGGACGGACGCCGGATCATGGCCATCCTATAAGCTCACCTTGTGAGCCTAATGGCTCAGGTGAGCTAAAAAAGACAAAAAATGAAATTTTCCTGTGGCTTGAATAGAGATGATACAGCCATTATAAGAACTTTTTCATTTTATTTCTCAACTTACATGTTGTAAACAACTAATGAAGTCATGATTGTTACAAATAAAAATCTATCGATCTTATTTCTTAACATTATAACTAAAAAGCAACATTAAAACACAAAAATAATGATAAGCACTTCAGCTGCACTAAAACACAAAAATAATGATAAGCACTTCAGCTGCTGATAAGTGTACTAGTGATCCTCCAAAATGACAATTCATTACGAAAACATGCCCATTTCATAAGTTGAAAAAATTCAAAATTTTCTGTAGACATTCTTTTGATATTTTGCTTATTTTTGCTCAAAACATAGATTGTGGGTACACGTTAGAACCGCCTCGCTGAGGCGGTTCTAACAAGTACCCACAATCTATGTTTTAGAGCAAAAATAAGAAAAATAGGTATACCCCTGCATACCCAAATTTTGCTATATAGATGTGGGGTATAAGAGGGTATACATTGCACGGACATGTTTTCCTGAGATGTGGCTTGGATATCAGGATAACATTTCCGTGTAATATACACCCCCTTAAACCCACCTTTTATATAGCAAAACTGGGATATATAGGGGTATACTATTTTTCTTAATTTTGCTCCAAAACATACAGTATGGGTACCCACAATCTATGTTTTGAGCAAAATAAGAAAAATATCAAAAACATTCTATTGAAAATTCGTAATTTTTACAAGTAAGAAAATTCTGTATATTACATGGGCATGTTTTCGTAATGGAAAACTGCATAAATCCGCTTACTGGAAAAGATGGCGATGACGTCATCGATAACATTACCTGTGAATTCACGGGTACAGAGTCCATAAAAACACATATTTATGTGGGTAAATGTGTCTTAAATTGTAAATATACTTTGAAATCAAAGCAGAACTTACTAAAATAAAATAAACTTAATATAAGAACCACTGAAAAAGAATTATCCGCCATCTGTCTGAAAAATTATTCTTGCAACGTTTGTTTTAAACTCGCCCGGAAAACTCAAAAAGTTACATGTAATTTGATAACTTTATCCAATGTATTCACTTATCATTTTCGGCTCACATTTTTCTATATTTGTTTTTATCTAATGGCAGCTTATATTTCACGATTTTGTTTTGTAATTATGATAATTTAATATGACAATAGATAGAAATGTACAGAAAAAGTGCCGTTGTAGTTGTTGGTGTTTTAAATATCCAAGCATGTGTGGTATGTTATTTAAAATCTAAAATATGTCTCCTCCAAAAACAAACCCTACAAAATGACAGCAGAAATACTACGCCGTAAAATTGTCATAACAATTTTATGTAATTTGAGACTGAAGTGCCTGAAATTGTGTGCATATTAAATAAAGAGAGATCAAAGCCGCCCACTCTTGCCGAAACTTTGAAAAACAAATATTTAACTATAAATAAACACAGAAATAGTGCGCTATTCACGATATTTTCCTTCCACATTCAAAATATACATTCTGTAAACAATCTTTCCTCATTACACAACAAAACAATTTGGGCGTTTTGGGTCATTTGTGCAAATATTGGCTTTTTATAAAGCCACCATAACTGATTTGTACCCGTGAGAGTGACTCGGATGCTGGCTGATGACGTCACGCCATCTTTTCCGATAATCGGAATAAAAATAATAACATGGACATAAAAGTTTATTACAGATATGTGAAATGATAAATTCTGCAAGAAGAAAGAATATGAGCAGCTGCATGGGAAAAACAACAATTTGCATAGGTGAAAACAAAGGCGCAGACCAGCTTCACGGTAACCGCGAAGATGATCAGCGCCTTTGTTTTCACGACATGGATAGTAGAATCCTGGTCGGACCTGGTTGGAAACCCAAATTGTTGGTTTTGTCATGCAAAGGCTCATATTTGTTTGCATTGTGGTTTAACACCCTAGTCAACAAACTTTCAGCCATGCCAGAACAAATTCACTCCTTCCTGGGTATTACCCAGTCCTTTGGGGAGTTAATACGACTTGCCCCAAAACACAAACTGGGACCAGTGGGGATCGAGGCATGAACTTCGCGTTTTGGATCTTGAAACTGCGAAGCTAATCAGCGCCTTTGTTTTCGCTACAGGGATAGAACAATTCCTCTTACTTTATAAATCCGGAATTTCCAGCTTCTACCCACCTTCTGTAATTGTACAGGCCGGATTGAGTCTGACCTGTTCGCAAACCACATTGTTGGTTTTCTTATGAGATGGCTCAGATAGTTGAATAGCAAATGTCAAGAACAATCACAAAACATAATTTGTCAAGTCTATAAAGCACTTATTTACAGACTATATACAGACAGAAATTTTAAAAGATATATGTGCTATGTCATGAGAAACCAGCTTTCTACCTAAGCGAAAACAAAGATGCTGCACACATTATGAAAACTTGACCATGCAATGAAAAGAGATTTTTTGAGCTTTACAAATTGAATAATTTCAGCTGAACAATTTTGATATTTTTCTTATTTTTGCTCAAAACATAGATTGTGGGTACGTGTTAGAACCGCCTCGGTGAGGCGGTTCTAACGAGTACCGACAATCTATGTTTTGGAGCAAAAATAAGAAAAATAGGTTTACCCCTGCATACCCCAGTTTTACTACATAAAAGTGGGGTTCAAGGGGGTATACATTACACGAACATGTTTTTGTGATGGATAGTAAATCCCTTTTCCTCTTAAATATGAAATTTAAAGCCTTTTATTGTTTTCTGAGACTGTACAGGCCAGTTTGTGTAGGACATGATCAGAAATCCCAAAGACTGGTTTTCTCACATTGCATCATATTTCACTCTCATAGATGTATAAAACTGTGTCATAAAACACTCTTATTTAACACCATTTTTCAATAAAAAAATAAGCAAACTGTATAGACCCAGATGAGACACTTGAACAGACCCAAATGAGACTAAAATGGCTTTTCATCTCATCTCATCAGGGGCTACACTGTTAGTGTATGTCCCCAATCAAGACAAGAAACGAGCTTATTTATGCATGCCTTATGGCAAGGATAGATAGGTTAGTCAACATCAGGAAAACATGTCTGTGAAATGTATACCCCCTTAAACCCCACTTTTATGTAGAACTAGAAAAAGTGCCTTGAGAGGCACGTATACCCCCGGCTGGTAGCCACCAAGCCCCCTTCCCTAACCCGGTTGGTAGCCAGCCCCCTTCCCTACCCCCTACCTAAACAACCCGGCACATGCTCACCCCTGACATTGAACCTCACATTACCAATAAAAGACAGTACCCTTGTCAAGTACGTTTTAGAAATAAGCAGCGTAAAGTACTTTGCATACAAACATGGGGAAGTGTAGTTTTAGAATGACATATCTATTTTAGAGCGGTATACAGAGCTGACGTGTATACCCAATCTAGGACATAAGCACGGACATTGTGGGTCAGGTCCTCAGTCCTAGATTGAAATGAAAGTAGAATGTCATTCTTAAAAAAAAAAAAAAAAAAAAAAAAAAAAAGTCCTAGATCTTGACCTCAGGTCCCACCCCCACCCCCATGCATGGACCCTAGGGTCTAGCCCTTATGTGGTACCTATGTTGTGTTGTAAGCATGAACATTTTCTGACACATGGTTGTCAAGATATAGACATACAGAATATTAATCTTGGTAACTATTCTATCTTATAAATGTGTCCTAGATTTTGACCTCCAGCCCCACCCCTGTAGTTTGGTGCCATGGAATTTAATTCAACCCTAAAGGGTATCTGTGATCCAAACAGGAATACATTCTTATAAGTATTTGTTAAGATATGAACTTAGAGATGAAAAAAAACTATGTAAATAGCACATTTTCAAGGTGACCTAGATTTTGACCTCTAGCCCCACCCCCGGGCATGGACCCAGGGTCCGAACACACAGAAACAAAGCAAACCATATATGGTACCTATGGTTGAAATATGAATGGTTTCTGATCATTGGTTCATGAGATATACACCACCAGAGAAACTTAAACCAAAACTTTGACCCAAATTAAAGGTGACCTAGATTTTGACCTCTAGCCCCACCCCCGGGCATGGATCCAAGGTCCGAACACACAGAAACAAAGCAAACCCTATAGGGTACCTATGGTTAAAATATGAATGGTTTTTGATCATTGGTTCATGAGATATACACCACCAGAGAAACTTTAACAAAAACTTTGACATAAATTCCACGAACGTTCCGGAATAACGAACGAACTAACGAACGAACGAACGAACGAACAAACGAACGAACAAACGAACATACGAACGGACGAACGGAAAAGCGAAAACTATATACCCGTCGGCATAAATGCCGGGGGTATAAAAACTGGGGTATGCAGGGGTATACCTATTTTTTTCTTATTTTTGCTCCAAAACATACAGTAGATTGTGGGTACTCCTTAGAACCGATATGTCAATTGTATTATGATCTAGTGTTAAATGTTTCTCATTTTACATAAAATACTATTTTTATCTATATTTCAGGTCTTTGTATGTAATAATGTTTTCCTATCTTAGACTTTAAATTATTTCTGTAGCTAGTTTGCATGTTTTTAGACAGTCAAAAGCTCATTAGACCTTATGTTTATTGTCATGTACTGTCATGCCATCTTAAAATAAATTTTCTTATCTTATCTTACCACCTTGCCAAGGTGAATCTAACGTGTACCCACAACCTATGTTTTGAGCAAAAATAAGAAAAATATCATTTTTTTCAAGTGAAAATTTTAATTTTTGCAATCAAAAAAAACCAAAAAAACAGAGGACCAATGGTCCTGTAAACGCTCACCTGAGTCTGCTGCATATACCAATAAACATGTTTGAATATTATGGTATTTAACCCCAGTGCAGAGGCAGATGAAGCCCTTGGGCGGTTTTCCTTTTTTCAGAATAATCAATATTCTGTCCATTTGCCAATTTCTTGGCTCTTGCTGGCTTTTCCCTTCAAAAGACATTTTAACAGTTTTTCCCATTCAAATGCATGGGCAACCCATGTTGACCTTGCCATAAACTTGGTCAAGGTCATCACAGGGTCATGATTTATATATACATTGTAGTACTTTAACCATGGATGCTTCCCACCAAGTTTCATTGAAATCAATCTATTGGTTTCAGAGAAGAAGATATTTGAAGGATTTTTACCATATATGGGCATGGCGGCCATCTTGGTAATGTGACCTAAATTATTAATATACACATTGGTTCCCCCATCCTATAGATGCTTCACATAAAATTTGTCTTCAATTGGCCAAGTGGTTTCAGAGGAGAAGATGTTTGAATATCATGGTAATATACATGTATGTTGCCCCGGGTGTGGGCATATGAGCCCTTAGGTCCATTTTTTTCAGAATCATTAATATTTAGTCCTACTACCCATTTCCTGCAAGATTTTCACCTAAAATCACTTTTTAAAAGTTTTCCCCATTCCAATGCATTGGCGACCTATGTTGACCTTGTCGTAAAATAGGTCAAGGTCACCACAGGGTCATGATTTATATATACATTGCAGTACTTCAGCCATTGGTGCTTTATGCAAAGTTTCTTTGAAATTGGTCCACCAGATTCAGAGAAGAAGATTTTTGACGGGTTTTTACCAAATATGGGCATGGCAGCCATCTTGGTCATGTGAACTAGATAATTTATATATACATTAATTCCCCCATTCCATAGATGCTTCACATAAAATTTGGCTTTGATTCGCCAAGCGGTTTCAGAGGAGAAGATGTTTGAATATTATGGAGATATACATATATATTGTCCTGGGGTGGGGGCAGATGAGCCCCGGGGGTCCATTTTTTTTCAGAATCATAAATATTCAGTCCTACTGCCCATTTCCTGCAAGACTTTCACTTTAAATGACATTTTAAAAGTTTTCCCCATTCAAATGCATTGGCGACCTATGTTGACCTTGCCGTAAAATAGGTCAAGGTCATCCTAAGGTCATTATTTATATACACATTGTGGACCGTGAATCACTTATGCTACACACCAAGTTTCAAGATCCTAGGCTTTTGGGTTCTGGAGAAGAAGATTTTTAAAAGTTTTTACCATATATGGGCATGGCGGCCACATTGGTCATGTGACCTGGATTATTTATGTATACATTGGTTCCCCCTTCCTATAGATGCTTTATATAAAATTTGGCTTTGATTGGCCAAGCGGTTTCAGAGGAGAAGATGTTTGAATATTATGGAGATATACAGGTATATTGCCCCGGGGTGGGGGCATATGAGCCCCTGGGGTCCAATTTTTTTCAGAATCATAAATATTCAGCCCTACTGCCCATTTCCTGCAAGACTTTTACTTTAAATGACATTTTAAAAGTTTTCCCCCATTCAAATGCATTGGCAACCTATGTTGACCTTGCCGTAAAATAGGTCAAGGTCATCCTAAGGTCATTATTTATATATATATTGTTGACCTTGAGTCACTTATGCTACATGCCAAGTTTCAAGATCCTAGGCCTTTGGGTTCTGAAGAAGAAGATTTTTAAAGTTTTTTACCATATATGGGCATGGCGGCCATCTTGGTCATGTGACATGGATTATTTATATTATACACATTGGTTCCCCCTTCCTATAGAAGCTTCATATAAAATTTGGCTTTGATTGGCCAAGTGGTTTCAGAGGAGAAGATCTTTGAAATTGTGGACGGACGCCCGATCATGGCCATTCTATAAGCTCACCTCAGGTGAGCTAAAAAAATTTGTTTATTGCATGGGCGTGTCATTATGAAAACTTGCCCATGCAATATACAGAGATTTTTAATGTTGTAAAAAATGAAAATTTTCAATAGAAAATTTTTAACATTTTTCTTATTTTTGCTCAAAACATAAATTGTGGGTACACGTTAGAAGTAACTTAGAACCGCCTCACCGTTCTAACGAGTACCCACAATCTATGTTTTGGAGCAAAAATAAGAAAAATATGTTTACCCCTGCATACCCCAGTTTTGCTATATAAAAGTGGGGTTTAAGGGGGTATTCATTGCACGGACATGTTTTCCTGATGTTTGATATTTGATTTGTTAGTCAAAATCCTGAGATTCTTGAGTACTTTGCGTATCCTGACTAAACTGTGTCTCTTGGCTACTCTCGATACTTTGTTGACTTTCTGTGGGGCTGAACTGAAGATTCTGCTTCTCCTTTTTAACAATGTAATCTCTCCTTGACTTGTATCTCTGATCTATCGGAGTCCTCGGCTCAAACTTTAAAAGTAAGGGTAAGTGAATACGATAGCCGAATGCCATGATGAGAATCAGAACTAACACAATCACTATGACGACGAGCATGAACGGTTGCCATGGCGCAGGAATCTCCTGGAAGAAGAGTTTGAAAGCCCTGCCGAGACCGCCGAACAGCACTTCTATAGGGTACACGATACAGTGAGAGAACGCAGAGGACAGGACCTGCAACAGATTAAACAATATGAGCTTTGTGAGCCACTTCATGAGAAAACCTACAATGTGATTTCCAAACAGGTCCGACACAAACTGAGCTGTACAAGCACAGAAGATGGGTAGAGGCTGGAAATTTTGGATTTAGAAAGAAGAACAATGGTCCAATCCGTGTCATCAAAACAAAGATCAGTCACTGCGAAGTTGATCTGTGCCTTTGTTTTCGCATAATGCAAAATGTTGGTTTTCTCATGATGTGGCTCATATGTTTTCAATTTTTAATTTGTCAGTGTAAAAGACAAGTAAAGTTTGGCTGGGCTATAATGTTGAAAACTGATAATAGTCCAGCACAGAAACCTGGAATATCAGCCAAAGCGTGCAATAGCGTCTATAGAAAATGTTTTTGCATTTTTTAAAAGAGGATACATAGTAGATTACAAAACCAAGTGATGCCACTCTGGCATCCTTGGGCAACTCGCAAAAAACAAGATGGCGTCCAAGATGGCGGCCAAAAATGTTATTTACATGAAATGGACCCATATAACACTCATTTTATTTCTAAATTCCACTTTCATGGTCATTAAATTGTGAAAGTTAACTTGTTTTCATCCTTTCATCTTTGGACAGTTTGTTAGATACAAGATGGCGTCCAAGATGGCGACCAAAACAGCTTTGTTTTACATATAAATCAAAAATACACACCTGTTGTTTATAAATTGTGCTCAATGTCACTAAAATTGGAAATTAAAACATATACATCATTGAACATAATATTACTACATATTTATTTGATGTATACCAAAATGAAACAAGGGGAGATAATCATATAAAGAGCACTTTGTGATATTGTTCTCTTTTACAGTAACTGAACCACTACGTTATGTGAAACAAGCCACTGTATTTTTTATAAAGGTACATAGTATACATGCTCATAAGAGAAAAAATTATTGGTTAACTTTTGATTATTGGGTTCGGAGATTGCTAAGTGGTCTGGTTCACGATTCTAGAGTTACATACAGATATGCTATTTCAGATACAGGTTCAATTGTTATCACATCCTAATTGTAGTGGTTTCACATGCATATTCCGGAAAACAAGATGTGTTATGTCTTTCTTCTACCTCAAATAGTCATCACCATGTTGTATCTGGGAAAATGAGGTCTTAATATAGCATGTAGTAACCCTGTTAAGTGAGAGTTGACCAGGAATACAAGCAATGCGTAGTCCGCCATACCCAGACGAAGCAAACTGCCAGTATAATAACAAAATTACTCACATCGATATTATCACCAAGTACGCTTGAGAGACAACTTGGCTTTCGTTCCATTTACTTCATTTGTTTTGTTGGCCGTGAACGCACTTTCAGACAAAGCTGGAGAGAATGGTACCTGGCTCGGTGGTGGCGGACGACTTCTAGATATGCAGTTAAGAGAACGCTAATTCATACTAGTTATTATTGTGTCTAGTTTTCACGTATGCCTTTCTGCAATGGTGTATATGAAACACCATCACTTAAAAATAAATAAGATTCATAACAGACGTTTTGTTAGGCCCCTAGTGAAATACTTGAATAAAATATAAGAATTATACATGACCAACCACATCAATAAATGAGAAGCTGTTCAAAAGTAAAAATGCTACTGCAATGATCGTCAGTCCTGCAAAATTCCCACAATACAAAACAGAATGCGAGATATATATGTTTTGTACACACTAAAGTAACAGTGCCAGTCCCTCCAAGCATCCAGCTACCGGGTGCTGCTTCGAAAGGGTATCATTAGAAATAAACTTTAGTGGAATAAGTTGTTTGAAGTACTAATCCCTTAGATTCTTCATGGCTTTGGTATAACCCATAATACATTTACAGTCCTAAACTCAGAAGATTTTTTTTATTTTCGCTTGCTTTTATTTATTTCTTATAAATCTGTACAACAGTGCTGGTTTCAGTGTTTCTGTTCTCACTTACAGGGAAGGAAGAAGAACGTGATCTAGTGACTGAAAGGGAATCGAGACCCTTGTCACAGACTTGTAAAACTAATTGTCGCATTGACATTGTGGTTTAATTGTCATTTTGGCATTTCATAGGTCTTACAGTTTTGTTTAAAATCGCCACAAAAGCACATTTTATTTTGCATGTAAAGTTCGCAAATAAAAAGTCACTTCACTACTGTGACAGTGACTCTGCCGGACACAACCCCTAAAATTGCATTCCACAAGGCTTGAAAGATTTTACTATAGTGAACGGTTTCCAGATCATGTCTTCTCTTCACCCTTTCCACAATATTCCTGCTGTACCAGACGGTCAGCATCTTTTTCACCATGTTACATTTGGTTGCAATGATAAATGACTCATCCAATGCATCGGTGCACATCCGCGTCGAATAAAATTATGAAATATAGAATTGTGGATGAATCTAAAAAGGAGACAGAATAAACTATGTACTCTTGATAGCTATACTGCACGCTTATACTGCTTTGAGGTACAAGCAGGCATCTACAATAAGTGTTTGCTTCGCACACAATGGCTGACATGAGAACAAAACCATTTCCTTTTATAACTCTATGGATATTAATACCAAGACAATGGTTGCTCCATCACAATATGACTGAAAATTTGTTGACTGTTTAGGGGGTCATTAACTAAACCAAATTATACCTTCTAAATCCCAACATTACCGTTTGTAAACCCCTATCCAACCCCACTGCATGCTACATCAATCCTTATTCCAGTCTCTAGACATAGCCTACACAACCAACCGCCTTTTAGCACATCCCCATACCACAAACCGCTCCCATCCTATCCATCTCATCCTATTCTAACATATCTGACTGCCAACATAATCTGCCTATACCTTTGAAACAGTCAGGCAAAAGTTAATGTGTTCCTAGCATTGTAATTATATGCAATGTTTAAATAATCAGCTATGCTTTGACAGAAGACAAGTAATGTAAAATCTTACATTTGTACATGCTTTTTCCCCAAATCCAAATCGTTTTGGCAGCTATTTTGGCAGCTATTTTGTCATTTTTTGTTGAATTTTGTTAATTTGATGAGACGAAGTTATTAAACATTGAAATGGAATTTCCCTTTCATTTCTTTATAATACACAAACACATTCTATCTACTTTTCCGTAGCCATCTTGAATTTAAGCAGTCATTTTTTATTTAAGATTTTTTCTACATCTGCATGAACAATTTTTATATCTTCATGACTTCTGCACCTTAAATGTCATGTTTTAACATTTCATCACATGATAATTTGTATGAAATTCTATAAAAAAAAACAACATTTTGTTGGCCATCTTGGATTTTAGTGGCCATCTTGATATTTTATTTATTTGCTTTTGTTGCATATTAATGGAAAAATGTCTTAACTCGATGTTTTCTCTACTTTAAATGTCATCTTTTAAATTTTCATCACATATATGTAAGAACTTTATCAAAAGCCCTTATTTTGTCAGCCATCTTGGATTTTGGCAGCCATCTTGATTTTTTTTACTTTTCATTTTGTTGCATTTTAATGAAAAATACTAGATTATATTATTTTTCAAACTTTAAGACAACTTTTTAACATTGCATCAAATATTTGTACGAAATTCTGTCAAAATCCCTTCTTTTGTCGGACATTTTGGATTTTGGCGGCCATCTTGAATTGCCCAAGGATGCCAATCTGGCATCATCCGGATTTCAAATCAGGATACCCATACCTACTTATTTCTGCAAAAACATTTTCTATAGACGCTATTGCACGGTCATCTTGGGTTTATGCCGGACTAACAGCATAATATATTTACATTTTTATTGCAATCGCCCTAGATGAAAGTATCTTTCAAAATGTTCTTCATTTCGCAATGAAAAACATTAAGTCAAGTGATCTGGAGGCCACGCCTATGGGCAGGGCGACGTCAAAACCAGCCAGTGACGCTGTTTGTTTACTCTTGTTGTCGTGACCTCGGTCGCGCATCGCCTTGACCTTAGGCGCGAAAATTTGACGTTTCGGCTGTTCCCAAATTACGTTAAGTCGTATTTAATGTCAAATAACATGAAAATGAGCGGTGATATGCGCAATTAAAAATCTGGTACTTGATTGATAATATAAAATGTAAATATAAGTATTGACATTCAGATTTTAGCTTTCACAGGATGATGAAAAACATTAGCTGTTTTAATGTCTCCGTGAAGCCCTTCGGGTTTCACAGACATTAAAACAGCCTAATGTTTTTCATCATCCCGTGAAAGCTAAAATCTGAATTTCAGGGCTTCACAGACATTAAAACAGCCTAATGTTTTTCATCATCCCGTGAAAGCTAAAATCTGAATTTCAGGGCTTCACAGACATTAAAACAGCCTAATGTTTTTCATCATCCTGTGAAAGCTAAAATCTGAATTTCAGGGCTTCACAGACATTAAAACAGCCTAATGTTTTTCATCATCCCGTGAAAGCTAAAATCTGAATTTCAGGGCTTCACAGACATTAAAACAGCCTAATGTTTTTCATCATCCCGTGAAAGCTAAAATCTGAATTTCAATTCTTAATTGTTTTTCCTGCAGTTTAAAGACCACTTTTTAGCTCACCTGAGCCAAAGACTATAAGGTGAGCTTATAGGATGGTAGTCGAGCTGGCGTCTGTCTGTCCGCGTGTCTGTCCATGTGTTCAAACATTCAAAGATGAATACTTCTGAAACCAGCAGGTCAATTGCAACCAAATTTGATCTGAAACATCATTAGGCTGGGGGATGGCTGCACCTGGTTTTGGACTTGATCAGGTCAAACCTTTGGTTTCCAAGGCAACAGATAGCTCCCATAGGGTTATAATGGGGAATATGTTGTATGTCTAGTGCATTCAATTTTGTTTAGAACTTCTTCATTCCTACAGGCAACCAGGACAACCATAGCATCTTAGATGAATTTCAGCCATATCGGATCAAGGACTGCAGAGTTAGTTGTCCTTGTGCGTCTTGAGAAAATCTCCATAGAGTTATAATGGGGAGAACCCATTACCAAAACTTGCCCATGCAATAAGCAGAGATTTTTTAGCTTTAAAAATTGAAAATTTTCAACTGAAAAATTTTGTTATTTTTCTTATT
Organism: Rugalucina vietnamica; assembly: GCA_964017185.1. NCBI lineage: Eukaryota > Metazoa > Mollusca > Bivalvia > Lucinida > Lucinidae > Rugalucina > Rugalucina vietnamica. The sequence continues at coordinate 6,862,977 of OZ024879.1, read as the reverse complement.
TTTGCTCAAAACATAGATTGTGGGTACACGTTAGAACCGCCTCACCGAGGCGGTTCTAACGAGTACCCACAATCTATGTTTTGGAGCAAAAATGAGAAAAATAGGTATACCCCTGTAAACCCCAGTTTTATTATATAAAAGTGGGGTATAAGGGGGTATGCATTACACGGATATGTTTTCATGATACTTGTAAACAATTTAGTAGCTTTAATTTGGAGTGAATCTTCTTCACTCTTGCAGGTAATAAGGACAACTATAAAATCCTGAATGAGTTTGAAATTTGGCCAGATCCCAACTGTGATTGTGGAGTTAGCTGCCCTTGAGAGTTTTATGATTGGTATTTAGTTTGGCTAACACTGGCACCTTCATTTTTGATTGGATCTTTATGATTCTTGGCAGTAATGACAACAACCTTTATATCTCGGATGGGTTGAACAACAACCTTTATATCTCGGATGGGTTGAAATTTCTACACAATCGGTTTGCAGAGGTAGCTGCCCTTGAGTGTTTGAACAATGGATAACTAAAATATGTTGATAACACTCTAGCACCTTCATTTTTGATCGGATCTTCTTTTTTTCTTGGCAGTAACAAGGACAACCACAATACCTCGGATGAAAACCTTTTATCTGAGAGCTTTTGTACTTGGACCATAGGTACCCTGTAGGGTTGAGTTTCATTCCATAGCATTGATTTCCTCAGTCCATGCCTGGGGGTGGGGCTAGAGGTTAAAAACTAGAACAGTGTAAAAAATGGATGTACTATAGGTTCAGAGTTTCTGAGATTTTGAAGGGTTTTTACCATATATGGGCATGGATGCCATATTGGTCATGTGACCTGGTTTATTTGTAAATAAACTGATTCCCCCTTGGCCCTCTTCATACAGATGCCTCCAGTAAATTTTGACTTTGATTGGCCAAGCGGTTTTAGAGAAGAAGAACTTTGAATATTATGGTTATATTAGCATTTGAGCCGCGACGCAAGAAAACCGGTCTTCGGGGTTTCCGACCAGGTCCGACACAAACCGGCCTGTACAAGCTCAGAAGCAGGCTAGAAGCTTGAAATTTCGGATATAAGCAGAAGAGGAAATATACTATCCGTGTAGCGAAAACAAAGGCGCTGATCAGCTTCGCGGTTACCGCGAAGCTGATCTGCGCCTTTGTTTTTGCCGGTTTTCTCACGATGCGGCTCATATTATGTATACTGTACCAGTGTGGGAGGTGACCCACCCCTGGGGTCTAAATTCTTTTCAGAATCTTAAATCTCAAGTTCCTTTGCCCATTTCTTGCATTTTTGCCCTTCAAATGACATTTTAATAATTTTCCCTATTCACAGGCATAGGTTACCTATGTTGACCTTGCCATAACATAGATCACGGTCATCCCAGGGTCATGATTTATACAAAGTTTCTAGAGATCTATTCCCTGATGCTTCATGACAAGTTTCAAAATCTTCTGGTTCTGAAGAAGATTTTTAAAGGTTTTTGCTAATTATAGCCATGGCAGCCATCTTGGTCATGTGATCTTGACCATTTATACAAACTTTCTTTCCCCCTTCTAAACAATGCCCAAAATAAAGATTGGCTTCGATTGGCAATACAGTTTCAAAAAAGATGTTTGAATATTATGGTCATATACATGTATTTATATATAGCACCATGGCAGGGGCAGAGGAGAAGATGTTTAAACATTGTGAACAACGACAACGGTGGACGACGGAGCATGGGTATACTATAAGCTCACCTTGTGAGCCTAACGGCTTAGGTGAGCAAATAAAACCATTATGAAATCCATAATCAAGATGACATTAGGCCTAAGTTCTGCGCCATCCAGCATGAAATTATTATCTGTAGCTACCTGTATTGAAACATGTAAACCACATACAGAGTAGCTACTGTGGAGCTACTGTCATGTTTACTGTCTTATTGATAATCTCCTAGGCATAACATAACATTTTATTTACATCTCACCAATTTGACACACATATATACACATACATATAATAAAAAAATGTTTGTAAAATTGCCGCTCATAATTGAGCTATGAGAGACGGTTTTGGCCTCCCAGGGTAATAAGAGTACTCCTTAATCATTCAATCCATACAAATGGCAATATCTGTTTGACAACCATCACGAAAACATGCCCATGCAATACACAAAGATTTTTTAAGTTTTTATAAAAATTGAAAATTTTCAGATGAATAAGAGCTGTCGCAGGACAGCGTAGCTCGCCTGACTTGTGCTTTGCCACTACATCTGTTAAAATCTATGACCTATGACCTTGACCTCAAGGTCACTCAGGTGGGTCATGATGGTACAACATAAAACTTCAGACCAATGCAAAGTATCAACTTGATCAATCTACATGTTCAAGAGATATAGACTTATAAAAACTTTAACCAAAACTTAAATACAAAACTTCCAAGTCTGTGACCCTGACCTAAAGGTCATCCAGGTGAGTTGTGATGAACAGCATAAAACCCGAGACAAATATCTATCAACATGCAAGTATCAACTTTATCCATCAACATGTTCAAGAGATTAAGACTTTAACCAAAAAATTTAACACAAAATTTCTAAGTCTGTGACAAGGTCACCCAGGGTAGGTCATGATGGTACTGCATAAAACTTCAGACCAATATCTACCAACATGCAAAGTATCAACTCGATCAATCAACATGGTAAAGAGATGTAGACTTACAAAAACTTAAATCAAAAACTTAAACACAAAATTTCTAAGTCTGTGACCTTGACCTAAAGGTCACCAAGAGTGGGTCATGATGGTACTGCATAAAACTTCAGACCAATATCTAGCAACATGCAAAGTATCAAGTCAATCCATCAATAAGGTCAAGAGATATAGACTTACAAAAACTTACCAAAAACTTAAACACAAAATTTCTAAGTCCGTGACTTTGACCTCAAGGTCACCCAGGGTGGGTCATGATGGCACTGCATAAAACTTCAGACCAATATCTAGCAACATGCAAAGTATCAACTCAATACATCAATATGGTCAAGAGATATAGACTTACAAAAACTTTAACCAAAAACTTATTAAAACACAAAATTTCTAAGTCCGTGACCTTGACCTCCAGGTCACCCAGGGTGGGTCATGATGGCACTGCATAAAACTTCAGACCAATATCTAGCAACATGCAAAGTATCAACTCAATCCATCAATATGGTCAAGAGACATGGACTTACAAAAACTTTAACCAAAAACTTATTAAAACACAAAATTTCTAAGTCCGTGACCTTGACCACAAGGTCACCCAGGGTGGGTCATGATGGTACTGCGTAAAACTTCAGACCAATATCTAGCTACATGCAAAGTATCAACTTGATCCATCGACATGGTCAAGAGATATAGACTTATAAAAAACTTAAACCGAAAGTGTGACGCGGACGTAAAACGTACACGTACACGTACAATGTAAACGGGGACGACCGAGGTGACTACAATAGCTCTATGCACTTCGTGCAGGCGAGCTAAAAAGTTTGATATTTTTCTTATTTTTGCTAAAAACATTGATTGTGGATACAAGTTAGAACCGCCTCATCGAGGCGGTTCTAAGGAGTACCCACAATCTATGTTTTGAAGCAAAAATAAGAAAAATAGGTATACCCCTTCAAACCCCAGTTTTACTGTATAAAAGTGGGGTTCAAGGGGGTATACTTTTCACAGACATGTTACGGACATGTTTTCCTGATGCACTGCAAAATTGTTCACAGGCAAGGCCATAAGAATATATGAGCCGCATCGTGAGAAAACCGGATTTTTGCCTATGCGAAAACAAAGGCACAGATCAGCTTCGCGGTAACCGCGAAGCTGATCAGCGCCTTTGTTTTCGCTACACGGATAGTACAATTCCTCTTCTACTTAAATCCGAAATTTCAAGCTTCTAGCTCTTTTCTGAGCTTGTACAGGCCGGTTTGTGTCGGACCTGGTCGGAAACCCCGAAGACCGGTTTTCTCGCGTCGAGGCTCATATGACCAAGCCTTTTACAAGTGATCACAAGTGAGTTCGTTTTTCTCCAATAGCAGCAACAGCCAATCAGAACTTCTTCTAGCCTTCTTCTGTGACTGTATGGTCAAGCTAGTTTGTAGGCGTACTGGCCCCAAGGTTATAAAACCTTTCTCATGCTCAGCTCTGCTGAGACTACCAGAGAACCAATGGTCCAGTAAATGCTCACCTGAGATCTGAGATATACACCAATATGCTTGTTTGACTACAAAGGCCATATACGTGTATATAGCCCCAGGACAGGGTCAGAATAACCCCTGGGGTTAATTTCTTTTTCAAATTCATAAATATTCTGTCCACTTGCCCATTTCCTGAGAGCTTTCCCCGTCAGCATCAATTTAACAGTTTTCTCCATATGTTACCTATGTTGACCTTGCCATAAAATCTGCCAAGGTCATCACATAATCATGATTTATAATCTCATTACAGTACTCTAGTCTTAAATGCTACATATCAAGTTTTGTTGCAAAAGGTTCAGCAGTTCTTGCAAAGGAGACTTTGAAGGGTTTTTACCATATATGGGCATGGCTGCCATCTTGGTCATGTCCTAGTTTATTTATAAACACATTGGTTCCCCTTTATACAGATGCTTCCTATAAAATTTGACTTTGATTGGCCAAGCTGTTTAAGAGAAGAAGATCTTGGAATATCATGGTTGTTACATGTATAATATTCCATCCCAAGGCAGGGGCAGACCCACCCCTGTGGTCCAAATTCTTTTCAGAATCTTAAATCTCCAGTTCATTTACCCATTTCCTGCAAGTTTTGTCCTTCAAATCACATTTTAACAATTTTCCCCATTCAAATGCATAGGCGACCTATGTTGACCTTGCTGTAAAGTAGGTCAAGAACATCCCAGGATCATGATTTATACAAACTTTGTAGAGCTCCTCTCCCTGATGCTTCGTGCCAAGTTTCAAGAGCATAGGCCCTTTGGTTCTAGAAAATAAGATTTTTAAAGGTTTTGCTATTTACAGCCATGGCGGCCATCTTGGTCATGTGACCTTGACTATTTATACAAACTTTCATTCCCCATTCCTAACAATGCTCCACATGACGTTTGACTTTGATTGGCCAAGCGGTTTCAGAAAAGATGTTTGAATAGTATGGTCATATACATGTATATAGCCCGGGGGCATGGGAAGACAACCCCCTGGGTACAAATTTATTTCATAAACATAAATATTCAGTCCATTTGCTCATTTCCTGCAAGTTTTGCCCTTCAAATCACATTATAACAATTTTCCCCATTCAAACATATAGGCGACCTATTGTGACCTTGCCGTAAAATAAGTCAAGGTCATCACAGGGTCATGAGTTACATGTATATACACTTTGTAAAGCTCTTCTCCCTGATGCTTCATGCCAAGTTTCAAGATCATAGGCCCTTTGGTTCTGGAAAAGAAGATTTTTAAAGGTTTTTGCTATTTATAGCCATGGCTGCCATCTTGGTCATGTGACCTGGATCATTTATACAAACTTTTGTTGCCCCTCCCTAAGGATGCTCCACATGAAGAATGGCTTTGACTGACCCAGCAGTTTCAGAGAAGAAGACGTTTGAACATTGTGGACAACAACAACTACAACGACAACGATGGAGCATGGGTATACTATAAGCTCACCTGTTGTTGGCATTTAAACATTTATGAGCAAGATAAACTACAGGCTTTGGTGACCTAAACACGAAACTGCAATTAATTTTGGTTATTTCGGCATCTATGAGGAGTTCTATTTTTATGCTCAGCTGAGTTGAGCATGAAAAAAAGTGAAATAACCTCAGGACCTGGTCAGAAACAAATTCAGGTTTTCTAGTTACATATTTCATTTGCTTCAAGCAAAACAGTTTATAGAACCCATGACAACCACAAACAAAACAAACTGTGTTGGGTTGATGGAGCAACCATGGTTTTTCTTTGGTAGAACTGATATATATGTCTCCCAACAGGCTTGAACCTTGAAGTCATCCATGTAAGTGGTACCAATGTCCTTGTTAGTTGCACCATTGCCCGTGCTAGTTGTACCATTGCCCATGTTAGTTGTGCCATTGCCTGTGTTAGTTGTACCATTCCCTTGCTTGAATAATGTGTTAATGACTCTCTTTTTGGACATTTGCTGTGTCGATCTCATCAGGGCAGTAAAGTCAGTATAGTTAAGGGGCACTGACGGGCACCTACTTAGCGCGTGAAAATCAGTACGAAAACCACCACGGGATATTGGGCATGTTGATGAAATCACCTGCATGTCTCCACCATCTATTCGTACGTAGTTACCATATTCTTCTAGGGTAGCGGCAGAAATGGTCATTGTCATATATTCAGTTCCAATTGGCAGCTTGATTTCTTTTCCAAGAAGCTGATTTAGTCTCTTGACAATCAGACTGTCTTGACATCTTTCTGTTGTATAGAACTTAAAAGACATTGAAAACCATTCTAGTGGCTGGTTCTCATTTGTAGCTGACATTTTATTATCATAAAAGGCATAGACTGCTGCGGAGCATGGTTTGCAACGCCCAAATTTTTGATGAATAATACTGCTTAGATTCCTTGCCACATTTTCAAAGTGAAAATTAGATCTTTTGACTATAGTGTCAAATTTTACCCTTACAGGGGTAAACACCAACAATCCAGTTGGACAATACTCTAACACATTTACCATGGACTGGTGTCTGTAGTAGGGGGCAGGTCAGTTTCAGGCACCTTTTCTGAAAAGGAAATGAGCTTGTAAAAAAGTGATCAGCTTTTGAAAAAAAAAAAACATTTGCCCATTGTACATATTAGCTATTAGTAAATGAATGAGGTTTTGGGGCAATTCCAACAGAAACCAGCTTGTAAAGCCTCCAGTTTCACTTTTATGCATAAAAACTCATACTTTTTAATCAAGTCTTTAAATAGTTGTGCATATAAGTGTCTTAAATTAATTGCCAAATGTTCTTGAAAGAAATTTTAAGTTTAAAACATCAAAACATTAAATGCGACAAAGTATTTGTGAACTGGTAGCAAAGTTGTCGCAAAGTTTTTGCATTTTTCTTAATGGTTAATGATGGGTATCTTCCAATGCTGTCATTGTGAAAATTTGGTGTATCAACAATGCAACCACTCACATCTTGCACATTGTCCAAAAAAAGCATGATTGTCTATATAATAGAACTCTTGACTAACCAGAGTTGCGAGGAAATAAAACTATAAAGTGACATTCGTGTGAAAGTCACCAGACAGTGTTATGAACAAACTACAGTATGAGGGGTAAGCAAATTCCAGACAAACATTACAAAAACTTGTCCATACAACATACAGAGATTTTTTTCATCCCTAAAAATTGATTTCATTTGGAAAAAATGATATTTTTTTTAGTTTTGCTCAATACATAGATTGTGGGTACACATTTGAACCGCCTGACCGAGCCGGTTCTAACGAGTGCCCACAATCTATGTTTTGGAGCAAAAATAAGAAAAAATGGGTGTACCCCTGCATATCCCCGTTTTTCTATATAAAAGTGGGGTATAAGGGGGTTTATATTACATGGACATGTTATCCTGATGATAATGTCACCATTGACTTAAATATCTCATTTACATATGGCACCTTTATCATGCTGATAGTTTGCATAAACATCATTATATATACCATATTTGTTCTAATTAGTGCACATGCTAAAATACGCCCACACCCAGTTGTTTCCGAAAAAACATGTGCATAGGCGCACAATGCTCTAATAGTATATTGGTATTTTACACTGATTCTGCACATTGACACTGACTGCATTTGATGCATTGCAACTTAACCTTAAATGATCAGAATCTACTTTGCAACAATTTTGAACACTGAAATGGCATCACCATTGTCAGGTTTGACATAGTTATTTCAGCATTTTGATGTGTTGTTTTCGTTCGCAGTGTGCGCTAGTTTTGTTACCTTAACTTTTAGTTATTTTAAAAAGGTAAGCAAACTGTGTGCTAATTAGAACAAATGCGGTAATATGTATTTTTTCTTAAATTGATCTATAGAGATTACCTGAAATGAGTCTCTGACCTCATTTACATCACATACTGGGTTAGCTTGTGTTCCACCTTCTTGTTTCCTTTCAATTGCATTGAAATCTAAGAGTCCCAGAAATGCAGTAGAGCCTGTACGATCCCTATCTTTTAAGGTACTGCAGATATCGCTAACCAATTGATGTGGTGAATTGCACAGAAAGCAATAGATGTTCCTATAGATTATAGTTCTGAAAAGTTGTACATGGACGTAGGGCTGCTGAAAGCGTAGGCAGGCAGTTTCCAGGGCCTGGTCGTACACCTTCCATTGACCGGTTACATTGCATATCGTTATGTCTGGTCTAAGACAAAAATTATCCATATGATCTTCCTTAGGCGGTGGCTCCACAGTCAAACCACACATGTTCGTGATGGCTTCTATGACTTCATCTGGTGAGTTTGTACCATTCATAGCCTCAGGACAGTCTGTTGCCAACCGCCACTGTCTGTTTTCCTCTACGCCATGACATAACGCACAGTGTTTGTTGCCATAGATCTTATTTGTACGTATGTCAGTTACCCAAACTGAATCTTCAAGCGACAGCTTAATCTCTCCGCTACATTTCTTGGCTAACAGGGTTTCATCGGCTGGGCAACCCGTCACCACATAATATCCCCAATTCTGTTTCTGGTCAATGTTTATACCAGTGGCCTCACACGTTTGTAGTGGTATTCCTGTTGTAACTCCCAGCTTATCTTCACAACAAGTGTTGCGTTCCCAACAATCATCCTCACACGAGCAGCTTCCGCAACATTGAGTCTTTGATTCATCCTCAAGTTTGGATGTTGCATTACTGGTGCAGTAGTCAGTGTAAGGACATAATGCAGACAGAGATGTAACTCCCGTCACATCACGGAAACTTTTTCCAGATCTCTGGGCAAAATTGCGGTGAAATGATAAAAATAAGCAAAGAAATAATGCTGTAGTAGATACAATGTTCCTCATGTTAGCTCTAAGTGGAGAAATTCTGGAAAATGACCACTCCTGAGGGTTTGTCACAATTATATACTGTTCTCATGAGCCATGGCAAAGGAGAAAAGGCTTTATTTGCTTTATGTACTTTGGCAATGTAATCAATGAGGCTACAAACAGGTACTTGAAACTTTGGATTTAGATTATAAATATCCGATAAGCTGCTGGGTAAGATGCGTGTCAATATATTATATGGCTGTCTTTGTCCCAGGATGACAGCAGAGTATACCAATGAACGAGACAAAGCACAGGTAGTACCATCTGATTTAGCCCTGTGTTTCAGCTGGGTCATAAAACTTTCATAACAGCCGCATCATGAGAAAAAAACAATGTGGTTTCCGGACAGGTCTGAAACAAACCGTGCTGTGCAAGCACATAAGATGGCTATAAACTGGATTTAGACAGTAGAGCATTTGTACTTTCGGTTGTTACTGCGAAGCTAACCTGTGCCTTTATTTTGGCATATGCAAAATGTTTGTTTTCTCATGACGCGGCTCAAATCTATTCACAAAAATTGTGACAACTTCACCCTTCGATAATTAAATACATCTACTCAATTAGTTAATGAAAAACAAAAAGGTGACAAATTATAACACAAGGTGGCTTTAGTTTACTTATAATAGCACAAACTTTAATTAATGACATGTTTTTCTATAAAGGTGGGAATAAAAAATATTTTAATTAAATAATACTGTAGTACAAATTTTAATTAGTAACATGTTTTTCTATAAAGGTAGGAATAGAAAATATTATAATTAATCCATCTCAAATAACTTTAACCTTCTGTTTTATTCTAATTAGCACCACATACGCATTTGTTGTAAATTTTAATTTATGATGTTTTTCTATGAGCCATAAGTGTGAAAAGAACACAGTTTATGAAATAATCTGGAATAACTTTAATCTATTGTTTGATGTTAACTAGCACTGGGTCCATATATTTAATACCAAAGTTGAGAACACACGTCATTTAATTAACAAATGAGTCGCCAAATGGGAAAACCAACAATCTGCATAGGCGAAAACAAAGGCGCAGATCAGCTTCGCGGTAACCGCGAAGCTGATCAGCGCGTTTGTTTTCGTTACTCAGGTAGTCAATTCCTCTTCTACTTAAATCAGAAATTTCAAGCTTCTAGTTCTTTTCTGTGTTTGTACAGGTGGGTTTGTGTCGGACCTTATCGAAAACCACATTGTTCATAATGTTGGTTTTCAGACGAGGCTGCTCAAATCTTGTCAAAATTCTCTAATCTGGGCTACTGGTGCAATATTGTAGCTGTTATTCATATAATTTGAGCCACCTCGTGGGAAAACCAACAATGTGCTTTCAGAACAGGCCTGACACAAATCAGGCTGCACAGTCACAAAAGCAGGCTAGAAGCTTGAAATTTTGGATATAAGAAGAAGAGGAAGTGTCTGTGTAGCGAAAACAAAGGCGCTGATCAGCTTCGCGGTTACCGCGAAGCTGATCTGCGCCTTTGTTTTCGCATATGCAAATTGTTGGTTTTCCCATTAGGAGGCCTATTTATGAAAAATTGTCCATGTAATATACAGAATATTTTCAGAAGCAAAAAATTAAAATTTCATTGGAAAAATTTTGATTTTATAAACATTTTCACTCAAACCATACATTGTGGGTACACGTTAGGCGGTTCTAACCTGTACCCACAATGTATGTTTTTGATTAAAAATAAGAAAATGAGTTCAATATACCCCTACAAACCCCAGTTTAATACAAAAATGTGGTTTTCAATGCACGGACGTTTTCCTGATGATGTTAGTTCGTCCTTTTTTGTCCATGTGAGCCTAAACTCACATGGTGTATCTTAAGTTGCTAAAGTACAAAGACATTCTTGGAAGAGAATTCAAGCACTGCTTGAAAAAAAAAAAAAAAAAAAAAAAAAAAAAAAAAAAAAAAAAAAACATGTTTCTGACAAAATTTGAATGCAACCTCCCCAGGATGTGAAACGAATATCAAAGAGTCAACTCTCTGTGTTGCAGTACGTCAAGTTAAAGCTAAAATAAGAAAATATGTATACCTATGTACACTCTAGTTTTACTATATATAAAATAAGGTTTAAGGGGGTATTCATAACATAATATGAAAGTTCTTATCGTAAGTTTCCATTTGTTTTCATGAAATTTCAGTCATATGAATTCATATCAAATTCAGACTATAAAACCGTAGTGTATGACCTCAGCATTCATTCTAGTGATAAAAGTGGAGTTTTTCATACATGGCATATTGCATCCAAAGACAAAATGTTGTGAACATTATAAATTGGACATGTTATAAAATGTATGTGATAGAAATTTCAGTATCGCTAGAAAACAGGAATTTGGATTTTATTTTTATCAAACTTTTCGATAAGTGAACCCTAACTTATTTCCATGTGTATAATTTCTCTTCTACTTTGCTCAGATATTTTCCATCGAACACAGTGATGACTGATCAGACTGGTATATTTCATAAGCAGGGCCCAGTTGTTCAAAACTAACGACGTCGTTAGTTAATGTTTCATTAAAATTTCAAACATTAATATTACAAATACACTGTTATTTTTTGTTGAAAAAATGTGAGAATCCTTTGCAGTGTGTGTTTGTTACTTAAGCTGATATTTGCTTAACAAATTTATGTCTTAATGATATCGTTAAGCTAACGATGCTTTGAACAACTGGGTCCAGATTATTTTATTTATGTGTCACAGCGTATACAGTGTTTATCACACACTTTTACTGCTTTGTGGTACATTATGCCATTTTTCAAAGCAACGTGGTAGAATGTTTGCTTAGCACACACAAGAGAAGCTGGTCCGATCCCCATCAGGGAAGAAAAAATAATGTTGAGCTAGTCCATTTGTCAGAAATGGGCTGAAGTTTTAACTCATTCAAGCCTGGCGTACTTTTTAAAGTACATAGGCAAACAGTATAGCCCCGGATGTGACACCTCAGAACGTGCCATCCCATCTGGGGGCTATTCTGTTTGGCGTGTTTGCTAAGAGGATTTTCATCAAAAATCTATATGAAAATTGAAATTCACTCTTGATGCCCCTATAAATGAAAGTGGACTCACCCAAATGGTAATAATGCGGAAATATGTTAGTCAAAAAATTACAAAAATGGGTTAAAACCTTACCATCAGAGGTGGAACTTGCCAAACGGGGTCCACAATCAGAGCCTTGTGGTAGACGAGACAGGGGTCGGGGGCCCAGGACAGATACCAGCGTAGGTAGGACTTCATACTCTGGACAACAGTCTGGTCAGGTAGACACTCTGCTGGGACACCCTGCAATCAGTGGAGATTTATTGAACAGTGTCATCGGAAAAGTTTTCAGCGAATAATTTTAAACTTAATTTTTCAGCATGATTGATATATCATAAGGTTTATTTAACAAAATGTACTTTGATAAGCTGTATCTCAATTTGGATTTCTGTTGCCTTGTATTTCCCTTAACATTACGAAAGCATGCCCATGCAATATACAGAGATTTTTAAATTTGTAAAAAATGAAAATTTTAAGTAGAAAAATTTCATATTTTTCTTATTTATGCACAAAACATATTGTGTGTACACATTAGACCTGCCTCGGCGAGGTGGTTCAAACGAGTACCCACAATCTAAGTTTTGGAGCAAAAATAAGAAAAAATATGTATACCCCTGTAAACCCCAGTTTTACTACATAAAAGCGGGGTTCAAGGGGGTATACATTTCATAGACATGTTTTCCTAATGAAATACTTAAATAACAGAAATTTTGTCTAGATACCTTGCAGAATAAAATTATACATTATGACCAGGTTTTTGTTATATTTGAATACATACATTCCCGAAGAATTCACTATCAAACAAACATGTGTGAATCAAAATGATTAATGAGAGCTCAAAAAGAGCAGATAGTGCATTTATGCGAGTCACTGAGAACACCAACAATCTGCATATGCGAAAACAAAGGCGCAGATCAGCTTCGCAGTAACTGCAAAGCTGATCAGCGCCTTTGTTTTCGCTACTCTGATAGTACAGTTCCTCTTCTACTTAAATCCGAAATTTCAAGCTTCTAGCTCTTTTCTGTGACTGTACAGGTCGGTTTTTGTCGGACCTGTTCGGAAACCACATTGTTGGTTATCCCACGAGGTAACTGCGAAGCTGATCAGTGCCTTTGTTTTCGCTACTCTGATAGTACAGTTCCTCTTCTACTTAAATCCGAAATTTCAAGCTCCTAGCTCTTTTCTGTGACTGTACAGGTCAGTTTTTGTCGGACCTGTTCGGAAACCACATTGTTGGTTTTCCCACGAGGCGGCTCAAATCTACTCACAGCTTCCATTTGTGCAACTTTCTCAGCCACCATGGACTGGTACATACGTACAAACTCCCAGGGTATACTGAGTAACATGGCCAGGAACACGAGGAGTGTGAACCACTTCCAGTAGAGCTAGAAATATACAAGAGGACATGTTAGCCAGATAACACTCACCTGGTATATAGACACAAACTCTTGGGGTATACTGTCTGAGTATACCAACATTCATGGACTGTTTATTTACTGTTGTTTTTAGATCAGTTTTGAATATTGTTTGAGCCACAGCATCAGAAAACCAACAGTCTGCACAGCTGATCAGCACTTTTGTTTTCACCACATGAATAGTATAATTTCTTTGTTACTTATATACCAAATGTCAAGCTTCTAGCCTGCTTCCGCGACTGTACAGGCCGGTTTGTGTTGGACCTGGTCGGAAACCCAAATTGTTGTTTTTCTCACATCACCACTCATACTGTTTTCAAATGACTTGAATAATTGTAGAAAGTTAGTCTCATACCTTACTGCTTTTCTTATTCTCTGTCTCATGTTCACAACATACATGACCATTCTTAGCCGCTACACCAGTCTTATCCTTGGTCTTCTTTCCAACTCCCTGCTTCCTCCGTCCCTTTGTACCCCTAGTGTCCTTATACAGAGATACTGTCAGACATACACAAACCAGCACAACCAACGAAAACAGTGCTAAAACAGAGCTGAACAACTCTAGTAAGCACACAGCAATGTTGTGAATATAATCGCCAACAAATTGAACATCTTCCCAAACTGAGCTGAATAGAGATGTGTAGAAATTTCGTTGGAATATTGTCTGTGTGTGTATCTGAAAGGTAAAAGTAGAGACCAGCTCCCGAGGTTATAAAAAATTTTTCATGCTCAGCTCAGCTGGGACTAAAATTTATCCTGCTCATAAATGTTAAAATGCCAACAAATGTTGGGAAATGCCTACAAATGTTGGCATTTTAACATTTTTTATGAACAGGATAAAGTACACTAATACAGGCTTTGGTGAGCCAAACCTGAAATTTCAATTTATTTGTGTTATTTTGTCATTTATGAGCACTTTAAATTTTATGCTAAGCTATTGAGCATGAAAAAGGTTTTACAGTATAACTTCGGGAACAGGTATGGTATTGATATAGTTAAATTTTAATCCCAGTCAAGAATTTTTTCAGTCGTATTTACTGGAGGGCTAAATTGGATTTCACAGGACCGTTTATTGCGAACATGTTATTTTGTTTGATTGTGGTTTTGCTTTACATACATTTAATTATCAGGCTGTCAGCTAAGATCATGTTAGACATGCTACTGAGTAGTGATTGAGCTAACAGCCTAACACGCTTGGTCTCATACTACATGTACTAGTTGACAAAGATTTTGAACATTAGGATAACATGTCAGTGTAATATATACCTCCTTAAACCCCATGTTTATATAGCAAAACTGGATAATGCAGAGGTATACCTACTTTCCTTACTTTTGCTCTAGACATAGATTGTGAGTACTCGTTAGAATCGCATCCCCTTGGCGAGGCGGTTCTAACGACCAAGGCGGTTCTAACATGTACCCACAATCTAAGTTTAGAGGAAAAAAAAAAAATAAAAATATCACATGTCCAATGAAATGTTCTTTTTTTATATATAAAAAAAATCTAGACGTATATTGCATGGGCTTGTTTTTGTAATTACATGTTTTACCTGAACCCTAGGTTGGAGGTAGTCTGAGAGGAAGGGGAAGTAATCAAACCAAGAGGAGTCAAGCCATGACTGGTTCTTGTATAGCAGCTTGTCTGAAATGGAAATGTATGTTTTATATTACTATAGTTACATACTGTCAATCAATTTATTTACTTTAATTTTTGTGAGTGATTTATTTTCATGATCTTACAATAAAGAAGAATTTACTAAAATAAATTACCACAAAAATGTCCATTTGACTTGTCACACACTTCACATTACTGTTGAAAAGGCCCGTTCTTCAATAGGTGAAAATAAATTGCCGCGAAAATAGACAAAATGGAGACACAGTCGAGAAAATTAGTAGCTGCCAAAATAAGTTGTCTTACATTGTATTGCTTTTTTAAGGTATCAGAATCAGAATCAGAATAGTTTACTGGTGAAACGTCAAACTGACAATACCACACCAAGGGGATGGGGCTTTTAACAAAAGCCCAAAGCATCTGTGGGTTGTATAGGATGTCACATAACTTTGTTGGTAAGGAAACACGTCACAACAGCATCAAAAACTTTCTATTTCAAAATGGTGCACACGATTGCAGCACTTTTCAATGTACTGAATGTTATGAAAATCAAGCTTTGCCAAATTATGATGGTTGGTCCAGTTTTCGTGGTACTAATAATTCATAGGCACTCCAGGATGATAGAAACAGGTCAGATCTTAAATAAATATGGAATAATGCATAATAATCCTTTGAATTTTATATTCAACTTACTTTTTCAAGGCGATTCTGTTTATTGCTTACATAGACACCATTTTGAATGACGTATTGACTTTAAACGTCATCAAAAGTAAGGCACCCGAATTCGTGGATCATTTATAAAGTGACTGTCAATTTATAGGCTTCGAAAAATTATTTTCATATTTTAATGTTTCATTATTTTATTACACCTTATGAATTGAAATAAGCAACTTTGAAAGTAATTCACTGTCAGGTGTGATACTGGAAGCATTTTAAAGACATCTAACCATTTTGAATAATGCATAATTCCCATATATTCAGATGCAGTGAGTTAAGTGAAAAATATTGAACAGCACTCATAAAACTATCTTTGTTATTTTTCTTGCACAATATGGATGGTTCACGCTTGTAAATTTGATAACTTGCGAGAAAATACAGTTTCAGCTGAAATATATGTATACCACGAAAACTGGAACCACCACGAAAACAGGGCTAAGTACCATAATGATTAAGGCGAGCAACAAAAAGACACTGTCATGCATGCAAGTTATGGACTGACAAATTGTAATGCCAAACTGACCCTCAGGACAGATTTGTCTATCCATCCCAGACACTCATGTAAAATTCTCATAAGAGACAAATTAATGTAATAATGCATACGGAAACTAGTGCTCACCGAAATAACTCAACTCCATTACACGCAACAGACTCATAGAATCGCTTTTACTCGGTAGATCTTTTGCATCAGAAAGCGGCAAAATACTTACTTATTTTAAAACCTAAATACGAAAACAAGACAATCACGGTGACACCAATGATAATGGGGAAAATATATCGCTTTTTGTCTACTTTCGGTTTGTAGGGTTTTGCCGCCATTGTTGATGATAATCGCCGGGACTATGGTTATAATCCGGACCCAACACATGTAACCGGCGACTTGCCGTCCGGGTGTAGAATAGAATAGAATAGAATAGAAAAGGATTTTAGTTCCAGCACATAAGGGTTATAAAGTGAGTCTATTACTTCAGGAGCTGTGGAAATGTGACTTGCTCATAGTTTTAATGGTCCACCCCAAATGTTTTATTTTCCCTTGACTAAATTCTAAATTTAGCCACCCACCCCACACCTGAGGTGATGATCAGAAATTGATCGACTCAGAATCAGAAGATAGATAGATAGGCCACAAAGAACAACGTCCCGGCTGAGAATCGAACCTGGGGCACTGCGCTAATCCGCTACTTAAAACATGAAACGACTTTTTGAGACGGGTTGCCGTGACAGACAGTTACTGAGGCAACAGAAGGAGGTACGTGGCGTTGGGGGCAGTATCTCATACCCCTTTAATTATTTTGCAAATATTTCATTGAAAAAAAAAACAAAAAAACACAATCATCGTCAATCCACCACTCAGATCAAATAGAAAAGTACATTTAAGCAATGGGCGACATTTTCACAAAAGTGTGCCCCAGGGATCCTAGGAGCAAGCAGGCACTGTACTGGAAAACGTTGAAAGGATAAAAAAAAATACCTGGGTGTAACTATCACAAATGATTTGAACTGATTTGAAATGGAATACTTTCCAATGTTTGTACAAAGGCTAACAGAACTCTCGGATTCCTGAGGGGAAATTTGTATTCTTGTCCCCCCGATGTGAAAGAAGCAGCTTATAAAGGACTGGTATGGCCGGTCTTGGAATATGGAAGCTCAGTTTGGGGCCCTCACACTCACGGCCTCCAGGAAGAACTGGAAAATGTCCAAAATCGTGCGGCATGGTTTGTGACTGGAAATTATGTTTTTGAAACTGGGATCATGACCGTTTAGATCAACTGAAATGGGAATCTCTTAAAGACCTATTTCCATGTCTATTGCGGGTCATTAGATTAAAGGACAGAGCATTAGAAAACCTAGTGCCCTGACAATGACTCAGAATACAGGTAGGGGCCAAAACAGGAAAAACCAATATTGATTGCAGAGGGAGGCATTTTTATTGCACAGGTTATCAGGGACCATAAAATCAATAAATAGTGGAACTACAGGTATTATCCTTTAGGGGCCTCTTTATGACCCCCTGCAGAGATGTGATAATCACCTTATTATGACAGTTCTTTGATCTAAGGACCATATTGCACCATTATGGATCATTAACCGAATAAACAGTGGTACCACTTTTAGCTTCTTTAAGAAAGGAGGAAGGATAGAAGACTTATATTGCTATATAAAGGTCTAAAGGGTAAAGCCAGAATATCCACAGATGACCTTATCCCGAAGAATAGGCGTTGTAGAAATCAACACTCTTTGGCTTTTCAGATACCTTCAGCTAGCAAAGAAGCGTACAAAAATAGTTTCTTTCCACAGACTGTCAGGGACTGGAATGATCTCCCTGATTCTCTGATCTCCTTTTCTGAAATGCCAAATTTCGCATCTCTTGTGAGAGCCAGGGACTAATTTTCCTCCTGGCGCACCCACTGGTGAAGTATTGTCAATTCGGCGTATCACCAGTAAACCATTCAGATTCAGATTCAGTGCTAGCAGTCACATCAGTTTATGAGCTGCCGCACGGGAAAACCAGCAACATGCACAGGCGAAAACAAACACGCAGATCAGCTGTGCAGTATGTGCACAGCTGATCAGCGTCTTTGTTTTCGCTACTTCGATATTACAATTTCTCTTCGTCTTAAACCCGAAATTTCGAGCTTCTAGCCTGCTTCTGTGACAGTGAAGGCTGGTTTGTGTCAGACCTGGTCAGAAATCAAAATTGTTGGTTGTCTCATGCAAAGGCTTATATATAGCCTAAATTATGTTTCAAGTGCATGCGACAGCATCAGTTTTCGACAACATGACTTGGCAGAAACGAATTATCGAGAAGCATAGAACAAAACATGTTGTATCTCAACCATGTTTAAAGACAATCTTCAATATTCATACAAACCGATAAAATGCATGTGTATAAAACATAAACTCTGCGGCGGTTCTTCTTCGCACAAGCATGCCAATCATAGGAATTATGTTAAGTAGCACTGTCAGTGACTATATATAAGATACTTTTTTTTTTTTTATCTATTTATCTAAATCTATGAATTATTTGAGTGAACATACGTATATAGTTCACTTTGTTTTTGTGTACCCAAGTTCGGGACCGACCTCATGAGCAGCATTATACTCTTAGACAACTATATATTATATAGGCCATTATCCGTAACCAGCATTTAAAGGGAAATGATGTTGCATACCATAGAGAAAATGTATGTGCCTTCGCGGGGGGAAACCAACAGTCTACGTTTCCGACCAGGTCCAACACAAACTTGCCTGCACATTCACAGAAGCAGACATATCGGATCTAAGAAGAAGTAAAGGGGAAATGTACTGTGTAGCGAAAACAATAGCACTGACCCGCTTTGCAGTTACTGCACAGCTGATCCGCGCCTTTGTTTTAGCATATGCAGAATGTTGGATTTGTCATGGCACGGCTCATATAGTACAATCATACAGCTAAATCCGTATTTGTTAGATTCCCATAATATTGTACCACTACATCCTTGATGTTTTGTGATTGCCCTGCCACATCAAGTGTATATCATATAATACTCATTGAAATATTTTAGTGCTATTCATATGTAAAATGATGAAAGTTATAACCAATGATACATGCAAAATTAATTATAACAAAGTTGAATCGTATTCAATTGAATCTCAAAAATGACGAATACCTGGAAACCGGATAGATGGTCACCAGTATGGAAAATAAAATAAATAAACACTACGAAAACTTACCCATGCAATATACAGAGATCTTTGAGGTTTAAAAATTGACAATTTTCAGCTTAAAAATTTTGATATTTTTCTTATTTTTTTTCTCAAAACATAGATTGTGGGTACACGTTAGAACCGCCTCGCCGAGGCGATTCTAACGAGTACCCACAATCTATGTTTTGGAGCAAAAATAAGAAAAATGTGAATACCCCTGCAAACCCTAGTTTTTATAGCTTCAACCCTTCAATGTATTATTCTATAGCTATAACTGTAATGGAAAAGTTCCATGTAGATATCCATCCGAGAAAAAAAGAAGTCCGGGTTTAAAAGATTGTTTATTCGTCAATATGATTATTTTAGGATGTAAAGCTGTAGACATACAAAAAGTAAATAGATTGTTTTTTCAACTGGGACACTTAAAAGTTTGAAAGTTACTAACGTTTCAAATTAAAAAGACTGCTTAGAGGCCATGGGTAGTGATTCGGTCGGCGGTCATCAGTCTGCGGTCTTTGCAAGCCTTAGGCATATTCGTCCCCAATTATTTCGATACAAATTGTTATTTCGGTTTCTAATCTATAAACGACATGCTTAAGACATGATTTCTATCATTGATTATGCCTGTAGTGCCTGTCTGTTCTTCATAATAATAATAGTTCATCGCGGTTTGTATATAGCGCTACACTGCCGTGGTCACTTCAATAGTTTTTTTTATGATAACATCGAAGGTACGAATGAAGCCGAGATAGCCTGATTCTCTTTTCTCTGCTAATCAAGGGCGGGAAAATGATTCGGTATCAATTAAGCATGGCACTGGTTCCTATCAGGGCAGTCGTCGGCTTTTGAAAAGTGGTCCGGCCATGAAAGGTCAAAGACATTCTCGAGTGCCGAAGGCACGAGTAGGGGGAGAGCACAAGAGGGGGCGTTGCCCCCTCTCGTAAGGGGGGTTCGGGGGATCTCCCCCGAGAAAATTTTATATTTTCGGACGTCCGTAGAAACGATTTTAATGCACTTTGAGACAATTTTTGAGACATGATGAAGCCATGTACTGGTCGAAAACTGTGAGGCCTGAAATCTCATACTCACAGGATTCCCCTTGCCTAAGGAACGCTCAGTGAATTAGAAAGACGTCAGTTGATTAGGAACCGGCGGTACATGTTTCATGATATAATAATAACATGCACGTTTTAACAAATTTTGGAATATGAAGAAAAATGATATTGCCAAAATTTTATATGTAAAAGATTTTTCGGCATTGTTGATTTAATGCAATAATAAACAGTGATTGAGTTATTGATAAAAAGGTACAAGTAGGCAAAGATCAGGAAAAGGCGCAATCAGAAAAAGATTCCCACTCCAAAAACCGAGGTGGGAAAAAACCAAACTAACAATCAGGTACTTATACCATGAAACATATCGTAAGCCGAATGAGCAGCTATTTTCCCAATAGGTGGCCACTCAGTTACCTTAACTTAACTAAAAATATGAAAACATACATAAGGCGCCAACAGCACAAAAAATTTTAAACACCAAGAAATAAAACAAAAAGAACCACTACAGAAGTATCGACTTGGAACGATCAGTAACACAAAGTTACTGGCGGGCTTAAACCGGTTTTACAGGTACCTAACCTCACCCTCAGCTTCTGCAGTGGTTCATAACATTTAGTTAGACATTTCAACTGTGGAATATAGCTTAACACTTAAAAAAATGTTCTAAGATCACAGAGAATCGCTTTTACTCACAATGAATGCACCTTCTCTTCAAACGATAATCCGTCAAAATCCAATAATCTTTAATACAGGTGTCATTTTCGTGATTGTTTTTATAACGACCGTCATTCACACCCTCGGACAGAGTCACTGAGCACGCTTAATATCAATTAATTGGGCCACCGCACTTCAAAAAAAAAGGTTGAAAAGGCAAACACGTTTTCGGCCGAATAATCGAAAATTGTGGTCCGGCCGAAACCATTTTCGGCCAAAAAAGTGGTCCGGCCATGGCCGGACCGGCCGGACCGCCGACGACGGCCTTGCCTATTCCGAATATATTTACATATAACATAAACCTGATAACGGGAAACCAGCCGATAATGGCAACTATTTTTAGATTATTATTTATAGACCATAAATATTAATGATATCATGAGTAATGCCGTTAAAAGTCTGTCGGTCCCATTAGCTCAGTGTGTTAAAAAGGTACAAGTAGGCAAAGATCAGGAAAAGGCGCAATCAGAAAAAGATTCCCACTCCAAAAACCGAGGTGGGAAAAAACCAAACTAACAATCAGGTCGATCTTCTAATCAGACTCTTACAGGTTCGAATCTCGCCGAGTATCCGCTATTCACTTTTTTTTTTGTTATCATAATAAGACTCTTTTCTTTCTTCATTCGTTTTTATTCTTCCTTTTTTATGGAGTCTATTTAGCAGTACGCTGAAAAAAGTTGTTCAGTACTGGCGATAACTGGTAGACCCAGACAGATGAATGTTGCATTATCAAATGAGCCGCGTCACAAGAAAACCGGATTTTTGTCTATGCGAAAACAAAGGCGCAGATCAGCTTCGCAGTAACTGCGAAGCTGATCACCGCCTTTGTTTTCGCTACACGGATATTACACTTTCTCTTCTTATTAAATCCGAAATTTCAAGCTTCTATGCTGCTTCGGGGACTGGTCATGTTGGGATGTTGCCTCCATTTTACAGGACTTTTACCCAAAATGAGGATGTCATCACATCCAACAAGTGCTTGAAATATAACTATCCAACTAAGACACAAAAGGCTTATTGGAAAAGGTCCCTCAGGACCTTTTCCACAGTGTTTACTTTGAATATGAAGAAAATTGTACCCATGATCGACTGCTCTCTCTCAATTACGCGTTTGTCACATAAAGCGCTTAATAAAAACTAGTGAACCCGTCTATGTTGACTAGACAGTTCACCGCAAACAATTTAATTTATCCATTGTTGACACTCTCTGTCAAAAAGCGGTAAATGTCTAGCAAGCAGTCTCGATCATAGCGACTTCTTATCATAGCGCATCTAAGTTAAGATCGTAGATACCCCGATGAGGGGTACAGAAACTATAGGAACTCTATATGGCTGACTTTTAGTCCATCACATCGGACCCATGGGTCTCTTTGCGGTAGTGCGGCTGCAAGTCAAAATTCAGAACTCTGTCACAAATTGACTGCACTGCAAAATGGTTTTCTACACTGTGACATATCGACATATTTGATTGTAATCGTGTTCTCTTTATGATTAGCTTTGATTCTGTAACATCAGAAATTTTAGTCAATGCATTGAGTGACAGATACACACACTGATCAAGCGTTCAGAAACGATATTTATACAAAACTGAAACGTATGAGAGTCGAAATTAATGACAAACCAGAGAATCAACAACACTGAAATCTAGAGCAAAAAGAAGCTCTTATATCAAACTGCTGCTGACCTTTTCATTGGTTTCTTTTTAAAGAAGCCAACTTGTACGTATGGATGGTTTGACTTGAAATGTTTCCTCGGCAGGCTCAGACAAGCGCGGTTAACCAGTAATCAGTCAGCAGTGTATTTAGCTTTACCTGAAGGCACAAGTAGCCTATATCTATTTCTTTAGGCCCTAATGGGAGGGAGGCCCATAGTCTCTATGGTGAAAATAACAGTCACAAATGATTAGCGTGTGTCTAAGGTGTGTACAGGTCGTATAATAATCTCAGCATGCTGAAAATTTTGGATTGCATGTACTTTTGTACAGTTATGTTAAGCACACAATACAGTATAGGCGCGTATCAAACGTTTAATGTAACGCGTGTTGAACTTATTCGTATAAGACACATACCCGAGACACGTCGAGCTTTAAGCATGCTGCATGCTTAAAATACTTTAACGTACACCAAGCGTACAGAACGCACATGTACGAGTTTTGTGGACACCTTGGCTAGCAGGAAAAGTAAAGTGCTGTTAAGTTACGTTTTTTTGTTTTTGTATAAATATAAGCAGCAATATCTTATGAGCATATTTGAGGAATTTGTTTCAATTTGAAGTATCAACACGTTAAATATGACATATTTTCTACTTAAGCGTACGTAGGGCCACACGGGACAGGTGCCAAAACGTCAACAAAATGTGACGATTTTCATATTGTGTTTTTTTTCCTGTCAAACGACACTTAAATATGTTATAACATTAAAACATTTCGTCCTAAAACCAAATAACACTGACTTCAGTTTCAGAAAGATTCCGACTTGGCGGCAGTGTTGTTTGATTTATGTGAAAAAAATCAGAAGCAGGCCGAAAAATCTGTTTGAAATAATGGCGTAATTTGACGTCGGAGAACAGCCGACGCCGATTGTATGTTTCGTTAAGGAAATCACCCACAGATACGATGAAAATGTTACAAACAACAGAAACGCCATCGGTCTGTCAGTTACTATTTAGTTCTCAGTAGTTGTGGCACAGACGATTTTCAGCTGCTCAGAAGTCCACCTATGATGATAAACGGAAGATCACCTGTCTGGCATGCTCGCCGCAAGAAATTGTTACACATGTTCAACAGGTGGACGAACAATCATATAGAGACGTTGACCTTTGCCCCGCACTCGGTTCGGAAGTGCAGGGAAAAGGCTGTAGATGTCGTGTTTTTGTCAGATTTCAATAAAATTTCTTGTATATTTGCTTATAAAATACTTTTGCAAAAGCAGATATATTCATTTTTCTGTTGAAAATATAAATGGTGTACACAAACTTTTCTGACAAACCACGTATATATGTCTATGGAAATACATTGGTTGAATTTGCGGCATATTTTTCCACACGCTCGGTGCGCGCTTTGTCTTATACGTTATTGACTGCGATAGAAAATTGAAGCTATTGATATGACACTTGTGTCATATCTTTTCTTGTTCTATATAAAATGGGGTTTAAGGGGGTATACATTACACGGACATGTTATCCTGATGTAAAAATGGGATAGTTATGACTACACTTCCAATGCTACTCATCAGGAAAACATGTCCGTGCAATATATACCCACTTAAACCCCACTTTTATATAGAAATACTGAGGTATGCAGGGGTATACCTATTTTTTTTTACTTATTTTTGCTCCAAAACATAGATTGTGGGTACTTGTTAACGTGTACCCACAATCAAACTAAGAAAAAAATATATATAAAAAAATATCAAATTTTAGACTTTTTTACAACCCCCCTACCCCCCCCCCAAAAAAAAAAAAAAAAAAAAAAAAAAAAAAAATCTGTATATTGCATGGACATTTTTTCGCAATGTGTGCAGTCGTTAGTCATGCAAAACCCTGCTGTCGTCTAGTATGAGTATATATAGTCGACGACCGTAAATACGATACTCATTCTCGCGAGATCAGACGATACCTCATCTTGATCTCTCGCATTTGACGCTTTGAATTGTGGGATATAGCCGATTTTGGCTACAGAAGACACACGAAGAAAGCTGAGGTATCCCGCATGAATTTCCCAGATCCCATTGGCCAACTGCGACAGGTCAGTGCGTGAAGCGCTACCTGTCAGCGACAATGATACGATACTAAATGATCTCGCTGTCGTCCGAGACATGATACGACTGTCGATAGATTTGAGCGACAGCAAGTGGTTGCATGTAATGTTATAGAAATGACTCGGACGACACTGCACAGGTAGCATCATTTGAATCATGTGACTCCCCGATATAGATCAGCTGGCTAACTGTTAGACGGAATATTTCCATCGGTATTCCGTTAAACCTCTCCATACCATGTCAGGAAAGTGGAACGAGGTACCGAAGTGGAGCGGAGTGACAGTTAGCCAGCTGATCTAGCTGTCACTCCGCTCCACTTCGGTACCTCGTTACACTTCCCTGACATGGAGAGGTTTAACTGAATACCGATGGAAATATTCCGTCTATCCCCGATATACTATTAGTTGATACCCGGGATTGGGAAGAGGGAAGTGGGGTGCGGGAGTTGATGCTTAAAAAGGAATGGTCAGGCATTTCATTAGTATAAAATACAAACCCAGATTAACCATGTAAGGTCATTCAGCATTCATGTTTTGCAGCAATACTTTTACTACGACTTCGGGCAAAGTTCTCGTAAAAACGGTTTCATGGTCAATTTGATTCGTGCATAAATTACTCTTTATATCATCATTTGGAAACTGCCTTATTCTTTTTGTATTTTTTTTTTTCAAATTGTCATCTAATTGCATTCTAGTTCCAAAGTAAGGAACAAGCACCACGAAAATTTTTACAAATAAAAATCAACATCCTAAAACGGTAGCATTGAGTACAAAAATGTCCTTAGTGTGTTGTTTTTTTTCGGGCTGCTCAGCATTGGTTCTTAAGTTTAACAAAATCACTCCATCAGCTTGTTCTGCCGACAGAATCAAGCTGTGCATTTGCGCAGCTGAGTGGTGCATATGCTTGCCACATAGCCCCATTACGAAAACACGCCCATGCAATACACAGAGATTATTTTCAGCTGAAAAAAAAAAAGATAAAATTTCACCAGAAAATGTTTGATATTTTTTTTAAATTTTTGCTCAAAACATAGCCTGATCGTGGGTACACCTCGCCGAGGTGGTTCTACCGAGTATCCACTATGTTTTGGACCAATAATAAGAAAAATAGGTATACCTCTGTAAACCGGTTTTACTATATAAAAGTGGGTTTAAGGGGGTATTCACAGCACGGACATATTTTCCTGACGCGGTATGTACATGTATGAATTTGCATGACTAGGCCGAAATAATGTTTTTGCTCAAGGTACAATGTATTAGTGTTTGTCTTTTCATATTTAATATTTCTAACTCACGAATGGACTTTGACGTTTTATTTTTTATGCGAAACAATCTTTTGAAGATATATTTTTTGATGCGAAACAATATTTAAACTGTCTTTTTAATGACTTAATTGACATTTTTCCCGTGAGTAAAACGGGTATAAATGCACCACAACATAACAAAATCAACCACCATTAATACTAATGGTCGGTGCATTTTGACTAGATATCGTATTTCGCTTCCTGCATCCAAAACTTTCATTTCAAAAACCATGATTGCACTAGCCAGCGAGCAGATGCACACAAACAAGCATAATATAACATGTCGGCAATAAAGCTATCGAAGAACTCTTGTCATAGGGTGTTTGTTTTATGGACAAAATTGAGCCGCCTCAGGAGAAAACAAACAATCTGCATATGCGAAACCAAAGGCGCAGATGAGCTTCGCAGTAACAGCGCCTTTGTTTTCGATTATAAACGGATATTACATGTATGTTCTTAAATCTGCAATTTCAAGCTTCTAGTCTGCCTTTGCGACTGAACAGCTCGGTTTTGTGTCAGACCTGGTCGGAAACCACATTGTTGGTTTTCTCATGCGATGGCTCAAATCCCATATCCACAACCTTAAGATCCTGTCACAAAGCTACATCCTTGATGCGAGTCATGATTTGCCCCGAAGTGAAAAATACCGCACCGAAACGGGAACAAACGCACCCATTAAAGACTGTTTACCCTTTGCATTAGTGAGCCGCATCGTGAGAAAACCGTAATTTTGCCTATGCGAAAACAAAGGCGCAGTTCAGCTTCGCAGTAGTACTGCGAAGCTGATCAGCGCCTTTGTTTTCGCCACTCGGATAGTACAATTCCTCTTCTTCTTAAATCCGAAATTTCAAGCTGCTAGCCCTTGTCTGTAACTGTAAAGGCCGGTTTATGTCGGACCTGGTCGGAAACCCCGAAGACCGGTTTTCTTGCGTCGCGGCTCAATTATGGTCCTGATCAGAACCACCGTCGTTTAAGTTTTAATGTTTTAGGCCTTACCTCTTTTCGTACGGACAGGAAAGACACTGGCAAGACTAGGTGAACCTCAAGACAGACCAACTAAAAGTGGTCTATCCCGCCGCAAAAAGTCATATCGGTGGCCTTTTTGTCCGGTGCGGCTCTCTTATGCCGACTTTTTGCGTAAAATGACGTAAAACACCCGATGTGTGAAAAGGGAAATCCTAGAGCATTGGTATAAAAGAAGCTCCAAAACTTCAAACCCATCACTGATCTAATTCCGGTGTACAAACATTATCATGAAGACGGTAGAAATCCTCGCGTTTGGTTTCGCTATTCTGGCTTTTGCTTATGCAAGTGAGTGTTAAATTATTTTCTAGTTCTGTCTATATGCTTCAAGAACAGTTTTGTTTTAAATACAAATAAATAAAATATAATAAATAAATAAATTAAAACGAAGAAGAAAAAAAAAGAGCTAGTAATCCGTATTAGAGCTCGTTGGCAAACGGCAACATTCCATCAGCATGCTAAGAGTTCAACTATGCTCAGTATAGTTCGATTGAGCATGAAGGTCATAATTTCGATTTCGGCTATGCTCAGTAGGGTTCGTTTGAGCATGCAGGTCATGCTCGGAGTTCAACATGCTCAGTAGAGTTCGGTTGAGCATGCAGATCATTCTCGGAGTTCAACTATGCTCAGTATAGTTCGATTGAGCATGCAGATCATTCTCGGAGTTCAACTATGCTCAGTATAGTTCGGTTGAGCATGCAGATCATTCTCGGAGTTCAACTATGCTCAGTATAGTTCGATTGAGCATGCAGATCATTCTCGGAGTTCAACTATGCTCAGTATAGTTCGATTGAGCATGCAGATCATTCTCGGAGTTCAACTATGCTCAGTATAGTTCGATTGAGCATGCAGGTCATAATTTCGATTTCGGCTATGCTCAGTATAGTTCGATTGAGCATGCAGATCATTCTAGGAGTTCAACTATGCTCAGTATAGTTCGATTGAGCATGCAGGTCATAATTTCGATTTCGGCTATGCTCAGTAAGGTTCGATTGAGCATGCAGGTCATGCTCAGAGTTCAACTATTCTCAGTAGAGTTCGATTGAGCATGCAGGTCATAATTTCGATTTTGGCATTATTGCGCTCCATGTTGTGGAGCACGGTGTAGTGCCCTAGTGGAAAAACGTAATGCTCCGAATCAAGAGCTTATCAGACAGATGTCTAAGGTGCTACTTGTCCGAATACATTACGAAAACTTGCCCATGCAATGCAATAAACAGAGATTTTTTGAGCTTTAAAAATTGAAAATTTTCAGTTGAATTTTTTTTTTTTATATTTTTCTTATTTTTGCTCAAAACATAGATTGCGGGTACACGTTAGAACCGCCTCGCCGAGAGGCAGTTCTAACGAGTACCCACAATCTGTTTTGGAGCAAAAATAAGAAAAATAGGTATACCCCAGTTTTTTTTTTCTATATAAAAGTGGGGTTTAGGGGGTATACATTGCACGGACATGTTTTCCTGATGTATAGGTTCTGAGTTCGGGCCCAACTAGCGTCGAGACATTAACTTCCCATAGCATGGTTAAAATAAAAAAAAAGCGATGGTGACTCTTTCTCGACACACTTAACAGCTGTTGATTGGGACGTTAGACAACAATACAAAATATATACTTTATTTTTCAGACAATAAAAAAGAATCTCTCGACAACGAACTCGCCGCTGCCTTGGAGGCCTTCATTTACAGTAGAGGTAATTGTTTTATATTCTTTGTTATGCTGCTCTCACATATACCGAATATCCCTTGCGAATCCTAAAATTTGAAATTCGCGCTGAAATTACCGAATATGATGCGAATGGACAGGGCGGGGCTTGTAGAAAACGATGTTTTTGCGAATTCCTTAAGAATGCTTGCGGATCCTTACAAATGTCTTAAGAAGGTTGCGATTGATAATCATCCACACCGCCGAATTCTTGAAAATGCCTAACAAATATTACGAACGCTTACAAATGCCGCTACAAATAATGCGAACGTCTTACAAATACCTTGCGAATGAAGCGACTGTGTAGCGAATGCTTGCCGAATTGTTTCCATTTGTCACTTATTCGCAAGCAATGTAGCAAATAATATCAATGTAAATCGAAATAATATAAATTTACCAGGGGACATGAAAAAAATATGTCATTACTGATCCCAGTCTTCTCTTGAAACACACACCACTTTGTTGTTTATCTCAAATTGCGATTTTCATGATAAAAAAGACAATTTTACTGAACAAACCTAAATTTCACGGGGCTTTAATTTGCCTGCCATACATTTATGGATAGCTTAATGCTTAACACCATAAATAATGGCTTTTACTTGAAGGAATGTGCCAGAATAAATAAACTATGCTTAAAACTGAGTCTTGAATGTGAAAATATTGCGATTCTCTAGCGATTCTTTACGAACATCGAAACTCAATATACTTTAATGCTACCGAATCTTTACGAATGCCTTGCCATCGTTACAAATGTCTTGCAATCAATCCGAATTGCTTACGATTATTTTACGAATACGTTCCGAATCTGATTTCCTTCCGAATTTTAGGAGCATGCTCCTAATCTTCGCAACAACTTGAATTTTTCACCGAATGCTTACAAATACTACCGAATGCTACCGAATTTCTAGCGATCAATGCGAATTTGCGCAAAATTGCATTCGGAAGGGCATTCGCAAGGGAAATTCGGTATATGTGAGAGCGGTATAAAAATATATTGAGCCGCCACATGGGAACACCAACAATCGTCGTGGCGAAAACAAAGGCGCAGATCAGCTTCGCAGTAACTGCGAGGCTGATCAGCGCCTTGGTTTTCGCTACTCGGTGAGCTAAGTTCCTCTTCTACTTAAATCCGAAATTGCAAGCATCTAGCTCTTTTCTGTGACGATACAGGTCGGTTTGTGTCGGACCTGGTCGGAAACCACATTGTTGGTTTTCCCACGAGGCGGCTCCTATACATCAGATTATAATGTCGCCATTAATAGTTTAGTACGATCCTTTAATTAAAACAATAGCAGGGAGCGCGGTGGCGTAGTTTCAATTATAAATTGCTATTTAATCAACGCTTTATTTTTGAGGAACATTCCTTCATCAGACCAAATGCACACCAAAACCATTTTAAAGAGCTAAGTGGCAGGAGAAAAATGCAATAAATTATGTACAACAATACCGACATTATTTTTCAACAAAGGCTTTCATCCTTTTTATTCCCAGTACAGATCCTGATAAATTGGTTCATCCGCGTCCGTTTTCGGGTTTACTGAGTCAGGCGTATTTAATTATTTTGCTTATTTCGTCGGTACTGATTACGGGTTCGAACCCCGCTCTGGCCACATGTGAGACAAGCCAAGTTTTGCTTGCGGGTGTTTCATGTCTTGTTTTTTTTTTTCGGGGTTCTCCCGTTTTCGCCCCAATTGGACCGTCCCATATTAGTTTTAATAATCTTGAAAGGGACGTAAAACTGAATTTAAAGAAAAAGAAGTCCTGATTACAACTATGATGGTATAGCCTTATTACCATGCATCTCTGAATCATCTGTAGGTGTTGACGCCGGGTATCTGAAGCGAGGGGAAGATGGTTTAGATGATGAAAGTGTGGGGGATGATCTTGATGATTCATTAGCTGACGCTCTGGACTCACTCAGTGTTGATGGTAAGTGGCCATTTTGCGTTAACTTTTTGTATGGTTTTAAGATTCAACGTCACGATCAATATTTTTAGTCATATCGGGACGTTATACAGCCAAACTGGAGGTCTTACTTCCACCAAAGCGTTAGGATATATTTGGCCCTAATTGTAAATTATTATCGTTAGCTAGGGCATTTGTCGATAATTGACGGCGGGCTGCATTTAGTGCTTACAAATTGTTCTTAATACTGCGTTTACACTATGTTCCCGGCGGCCCCGACAGCCGCGTTTCAGACCACCGTGATCAAAACGGGATAAACGCGAGGCAACGTAGGGGAACGGGATAGGCAAACGCAGCAGGCCGTGATAACTGTGGACACCGTGGCAATTTTTTAACAGTTTAAAAATCTGCCACGCCGCAGTCACGGCGGAAATGAGAAACGTAATGGGTCGTGATAAAATGGACTGAACGTAACACACCGAGACAGTACGTAGCAAAAACTTGGAGGCGGTCCGTAGTGCAACGTGAAGCTAGTGAATAGCCCGACAAGCTACAGATCTTCCACGTTCAGCTGCGTTTGATCACGGTCGTCTCACGTTTCGTCCCGTTTCCTACGGAATACTCAACACGTTTTGTTGCGCTAAGTTACGGTGCGTTACGGTCTTTGACGGTGTTAACCCCGTTCTACTACGTATGTCACGTTGTTACGGTTATCACGGCGCGTGATGTTTAAAGATAAAAGGACAAGTTCCTTCATATTAGAGCAGTCACTTTAGTGAACAATAGAGGCCATACGCTGCACTATGCCATTGAAGAAGAAATGAAGTCCCGAACTTTCTTAATCAACTGTGCAGTCTGTTGTTGAGGAGCGCAGTTGTTATTATTTCAACCTGAAGGGCTTATTCTTATATAAAAGACACAAAAACGCTTGGTGTCTATGTTTCGTCCGTAGTTGACCTTGACAGAACGAAAAATCGCGTTACGCCTTGGTACGTAACAGGCCGTAATTGAACGTGCTAATAATCGTGATAAATCGTGGATAACCGGAACGTACGTTAGCGCCTCCGTGACACACCGGCTTACCACTACCACGGCTTGAACAAGAACACATTACGGATATCGTAATACAACGTTAGAAAACTAAACAAGACGTGAAAACTGAGAAATATATGACCAAATTTCCACGGCACGCTATGTTTCGAGCAGACGGGGCTGCCGGGAACATAGTGTAAACGCAGTATAAGCAACAGTCATTGACG
Organism: Rugalucina vietnamica; assembly: GCA_964017185.1. NCBI lineage: Eukaryota > Metazoa > Mollusca > Bivalvia > Lucinida > Lucinidae > Rugalucina > Rugalucina vietnamica. The sequence continues at coordinate 6,830,760 of OZ024879.1, read as the reverse complement.
CGTACAAATTTTTGTAAAATCCTAATAACTGCATAGGCTTCGGTTCTATCAAATGTACATGTATGTAGAATCGCGAGGACGAGGGTTCAAATCCTAAAGCCACTCTGTTGTGCTATTTGGTGAGTTACTTTCAAGGTTATCAACAGTAGGCTTTGGCTTAAAACTTCCTGTCCGTCGACTTGAAGGAAAATTATTGAGTAAAGACGTTCACAAACAGAACTTGACAGTCTAGTAGTGACAAGTGTATGTACAATTATTCCAATCTAGATTACTGGAACTTTCTCGTCTTTCGTTAGATGACGACACCAGTGACGCTGATGACGATACAAGCAATACGGATGATGATACAAGCGAAGCGGATGACGACGACGATCGACGGGCGCTTCTGTCAGCTTTCGACGAACTCGCCTTAGAAGCCCGTGAAGCTAACAATGGTCTCACGGAAGACGAACAAGCTCTGATCAATGATTTGGCAACTCTGGATGATGACACTCTACAAGATCTAATGGACAACCGGGAGCTACTGGGTGATGATAGTGGAATGTCAGCAAGAAGTGCCAAAGCTAAGATGGCTTCCGACTTACTCATCAGGTAAGGGTTATTCGACCCATAATGGCTATGCTATGCGCATTAATAAACGGTCTCTTGGCCATATTAAGAATAGGTTGCTCAAAATACATGTAAGCAGCAACAATCCACGAGCATTATCGGCTCAGTAACGACATTTTATCCGTCGTTGTTTTATTTAGAAGCATGATCCTGCGCCTTGTTCAAATCCGCACTGGAACCAATGCACCTTACTGAAATCAAACACCTCTTAGTCTAACAAGTTGTTATAAATTAAGAAATCTCAGTGCAGTCTGAGGTAAGCAAAGCATTATTCCTCGATAAAACGTATATTGAGACTAACCAGGTGTTTTAGATTGCAAATTCCTAAATGGGAGCGGCAACCACCAAATGCATGTATTCGACTTATACTAAATTTGAAGTGTTTTAGACATAAAAGTGCATCCAGTTCAAAACAATCTTCATCTTTACCCATCATTTCAGCCGTCTCATGAAGGACCACCCTGACCTCCGCGCACTCGCCTACGGGGACGAGGACTCCGACCCCGAGGACGGAGCGGTCCTGGACAGGCGGGGCTGGTTCAAGAAGACCTGGGGGAAAGTCAAGAATTTCTTCAAGAAAGTTGGGGACGCTCTTACGAAACTTTGGAACAAATGGAAGAAAAGGGTCGTTGACTGGTTGGTTAAGGCGGGAAAGGCGCTGGCTTGTAAGATATGTGGGAACCCGACTCCTGCCCCGGGGATGAGCTGGGCTGACTTCAGGACCACCAAGAGCAAGATTAAGCTTGCTGCCTGTGCAATTTGCAGAACTGGCTAGACTGATTGAATAACGGACTGCTGTTGAATCACGTTGCAAGATACTAGAAAATGAATTGATAGTTTTCTTTTTAGACATTGCTTTTCTTTCTTGTTTTTCCCCATTACCCATGTTTTTCGATGACCCATCTGTTCTTACTTACTAAGTTGTGTCTCAGTAATTACTCTACCTCAAGTTGTTTTAATGTATTTGGAAGAAACTGATAAAAAATCAGACTGTTAGAAGTAAAATTCTAAGAATGAAGTACACAAAATACACAGTGCCATATTCTATTTGTGCAATAAATTTTAAGATAAATGCAACACTATTCTCTTATTTCAACTATTTTTTTTGAAAAGACCCAGAAAAGAACGTGCATGCAATCACCGGATCGGACCTGATTTCCGGATCGGGCATAATTTTGCATTGATGTACGACTTTTATTAACATTTTCCTCGAATTATTCTGGTCGGTAAAACAGCTTATACCCTTTTGGCAACTTCATGGGTGATCAAAGTTGTGCCTTTCTCCCTTTATACTAACACTTTGATGGCTGGCTTCGAGGCTCTCGAAATACCAAATGTGTACAAAACCATGCCAAACTTTGCAGTACGACCTAAATGCAATTTGACCATATTAAAACTTTCCTGCAACCATCACTCATGTATAAGCATCAGTAAATTGCACGGTATTCTTTTTCCATACTAAAGAGAAACCAAATATTGATAGGTAGGTTTTCCTCCAGTATGTGGGTATTTGGAGACCTGGATTTTCGGTCCTTTGGTACAGTTATAAATTCTTTTTTTCAGCCATAATAGGCACTGGATATGTTTTGTATGTTATATGTCATGAAATATTCAAGTAAAAGCACATAATTTAAGAGAAATTTAGGTCCGATCCGGTCCGATCCTGTGACTGCACACACTGCAGAAAAGACAATGCATGTTCCTTGTCTGATGTGCGTCATACCTATAGGTTAAACATTTCGAAAACACGCCCATGTAATACACCGATTTTTGCTAAGTTGTAAAAATCGAAAAAATTTCAGTGTAAATTTGTTTAATATTTTTCTAATTTTTGCTCAAAACATAGATTGTGGGTACACGTTAGAACCGCCTCGGCAAAGCGTTTCTATATAGTACCTAGTCTGTTTTGGAGGAAACAAAAAGAAGAAAAGTATACCCCTGTATACGCCAGTTTTGCTATATAAACATGTGGTAAAATGGGGTAAATATTACATGGAAATGTTATCATGATGAAGGTAAGCCATGACCAGGAACCGGTGCAATCAGAACCCAGATTCAACCCTAAAAAATCTGAATGTGAAACAACCCAAAGTAGAATCAGCAATCTGACTACAGTCCAGCTTTTAGAGCTTTCTCCTGGGGAAATTAAGACCTGCAATTTGCAATTATAATGTGCAACAATCCCAAGCTTGATTTTGTAACGTTGGCCCGGCCCACTGGGGCTGTGTGAAATAAATACACTTCCAGTCAAAACTTGTATTTGATTGTCCGACCATCTGATGACCGGCTAACCGCGCTTAATGATCTGAGCCTGCTTGGGACAAGTGCTTCAGTCAAACCGTCCATCCATGCATGTAAAAGTCTTTGTTGTTTAGTTGGGTGGTTAGATCTTAACACACATTTTGCATGTCATGACTTCCTTGGGTATAGAAGGAAAAGTCCTGACATGACCATAATTGTTGGCTGGGATGTAAAACATTAATTTAAACAAATGAGCCTGTGCATGAGAAAACCAACAATTTGGGTTTCCGACCAGGTCGGACACAAACCGGGCTGTACAGTCACAGAAGCAGGCTAGAAACTTGAAATTTCGGATTTAAGAAGAAGAGGAATTGTACTATCCATGTAGCGAAAACAAAGGCGCTGATCAGCTTCGCGGTAACCGCGAAGCTGATCTGCGTCTTTGTTTTCGCATATGCAAATTGTTGGTTTTCTCATGCGAAGGCTCAAATAAAAGTTGAAGTGCACATGAAATTTGCACTAATTCTCTCAATTCATTCTGAAGAGGGAAAAAATCCTTTCATTCAATTTTACCACCATTTCAAGATTATTTCAACTCATATTAGACCAGTCAATCAGTGGGTATCTAAAATTCAGAAATCATTCAAGTGACATAACTCTTGTTAGCATGTTGCATAACAATACCATGCTAGATCTTGTCAATGACTTGCATACATACGTTGATCAATTTCTGTCCATTTAAGCAGAACAAAATTCTAGAAATTTTCTATATAAGATTTTTAATATATACTGTAAATTCGGAAATTTTCGCGTGACTTTTATTTCGCGAATTTTCTATTTCCGAATTATAAGCAAGTTCTTGAATTCGCTAGTAAGTCCATGTATTCTATAAAGCTTATAGCGACTCTTTATTAGCGAGAACTTTGAATTCGCGAGGCAGCTGATTCGCGAATATTAGCGAAAATCAAGTTCTCGCCAATATTTCCGGATCTACAGTATAGCAGCCATCTTCGATGTGTGGTCTTGTACCATTTATAAATGCTTTTGCTCCAATTTTCTATCTTAGCATACTTTGGCTTTCATCTGCAAGCAGTTTCAGGGGTATGAACTTTAGAAATATGACAAATCATTGGTATACTTTAAGCTCACTTGTGAGTCTGAACAGCTCAGACAAGTTAATAACGGAAGACATCTTATAAAAATTTATCATTTATTAATCAGATCAAAAACAAGGAAATGGTTGGGCCTAGTCACTGTAAACAACAGAGCAGGACGAATGTTATGGTGTGTGCTTAAATTTGAGCTTAGCAACAAGGGGTTGCTTATACATGTACCTTACTGGGTACAAAATTAAGATTGCTTGAAAGAAGTAACCAGAAAAAGTGAATGATCAGACCCTGAGGTTATAAAACTCCATTGCAACTAAAAGCAACAGTGTCTTTGTATTACTCATGTTTGAAATTTCAACAAATCGTTAACTAACGATGTCGTTAATTTCGAACAACTGGGCCCTGATGTGCAGTTAGTGCTCAGCCGTTTTCTCCACATAAATGCTTCTAATCCTTCATAATTAACTCTCCCTAGCCTAATGTCATTGCTTGTGATTGTCAAGACCTATTTGTGTCCTACCTGGTCTGGTGGTTATAAAGCATTTATCAAGCTAAACACCAGTGAGACCAAAATTGATCCTGCTCATAAATCATGTTTAACTGTCAACAAGACTTTTAGTGTTGGCAACTGAACATTTATTAGGATACATTACCAGATTTGCTAATCTCAACCTGAAATTTGTACCAATCATCTTATTTCAGTATTTATGAGCAGTTTTAAGATTGTGCTCAGCTGTGTTGAGCATGTTGATAACAGTTTTATAACTTCGGGGCCTGGTTTCAAATTTCAAAAGCAATTTCTATTTTACCACGGCGATCATAATAATGCCATGTTTGAGAAAACCCGATTTTTTTTTTTTAACGTCCCTTTCAAGATTATTTCAGCTCATATGAGACAATCAAATCAGTAGGTGGGGCGAAAACAGGAGAACCCCGAGAAAAACCACCTGACACACCCGCAAGCAGAACTTGGCTTGTCTCACATGTGGCCAGAGGTGGGCTCAAACCCGATTTTTGCCTATGCAAAAACAAAGTCACAGATCAGCTATGCAGTGACTGCACAGCTGATCAGCGTCTTTGTTGTTGCTGTCGGAATGTATAGAACCATTCCTCTTCTTCTTAAATCAGAAATTTAAAGCTTCTCTCCTTTTTCTGTGACTGTACAGACCGGTTTCTGTAGGCCCTAGTTGGAAACCCCAAAGACTGGTTTTCTTGTGTCATCATTCATATGTCAATTATCACAAAAACTTCATGTTTATCATGATCGTCATATATTTGCATATTAGAGTATGTAATGGCCTTGACCTCTGTGCCCTGTGGATGTTTACCAATCTCAAACGGTTCCCCATACCTGAAAAAAGAAGATCTTAAGTACGAAAACATGTCTGTGCAATTTACATGTAGATTTTTATAGATGTAAAAATGGAAGTTTTCAGTCGAATATTTTTCTTGTTTTTGCTCAAAACATTAATTGTGGTTACACATTAGAATCACCTCACCAAATGATGCCAACAGGAACCCACAATCTATCTTTCAGAGGAAATATATCAAAGCATTTCATCTGAGAATTATATAAAACCTGCCCCTTAAGAAAAATCTGAACACTGGATTGGCATAGAAATTTGTCCAAGGTCAATAGCCACATGGTATTATCTAGTTCTATAGCAGTTAATGTGCCTTGCTCAAGGACACAGTACAATGCACTCACTGGGGGAAAAACCAACACTCTACTGCTAGGCCACCAGTCTCCTAGTATGCATTTATCATGATACTGGCCAAGTTTCAAGACCAACTATACAATGATAAATGTTGAGAGATAGTCTGCTATCATCACAAACAAAAGTGTCCATGGATAATTTGGCATGCATAAACCACCATAATGTGCCTCTTTGTATATAGTTACAACACAAGTAATCAAACAACAAGTGATGGAATAAAATTGCTGGTCTTGACTTTTATTCACCAGGACCCAGTTGTTCAAAGTATCGTTAGCTTAACGATATCGTTAAGACTTAAATTTGTTAAGCAAATATCAGCTGAAGTAACAAATACACTGTTATTTTTTGTTGAAAAAATGTGAGAATCCTTTGCAGTGCAAAGGATTCTCACATTTTTTTCAACAAAAAATAACTGTGTATTTGTAATATTAATGTTTGAAATTTTAACGAAACGTTAACTAACGACGTCGTTAGTTTTGAACAACTGGGCCCAGGACATCAATAATTCAGAAAGATTGAAAGTGTCTTGAAAGAGTTTCAAATTTCTGATAACAGAATATGTTATTATTAATATTTTAATCTACACTTACCCTTTTGATTTTATTTTAAAATTTTCTAAATCAAATTCTGTTATCACAATTTTCTGAAAAAAGAAAATATTGAACATGAAAATTTTACATGTGTACTCTGACATGCACCATTTGTTTGTTGTGTTATATTTAATTCATTTAAGCTTGGCATCCTCTTTATGGGTTACAGGCAATCAGTATAGCCACAGATGTGATGCTGCAGAATGCGGGCTCTCATCTGGGGATATTCTATTTGCAAAGTGGAGTTTCATCGAAAATATGGAATCAAAATCAAAATCACTCTTGATACCCCTAAAAATGAAAATGAAAGTGCACTCACCCAAATGATAATGAAGGGATAACAGCTACACTGAGAAGACGATTTATGCTTTTCCCATAGTAAGTATATAAGAGCTAATGTCCCTTTGGGGTTGGGTCATTCTGAACCCCAGAGGCATCATTGGCTGGATATATGTAAAGCATCATATAACATTCTATTAAATGCCCAGGCTCTAATAAACACCCATACTAGGCTGGACGCTGAAATTTGTATCTCGCTTAGTTTTCGAGATTAATACCTTCACTTTCCGGAAGGTCATATGTGGTATCAGTTTAAAGTTTATTACATGTACTTTCTTAATCCGGGTGTTGTGGGGATCTAGACCGGGGCCTACGGGTCAAATCCAAGGGAGACAACTTAGTACCCATTTCGTATATGCGCAAAACGTTTGGAGTTCGTAATGAAGATCTATATCAAAGATGTCCTAAAAGTAGACCAAAAAGTGCTTAGTATTTTTTGAAGTTATGTTTTCTTGTTTTTTTAATCCCTAGCAAAAGAGCTAAAAGTAAACTTAATTCAAGATTTTAATATGATACAATTACTTTCCTTTTCATTAGTATAAGTCAAATCTGAGAATGTATGCTTTTAAATGGCCGATTCCTAGAACACAAATATAATTTGAAACTGAATCTTTTCATCAGATATAGGCTTCGGAAGTCTATCAAAGGCATATTACAAATATTCAATATTTGCACTTCTGAAATAATGATGTTTCAAGAAAACACAATAAGTCCAAAACGGCAAATAAAGGGAGATAATTCAGTACCCATTTTAGATTAATGCATGCACACATTGTTCAGAAATCGAAGATTATTACATATAGAACCGTTTCCGAAATGCAGATTTAAAGTAATGAATTAAATATTATGAATGCTATTCCTGTTTCAGGCTTGCGAATGGTTTGAAATTGTATTTTGTTAACTGCTTTGCACGACAGGAAGTGACATGACAGATTTGTTATGACGTCACTTCCTGTTGAAGAACCGCCTAGCAAAACGGGTGTCAGATTAATAGTCCAGTAGCCATCAGCATAACCTGGAAGATGGTGCTGCATGAAATTTTAATGTGGTCTCCATTTCACTAGGCCATACTAGTTCAGAAACTACATGATGCCATCCTGGCATCATTGAGTGTTTGGAAAAATCAAGATGGCGCCCAAGATGGTCGCCATAAACAAGAAAACAACACCCCAGGGTTTAATATACTCATTTCTCTGAGTTTAAAATGCTCATTTTATGCTGTAAACAATATTAATAAATAAGATAATTCTAAGTTTCGACACCAATGTTATTATTATGAGGCAGGATGGTGGACAAGATGGCTGCCACATTCGTACTAAAAGAAATATTTTCATAATAAAACGGCATTCAAGTGGTGCATAAAAACACTGTGTTGTGCTTGAAAGTCCATTTTTGTTGTTCACATAATACTGAAGTATTTGGTTTTCAATTATGACCCCACATAACAACGAAAAAAGATGGCGACCAAAATGGCCGCCATAATTATAATTTAAAAGATTGTGTTCTGTGATTAAAACACCATTCCTGTGCTGCATATACCTAATGTAATGCGTTAGAAATGCTCATATAATATTGCGAGCAGCATGATTTATTGTTTATTCCGACATTATAAAAATGAGCCAAGATGGTGGCCAAGAAGGACGCCATAATCATAATATATGAGTACATAATTTCTGATTGAATCAGCATTCCAGTGTTGCATTTGCTCAATGTTTGTAATTCAAATGTTCAAATTATGTTGACAAATGAAGTGCTTTTGCATCATATTTGACCCATCATTATAACAATAAAACAAGATGAAGACCAAGATGACCACCGGGCACCATACTCATACTTTAATGTTCTCTGGCTACAGCAGCATTTCAGTGCTGCAAATACTGAATGACTTGTATTTGAAATGATCATTTGATGTTGCTAACATCACAATTTAATGTCCATGTTTTATTTTGACACCGCAAAGTAATACTGGGGCATATGTGTCGTACGAAATTATAATACGACGGAGAACTTCTTCTCTGATCAAAACATTTTAATGTAAGTGTTACAAATTGATTTAGCAGAATAAAGGTAGGGAAGCAAATCAATCTATACTACTAAATGAAACACGTAACATGTGATGTTTAAGTATAAGAAAGAAGAAAAGAGGGCTGTATGCAAAACTCATTTAAGTGAAAGCCACAGACGCATTTGAAACAAAGATTATTTATTTAAGACTCTTCCAGGTAGATTGACCTTGCCATGGTATACCCTCAGGCGTTAGCTCCCATCATCCCATCATTCTTCAATGTTGGAGGACAGCGGGGACAAGAGGATAATGAACATACAATATGTTTGGAAGCAAAATGTACTAATTGAGAAATCCACATACACTGCACTGGTCTGATACAGTCGTCACCGATGGGTTTTGCAATTCTGTGGACGACCCATTGTTACTTTAACTGTAGCATTAAAAGCATTACCAAAATTTCTCCAGCAAGACAAGAGGTTTCACAAAAGCACGCATCTGTCAACACTATTCGAACTTCTCAGCAGATGACATAACCACTGTTGAAAAAATACAATGATTTTGTTATTTCAAAATCGTGCATGCAACTGTGCCCATACATTGAAGAAAGGCTGTGATACCACAGACTTATCAGAAGCACACTCACTGATCGTGTTTGGACCTCACGCTTACTCTGTTTAGATGAGTAGTGTAACAGTAGCAAGAAGTGAGATGGTTGCAAAACCATTGAGGAAAATGTGTAATCGCCATTATTATGATACACGAACGTCTATGTATTACTCAAGATTATATTTCTACAATCAATGTAAGCCGAAAAGAATAAAAAGTAAAATCAAGACCCTTTAAGAGCAGAGAAAACCTTTAATGCGTAAGAGGATGGGCGATATAAAAGGGACATTTGAAGGACAGTAAATATTGGGTTAAGTGGTAAAACACCAGACCGTAGTATCCTTTTTTCTTGCAGTCTAGTCTAAAATCAATGTCAAAGGGTTTCATACCTGAAAAGATTGAACTGAGTAAGCCTTTAGCAGATAATATCAGGGGAATTATTGCATTTGGAGGATGTTATGGCAGCAACGTTGAACTATTTCTGTAACTAAAGATATATGGTTTAATGTAAAACTGGTAAACAAAGGCTAATAAACACTCCCAAGCTTAATGCATATAATCACCATATACACAGTCGTTTACCAAAACATTGTGAAACCAGCACATGTCCAGACACCCATTTGACAATCCAAGCTTGGTCAAGAGTGAGTGGTCTTATATCCAACTTAAATCAGGTGGTCGAAATAATGTTGATGGGTTCTGAGTGCTTGCGCCATTTACAACAGCCGACAGTGTGGCTCCAGCAACAGATAGCATACTTCAAGTAGACTGGGCTGTGGGTATGCTTCTGAACAACCATACTCATCATCAAAATATAGGCGCATCATAAATGAAGTAATCTGTACAGTGTTTTGGTTTTGCAAATGTCATTGAAGAAACATTTTTTTTCAATAGTTGTACAATATAACTGATGACTTTGCTAATTATTACAATGGTAATGACACAGATGAAAATACCTAATCTCGGTTTTAAAATAAAATGCCTATTCTATCTTTCATTATATGATGTTGATTTGCTCCCCTCTGTTTATTCAGCTTACTTAAAGCTTAACAAATAAACATTTAGATGAGCTTTTTGAAACAGAGGACAGTTTCTCTTATATTAAGATTAAGGTGGCAATTTTGACCACCATCTAGCATCATTGTTATGATGTTGGGTCAGAACTAAACTATAACTTGAACTGTTAACAAAATAAAGTGACCAAGTCAGACAGTTATACTCAGCACATGAATGCAGTATTTATCAGAGATTAAGTTCTCTACATTATTATTTCGGCGGCCATCTTGGTCACCATCTTGCCATTTTGTTATGATTTGAGCGTCAAAACATATACAAAACTAAATTATGGTGTTTACATTAATAAGAACATACAATGAGCATTTTAAACACATACCATTGTGTATATGCAACTCTGGGATGCTGCTTTCTTGTTTATATCAACCAGCTTGGACGCTATGTTGAAGTTTGATTTTTTCAAAAAATTCATGATGCAGTTTTTGAACTGGCACGATCTGATAAACCGGAAGAAGACAGTAAGGACAGTAAGGACAACAAGAGAAGTGAGCTTTTTGCTTCCTATACATGTATTATGTTGATTTTTACAATATTTTCCGCCATTTGTCGGCCATTTTGAATATTTCAAAATGCTCAATGATGCCAAGGTGGCATCACTCGTATTCTTCATCTGAAAGGTATTAGGAAGTGAAATCCATAAAAACATTTTATGTGCCAAATCCATATTTGGCAACTGGGAAATATAATAGTGAAACAAACAGTTTAACTACTACTGTGTTAAATATCTTACTTGTATATGTATTGTTAAAAATATGCACTATTTAGTAGCGGTTGCGTTTTGGGGGGCACCTAGTCTGGCGGGTCAGCCGTCAAAATGAATTTTTGATAACTGATTAATCATTTTGACGTCTGGCTCCAACACTATCAAAATTTCCCAAGTTCTATTAATATCTCTGCAAGCTGTTTTTAGACATTGATTTTATGGGAATTCCTAATCTGATTGGTTGATGGCTGGGTGCTGAGGTCATGCACTCTCTAAGAGCCAATCAGAAGCTCGCAGTTAGAATTGTCTCCCCTCTGAGATGACTTTTTGAAGAAAAACATGTCAGCCATGTTGAATGGATTCTTTTAAAAAATCATCAAAATAAACAAAGTTTGGATATGTTTTATGAATTTTTAAATGGAGGTTTGTTTATTATTTTGTTTTACAGTGTTTTACACCATTTGTTTTGCATAAAAACTTGTTATTCTGTAAATAATGACTTTCACCCAAAAGTGGCTGACAGCTTGGCTTTTTGACAATGTGCTGGAGTCAGACGGCAAAATGAACCACTGGGTATGGTACTTCATTTTGACGGCTGACTAGGCTTCATTTTGACTAGGGATCATCCTGTATATCCCTATCATTGTTTCAACTTTTTCGTATCCAAATTTCTCCCGTTTACATTAATACTGCAATAGTATGCAAAAATAATATTCATCAGTCCTAAATGGTGTTGAAATAATACTTACAGTGGTGAGATACATGTACATTGCATTTAATATACTTACATGATAGATATTCACAAATATGAATTTAGTATAATGTGCATAGGTGGGTGGGGTAATTCCATCATTTATTAGCTTGTTTATTGTTTTATATGATTATTGGATTGTAAACTCATATCAATCACGTAAAATCATAAACTGACTATATACAAGAGCAATTATACTATCTAATACGCAAAATAAAATGAGTTTTCTTCTTGCGAATGAATGATTTCAAACCCTGATACTTCTGCGCTAGGTAACCATGAATACTGATGATTTTCAGTCTTCAAGCTAACGATCAGAGGTTGCTCTCATATTGAAGTGAAACATATATAGATATCAAACTAGTGAATTAAAGGAAACAACCTGCTAACCAAATGATGCCAAATGTCTGAGCGTAGCTTTTTGGCGAATAGTACAGAGGCCGTGATGTTTTGATGCTTTTTTTTAAGGTGAGTTTTCTCCCTTATGTGTGCCCCTTTGTGAAATATTTTAACGACACAGCGCATCATATTTACTGGTTAACATATTAATACATGTATGAAACATCTAAAGGAAAAACTAGTCTTGGTTTTGTTTTCATGTTTCATGATTTTGACCAATTTCTTAATTTCAAGCTCATGCACTTCTTCAAGTATGCTCACCAGCAAACGTTTTTTCAGTGAGAGTACATGTAAAACCCCGTTGGGACTGTTTAAATCGCTAAAGATTCAAAACCGCTTTTCAGTTTGGAATTGAAATTACTAGTCGTAAAGCTGTGAATAAAACCTAACATTTCCAACAAAAACGACTGAAATATCGCATGTGGTCTTGCTAGAGTGCATACACTGATTTTTGTTCTTATTTTAATTGAAAGGGAGGTAATCTCAAAATAACGAATATTTGGCATGTTATTCCTCGGGACTTTGGTTGAATTTTGAAAAGGTTTTAACAGAATTTTGTCACTATCAACAACCTCTATCAGAAAGCGCTATTAATGAAAGTGACGCTTTTAACATTCATTGGATAAATACAAAACTGATGTATAACGAAAAAGGCCAATAACTCTGTCGAAATGGACAACTGGTGGAGTTTCATTTCAAAATAAGAAAGAAGCTGCCTTTGCAAATTCAATAATGGGGAACATGTAAGGCAAGCAGCAAGGTATGATAGTAATCGGGTTTGTACAAGTTACTGACTAAACTTTTTCCTTTTAGTATATATACAGAAGGGTATAGAATTATCTCCCTTTTAACCCATTATACAAAATTTTTGGGCCAAAATTGTCTGGACTATAACAGTATACATAATTTAATTTAGCCCCAAGTCATTTTTACCCTTCTGCAGAGCAAAGCCGAAGAAAAAAGTTTCTTCTTTCTAACGACTTACTTAAAACAGTTTAAAAAGCTGTAACCATTTCAAGGGGAAGTAATTGGAGTAATTTAAGTGTTTTATTTTGAAAAAAAAAAAAATTTCGGAATCGCCAAGAAGTCCCCTTAAGAAAACGATAAGTTTTATATGTGTGTTTCTTTTGCTTATCAAGTAGTTCCGCGAATTAATTACAATATCATGTTTGGTTTTCATAAAATATGTTTTAGTTGTTTTAATAGGTACTGAGTTATTTCCCTTGTTTTCGACTGGAAGGCCCCGGTTAACAACCACACAACACCCGAATTAAAAAAGTACATATAATAACCTTTAATTTGATACCAAATTTACCCTTCCGGAAAATGAAGGTATTAAATTTGTAAATTTCCCTACTCAGCGTCCCGCCTAATACCTCTATTTGGATGCTAAAAATGGCCATTTCATCTGTGAATTTTGGAATTCTATGAACCTCTAATAAACGCCTAAATTGTTGGGGACAATCCTATTTTCTAGTAAGTTTCTAATTTTGTTGCTTTATCACATAACACACAAACTATTTTTCTTTTGTAGTCCAAATAAATGGTAATGAATGGAATACCCAAACAACTACTTGGAACAAAAGTCATGTCTTGGGCAGATCGAGATCAACCAACAATTTCAGTTCATATATATGAATTATTGAATGTTGCCCTACAGTCTAGACTCCAATAAACGCCCATCCACTTCATGTAGAGGTACTGTTTTGCATATATGCCCGGGAGTTTAACAGAATTTTTATGGTATATGGGATCTAATAACCCCCAGAGTGGGGCCATCTTTGACCCCAGCGGCATGATTGGCAGGATTTGTATAGAGCACCATGTAACATTGCTTCATACTTAATAAACAAGCTTTGGGTCTTGGGTATTAAGAGAAGAAGTTTTTCATGCTTTTCCTATTAAAAGCCTATGACAGATATTCACACCCCGGGGCATGGCCAATTTCGACCCCATGGGCATGGTTGGCCAGATTTATAAAGGAAAAGCTCTTGGCTATGTGGTTTCAGAGAAGAAGATTTTTTTTTTTACGTTTTTCCATTGTAAGTATATGGGAGCAAATGACCCCCATGTTGGGGTCATTTATGACCCCAGGGGCATAATTGGCAGGATTTATCCAGGGTACTACTAAACATTGTTACATACAAAAAAACACAAGCTCTAGCTCTTGTGGTTTTAGAGAAGAAGATTTCTTCCCATTAAAAGCCTATGGCAGATATTGACACCCCTGGGGCATGGTCAATTTGGACCCCAAGGGGACGGTTGGCAAGATTTATGAAGGGGACTACCTCATATTGCGACATACAAAATACTGAAGCTCTGGGCCTTGCCATTTCAGAGAATTTATTGTTTTTATGTTTTTCCCGTTGTAGGTCTATGGGAGCTATCTGTTGACATGAAAACAACAATTTTCTTACAATCTGCTCCAAAACCTAATGCAGTCAACCCCCTTACCCAGTGATAGTTCATATAAAATTTGATCAATATTGGCCCACTATCTTATGAGATATTCTTCTTTGAAATTGTGGATGGATGCCGACCGATGCCAGCCTATCCTATAAGCTCACCTGTGAGCCTTCGGCTCATGTAAGCTAAAAATAGGTATGCCCATGTAAACCCCATTTCTACTATATAAAAGTGGTGTATAAGGGGGTGTACATTTCACAGACCTGTTTTCCAGTTCACTTGGCATGATAAACATGTGAGCCGCCTCATGGGAAAACAAACAATGTGGTTTCTGAACCACAAACCGGCTAGTACAAGGAAAGAAAAGAGCTAGAAGCTTGAAATTTCCGATTTAAGTAGAAGAGGAATTGTACTATCCGAGTAGCGAAAACAAAGGCACTGATCAGCTTCGCGGTTACCGCGAAGCTGATCTGCGTCTTTGTTTTCGCCTATGCAGATTGTTGGTTTTCCCATAAGGTGACTCATGTTTTTCAGTCTTACTCACCCTGGCTATAAAGAAAGGTTCAGCAGAGAACATAAATAACCATTCATCCATGAAGTGGAATAACAAAGACTCTAAATCATCACCTACAAAATACACAAAAAATAATCTAAAATACTTTTTTACAAAAGCACTGAATAAATATATATGAGCCGCGACGCAAGAAAACCGGTCTTCGGGGTTTCCCACCAGGTCTGACAAACCGACCTGTACAGTGACAGAAGCAGGCTAGAAGCTTGAAAGTTCGGATTTAAGAAGAAGAGGAAATGTATTATCCGTTTAGCGAAAACAAAGGCGCTGATCTGTGCCTGTTTTCGCCTAGGCAAAAATCCGGTTTCTCACGATGTGGCTCATATGAAATGAATGATCTAAAACCTTATATGTTTTTTTTAATATTATTTCTTTCAGATTCTACAGGGATATTGTGCAAGTTGACTGCATATCATACTGACCAAACACAGTAAAAGACATATGAGCATTTTATGATTTTGAGCAATATTGCTTCTGTTACACATGCTGTTATTACATGTGAATACCAGGGTGAACCTCAACGCGACAAAATGCACTTTTGGAACTCTGACATTACTAGTAGAAAACAGCAGAGAAATCATGTAATACATGTTTTAGAAATAACACCATATTTCTGCATCAGGAAAACATGTCTGTGCAATAAATAACCCCTTAAACCCCACTTTTATGAAGAAAAACTGGGGTTTGCAGGGGTATACCTATTTTTCTTATTTTTGCTCCAAAACATAGATTGTGGGTACTCGTTAGAACCACCTTGGCGAGGCGGTCCTAACGTGTACCCACAATCTATGTTTTGAGCAAAAATAAGAAAAATATAAAAAAAAATTCTACTGAAAATTTTCAATTTTTACAACTTAAAAAAAATCTTTGTATATTGCATGGGCATGTTTTCGTAATGTGTACATGATATACCTTCCGCCTCTGTCTCTTGTTCGTCTAACATTTCAACAGTTGAGAAATCAGTTGTCATGTAACCAAACATTGCCACTACTACCTGTAATAATGAGAGACAGTTTTAAAGTACTTTTTTTCTTATATTTGAGCCACCTCGTGGGAATACCAACAATGTGGTTTCAGAACAGGTCCAACAAAAACGGGCCTGTACAGCTACAGAAGCAGGCTAGAAACTTTTGAGTCAAGTAGAGGAGGAATTGTACCATCCAAGTAGCGAAAACAAAGGCGATGATCAGCTTCGCGGTTACCGCGAAGCTGATCTGCGCCTTTGTTTTCGACTATGCAGATTGTTGGTTTTCCCATGGGGCGGCTCATTTGAAATCAAAATGTAGTTTCTTTACTGGCCATTTCCAAGATGGCATTGCTGTGATTTATCTTCATGTTTTCCTATTTATTCTGAGTACATCTCTGCTGTAATACATGTTACTTTTGCATTTGGTTGAAGCTAGCTGGATGGCTACCTTGTTGGGAAAGAGCTTGTCATCTTGCTCTTGATTTTTGTTGTGCCATTTTTTTTTTCATTTTTTATCTTTTCATGTTTTATGCTGTTCTTTCTTTCCCATCTGGTGTCATGGGTGGTATTTTTCAAATTTTGATTTTGATTCTACAATCCCTGTGCTTTCTATTCTTCATCTGATTTGAAATTGCTATGATTGACCTAGTACATGCTGTGGAGGCCATGTATGACCTAGATGTTAACTATTGCGGGAAACTAAGCCTGTCTTGAACAGCTGAGGTAGGTATTGAACACTGTCTCTTGCTCCAAAGACAGTTCTGTACTCTGTCACGACTCACGACGCCACCACGCCTCCCATATATCCTAGCTTTTGGTTATATTTCCTATTTCTGCTTAAAGTACTGTTGCTTATGACTGTGTCAATTTCTGGTTATCACTTCCTTTTACTTTGATTGTGAGAATACAATAAAGTACTTACCTGCTCAAATGCTTCTTTCAAATTATCTCCCCCTGATAAAAGGTTAAGGTAAAATATTTTGTCACTTGTGTATGGATTCTGTTTTTCTTTCTACTAGTAGAGTCCCTTGTGTAGTTCCGTAGTTTTTGTTTGTTAATCAGGGTTTCTATATACCAAAATGTTCATCTTAGTGAGTGGATGTCAAAAATGGTTGTCGCCAATTTTTTAAAGCATAATGAAGGTCAAGGTCAAAGGTCAAAGGTCAAATATTCAACAATATTGGGTACATGTATAATGGTGTTAATTGCATCTAGATGAAGGACATTTACATTCCAATGAGTAAGTATTGTGGTAGGTCTTGCCATAAGGTATGTAAAATAATAGATTTTGGTAATGACCTTGACCTCTATATTAGAAAGGTCAAGGTCATTTCTCTAAAATCAGGACCAAAAACACAGTTTTTGCTGCTAATTTGTTTCTTATACAGAAGAAATATGCACCAACCTGCATTGATCATTCATACTTTTTGAAAACAAGAATGCAGTGTGATTTTTGAATGCGCTTTTGATGACATTCGGGTTTTGCTTCTACAAGTATTAGCTTTTTTAAAAAGAAGCAAAGAAATCAACAATTTAGGGTACATGTTTAAGGAGGTTAATTTCATCACGATGAAGGCCATTTACATTCCGGTGAGTAAGTGTTGTGAGGGTTCTTGCTACAAAGTATGTAGAATGATAAATTTTGGTAATGACCTTGACCTGTATATAAAAAAGGTCAAGGTCATTTTCTTAAAATCAGGACCAAAAACACATGTTTACTGCTAATTTGTTTCATAAAACGAAGAAATCTACACTCATCTGCATGAACAATTCATATTGCATTTTGAAAACAAGAATACAGTGTGAATTTGAATGCACTTTTGATGACAATCAGGTTTTGCTTCTACAAGTATTAGCTTTTTTAAAAAGTAACAAACAAATCAAAGAATTTAGGTTACATGTTTAAAGAGGTTACAGTACAGTCAGCGTGATGTTTATATCCTTCGCGTTCACGCATGAAAGAAAAAAAGATTAAGTTCCACGCAAAACCCACGCAAAACCCTCGCTCATTCCTCGCAAAATCCACGCTTGTTCCACGCTATGTCCACGTTCATTCCTCGCAAGAAGCGTGAGAGTTGCTTGAGATATTAGCAGTTCCACGCTTGCTCACGCTTTACACGTTCATTATGGAAAAGAAGCGTGGAAAGGATTAAGAGACATGCGAGAAAGGGATTATCGTTTCGCCTCGGTCAAAAGGGTAAAATTGTTAAAGTGTTGTGACCAAATAAAATATATAATATACATGTATATTTATTTTAGTCCTTAGTACGAGCACGGCAATTAAGTATGATGACGGTAAACCTGAACAAATACATACACTTGCACGACAAAGCGCCTGCTTGTAAATACATACGCATGTTTTGACGAGTTGCAGACTGAGCTATAATACGTTATTCAGTATTAATTTATCATCGTAGATTAAGTGATGACAAAATTTGCACGTTTCAATATTATTTGGCAGCGTGGTGCATTTTTTTGACCGCCGCGGTTTTAGATGCAGAACGTTGTACATTTATATCTGATACTTTTAACATAAGAGAAGATAAGCACCCCGGTTTGTTGTTTTTCAGAACATCTGTCAAATAAATGCGTCTTTCGTGTTCCCTAAGATGCCCCAAGTCTACATACTCTCGACCTACATGTAATTCGGTTTAAGCAACTTGCTACATGTACATAAACTATGTAATCATAAATTACATGTACATTACAATTAAATTCACATACAATTAAGTCATCTTAATTTCATCTTCAAGAATCGGTAAATCTAATTCCATTTAACTTGTTCTTTCATCTTTCAAGCGTTTACCAAAGTAAAAAAAATAAGGTATTTGGTGCATAAAGTTATAAATTATCCTAATCAAAAAAATAAACAATTCAATTTATGTGATAAGTGATAAAAGTCAAGCAGATCTTTGAGATTTGAAACTTAAGAAAAACAAAAAAGAAAAATAACTTAAAAAACGAAAACAAAAGAAATTATAGAAAATACAAACAAAAACTACTTTTGCGCGTGCCTTCTTTGATGCGAAAATTTACGCATCATACTGATAAGTACATGTACATGTCCAGTTTTTCAGCGGCGGAATTTTTTTACTGCTTTTATTTTGGTTGACAAGAGACATATACATTATATATAAATAGCGAAAAGAATAACTTTTTTCATGTCCCTTTTTTCTGAGCGTGAAACGAACGTGGAAAGCATTAGCGAGCGTGGGACTGTTGATGTCTCACGCAACTCTCTTAATCCTTTCCGCGGATCTTTTCACGCTACAGTTGAACAGTTCCACGCAAAACTCACGCTACTTCCTCGCAAAACTCACGCAAAATCCACGCTAATTCCACGCAAAATCCACGGAAAAAAGTCACGTGACATGCGGATTCCACGTTCGTAAGCGTGAAGGATATAAACATCACGCTGACTGTACTGTAACTCCATCACCATGAACGCTATTAACATTCCAATGAGTAAGTTATTTGATAGTTCTTGCCACATGCTATATAAAATAATATATCTTGGTAATGACCTTGACCTATACATATAAGAAAGGTCAAGGTCATTTTCATAAAATCAGGGCCAAAAACACATTTTTGCTGCATTTGTTTTGAAAAGAAGAAATCTGCACAAATCTGCATGAATCATACATATTCAAAAAGCAAACAAACATAGAGTGTAGTTTTTGTATGCAATTTTTATGACTCTCATGCGTCTGCTGCAAGTATTAGCTTCCAAAAAATAACAAAGAAAACAAACGCAATAAAGTACATAATTAAGCGGTTAATTTTATCATAATTTCATCACATTCCAGTGAGTAAGTATTGTGATAATTCTTGCCACAAGATATGTACAATGATAGATTTTTGTAATGACCTTGACATTTACATTAGAAAGGTGAATGTCATTTTCTTAAAATCAGGGCCAAAACATGCTATTGCTGCAAATTTGTTTCCTCAACTGATCTGAATGACTCATACATATTTCAAAATTAAATATGACTCGTGAAATTTGTAAGCACTTTGAGACAATCGCGTTTCTACCAAAATACACTGCGGGGCACTTCTAACGCAACACTTACCCTTTTGGACATAACTAAAAAATTAATGAACCATTTTTTATAAAATTCTCATCACAAACTTAGTTCATCTTTTCTTGTTTACTTTCTAAAATTTTCAGACAAATCTAGGCACTGGAATGCAATAAATTTGATGTTTATATAATATGACTGAAAAACAAAAAGTCACAATACAGTCGGGCGAACTGATAACTAAATGTAAGTTATTCGGATATCACAGCAGTGAAGTTAATAAGTGTCAGTTAATATCCTGTGTGTCCACAATGGACCTGCACGAAACAAGGACACCTCCTCCTCATGGACCGAACATATTAATTAATTTCATAAAGAATCCGTGTGAGATGTTTCTCCACTTGACCACAAGGATCTACTCCAGTTACTGCAGGTTTCTTGAAACAACACGGCTTTTCTGCACACGACTGTTTTTAAACTCATACCAGAAATGACCAATTACGGTATTTCTTGGATTAAACACATGCACAGGATTTTCGTACTGCTTGAAAACTTATTATCAAGCTCGTTAGGCTGGGGATACGGGATATGCACTGGACATGATACATTTCTGAGACGCCGCTGTGATACTATTAAACTCTTCAGTTGCGTGGCTTTTTGTGAGTTTTCATTTTTGAGTCTTGTTAGATTAAATAATTGTTATATATGTTGTGGACAATCATTGTCGATGACATTTACAGACAACAAGCAAACATAACTGATTTATATTTGCTGACAATTTCAGTAAATTCCGTGGTTTATTTTTAGAGTTATGGTAGAACATGTAAGTGTTGCGTTAGTAGAATTTTCATTACGACAAGTAGAGGTCAATTTTTAATTATTATTTTTATGCCTTTTGATATAGTAGGAAGTTCAATATCAAATGTCAAATATAGTGAATCTGCAACAGGAGCGTAAATTTTTGGACTTGGACTTTACTGCTTAATTGATACACAAGGTTGATGTTAAATCTGCAGAAACAATACTGTGGCCATTTAAATGACAGCGAGTTTCAATTATGAAAGTTAAGCTGCTAATACTGCATTGCAGCATAGTCTTAAAGTTTTGATTAAGTGGTATTAGCATTTGGAATTTTATTAAATTGTCGTGGGCTAAAAGTACCCTTTTTGCTTACTACCGCGCGCTGAAAGTGCCCTTTTCAGTAATCAGTCTTTTCAAATTCTAGCTGGAACACTATGCAATCATTCTGGAAACATAAGGTATCAATTATGCAAATAAGCTATTTTCCCGCTACAATCGTACTGTTATCATGCCGGAACCATGTTGCCTTACAGCATGGATAAAATAATTACAAACGTCTTAGCCTTGTATGCTGCTTTCATGCTTCATTCATGCTATAAAGAGGCGTACACTGAATTCATACTGTAATCATACTGCGTTCATGCTAGAAATCATTACCACCTTCAATGTTACCCCACCCATTTCAGCGATACACTGAGAAGTTGTAAACATAGAAAGCTGGAGGAAAAACGCACAAAAATCTCACATGTATTCTGGTTTGATACAAAAATCATTCTTGTTTTAACAGGCCTTCCAGCATGCAAATGCATACTTAAAAGTTAAAACATTGCACAAGATTGGTTGTTGTCTGCTAATATATGTGTTGCTTTAAGTGAAACATTGGAATACCCTAAAACTATGAAAATGTGTTTCTAGATGCCCCCTCAAGTTCTGCTTATTTTCTTTGATTCTTTCTAGCCTTTTTTTTTCTTTAAATATTGTATTTGTAACCCCCACTTTTGGCAGCCATTTCTACCCTAATGCATTTGATACCATGGCATCATTGATAAATCAATACATGTATCTGTAGTTTATTAAGTTAGCAGCATGACTGCAGCTTATGCTTCTGTGTAGCATGAAATCAGCATAAATGCAGCATATACCTAATTTGATCTTATTATTCTAAGTTACAGCAGCATGAAAGCAGCATGAATCTAGCCAAGTAAAAAAAAACTAAGACAGTGCAGTATGAATGCGGCGTACATCAAGCAGTATGAGTCCAGCGTATGCTGTCAAGAAGTATGACAAAAGCACATAAGAAGCATAAATACTAGCATATTTCGGTTTAGGCTGCAATGCAGTATGACTGTCGAGTAAATTGCCACTACCCTGCAGATATAGGGCAAATAGAAAGTTTGAAAACATCGTGGATGCAGTATGATATCAGCATATGCTGCATTCCAGCATACGCTGCAACTCCGTAAGGGTTGGCAGAATATATACATGTGCGATTTTCTTGGTATACTTAAACATTTTTCCGAAGTTTCCTATGTTTTCAGAAGGATATTTAAAAAAAAATGAAAGTTATGACTTATATATCAGATTTAAACGTTTATAGTACATTGTCCTAGATATCATATGGCAACATAATCTGCACTCTGGGTTTACAAGTTGTCATGGTTGGCATAGTTTTATAAGTATACCCACTTAATCCTGCTGAGATTTTCTTCAATTTCTTAAGTTTGTACTTTTTTTTCGTGAAACACAAGTATCCACTTAAAAGCCTGCAAATGTTTCGTTTTAAATAACACATTACCCATTTAAACTCATGTAAATGTCACACGCTTTTATTTGGCTTGTGTAATGTGCATGATTTGTCCAGACGTTTCGCTAATTGCCTGATAAAAGTCAATTACCTTGTAGCAAAAAGGTGCTTGTATTAAGCAAATCACCTTGATCTTTCTAATGTTAAGTCAAGAACATTCACAACAACTGTCAGTTTACATAGATTGCGGCAAGAATGTTTGCAATGATTAATCAGATGGATGTATATTATCGTCTTTGTGATAAAATTAACCCATTCATACATGCATGAATACACTGTACTCTGTTGACCTTTGACCTTTAAACTTGACCTTCATTGATCTTAAAAAATCGCAACAATCATTTTCGAAATCTTCTGGGCAGGATAAACATTTTGATGTATAATTATCATGGTAACGTGTGTGTTTTTATTTCAACACAGTATTAGGAAGCAAATATCATGACTATATAAATTACAGGAAAAAATGGTTTCAAGCTTTTTTTAAAGCTTGTACTTGTTTAAAGAAACATAAGCATCCACATAAACTACTGTAAATGTTACGCACTTCAGTTTGGCTTGCGAAATGTACAGGGTTCATTCAGATGTTTTTCTCACTGCCAAACTAAACACGATAATTTATGCAGCAAAATTGTGCTTTTTAACCTGAGTTTTAGCATTTGACCTTGACCTTTCAAATGTAAAGGTCAAGGTCAATCACAACAACTGCGCCTGTTAATGTCGCATGCTTTAATTTGGTTTGTGAAATGTATATGATTCATCCAGATGATTTGCTTATTGACGGATTAAATACCATTGCTTTGAAGCAGAATTGCGTTTTTGGCCCAATTTTTGCAAATGACCTTATTATGTTGACCTTTGACCTTGCCCTTCACTGTGTTTAAAACTAAAACGCAACAATCATTTTCGAAATCTACCCGTCAAGCTTAACATTTTGGTATAAAGAAATCCTGATTAACAAACAAAACTGATAGAGTACATAAGAGACAAACAAGACACTATCTGTCCCGGCTGAGGTCACAGAACGTGCCCATAATTTGCTTGACCTTGACATTTGGAGCTGAATGTCACGAACAAATCTGAAAAAAATAAAGTCACGTGCATGGCAGGTTGCGACTCTATTATCATTTTGAAAGTTTATTTCTGTAACTTTCACAAACAAAGCGTGTTGCTGGTGGTATTGTAAAACTGTAGAAAATGCAAATCTAATTCTGCACTGCTGTAACGTAATTTTAAAGTGACCTTGACCTTCGTTTTGTTTCGAAACCAATGCTAAGACACTAATTTTTTAAATAGACATTACCTTGGATTATCTTAGTCATAAAATAATTAATTTTAGACAAAAAGGACATGAAATGTTCGACATGGAAATAAAAATAAAATGATTTTTACTACAAAAATCAACCAAAATGTCAACAAATGACCTTGACCTTTCCAAAACGAGGCTTAGCGTCACCGTAACTTTATTGACAATTAATAGCACAGAGTATTGTCTTTTTATTTCTATTGCAAGAGCAAGTCTTTTTGCACATTTTCTTATCTTAAAACAACAATCTATTCATGGGGTATGAAAATTGTACCAAATGACCTTTGACCTTTGACCTTGACCTTCAAACCATATAAATAAATTGGCGACAACCATTTTTTACACGAGCGTGTTATTGTGAACATTTTAGTATATAGAAACCTCGATTAACAAAGAAAAACTACGGGAGCATGTTTGCGTGACATAAGGGACTCCACTATACCTTGAATTTATATCTACAGAAAATAATTTAATAAAATATGATTTTTGTTGTTTTTTTTATACAATACTTTATTAAATTGTTTGTTTTGAGATTAAACATCACAGTCAAACGTTTTTGTGTCATGCCGAGACACAGCCAATGCCACAGGACATCCAGTGTGGGGATCTGACCCAGGCCTGCTCGATTTGGAGTCAGATGCTCTACCATTGGGCCATCATGCTTCCCAAAATATAATTCATGTAATGTTTCTTTCTATTTTTAATAATATGTCTAAATAATAATGATAATGGCAAGAAGCTCTTTCCTAAAAGGACTGCTCACTCAGATGACCTATTTTTTGTATTAATACATGTACTTAATACTTGGCTGACTTTTCTCTTGGTCTTAGACACACTTAGTCTCTGCGTGGGCCAAGTCCTGGTGATTGCTTAATGCTTTACCTTATTGATACTTGTCAAAGATTCACTGTAGAGATCCTAGTACAGGAGTTATGTCATTAAAGGATACATGCATGAAGCCTGAAAATAGAAATATTTATAACATAGAAAACCACAATAATAATTATGAAAAGATTAATATTTATAAAAAGCATCATCCCAATATCACTGTTTCAGTTATTTTAATTACAGCATGTAAATTAAACTGAAAATTGTAAGTTATATCTTCTCCTGATTAAGCTTATTAGTAATGTTACTACTCCCTGATGAGCTTACGAATAAGTGTGACCAGTAGGTGAAGATGTAGTTTACAATTTTAATTTACATGCTGAATTAAAACAACTGAAACAGTGATACCAGGACAATCTTTTTCATATATTTTATTTAATCCTTGCATGCTGGAACATTATATACACATTATATTACCTGGCTCACATTTATTTATCAAGTATATATGCGATCGTCACTTCACCAAGCAATCCTATCATTTACAGAAGGATGCAGCCACATGAGTATTGTACCAACATTTTGTCTATCTAATGAAAGAAAATTACCTTGCCAGCAGAAAAACATGCCCGTGAAACAAATACCCCTTAAACCTCACTTTTGCAATGTTGAAATGGGTTACACGGGGGTATACAATTTTTCTTATTGGTGATCCAAAACATAGATTGTGGATACACGCTAGAACCGCCTCAGCAAGGCGGTTCTTACGTGTACTCACAATCTATGTTTTGGGCAAATATTGAAAATATCATTTTTTTCCCAATTTTTACTGGTTAAAATTTTCTGTATATTACATAATGTAAGTGCTGATCACCTCAGCCTTGAGGCCCTCAGGCCTCATAGTTTTAAACATCTCAAACATGTAAAAATTCCTTCCAGTTCAATAATGAAACAATATTTTAACTCAGTGTAGTTTACAATAATGTACATCTGGGCCCAGTTGTTCAAAACTAACGATGTCGTTAGTTAACGTTTCGTTAAAATTTAGAACATTAATATTACAAATACACTGTTATTTTTTGTTGAAAAATTGTGAGAATCCTTTGCACTGCAAAGGATTCTCACATTTTTTCAACAAAAAATAACAGTGTATTTGTTACTTTAGCTGATATTTGCTTAACAAATTTATGTCTTAACGATATTGTTAAGCTAACGATGCTTTGAACAACTGGGTCCTGTTTGAAAAGCAGGGAGATAAGTCCACATTGGAGTATTCTGATGGCAGGTGACACATAATGTTTTTGTCAGTTTTTCATTAAGAACTACTTTATCATTAGACTCCTGTTGATGAGGCAACTTAGACAAGTCTAGTGTGAGGTTTTCATGAACAAATCTGCAAAATTATCCATTTATAATCATCAAATACTCCCTAACTCTGGTCTTCCGGTTGACAAAATTAGTCAGTTACTAGTAGAATACTTACTGAACATCAGCTGTGTGGTCTAAATCTGCAAAGATAAAAAACATCATTTCAAGACATTTAAATTTTTAACTGCATGAACAAGAAAAAGAAGAGCCGAAAAATAAAAAGCTTGTAAGTCATTATGCAAATAGGCACATGCGATATAGACTCCCCTTACCGCCCCACACCACTGTTATACACGATGTATTAAAACTGGGATGTACGGGGGTTTACAATATTTTCTTGTTTTTAATTCTAAAACATAACTCACATATCCTCGACACCAAGATCAGGCTAGACAGCCTCTGTAGGTGCATTCTTGTAGTAGTCTCTTGGTTTTGGTCCGGAACTGTAGCACCAGGTACTAAACTTATACAGGTGGTTTTTAACCATGATTTGAAACAGTGTAGGGAGGGTGCCATGACTACATGATCCGGTAAAGCGTTCCAGTCTGTCACTCTTAAGTCCAATTCGCATGCGCCAAAAATACACACGTGTAAATATACTCCGGTGTGCAAATTTTACTCGGGGTAAGTAAATGGCGCATGCGAACGCAAATACACACCGGAGTATATTTACATATGGGTAAATTTACTCCTGGGTCTGACCAGATGCAAATTTTATTTTTACAAATACACATGTGTAAATTTACTATTATGTCCCAAAAACATTGGCAAAGTAAAAATACCCCTGAGTAATTTTATTTCAAGTCAATATTCTGCTTTTAGATAACGAATTTTCACATTTTTTGTTCCTAACTGATTATATGACAGTTGCTGAAACTGTGGACATTGTTGCTAAATAAGAGTTTATTGCCATTCATAACATTTTAGATCATATGGAGTGCAAACAGCCACACTATTTCTTCATCATTCTTGGTTAGGATTCTTGGGGCATTTTAACAGTAATTCCTTGTGAAAGGATGAAAAAAGGGAACTGTATAACTGCTAAGGTTATGCCTGAACATTACATGATTCCCCTCTGCTGCCAAAGTCTACATGAACACCTTGAAGCAGCCTCTTCTTGTTTTGCAAATACAGAAAACTTAAATGAACAGGTTGTAATCCAATAAGAGCTGTCGCAGGACAGCGTAGCTCGCCTGACTTGTGCTTTGCCACTACATCTGTTAAAATCTATGACCCGTGCTGTGACCTCAAAGTCACTCAGGTGGGTCATGATGGTACAACATAAAACTTCAGACCAATGCAAAGTATCAACTTGATCAATCTACATGTTCAAGAGATATAGACTTATAAAAACATTAACCAAAACTTAAACACAAAACTTCAAAGTCTGTGACCCTGACCTCAAGGTCATCCAGGTGAGTTGTGATGTACAGCATAAAACCCCGAGACCAATATCTGTCAACATGCAAGTATCAACTTTATCCATCAACATGTTCAAGAGATTTAGATTTTAACCAAAAAATTTAACACAAAATTTCTAAGTCTGTGACCTTGACCTCAAGGTCACCCAGGGTAGGTCATGATGGTACTGCATAAAACTTCAGACCAATATCTAGCAACATGCAAAGTATCAACTCAATCCATCAATAAGGTCAAGAGATATAGACTTGCAAAAACTTTAACCAAAAACTTAAACACAAAATTTCTAAGTCCGTGACCTTGACCTCAAGGCACCCAGGGTGGTCATGATGGTACTGCGTAAATCTTCAGACCAATATCTAGCAACATACAAAGTATCAACTCAAGCCATCAATATGGTCAAGAGATATAGACTTACAAAAACATTGACCAAAAACTTAAACACAAAATTTCTAAGTCCGTGACCTTGACTCAAGGTCACCCAGGGTGGGTCATGATGGTACTGCATAAAACTTCAGACCAATATCTAGCAACATGCAAAGTATCAACTTGATCCATCAACATGGTCAAGAGATATAGACTTTTAAAAAACTTTAACCGAAAGTGTGACGCGGACAAACACGTAAACGCGCACGACCTAGGTGACTACAATAGCTCTATGCACTTCGTGCTGGCGAGCTAAAAATGATAAATTTACCTACAAAAATACTCCTGGCGATAAAACCCATGCGAACACAATTTAAATTTACTCTCAGGTATAAATACACACCGGAGTATATTTACACGCGTGTATTTTTTGAAACTGTTGGATCTGATTTTTAGCCTATGCTGTTTCTTGGCTAGTTTAAAATTATGTCCCCTTGTCGCAGTGTAAGTTGGAAAAGCAAACAGCTTGTCCTTGTCGATTTTGTCAATGTTGTGCGTTATTAATTTATAAACTTCTACTAGGTCAGCTCTTTCACGTCTGTATTCTAGTGACGGCAACCCCAGTTTTCTTAGCCTTTCAGGGTATGATAGATTTTTAACACTGGTTACCAATTTTGTGGCTCGCCTCTGAACATTCTCGATTGCTATCATATCCTTCTTGAACAGTGGAGTGCAGACAGTTGTCGCGTATTCCAAGTGTGGTCTGACAATGGTTTTATAGAGGTTGCGGAACATGTCATGGTCCATGTATGTGAAAGTTCCAAAGATTATTCCCAGGTTTCTGTTTGCTTTATTTACTTTTTCATTTATATGTTTACTGAAGTTCAAAGATTGATCAATAATAACACCAAGGTCTTTTTCACTAAATATTTTCTCAATTTCTATTGTTTCATGTCCAGTGTTCATGGAATAAACATAAATCATCAACCTCTTTGGCCAAAAAGGTTATTATTGCTGATTTTATCATCACTCTCGTATCTACATAAATAAACATTCATGTATAGTTGCTGTACCCCTCCCGGATCACGTGCAGTATTCAAACAGAATATCACGATACTGCCATTCCATGACCTTCAGACAGGTCTACACGTCAAAGGATTACTACAAATACCCCTTCTTCCCCTTGGCCATAGTACAGTGGAACTCCCTCCCTGAGTCTGTTGCAACCTTGCAGAGCCTTGATGCTTGTTTTTATCTGATTTTAGCTATCCTTATCTATTTTAACCTATCATCTGTTTTTATCCTTCACTTTTAAACTTTTAAACCTTTGTACTATAATCCCCTTTTTTCTGTCTGATACTTACATATGCTGCGCTAGCCTGCCTAGAGTGTCCGTGAGGGCGTATGGCAGTATAAAGAGATAGATAGTATATTCTAATTTATAATCTTTATTTCATCAGGATGCAATTGTGGACAGGATGAAACAACAGAACACTACATGACAGAGGTGGGGTATGAAAGACCCAGCCGAGCCGAGCCCGAGCTGCCGAGCCAGGAATTTTACCTCCGATTTTTTGCAATAATAAGTGATAATATTGAATAAATTATATTACTATAGTAAAAGCAGACAAAATTAAATTGACTGTATATTTCTGACATAATTTGTGTAATAACGTTTTCTCCCTTATATTGTGTCCATTTCGGTCCATTACTGCTGCACTATATGGGGAAACATCAATTGCAAACTCACAGAATGTATGGTGAAATTTCAGAAACGGGCAGCTAGAATTAGTCTAGATAGAAGCATAGACACACCCTCAGCAGATATGTTTACCGAATTAAGTTGGATGACATTTCCAGACAGAGTTAAATTTCAAAAATCAATTATTATGTACAAGATCTTACATAATCTCTCTCCATCATACCTACTTGACAATTTCACTTTGACATCAGAGGTTAATCAAAGATCACTGAGATCAACAACAGAAAACTCACTGTACATCCCTAAACCCAACGTTGAATTATTTCGTAAATCCCTGTCATATTCTGGATCCAAAATCTGGAATGCCATCCCAGATTTTGTTAAAGAAAGCACCACAGTTGCTAAATTCAAAACAGAGTATCTAAGATGGACTTATCAAAGCTAAGAAGTACCATTTCCAAGTGTGTTTTCTTTTTTCTACTATGTATATTGTTGTTGTCTTATGTATGTGAATATTGTATATAATTGTTTGTTTCAAATGAGGACCCCAGGGAAGATTGGATGTTAAGCCAACTGGGCCTCCTCTTTAAATAAAGTCATTATTATTATTATTACAGGTCAACCTCATTATAACGCTATCTTTGGGGTCCATAGAAACAGACCGTGTTATAAGTGAAACCGTGTTATAATGAGGTTACTTACTATAGACATATAGCAAAATAATCAGTTTGGGAGCCATGAAATGGCCGTGTTATATTGAAAGCCGCACTATAGTGAGGCGCGTTATAATGAGGTTGAACTGTATTATTATTATTTCTGTCCATTCGTTTTCTCACTTTACCTGTAAAAATTGGTTATCGACAAAAACGGGAAAAAGTCATTTAAACTTGAAAATATATTAATTTTCCTCAATAATTTGTGATGAGTACGATGGATTTAACATTTAGACTAGGCCAGAAAGGTATTCATTTGCTTTTAATGAAATAATTGACTGAAAATCAATATTTTTGTCAGCTGGGTCTTTCATACCCCTGGCGGAGGTGAAAATCAAAATAAAAGCATAATTTCTCAGAAATTTTCGAAAATTCCACTGCCGAAGCTTTTATTTAGTGTATAGAAAATTACCAAAAACATATTAGTAAAATCCAAATCTTAACTTTGACAAAAATATGATTTTAAAATATCCAGCTCGGCAGCTCGGGCTCGGCAGCTCGGCTCGGCTGGGTCTTTCATACCCCACCAATGACAGAGAGTACTCTCTACGAGCAACAAAGAAACCTTATGGCCATGGCTCACCGAAGCTGTGGGATGTTTTGGACCAGCATCTTCAACTCCCCCTAGTCCATGATCCACTATTGCCATCATTTTGCAAAGTACATTAGAGATACCAGCACATGAAACGAAGGGAAGCCTGCTCGGACCACCAAATTTTTATATGCAGACGGCGAGGATCAAACTCTAGCATCTGAGGCCAGTACCCTAATCACTGAGCATTGAAACCTGATCTGTTTGTACATTCCAAAATGGATACCGTTGGGTGCGCATGAGGTGGGTGCGCATGCGCACATTCGTGTGGCTTCCTGTTTTCAGGAACTTATTTTGGCTTTTTTCTCTGCATTTGGGCTGAGTTTTCTATCTATCTTTGTATACTGCCATACGCCCTCACGGACATTCTAGGCAGATTCTTTTCCCTTGACTAAATTCTAAATTTAGCCACCCACCCCACACCTGAGGCGATGATCAGAAATTGATCGACTCAGTATTAGAAGATAGATACCGTGTCTGTACAGGCCATTCAACAACTTACATTCAAACTTCTCTGGAGGTAAATCGTTTTGACATTTTTGTTCTTCTTCGTGCTTTCGACGTTTTTTGTCACCACCAGCAATTTCTTCAGAATCCGAATGATCTGAATTAATTCCGCCTTCCTTTACTTCTGCCATATCAAGAAAGTCAGCGATGTCGTGTCAGTTCAAAGTTTAGAACGCCTAAATGTATTGGCGAAATCTTCAAATCGAAAAGAAAAACTTTTTGTTTACAAAAACACATGCAATATCCGGTTGACTCAATTTGACACTAGCCGCATTGGTGAAAGGAAGATTTTCCGCTGGATAGGAAAGCTCATCGCTGTCTTACGGTGTTATAAAGCCAATTGAAAGTGAAGTGAATGTCATACAAAAGCTATTACGTATTTCCTTTAACCGATTATACTTTAAAACATGCACAGTTATAGTCAATGAATTCAAAATTTTGAAACAAAATCTTCCTTTCGTGTGAAAATCTTCCTTTCGCGAAAGGAACGTTCCTTTCGCTATGTAGCTATACCGGTTGACTCAACCCGCATCGATCCGCAAATGAATGTATCGGCTTGAAAGACTATTGACATAGGCATCGTTTTCTAATTTCCTCCTCTGCTATGGAAGCCGCCGGTGTTGCTCAACGTAGTAAATTCTATAGTTTATACGGTAACTGGACAACTCGGCCCATAACAAACTCGGCCCATGACAAACTCGGCCCATAACAAACTAGGCCCATACAAACTCGGCCCATGACAAACTCGGCCCATATCCAACTCGGCCTCTATTTATAATACTGAAACAATATGGATTTTATAGTACGATTTAAGGAATATACTAGTCTATTATGGTTACATGTATTTATAAATTCAAATTACAAAAATCCTCACATACTAATCATTTATGCACTAAGTCATGCTAGTATACCAATTATCTTTTAATAAATAGGATGATAGTTCGTCTCTCACTAATGAGAAAGACCATCATTATTTCTTGAATAGTGCTGATGTGTGTTGGTGAGTTCTTTGATGGCTGACTAGGCCAATTCTGGCTCTAAACTGTCGGTTGCAAGTAGAGTAAGTCAAAGTCATAGAGTCTGCTGGTGGCACATTTGTTTTGGCTTTGCGCTCTCTTCGCTTTCTTTCAGCTTCACAGATTCTCTTCTTTTTGTAACGAACAGCCGAGCCAAGCCACAGAAACCCCGTCGGTGGAATAGCATGCTCTTCCACCAAGGGTGGTTTACTGCGCTATATACCTAACACTTACTCTAATCACAAAGTTTCGAGTTTCTAATTTGCATATTACTACCCGCTAATATGCCGCTAATACGTTGCACCAACGTATTCTACAAGGGAGACTATCCCGTTACATTACTTCCCCCTCCGAGAAGACTCGCCCCGAGTCTTGGCCTGGGGACTACATGGGTAAGGCAACTCCGTTCTGGCAGTTGTCATCATCCCACCGCTGCCACCAAATGTAACGAACAGCCGAGCCAAGCCACAGAAACCCCGTCGGTGGAATAGCATGCTCTTCCACCAAGGGTGGTTTACTGCGCTATATACCTAACACTTACTCTAATCACAAAGTTTCGAGTTTCTAATTTGCATATTACTACCCGCTAATATGCCGCTAATACGTTGCACCAACGTATTCTACAAGGGAGACTATCCCGTTACATTTTCATAGAGAGCTGCTCCTTTGTTGATGAGACCTCGCCACTTTGATCGCTCCTGTAAAGTCTGTTCCCAGGACCCCATTGGTATTTCGAAATCCTTCAGAGAGGCTTTGAGGGTGTCTTGGTAGCGTTTCTTCTGGCCACCTTGAGAGCGCTTTCCCTCCTGTAGTTCTCCATAGAAAACTTTCTTTGGAAGTCGCGCATCAGGCATTCTTATAACATGGCCAGTCCATCTTAGCTGTGCTAGCTTTAAGACTGTATGCATGCTTTGCATCCCTGCTTTCCTCAGGACCTCTGTGTCTGGAATCTTGTCCTGCCACTTGATTTTTAACAACTTTCTCAAACAGCTTAAGTGGAAATGGTTAAGTCTCTTTGCATGGCGTTGGTATACTGTCCAGGTCTCACATGCATACAAGATGGTTGGCAGTACCACAGCCTTGTAGACTTTCAGCTTGGTGTCAAGCTTGATTCCATTTCGCTCCCAGACATTTGCACGGAGTCTTCCGAATGCCACACTAGCTTTTGCAATTCTGGCAGTGATCTCATCATCAATATGCACTGCTCTGGAGAGAGTGCTTCCCAGGTAAGTGAACCTGTCAACAACTTTCAATTTTTGCCCATTCAATCACAGTGATGGTTGGTTCATTATATGGTTTTCCGGGGGCTGGTTGGTGTACAACCTCTGTCTTTTTTGTGCTGATTGTGAGATCATAGTTATCACATGACTGTGAGACTTGATCCATGGCTCTTTGCATTTTTGCCTCTGCGTTGGCATTCTTATCCATATCATCTGCATAGAGGAGCTCATCTAGCACATCAGTCTGGACCTTAGTTTTGGCTTGCAACCTTCTGAGGTTGAATATGTTGCCATCAAAACGGTACCTGATTGGAAAACCAGTGTCACTGTCCTGAAAAGCATCCATAAGCATGGCAGAAAACATCATGCTGAACAGAGTTGGTGCCAGAACACAGCCTTGTTTGACCCCATTTGTTACTTCAAATGGTTCAGAAAACTCTCCATGATTCTGCACACGTGCCTGCATGCCATCATGAAACTGCCGCACCATAGCTATGAATCTGGGTGGACAGCCAAACTTGGCCATGATTTTCCAGAGTCCATCACGACTAACAGTGTCAAAAGCTTTGGTGAGGTCAACAAACATCATGTATAGATCTAAATTCTGTTCTTGGCATTTCTCCTGAAGCTGTCTTGCTGTAAAGATCATGTCTATTGTCTCTCTGTCTTTTCTGAATCCACATTGACTTTCAGGCATAAGTCCCGTCTGATCAAGATGAGCATTCTGACGATTCAACAGAATTTTTGCAAGTATCTTCCCAGCAATTGATAGGAGGGAGATGCCTCTGTGATTGTCACAGACTTGAGGATTTCCTTTCCGCTTGTATAGGTGGATTATGGATGCATCCTTAAATTCTTGTGGGATAGCCTCCTTCCTCCACATACAGTGAAACAACTCTGTCAGTTTCTCTGCCATGGGTAGCCCCCCAGCCTTGTAAACTTCGGCAGGAATTGCATCTGCACCTGGGGCTTTGCCAGATGATAGTTGTTGAACTGCTTTTCTTGTTTCCGTAACGGTAGGAAATTCATCTAACAGAACATTGCACTCTATCTGTGGAAGTCTGTCGATTGCATCCTGATTGATGCTTGATGGTCGATTAAGCACACTATTGATGTGTTCTGCCCACCTTTCCAAGATAGCTTCTTTATCTGTGAGAAGAGTGTTTCCATCTGCACTGAGCAATGTGGTGGCTCCAGAACTCTTTGGACCATAAATGGTTTTCAGTGCATCATGAAATTTCTTCATGTCCTTTCTATCCGCAAAAGACTGAATTTCTTCTGTTTTCTTCCTCAGCCAGGAATCTTGCATGTCCCTAAGCTTGGTCTGGACTGTCTTACAAATGTTGCTGTAGGCTGCTTTCTTTGATACTGAGCTAGTATCATCTTGATGTGCCTTGAGCAAACGGTGCTTTTCTTCAAAAAGCCTCTGAATTTCATCATCATTCTCATCAAACCAGTCTTGATGTTTGCGAGATGGATGGCCTAAGGTGCTTGCAGCTGAAGAAAGAACTGTTTTATGGAAAACTGTCCAGTTTTCTTCGGGGTCCTCTGAACTGAGATTCATTGCATCCAGTTGGTTGCAAATGTCTGTTAAGAAATCTTGTCTCATGCTGTCTTTATTCAGCTTTGAGACATCCAGTCTCTTAGGAGCTTTCTTGCCTTGAGGTCGCCTCGCAGGCTGTATTCTTAGGTTGAGTTTGCTGACAACCAGTCTATGATCTGTCCAGCAGTCTGCACCACACATAGTCTTTGTCACTTTAACATCCTGCCTGTCTGTTCTCCGCACTATGACATAGTCTATGAGATGCCAGTGTTTGGAACGGGGATGCATCCAGGATGTTTTGTTCCTATTAGGTAGACGGAAGACTGTGTTGGTGATTAGAAGATCATGTTCAGCACACTTCCTGAGAAGCAAGAGACCATTGCTGTTGCAGTTTCCAACCCCTTCTGGACCTATAACTCCTTCCCAGGTCTGGTGGTCTGTACCCACTCTGGCATTAAAGTCGCCAAGAAGGATAAGCTTGTCTGTGCGGGGTGTTGCAGAAATAACATTGTCTAGGTCAACATAGAACTTGTCCTTGACCTCATCTGGATTGGTCATTGTGGGTGCATAAGCACTGACAATAGTTGCATGTTTATTGCCTGACAGAGGAAGTCTCAATGTCATTAGACGGTCATTAATGCCTTTTGGCAATCCTGACAGCTTACCAACAAGTTCTGTTTTGATGGCAAAGCCAACTCCTGCTTCACGCCTCTCTTCACTTTTGCGTCCACTCCAGAAGAAGGTGTATCCAGCACCAACTTCTTTGATCTCCCCAACATCTGCGAACCGAGTCTCACTCAAAGCAGCTATCTGTATATCATACTCCCAAGTTCTCTGCCCACAAGGGCCGTTCTACGCTGTGGTCTATCTGACCCAGCACTATCCATTAAAGTGCGCACATTCCATGCGCCAATCCGTAAGGGGATTACTCTAGCTTTTTTCTTTGTATTTCGACCGCTTAAGGGGATCCCCGCTGATCGCGGTTAACCAGCCAGGGGGTTTGAAGCAGGCAATTGTTTAGGGCACCTTTTCTAGCCCCTTCCCCATGCAACGGGGGTGAGCAGTGCGGTCCTAAATAGGTCTGCTCAGTCACTCAGCCGACTGCCGAATTCTGCTTACTGCTTCTCCTCACAGAAAACGACCATTAGAACTGAGCCGCCTGTGTGCAGGTCTGCAACTACAGCTCCCAGTGTGTCCTACACCTGCTGCTTCGCCACTCGCCCATCGCCACAGGACTTTGTAGGTATGTGGGTGCAAGTGGACTGAACTGCGATAATTTTATTGATTTGTTTAGTGATTGCTTGATTGTTTGATTAGTATAATTAGTATAATTGCTGAGTTCTTCATCCAAACAAAGACTGTCATTGCCCAATTAGTGGCCAGGTGTGACAGACAGACAGACAGACAGACAGACAGACAGACAGACAGACAGACAGACAGACAATAGTTTATTATAGTCTCACTTCCACATATATAGATGTACAAACAGCAATATATGATAGAAACATTCTTGTTATATGACAAAACATCAGGGTTCGAAGTGCCCATCTCTCCCCGGGTTTACCCATGGGTTTTACCCGGGTAAACCCGGGTTGGGCTTTAAGCCTTATTTTGAAAAAGTGGGTACTTAGTGGGTCCTCACTATTTTTGATGTTCACATTTGTGTTTTTTACAGTAATTTGACATACAAAAAAATACTTTTTTTTTCTTTAAAAACATACACTTAAGTAAAATTTACTACTAATGTGTACTTTATATTACATCCACTAAAATTCCATGACACCATCAATTTTGAATATTAGTACTGCTAATGATAGTTTTAGAACTGTACTTCAATGAAAGCTAGCAATGAAAGTATGTCATCAATCAGTCTCTCACATTTAATGGACAATTGCTTTAATCCTTTGTTTGTGTTTTCACCTAATTAATGTTCTAGGAAGTGTTGATAACACTTTTATAACAATACCCCATATGGCACCTATTTAGGCACTGCTAAAATGAGGTTGTTAACTAATTGTTTGGTATGTTTGTTCTAAATTTATGTCACTTAGTTGACTGCCTTGTATGTCTAGCTGTAATGACATCTGGCATGGTAGTTAAATGATGAATTATAAGTAAAATGTGACTTAGCTAGATTTATCTGATTATTTTTATGGCAGTAGAAATATCTTTCACCGTTCTCTTATCATAAGTCTGTCACAGACCAAGTCTTTCTTCTGTGCATGTTGATCAGCCATTTAGTAACAACAACAAAAAAACTCAACAAGAAGTTAAAACCTCTGTATCTTTTCAATCTTGTCTAATCGTCAAACACCTCTAATGCAATCTTGCCAGCTTGGTTAGATAGCTGATTGTTCTTTTGGGATTGCTTCACACAAACTAAATAGGTTATTCAAATGAGATAAATTCAAATGTCTTGTACATTCATTTCTAAAATGACTTAATACCTTGCTCAACACTCGAGTGTCATCATTAGATATAAAGATCATAAAATTTCTAATACTGGTCACTACCCGCTACCCAGTGGGTATACGGGTTTACCCGCAGAAACCCACTGGGTTGGGTTTTATGGTTTAATACCCGGGTTTTTCGAACCCTGCAAAACATTGACAATGAACATTCTTTTTTATTGACTGACTTTCTTTTACATATAATACTCACTACCATTTCTTTCCGTCTTTCATCATTCTTTCAGCTATGCCCACCATCGATAATGAATTCAACATAATCATAATGACAAACTCTGCATTACTTGAAATTGTTTGTTAAGGCTACAAATCTTTATATCACTCATAATTCATTGAGAATATGGATTGGGAAGCAACCTGGTGTTGCTAATGTGGTATCATCTTCAAAATACTAAAACTGAAAAATGTTTTGTTTTTTTTTCTTTTTTTCCCTCAAATCAATGTTTATCACTAAGTCTTCCTGTATAATACTCAGAAATGAGGCTGTCATAGTGTCTGTAGATAGGGGCCGAGTTGGTATGGACCGAGTTGGTATGGTCCTGTATTTGGTGGCCGAGTTTGTCATGGGCCGAGTTTGTCAAGGGCCGAGTTTGTCATGGACCGAGTTTGTTATGGGCCGAGATGTCCCGGAATCGTTTATACTATAGTATTGATGGATTTGTTGCCGTATAAAAAGAACTTCGTTTTGGTAGCGTTCGGAATCCCATAATGATATGTACAACATTATGGGAACCGTGGGAACACCCCAAAACCACCACTTTCAATGTACCTTCCCAGAACACATTCAAACAATTTTAAAACGCATTTATAATATCACAAATAAAATATTTTAGCGATGCAACACTAAACCTTTCATAATTACACAAAACCAACTCAAAAACACCCAAACAAATGACATACCGAAGTGTACAATGTACACCTCCCAAGAATAATCAGAAATTGATTGATGGGAGTAACAGGAAAAAAAAACTACATAAAAGAAACTCACTAAACATCCCAAACATCATTATCAACACACCAAGTCACTTCAAACACCCATGCATGCATACATGTATATTGGGTTTATATGGGGTTTTTCAGGCAAACCCATATGCTATAATGAGACTAATATGGGGATTTAGGGTTCTGAGTCCCATAAATAACTGGTTTGTGATATAGTTAATGCGTTTAAAGGTAATAGAGGAGGTTTGGTGTGGTTTTGAAGTGGTTTGTATCTGTATATGTCTCTGCCCTAACTGATCACGAAAGAAAATACATTGGTTTAATTTTTAATTAACATTTTAAAACTGTAACTACTGAAGATGTGAATGTTCGAGAGAAAAAAACACTCCACTTTGAACAACGCAACTATATTTGTTTCCGCCACACTGCCAAATGTAATTTTTGAATGATACGCCGTTATTTAAAAGTTCAGTATTAGCTGCCAAGATAAACAACATCATGTTTTAAAATATTATAGAGCACATTGCTGTATCATCAGTAATGAACATGAAATTATGTTAAACTGGATAGAATGCGTTTATATTTATATATAGCCAGGTGCATTTGCATTTGTTTAAAACAATTTTGGCTGTTCAGTGGGACGTAAAACATAAACGCAACCGAAGTTCTAGTGTATAAATTGGTCTAATTCCAAAATATCAGTACGAAAACATGACCATGCACTATAAGAATATTTTAGTTGCTCAAATTAGATTGTGGATACACGTCAGAACCGCCTCGCCGAGGCGGTTCTAACGAGTACCCACACTCTATGTTTTGTAGCAAAAGTAAGAAAAAATAGGTATACCCCAGTTTTGCTATATGAATGTGGGGTTTAAGGGGGTATGAATTTCACGGACATGTTTTCCAGATGTAAAAAAGAACCAGAACAGTTCTTTCTGGGAGTATTTAAAAGAGCCTACCTGGTGGAAAAAACTTTATCAAATCTATGCCATATTGATTGATTGTTTTGTTAAACATCTTTTGAATATTATCACGTACAAGCTCAGTATCTTTTGGCACACATCTCTATGATCGAAAAAACGCTGCTTCATTATTTTTTTAGTTTGAGACCAAACGTTTGTGTGCTTCTGAACTTGAAAGAGCAGATTATGAAATAAAATGGCACAATTAAAACGATTTATTTCATTACATGTAATATTCTGTGTTACTTTGCTGCCGCATTTGACACGTGAAGAAGAAAAACTAAAGGAAATGCTTACGGACGTGGAAATAGTTCAGCGGATTGATGCCTTCATTGAAGCCGGGCTCAAGTGTCATAACTACCCCGGGATGGCTGTTAGCGTGGTGCGCAAAGGAGAGGTGTTAATGGCGAAAGGTTACGGCTACAAAACGACGGACAGGACGGAACCAGTAACAAATACAACGTTATTTGGAGTGGCGTCGTTGTCTAAGGCGTTTGCGGCTACACTGATCATGAAGTTGATAGAGAAAAATAATAACACGTATGCGTTCTTTCTTTCATTTAATGTAAAAGTATCAGTATTCTGCAATACGGACCTCTAAATGGGTTTAATACATTCATTTGCACACACGATTATCATAGAATAACGATGCAGCTACAACTTCATTCTTTATAATACGAGCACAGGAATATATTACACAAAAGCGCGGAATTAATTCCGTGACTCAGTGTCATAAATATGCGTGCATGTCTTATATTGAAAGCGCGGATTAGTAAGTCCTAAAAACTCTTTGATTTACTATATATTTCTGTAAAACCAGATGTTACAACATATATACAGTAAGGTCTGAACTAAAGTATACACCCATTGTGCACTCGATGTGTAACACAAGTGCACAATGTCCTGTATTTCTTTAACTGCATCTCGTGTGCTCAACAAGTGCATAAATGTGTCATACTTTAGTTCAGACTTCAATGTATTTTTTGACATACATGTAGACGAACGCAAGTTTGTTTATTTGGTGTGGTTGTAGAAATTCATTCGTACTATGGTTTTCTCAACCATGAACAATTGCCATCTTTTCTATCTTTTCTCGTGCAGGCTTTCCCTCAGAAGCAAGATCGGCGACATTCTGAACAACAACCACGTGTTCTATGACGACCTCCGATCAAGGTACGCAACTCTTGAAGATATACTGACTCACAGGATGGGCGTTCCGTCCAACAATATGATCCGCTTCGACGACAAGTTGACCCGAGCATCGCTAGTGGGGTAAGTCTTTCAAGTCTGTATGTCCGGCATATTAATACACAATAGTAACAATACATTACAAAAACCCCATGCAATATACATAGATTTTTAAAGTTCTAACAAATGAAAAAAAATCAACAGAAAATGTTTGATCTTTTTCTTATTTTTGCTCTAAAGATAGATTGTGGGTACACGTTAGAATCGCCTCGCCGAGGTGGTTCTAACGAGTACCCACAATCTATGTTTTGAGCAAAAATAAGGAAAATAGGTATACCCCTGCAAACCCCAGTTTTGATGTATAAAAGTGGGGTTTAAGGGGGTATACATTTTACGGACCTGTTTTCCTGATGTTCATCAAAAAGTGTGCTTCACAGAGAGCTGTCGACGTACACACACGAAATATGGGCATACCATCTGAAACCACTACAACCGGAAAGTGACATTCAATCTCGATATTTGCTGGTTTATATTGGTGTCACATTGGCATATAAAAATTTCAAGGTGTCTTTAAAGACGATTAAGCAATAATGACTTTGCAATTAAGAAAGAAAATGTGAGTGGTCAAATGCAATGACTTTTACCATGAATGGTTTATTCTTTAGCATTCTGATTCTGATCACACTATAAAACATTACAAATAGGCTGGTGTACCATGCCGTGTTTTCTTTTTTTTTTTTTTTTTTTTTTTTTTATATATATATTTAAGCGGTTCTTTTTTATTTACAGCCGGCTCAAGTACCTCAAACCTACCGGAGAGTTCCGGGCGTCATATTACTATAGTAACTTAATGTACGGTCTTGCAACGTACATTGCCGAACTCTATGGCGGAGATTCCTGGGAAAGCCTCGTGAAATCGGAGATCTTTGACCCCCTAGATATGACGTCATCAACATTCGCTACAACCGCGGACCCGAACGATATAGACCTGGCGCACGGTTATGTTGATTTAGATGGAGAGCTTTTCCCTGTTCCTTTCGAATACAGCAAGTATGTATGAGCATGTGCGTGAGAAAACCAAAAATTTTGGTTCCGACCAGGTCCAACACAAACCGGCTTGTACAGTCACAGAAAATGGTAAGAGGCTGGGAATTTTGGATTTAGAAAGTAAAGGAATTGTACCATCCGTGTAGCGAAAACAATGACGCTGAGCTTCGCAGTTACTGCGAAGCTTATCTGCGCCTTTGTTTGAACCTAAGCAGATTGTTTGTTTTCCCATGCGGCGGCACGTATAGTGGTTGCATTCATAGTAGAAGTGAAGTCAACGCCTCTGAAAGTATATAGGGTGGTACATGTATTGACGTGTAGAAAACCGTGTGATGTTGATATGTTTTAAACAAATCTGTTTTCCCACCTCGGTTTTTGAAGTGGGAATCTTTTTCTGATTGCGCCTTTTCCTGATCGTTGCCTGCTTGTAACCTTTTTGAATTATATAATATTACAGCCCGTGCTACCGGTAAGCTGCCTTTTCGAAACAAGACATTTACAAGATGGGTTATCGTTGCAGGAAATGGGGCTTACTATGCGGTTCTGGGTGCGTTATTTCAAATGCCGTCGACATGACAAAATGGATGCTATTCAATCTCAAGGGAGGTCAAAACGAACAAGGGAGACAAATCGTAACAACGGATAGTCTCGACAATGTTTTCAAGCCCCTGAACAGTATACCCTCACCGCCGTCAGATAAATTCTGGATGAGGCCTGAAACTCCGGTTTCGATGTCGGTTACTAATTATGGAATGGGGTGGAAGATAGGACATTACAGGGGTAACTGTCTTCTTCCGCGAGAAAACCGGTCTTCGGGGTTTCCGACCAGGTCTGACACAAACCGAGCTGTACCAGCACAGAAGATGACTAGAAGCTTGAAATTTCGGATTAACGAAGAAGAGGATCCAAGTAGCGAAAACAAAGGCGCTGATCACTTCGCAATTATTGCGAAGCTGATCTGCGCCTTTGTTTTCGCATGGGCAAAAATCCGGTTTTCTCATGACGCGGCTCAATTATGGATTGGGTTGGAAGATAAGACATTACAGGGGTAAAATTCTTCTTTTTCCGAAAAAACAATCAGAATTGTTCTCAGAATGTTCTTTTAAACCAGCATTCTATCCCACATTCGAATAAAACTGAAACAGTTGGCACAAATAGTACGCTTACGATCTATTTCCCTTTGCATTTCTTGGAATTAATTTTAAATTCCATATGTTAGTCATACAGATCTGTGAGTCACAATCAGTACAGTTTATGTATCATCGCCGTCCGTTCAGCATCTCTCTTTGTGACGTTAAGCTGTTTTAAAATATTTTGATATAATTCCAGGTTGCCCTATGGTAAGACATTCGGGATCCACTTTCGGCTATCGCGCCCTGTTGACGTTCCTTCCCAAATGCAATCACGGCGTTTTTCTTGCGCTAAGTGGGACTGATCCAGACTACTTATTCCGGACAAACGTTCATCTGTATATTATGGACCTGCTGCTTGGCCATGAGCCGTGGTTGAACGCTACAACGTTGTGTTCTTTTCCGGAACCATGGCATCGGAAGGATACATCGCTGAGTAAATGGGCGGAAGTTAGTAGGAATCTCACGACACATCGGAACTTGCAGGACTACACCGGTGTGTATTCAAATAAGGCATATGGTTCTTTATCGATCTACGTTAACGAGACGTCTAACGCGTTACTGATGGCATATGGGTATGCAAGATTTGTGTTGTATGCAAAGACGGAAAAAGACCAGTTTTTCGCCGAGGGAACGGGGATGTTAGAGAACATCAGGCGTTTTTCTAATCTACAGTTTGGAGCCGACAAAGGTGATACTGGGATCATGACACTAACAGTTCCCAGCTTTGAGAAACATATGCCGCCTGTATTTCAAAAACAGATGTCCGGGTCGAATAAAAGCTCTGCAAAGTTTGCATTTCTCATTTCGATCAGCTTACTGGTGGCATTCTTATTTTGTTTGCAGTGAATATGAAATGACGCTTTATTTCAAGCGCAACATAAACAAGCGGACAAAGGTGGTTGTCCTATACTGACGTCAACAAAAAACGCCTCAGTCAACTTTGACACGTCGTACATGTGTGTTTTTATTTGTTTTTTTTTTTTTTTTTGTTGTTTTTTTTTTCACTAACAAGATATTTCTGAA
Source organism: Rugalucina vietnamica (assembly GCA_964017185.1). Taxonomy (NCBI): domain Eukaryota; kingdom Metazoa; phylum Mollusca; class Bivalvia; order Lucinida; family Lucinidae; genus Rugalucina; species Rugalucina vietnamica. Next base: position 6,786,702 of record OZ024879.1, on the reverse strand, counting down.
GTTAAAAGCATTATGAAATATATTTTCCGAAAAAATAGACAATAGACAGAAGAAAGACAGGAGCTGATGCACTACCCATACATAGACTCACGATACAGAAGGTTTGAAGACTCTATCGTGGTCGTTAATGACGTTATGGAGGGGTATATGCATTCATGATCAAATGTAAGATGATAGACCGGTTTTATAGAAGAAAGATTTTAGACGCAACAACATATGATTGAAAAAATGTACATAAATGTTTTGTCTTTGTCAAAAAAGCTGAAGTATATATTATTGAGGATGGAAGAGTGCAGTGTCAAAAATATTCATATTTTCTTCCAGAGCACAAGCTCCTTTTCATACTTTTTACCCACTGAAGTATAACCTAAGAAATTTGTAGCCGTATGTAGTTTCTGAATTATACTGTCAGTGATTTGTTGAAACGAGTAGTGCTTATTATTAAATTTAATATTATTTCTAAGTTTCCATATTTCCCATTTGGAAAGTATTATGATGAAGTTCACAAATTTCCTGACAAGACTGTTTTCGTGTTGAAAGTAAGCTGATCTTAAGTTGTAAGTCGTTTTCCAACTTGAATGCAGTTTATTTTATTTTCAAGTGTGTGTATTACGCGGTTTATAAGTGAGCACTCATAAAAAAAGATGCTTTATGGTCTCTGTATTTGTTTGACAAAAGTGACATAATCCAGTTGACATATTCATAAGAAATAATTTATGTTCCGTAAAGATAGCATTATGGATAACTTTCCATTGAAACTGTTTTTCTGTGTTGCTGAGCGGCAATTCTAGTGTTGAGTTCCAGATTTGTTTCCATCGAAAAGTTTGGTCAAAGACTGTTTCCCATTTCAGAATGAATTTTCTTTCAAAGTTAACATCCATTAAAATGTCTTGGATTAGCTTTAATCTGAAATTTTGTGGTTTAATGAGATTATTGTCAAAGTAAATATTCAATTCGTTGTCAATGGTGATTCGTTTTGCATTTACATTTGGAATATTGGGACATTTTAAAATATCAATTATGTCAGTGGAAAAGCTCGTTATAATTCTGTTATATTTTGCCTTCCAGCCAGTTTTATCGAGAAGTCTATCGCGTATCACAGCAGGCTCATGAAAAGTTTTTGTTTCTGTGATCCATATTTGATTAACTGTTTTAACATTACTCTTACCAAATGAACTTATAAATATTGGCGAACTGCGAAATTTTATGTACTTATTTCCAAATAAACATGACTTTAAAATGCTTTCTTTTGTTTTTTGTTGTAGTGTCCCATTGAATTTAGTCCATGCGGAAATACAATCTTGATAATATTTCGGAATTCCTTGTAAACATAGGCCTTTGATATTCGTGCATTTGCATAGAAAGTAATCAATGTTGAATTCTGCATCAAAATGTTTCAGCCATGATTTGCCAATGATATTCCAATGCTCATATTTTGATTGAATTAGCTTGTACATGAAATTTATCTGTTTTGATTCTATGTATTCCCTTAGGTTGAGCATTTTTACCCCACCCTCGGTTTGTTTTAAGTACATTGTTTTCTTATTAACAAGAGGTTGTTTATTGTCCCAAAGAAAATTCCACATTAAGGATTCAATCATTTTAATAACATTGTTTGGTACTGGTTTAATATCTGCAAGAAACCCTATTTGTGATGCTAAGAGCGATTTTATGATTAAGACCTTACCTACATAACTTAAATTACGGCTTTTACAAATTTGGATACAATTCTTTATTTTGTTTATTTTTTCCATCCATATTTCGTTTTCATCGACGTCATATATCCGTGATTAATCCCCAACGTTTTAACATTTGTTTTTGTCCAAGTTATTTCTGTAAATAGTGGTGTTTTATTTTTCCAAGCCCCTAAATATAGTCCGACTGTTTTTGCTTTGTTAATTTTTGCTCCAGAAGCTTTCTCAAATTTATCGGCAGTTTTAAATGTTTCTACAATTGAATTTTCTGTGCTACTGAAAAATTGGGTATCATCCACATAAGAAACTAATTGAACTTCTGATTGCTTTTCCGTATCTGGCTCGGTGTAAGGTAGAGTGATTCCGATAATATCTTTATTTTTGCGAATCGCACAGGCAAGGGGTTCAACCTGTAAAATATAAAGCAGGGGGCTGATCGGGCATCCTTGACGCATAGAGCGAGATATATTAAAGTATTTACTGCGAAAACCGTTTGTAAGTATGGAAGCTTTTGCATGTTTAAAAATCATTTTAATCCACGATTGAATTTTTTGGCCAAAATTAAATTTTTCCAAACATCTAATAACCCATTCCCATTCAACTCTATCGAAAGCTTTCTTGTAATCAAGGAAGATAATCGCAGCATTTGACTGATTTCGATCTGAGTACTCTATAATATCTTGAACCAAACGATTAGCATCTGAAATGTTCCTTCCACTGATAAACCCTTTTTGATCAGAATGAATGAGCTTAGGTAAGAATAGTTTTAATCTTTCTGCTAATATTTTTGTAATTATCTTATAGTCTGTGTTAAGTAATGATATAGGACGCCAATTCGAAATATCTTCTCTATTTCCCTTTTTATATAAAAGTGTTATTATTGCATTATACTGTGTTTTACTTAGCGTATCATTCTCAAGGCTATATTTGATTACATCTGTTAATTCCCGTTTTATCAAGTACCAGTATGTTATATAGAATTCGGAGATAATGCCGTCATCTCCTGGAGATTTGTTTGGTTTTAACTGCTTTATTATTTTAAAAATTTCTTCAGACGACACATCTTTTTCACAAAAGTCCCTTTCCTCATCATTTAGTTTTGTATCGACATTATTTAAAAGCGAATTGGCTTCAATCAAATCTATGTCGTCAGAAGTTAATAATTCTTTAAAAAGGTTAGTTTGTTCACTTAAGATAGAATGTATGTCAGTTTTAACGGTACCGTCTTTGCATTTAATTTTTGTCCATGTTTTGTTGCTTATATTATGTTTTTCAAGATAATAGAAATACCTCGTCGACTTTTCGCCTTCTTCAAAATTTCTAACTCTTGATCGTATTTTAGCTGCTTCAGTTTGTTTTTCATAAAATTGTTTTATCTTTTGTCGTACTGACAAGGTTAACAAATTTAATTATTTTAAATATTGGTCATATATTTTTTTTAACCTTTTACGCATTCGGAAATGCTAAAATGGAATTATTCAGACCAGTGCTTGAAAACTGGCATGCTGTTGAAAACATACCCCCCCCCCCCGCAATATCCCTATTCTGTTCATGAACCGGTCTATCAGGCATCGCTTCTTTCGATTACTCAAAGCCTTCTCAAAGCCTTCTTTTGCAATACCAAACACATAAGCCATAGAGGGGATATCTCATATGTTGTTGAAACACATTTTTTGAAACCGAATTTCGTTCTCTAGCGTTATTGACGTCACTTCAGCTAATGATCTATGCTTAAATGGTCAAAAAGTTTTCAAAGGCTATCCTGGCATTGCTATTTGACAAAGAATATTTTCTATTGTAACTTCTCCTGCCTTTCAGCGTGAAACGAACGTCCTTACGGATTACGTGTATTTGACGTCTAGGGAAATAAGCGTCAGAACACCATTGCTCCATTCTTGGCTATTCATTTGAAATATTGCGGCTACGTTATGCAAATTAACTCAAGGTGTGCATCCGAATATTACGACATCGTTTCTGAAATGGTTAATCATCAGAATTCGTAAGCATAAGAGACGTCGATGTCAAAAAGATTTTGCTACAGAAGTGTCGGCGAAAGAGCTATGGTAACAATAATCGATAGAGGGAATCTTATGCCGAAGCGAACGATGGTCCCGGACTATTGAATCGCATCGAACGCCAGAAACCGACCAGTATCATGTTTTGGTTCCGTCTGTTTCTTTTCTTGTGAAAAAACCCTCGGTTATTTTCAGTATTTCAAATTCACGTAGTCCAGTAATGTTACGTTTCAAAAGTTGATGTTCTGAAGTTTGTAAAACGACTTTGCACGGCTTTCAAGAATTTTCACGTCAAAAACGTATGTATAATGACGTCAGGATGCATTTTTAAACATGGTGCACCTATGCAAATTTTGAGAAAAGCGCGCATCTTTATAGCTCTGTCACATATTCACGTATCAGCGGCGTATCGCTCACGTATCTATGGAAATGTCGATACGCTGAGGTCTGAGCCGTATTTTGCTCGAGAGACGTATGTACCACGTACGTGTGACGTTCCTGCTACGTTCCCGTGGCGTATCCGTGACGTATCTGTATTCGTATGGAATTTCACCTTCGTATGTACGGCGTATCAATGCGTATGTGCTACGTACGTGTGACGTATGTATGGCGTATGAAGTGTACGCGTGACGTATCCACGGCGTATGTACTGCGTTCCATTCTTATCTCTGTACCAAATGCTTTTTAATAGCTATGAGAATAAACGGTTGTGTTCACTTTGCTCATGCAATTCGCACTTTACAGTATGAGCCGCCGCATGGAAAAAACCAACAATCTGCATAGGCAAAAACAAAAGTGCCTTTGTTTTTTCTACATGGATAGTACAATTTATGTTTCCAGCCTCTTACCATCTTCTGAGACTGTACAGGCCGGTTTGTGTCTGACCTGGTCGGAACCCAAATTGTTGGTTTTCTCACGCACAGGCTCATAAAAGAGGTCGAAGATGCCATCGGAGAAATCTAGATAATCTAGATTAACACCGAAAAAAACCGAGGTGGTGGTGGTGGTGGGGGAACATCTTCAAGCTCTCCATCCTGGTCGTAAGTCCACATGAACAAAGACGGAGGCTACACTAAGCGTAGCCATGAAAGAACCCTGCACGACACCCCGAACCGTGAGAAACATTTGATACATGACTTCGGATAAACGAAAACATACATAAAGAAGCATTAAGATTCTCTTGGAACGCCACAAAATATTCCTAATACTCCTAATACGTCACACATACTCCACAGTAGCGAAACGAACGTAGCACATACGTAGCACATACGCCATTGATACGCGAGATACGCCACACGTACGTCGCTGATACGCCGTAGATACGAAAAGACATTCGAGGATACGCCACACATACGTCACACATACGTAGCAGATACGAAAGGTACGCTGTACATACGTCACGGTTACGTGGTATTTTAACCGCTACGTACATGTGGCGTATCAGAAGTATGAGCTACGTATCTACGACGTACCTGTCACGTTGCTTTCGTATGTACCACGTATGTGTGACGTATGTACGGCGTATCGGACCTGCTACGTACGTGCTACGAATTTTTAAGTGCACACATAAAAAAACGTAGCACCTCGGCGTATGAGGAGTATGAGCTACGTATCGAAGAGTATGAGCTACGTATGCCCACGTATCTACGACGTACGTGTGACGTACCTTTCGTATCTCGATACGCCGTAGATACGTGAGTCGATACGCGAATGTGTGACAGCCCTATTACCAAATTCGATTTATGCTATACCATGAGACAGAAAGCAAAAATGAGGAAAATGCAAATTTAGTTCATATTGTGTATCTATTGGCCAAGTTATGCAACATTTTCGATGAGGCGTTTTTTATTGACGTCAAAATATATTCAGTAACAAAGATAACGGGTCGTTTCGGTCGTGAGTAGTTTAATCGCTGCTAGGAAACTCTCGTGGTTCAATTGGTGTTTTTCTTTTGCTCCGAAGTTAGTAGGTTATTTGGCGCCCAGGGATCTCCATCGTCGGGCAGCTTATGCAATCTGTGAGTCCTTGTTTTTGATTCGTCATGGTGGTTGTCATGATTTATTTGTTTGTCCTTGATTATTCATTGACTAGTTAGAGATTCATCACGAGGACCGAACAATTAACTAAATGTTGTGAACCACTGCAGAAGCTGAGGGTGAGGTTAGGTACCTGTAAAATCGATTTAAGCCCGCCAGTAATTTTATATTACTGATCGTTCCAAGGCGAAACTTCTGTGGTGGTTCTTATTGTTTTATGTTTTGGTGTTAACATTTTTTGTGTTGCTTGCCGATTACGTATGTTTTCATTTTCATGTTTTTAGCTCACCTGAACCGCAGGCTCACAGGTGAGCTTATAGTATAGGTAGCCACACGGCGTCCGTCCGTCGTCGTCGTCCACCAGTTTCAAAGATCTTCCCCTGAAACCCCTTGGCCAATCAAAGCCAAATTTTATAGGAAACCTCTATAGGAAGGGGGAACGAAAGTGTATATAAGAAATCCAGGTTACATGACCAAGATGGCCGCCATGCCCATATATGGTAAAAACACTTCACAAATCTTTTTCTCCAGAACCGGTAGACCGATTTCAACGAAACTTGACATGACGCATCGATGGCTCAAGCACTACAATGTATATATAAAGCCCTGTGATGACCTTGACCTTTTACGGCAAGGTCAACATAGGTCGCCAATGCATTTGAATGGGGAAAACTTTTAAAATGTCATTTGAGGTGAAAATCTTGCAGGAAATGAGTAGTAGGGCTGAATATTAATGATTCTGAAAAAATGGACCCAATGGCTCATATGCCCCCACACCGGGGCAATATACATGTTTATTACCTTAATATTCAAACATCTTCTCCTCTGAAATCACTCGGCCAATTAAAGCCAAATTTTATATGAAGCATCTATAGAATGGGAGAACCAATCTATATATTAATAATCTAGGTCACATGACCAAGTTGGCCGCCATGCCCATATATGGTAAAACCCTTCAAAAATCTTTTTCTCTGAAACCAATGGGCTGATTTCAGTAAAACTTGATGTGAAGCATCGATGGCTAAAGTACTACAATGTATCTGTAAATCATGACCCTGTGATGACCTTGACCCAGTTTATGGCAAGGTGAACATGGGTTGCCCATTCATTTGAATGGGAAAAACTGTTTAAATGTCATTTGAAGGCAAATACCAGCATGGACAGAATATTGATTTTTCTGAAAACAGAAAATGGCCCTGCACTGGGGTTAAATACCATAATATTCAAACATGTTTATTGGTATATGCAGCAGGTCTCAGGTGAGCGTTTACAGGACCATTGGTCCTCCGGTTAGTTAAGTTTAGGTATTACTAACTCAATGGCCATATATTGGGAAAATAGCTGCTCATTCGGCTTACGATGTGTTTTCATGGTATATAAGTACCTGATTGTTAATTTTGTTTTTCCCACCTCGGTTTTTGGAGTGGGGATATCTTTCTGATTGCGCCTTTTCCTGATCGTTGCCTACTTGTACCTCTTCATCCAAAAGGCAAAAGGATGTACGTACTTTTTGACAATCGTCATATTGTTACCAGCAAAATAAAAATGAAGATTTTGATATTCTTGTTGTGCTTTCAGCATACCTACTCGTAAGTTCAGCAAATAACCATTCATTTAATCCGATTCATGGAATCAAATGGAAAGATCAGACAACTCTTAATTTAAGAAAAATCATTTTTGCCATTATCTAAACATTTAAACTTTAACAGAATCATCTTTCATTTCTACATTACGAAAACATGTCCATGCAATATATAGAGATTTTTTTAGCTGTAAAAATTGAAAATTTCAGTACAAAATTTTTGATATTTTTCTTATTTTTGCTCACAACATAGATTGTGGGTACACGTTAGAACCGCCTTTCTTGGCGGTTCTAACGAGTACCAACAATCTATGTTTTGGAGCAAAAGTAAGAAAAATAGGTATACCCCCTGTGTACCCCAGTTTTACTATATAAAAGTGGGGTTTAAGGGGGTATACTTGTCACGGACATGTTTTCCTGATGATCTATAAATGAGGCCGAAAGCTCAGGAAGTAACATGTGAAGTCTGTGGCATAACAGGAATAAGAGCTGTCGCAGAACAGCGCGCTCGACTGCGTCTGACCTTTGTTAACATAAGGTCAAACTCGACGTGTACCCAAAAGCATTATGCTCATACATTCTTTTGCCTCGATGCTATAAGGGATCATAAGGAAATATCACTGAACCATGACATTTAACTACAAGTATTAGCTTTTTCAAAAAGCTAGTGACCGTTTAGCAAAATATTTGAGGGTTAATATACTATTGGGATGAAGTTTGGTTTTGTTGTAGCTTTAAGTCCCGCAGTTTGAAAGTCATGTTGAAAACTGACCACTACAACATAATTTCCCCAGAGATTGTTTGTCTTTTGGACAGCAGGAACAACATTTTCTAGTCAGAATCTTGATTTTAGCTTGTCATAATAGGGCCTGCAAAAATTTGAAAATCCATCAGCAGATAAAGTATCTTCACAGAAGTTGTGTCATTGTGTGTGATAAAATTTCCTCATGCACATGTCCACTGTAATTATATTGTGAAGGCAAAGTATTAAATTGCTTCATCAAAGTCTGTGGTCGGAGTTGATCGGCTCATATAGGCACTACAATTGATAGTGATGATGGTATTGATGGAGGTTTGTTTAAGCTGCCAAATTTTTGTGCGAACTGCTATCTTGCACCGCCAGCTGTAACTCTGAAACAGTGCTCTAAATGCCAACTTTCACAATACTGCAGCGTTTCATGTCAGAGGGAAAATTGGCCTGCTCAATCGTGGCTGAGCAAAGGTCAACGGGAAAGTGTAAATAATCGTTTTATTCACACAAACTGCGTGGAGAAAATTTGGACCCCATAAAATAGACCGAGCCTATGTATAGAGAAAATAACAGAGACCACCCCCTCTCCCCACACACACCTGTGGGAACACTAGCTCTGCTGTGAGAATGCCGATTTCGTTCGAACCAACAAAGTTCGCATCCCACTGAAGGTGAAACATTCTTTTAGAGTAATTTGCATAAGTGATTTGTAACCACTGTCCCCACATATGAGGAATAGCGGGGATAATGACTTCCTTTCTAAGCTCTGCAACACCCTCCACTCTGTGGACATCCTGGAGATTAAAGCCCAACTGTTTGCCATAAAATCCTTATGTTAAACCCTAGACTGATATCAGTCGTAGATGTTGTCTCTGTAGGCCTAGCCCATACCAACTTACTTGTATCATACCTCATTTTATTTTTATGCCACATGTCACACCAGATGTTACATTAGTCTGACTCAAACATCTGATGAGATAGCCAGAGAGAAGAAAAGTATTTGAGAGGGACGAAAACTTCAGTCATATTATGTAGTTCAAATACTGAACATAACGTTAAATAAAATTCCGTATCTCATCAGACTTTATATGTCTAGTTAAACCCCTGTCATTTGCCGTGCAGTGCCGGGACAATCTAAAAGTGTTCTCTTTCTCTGAACTTCCTCCACCCAAATATCAAAATTTAGAACCCCCAAACCAGGCCGAGCCTATGCACAGAGAAAATAACAGAGTACCCCTTGCCCCTGCGTTGTCATCACCGGGTTGCAGTGGATTTCTATAAATAGGCAAAAACACTGCCATTTCCGTTGCAGTGCCGGGGCAATCTAAAAGTGCTCTCTTTCTCTGAATCCCACCCCCCCCCCACACACACACATAAATATCAAATTTCAAAATTTTGACACCACAAAATAGCCCGAGCCTATATACAGAGAAAATAACAGAGTACCCCCGCCCCCTGGGTTGTCAGCTGGCTAACTGTCACTCCGCTCCACCTTGGTACCTCGTTCCACTTCCCTGACAGCTTATTAAACCAATGTCGAAATGATTGCGGATTCCGTAAGCGACTTGCAGATATGTTATTTTGCTATTAATCGTATTATTTTTGTTATGCTTTTAACCAGTGCAGATTTTCCAGTAAGCTCATAAATTGCCTAAAATGTTTAGATCTAAATTAATGTAGAAAAACAAACGATTTTCGACCTTGAGTCGCTAATTCTACAGTAGTCACCCCTGATCTATTTATAGGCATCTTTGAAATTTTCCATATGAAAAATGAAGTATTTTATGATTCTGCGTACTTTAACAACAAGAATATCTATAATTTATGTCATATATGCAAGGAAAGATCTAACATAAGTTATAATAACACAGTTTTGCTGAATTTTTATTTTCGACCAATGGCTGAATATATCCCATTTCCGTCGGTTGGGAGAGGTTTAACGGAATACCGATGAAAATATTCTGTCTGGGTTGTCATCACCTGTTTGCAGTGTTTTTATAGGCAAGTTTTGGCGAGCCAAGCTGCATCCTGGCTTTCCTCCTCCACAAATCCTATGTTTGGTATTTGTGCTTAATTCATGAGAATGTTTTGCTATCTGATTCCCCCTACAACCCCACCGAAATGGTAATGTAATTGACCAAAATGGTCATAAGTCGAAATTGCAATGTGTTGAATTTTCCTATCCGAATACCATTTTGACCTATATCAGTCTTTGGGTTGACTGCACTGCTGAAACTCGAAATTACCGTATATCATTTATCCGGCTTTCATTACCAGTTCACTCAGGGTCACTAAAGACAATTGATTATTCGTCACCAAAGACAGTTGATTATGATTACTTTTTAAGGTTATGGGACGAAATGACCAGTTACAATGATACTGTGTCGTATTTTTCATGCTTTAGTGAGACTCTAAAAATCGAACAGGGTTCAACCATAACCCGAATCATAACCACTACACCGAGATGACATAAACAATACCCCAATAGCAGGACCCAGACCACAATTAATTTTACTATATAGTTTAATCATTTGTTTTGCCTCCTATCTGCTGGCTTTGTTCTGAAGCTTTTCCCCAAGTATACACTGTATCCCAGTACTTTTAATCAAGATTAAAATATGGGTTGACCGGTTCGTTTGGGAGGTATCTGCCAATTCCTATACATACTGTTGTCTTCGTGAATTATCCGCCTGTCTAGGTGCAACCGCATAAGGAGTGGTTCAGTGCAGTTAAATACCTGAAATTACCAGAGATCTCCACTAATTAACATTTGCAGAAAGCTCTAAGCAAACTGGCATCAAAAGCAGCAATTCAACATGATTTGTCAATTTTATACCCCAATAAATAGGGGACCTTTTTTGGGCTCAAGGGCAGTATTGGGGACCATACGTTAGAAATACCCCCCCCCCTACCGAAACATACTATAATACCACCTCTACTCATTTTTACTAACCCAAGGTATCATTAAGTAATTATCATTATAGTCTAAATAACACTGCTATGATTAATTTAACTCCTAGACGAAATAAAAGCATATGTATTATATGACGAACGCTAAGATTCTATGTCCACAGTTACAAATCAGAAACCGGCAAGGGAGATGGATCCTCTTTATTGTCCACAGCAGTAGGTCGAATGGTCGACTAGTCGACAGGTCGACAAACCAGTATGAGTAGTATATATAAATGAAGGTGAGGGTCTAGGTCAACCACATCTTTGTTATTATCAACAAAAATAGGTTGACAGGTCGACAAGTCGACAAATCAGTATTGATTATATGTATACAAGTAAATGGATGTGTAGATGTCCTCATTAATGGTCATTATTGTCCATATCTATAGGTCAACAGTTAAAAATCAGAAATCAGTATTGGCTAGGGAGATGGATCCTCTTTATTGTCCACATCAGTCGGTCGACAGGTCAACAAGTCGACAGGTCGACAAGTCGACAAATCAGCATGAGTAGTGTATATAAATGGAGGTGTAGATGTTGGTCAACCGGATCTTTGTTTTTGTCAATAGCACTAGGTCGACAGGTCGACAAGTCGACAGGCTGACAAGTCGACAAATCAATATTGACCAAATAGATAAATGAATGTGCAGGTATAGTCCAAGCGGAAATACAAGGGCTACTTAAGTGCATGATGGGAAAAAGAGCCAATGTGGTAGATATGGCTGTCAATACATAATAATCATCATATACCGGAAGCATGATCGCATACGGTGGAGGTGTAGGTCAACCGGAGCTTTGTCAATAGCAATTGGTCGACAAATCGGTATTGATTATATGTATAAATGGACGTGTAGGTATAGTCCAAGCGGAAATACAAGGGCTAAGTGCATGATGGGAAAAAGAGCCAATGTGGTAGTTATGGTTGTTTATACAAAATAATCATAATATACTGGAAGCATGATCGCATACGGCGCCCAAGCTAAAGAAAGAATCATCCGAGACAGTTTTGGTCTGGCAACATCAACATGTGATAAGACTCTAAGTTTCCAGTGGATATGCGGCTGTACATCTATATATGTCATTTATTTGTACTGCCAACACTGAATTGTCGACTTGTCGACCTATGAGATTGGGAGAGGGATCCTCATTAATGGTCATTATTGGCTGAGCTGAGCATCAAAAATATTTTCAGCTGAACTGAATTTTCAATTTTTAAAGCTCAAATAATCTCTATATATTGCACGGGCAAGTTTTCGTAATGTATCGGAGCAGGCTGATTTAGTTTGGTATAACTTATTAATTATATTTTAATATATTGATTCAAATATAATTAATAAGTTTTGATTAAGATGAAACCAGCTTGCATGTCTGCTAAGTCAGCGCACAGTGCCTATGTCCCACGCCAACAATACTGTTCATAAACGTAGTTAGTGTTCTAAGCAGTCTGAACATAATACATGTACTGTATAATGTTCACAGCTAATATGGGGCATTATGAACATTCCACAGTAACTTTTGCAATATATCGCTTCGAGTTTAAAACAGCTTGTTGCATTTGAACATGTCCATTTGTGTCTGACCTATGTGAAGCCAACAAGCAAGTTTCCTCAATACAAAATGTATTTAAAGCTATTTCAAAGGGGTGATCTTAAATTTCTAGGCTTTATGTTCCTTTTAAAGTTAACGGCAACCTGAGTATATATGAAAGTTTTCATAACACAAAACCATTTGAGCCGCATCGTGAGAAAACGGGATTATTGCCTATGCGAAAACAAAGGCGCAGATCAGCTTCGCAGTAACTGCGAAGCTGATCAGCGCCTTTGTTTTCGCTACTCGGATAATACAATTCCTCTTCTACTTAAATCCAAAATTTCAAGCTTCTAGCTCTTTTCTGAGCTTGTACAGGCCGGTTTGTGTCGGACCTGGTCGGAAACCCCGAAGACCGATTTTCTCGCGTCGAGGCTCATATGAAAGTTTTCATAACACAAAACCATTTACTACAAAATTTATATTTTTCGGGTTTCAAATAAAACTGACAAATGGATCTTAAGTTTGACAAACGTCTGAAATCAGGCCCCGAGGTTATAAAACTTTTTTCAAGCTCAGCTCAGCTGAGCATGAAATTTCAACTGCTCATAAATGTTGAAATAATCAAAATTAGTGGAAAATTCAGGTTCAAAACTCAAAAACTAGTAATTTATCCTGCTCATAAATGTTAAAATGCCAACAATTGTTGGCATTTTAACATTTATGAGCAGGATAAATTTTAGACTCAGCTGAGCTGAGCATGAAAAAAGTTTTATAACCTCGGGACCAGGTGTTGCATGCAAGGCCAGCGGTACCCTAAACATTCCAACCAAAATCAAAATCGAAACTCATCGTGTGATTTGAGCCGTCCCATGAGAAAACCAACAATCTGCATGTGCGAAAACAAAGGCGCAGATCAGCTGTGCAATAATTGCACAGTCACATGATCAGCATATTTGTCTTCGCTACACAGCCTCCTGAAATGTGGATAGGAATCTGTGATTCGCATCTCATTTGGGAGGCTGTTCCATATCCGGGCGGCCTCGAACCTAAAGGACTTGATGCCGTACCTTGTTGTTTTAACTCTTTGGACTTCTGCTGTTTTCTCGTTCCTGAAATTGTAAGTTGAAACTTTGATATTTACAAGGTTTTGAATATATAACATAACAAAGATTGTGGGTACTCGTTTGAACCGCCTCGCTGAGATGTTATCCGAACTGGTGCAATCAGAACCAGGTTCGACACGAACCGGTGTGTGCAGTCACAGAAGCAGGCTAGAAGCTTGAAATTTCGGATTTAAGAAGAAGTTTACTATCCCTGTAGCGAAAACAAAGGCGCTGATCAGCTTCTGAGAAGCATATCAGCGTCTTTGTTTTCGCTACGCGGATAGTACAATTCCTCTACTTTCTACATCCAAATTTTCCAGTCTCTAACTATCTTCTGTGACTGTACAGGCTAGTTTGTGTTGGAACTTGTCGGAAACCAAAATTGTTGGTTTTCTCATGCGAAGGCTCATTTTCATTACCATCGAATCAGAACTTGTTGATCATTCCACGTACACTACTATTCAAACACTGTCGTGAGGATGTACATTCCCAATTACAAGATCAGATTAGTTTTGACACAGGATTCTAATATCATAAAAAATGATGCCTTTATTTCGTTGTTTTTTATTACTTATCTTGTCTGTGGTCGGGATTTATGTAGCCGTACTTATATGTTTCAAAGAAAATTTAGTTGAACGAAGTATACAACATAGCGGTCATAGAGAGCCATTTTCAAAACAAATTCGCAGTGAGACAGTACAAATTCGCAGTGAGACAGTTAACTACGTCAAAGATGGATATTTGAAACTCAAACAGAACGATAAGTATAACTGGAGTCATACGTCAAGACTTCACAAGAGCAATTGGCAATTTGCCCCAGCATTGAATTCGACAGAGTATGCATGGTATATGGACCTAATAACGACATTCAAACGCACAGTCGACGCGTTTAATATCTCTTATATGCTGTACGAAGGTTCAGCTCTTGGTGCGTACAGGTACCATGGTTTTGTACCTTGGGATGATGATTTTGACTGTTTAGTAGATGTTTCACAGAAGCATATTTTAAAGAATGTCCTTAAAGATATATCTGGACACACGCTACTCAGTCCAAATGATTCTCTGTGGAAATTCTACGATAACAGATTTCCAAATGCAGGCTCGTATAAATGGAGCTGGCCTTTTGTTGACATATTCTTCTTCCAATGCAATGACAAGCATTTATATGATGTTACTCACAAAAAGCCCAGATGGTTCGTACCAAAGTCCTATATGCTACCACCGGGAAAAGGAATATTCGAAAACCTGGTATTTCCCGTTCCAAACAGAATGGAATCATATCTGAGGATATCTTATAAACTGGGGGACAACGTACAGGAAAGTTGTTCCAGTAACAGGTGGAATCACAAGACTGAAACGAAGATGAAGTCCACTACTGTCCCATGCAGTAAGTTCTTTGGAGTGTACCCACACGTGCGAAGTTATACGTTTGGAAATGTCTCGTTTGAAGATCTAAGGCTGGGACAAAAGGTTCTGTACAGAATTCAGCGACCCACCATGAATCTAATAACACCATAAGACGCTCTTGCATTATAAACCAGAGGACCAATGGTCCTGCAAACGCTCACCTGAGGTTTTTCATATAAAACACTAATAGAAAGCCATCAACTGTTCTGGGAGGAAGTTCATGTGCAACCAAAGCATGTTTGTTAAGCTACTCCTCAAGATTCCAGGTTCAATTCCAAGTTTCTCCAGTCTTGCGTAAATGCCTTTAGCTATTGAGTGGAACATAAAACAGGAAATCAAATGATCAAATCTCATGAATGATTTGTATTTCCTTCAAATTGTGCCAGTTCTAATTTAACATAATATTAAGCACCTATTTAAACCTAAATTACAGTAAACTTATATTGATGAGCATTCAAAGATTGTACTTTTACTGTGATTCTCTCTAATTATGTTTCGGTGTGGAGTTTGATAGCGTTTTGGGAAACAGCTGTTCACCCTGCTTACCATATTATGTTGTCCTTGTATCAGTACCTATTTGTAAATTTGGTTGTTTGCTATGTGTTTTTTAGACTTTGTTCTCATTGTGCCAGTTATGATCATTGCTTTAATACCTTCTACTAGCCCGGTACTTGTCTGTCCTTTCATATTCAACTTTGTAATCAATAGGTCAGAATCAACCAAGTGTCACCATTTCAACAGTGCTTCCCAGGCAAGCCAAATTAGTTGCTGCAATTGGAGTTTCAGTGAAAACAACTAGTTTCTTTATCCAATACTTTTAATATCTATACTCATACTACACTGATTCTTATAGTTTTCTATTAAAATCCATTAAGATTAGACACTTATAACTAAAACACAAAAATACTACACAAATGAGAGCTATTGTAATCTAATGACAATCTTTAAAATAAAATGAAGAGAAAAAATATGAAGAAACTTAATCCTGAATCTTGATTGATAGATGTAGAAGTCATGAGACTGTGTCTATAACATTAAGACTTGGAAAACATTCAAAGACTGAAATTATGCTATTACATTTCTCTGACTAAAATAGATACTTGTAAAAACCAATGTAATGGTACAGTTTAATTTAATCTAAAAATTATACAAAGCAGACCACAACATAGAAAATAGGTAAAGTAATGTCACATTATTACTGGATAATATGATCATGAACTTGTCAATGAACATAAGATTGTATGCAAGTTTTTACACAACAAAATACAAATACATGCACTGATAGGATATTTCTATTATTTTTTCAATCTATCATTTTCAAGATCTTCATTTTCATTTAAATCTGTATACCATATACATATTTGCAAATTATATATTCTTTTAATTATGATGTACATCATAATCAACACGGAATCAAGCTCTATGTAACTATACTTTTGTGGAGCAACATGAGAATCTGTCCAAAACTCACAGCCATCCATTATTATCCAGATTCTTTAAAATAAAAAAGCACTGCCACTCGCTGTTCATCACAATGTAATAATATCCTTTTGCAGAACCCTGTAACAAAGCATATCTGCTTGCCAAACATTTATACATTTTTATATAAAACTATAAAGCACTTGCTATAACAGTTTTCACCGTATCATTACAATAAAATTTTTACAATGCATCAAACTGCTTCCTTTTACTGAAATCAGTAGTTTACTGTATATTTGAGATTCTATTTAAACATGATGTTATAGTCACAGTTTCATTAATTCTATGTCTAATTTGAGAATGCATTACAAAAAAGTTAGAATTTGACTCGTACATAAAAAAGAATAAAAAAGAACACATTAGGATAATTTCTCACTCAAATGTGAAAAAAGTGAGAAATTATCCTAGTGTTTATCATCTATTCTCTCCAGCATTGTTATTTGAGAATATTTAAAGAAAAAAAAAAAAAAAAAAAAAAAAAAAAAAAAAAAAAAAAGGTGGCAACCCCAAAACTTGCTAAGCCACCAAATTTAACCTAGTGGGGTTACGCCCTGCAATTTTTCTCTTCAATTCTATACTTTGTAATGCTATACAAGTTGAAAAATTTTTAGAGGCATAGTGATTATCTGAACCAAGTAACAATTTAATAGCTAACCTTAGTAAATAAGACTATTTAGTTCATTAAAAATTCAGCTTTCCATCTTTGTGGGATTATGAATTTGCCATTTATCATTTGAATATCTACTTGTCTAAGGCACAATATATGAGTTTATGATCAGACCAATAAGCCTCAATGACATCACAAAATCCTTCAGAATTTGAAAATATCAAATCTAGTATTGATCCAGAGTCAGTTGTACATTGTTTAATATGTTGCATACATCCAAATAATGTCTCCACAAAATCCACAAATCCTGTACTGGCACAATCTATCTGTATGTTGAAGTCCCCTAATATGACTAATTTAGCATCCAGATCTATAACTGGCCTAAGATGACAGTGAATATCATTTCTAAAATCAGTTTGTGAACTTTTTGGGTATTTGTACAACACAACAACCTGAGCATAACCTCGTTGACTGCTGAATGTGCCCGTGAATATGAATTCAAATGACTTACATTGCATTTTCACAACTTTCTGGATCTGCAAGTACTCCTTTACATACAATGCAAGTCCATGATATGGTCTGTTGTTTGTCTCTTTTACTGTGTCATCAAGTCTTATAAGTCTGTACCGTTTCAGGGCAAAATGTACATTTTCATCCCTACTACATAATCTTGTTTCAGCAAATCCAATGATATCTGCTGCCAACACATTTGGTTCAAATTGAACTTCCCTATAATGTTTATGCAAGGATCTAGCATTATTGAATGCGATTTTGGTTTTGTCTGATCCGATTTTATACAGAGGAACATAACACAGTTCTAGGGCAGCATCTGTGCGTAGCCTTTGCATCTCTACATTCACATCATCATCTAGCGCCATAGCAGCTTCATTCATATTCAGTATATATAAATCTTCCAGCTTTTTCACTCTACTAAATGCAACATAGTGAACGTGTGGTATTTTCCTTATAGGCTGCTGGGACAAATCAACAACTACCTTGTCAACTGTTGCACCTTCAGCTTTCCAGACTGTTTTTCCTGAAGCTGGTGTCACTGGGAACTGGCTTCTCTGAAATGTTTTGTAGTTATGTATAAATGTTCGCTGTGTTTCAAATACAGGTGTCCAGTCTGCATGAATGCTTGAGTTGTAAAGTTTCCTGTTTTTCTCACGTGTTGCTCTACCAACCCGAGGGTCATCAAACAATACCCAAATAATGCTAGGACGGTTTGTTCCTTCCATCCACCTGAAGTCGATGTGTTTAACCACACCAGTAGCACCATTGGTTAAACCGTCTTCTACATCTACATTAGCTGTATGAACAACAATCATTCCAACAACTACTGTCAATGACTTCTTTAGCTGGCCTGTTTGTCCATAGTCCTTTGGGAGCTTATCAATCAAGGACTGGTGCCTGTTGGCAGGAATGTGTGCTGAGACAACACTGTCATGGCATGATATCACATACTTTTCTCCTGGCAACTGACTCAAAATAGTGTCATTGTGTTGGTCTACATAATAATTCTGCGCAAACAAATGAAGGGCATCCTTTGGATAGTCACCAGTTTCACGATCAACAACACGTGTCTGTAGCTTTTGTTTGTCTTCCTCTGTCATTTCATTCAATCGAAGACGGTTTAATAACTGTGCGAATGCTAGGTCGTCTTTCTGTCTCATGATATCAACCAATTCATACATTGTAAAGAGCTCTTTCCATAAGTTCCTTCCCAGTGAAGATGCTCCCTTTTTCAAATCAAGACTTATCAAGTAATCACCTACTGGCTTAAGCTGGTAAAGATCCCCAACAGCAATAACACTTAAACCACCAAAAACTTCTTTTGTTCCCATCAGCTGCTGTAAACGAGTGTCTATAAAGCTTAGTGTCATGTTGCCTACCATTGATATTTCATCAATAATGATAATTTTCAGATGTCTGTACTTAATTCTGAATGTATTTAACTCATCAGCTGAAAGATGATTGCTTCCCTTTTGATACATTTTCCTGTGGAATGCAGAGCAAATGGTTTGGCCACTAATATTAAAAGCAGCAAAGCCCATATATGCACACAGCAGAATTCTCTTATCATCTGGATTTTCTCCATCTTTCAAATTCAAAATCCTGAAGAGACTTTGATAAAGTGCTCGAATCACTACCGATTTACCAATACCTGCCCCTCCTGTTAGAAAAGCATAGACAGGTTCATCTTTACATTTAATCCAGTGCACAATATGGTTAAAGAATTCTCTTTGTCTCAAATTAAGACTTCTGAGTAGTTGTAAGTATTCATCTTCTGGTAATAAAATGCTACTAGTTTCTACTGGGGGCACTGAGCAAGTAGACTGTAGTTCTATGCCAATATCATAATGTCTCTGCTCCACAACTCTACTTGGGTTAAAACAAACAAACTTTTCTGACTCTCCTGTCCCTTCTTCTTCTGCCTCCCTATTTTCTTGCTCTGCATTTGGTGCAATTTGATCATAGTCCCTTTCCTCAGCTTCCATCATCTGTCGTGCAAGCTCAAGTTCTTCAGCATGGTGCTCATACTCATTTCTTTTGGATATCAATAATGTCTTGACAGACTCATAGTGAGCTTCATATGTATCAAAAGAACCTATCAAATCTTTTTGTTCATTTCGCCAAGGTACAAAAAGCATAAGCTGCTCTCTGAAGTAATTTTCTGGGTCCTTTTTCTTGTTGTATTTAACATACCTAATTATTTTTGGGACTTTTCTTTTCTTGTATTTTGTTCCATTTTTTGCTTTAAACAGCAAGTCTGAACTTTGACTGCTATCCTCATCCAAGCTTTCATGACCTTCATCCTCAGAGCTACTTGGAAAACTGTCATCATCATTAGTATCATTAACTTTATTTGGTAGTTTATTTCCTTTTGGATAAGTAATGTCAATCTTTGAAACATAGTCAGCTAGGCAAAATTTCCCAAGCTGCCTGGGTCTTTTAGAATACCTCTGTATTATATTTTCTGATTCTATATCTGTAGATTCAGCTGGAAGTTCATCAAGAGCAGCTTTTGGCTTAAGCAGAAAGATTCTTTCTTCTGGTATAGATGTATTGATGAAAACAATATCCCTTGTGCACTTTGTCAAAGGAATTTGAAGATCAAGATAAACAGCCTCTTGAGCACTAACCTCCACACAGTTTGAAAATACATTCCCAATATGCCGGACTTGTTTTTTCAGGTCAAGGTTTCCTCTTCGAGCCTCTTTTGCAGCTGCATCAAGTTGTGCACTCATACCTCTTTGTGATTTACTTATATAACCAACTATATATGATGCACACCCGTATGGTTCAAGAACAATCTGAATGTCAAGATTGGCTTTCCAGGCAAGAAGTATGTTTTCATTAAATGGATTAATTCTCATTTCCTTCACATCACGTTTTAAGAAAACCTTTGGTGCTTTCAAAGAGCTTTTGATGCAACAAATGTAGTCTTCAAAGTCCATTTTAGCAATGTTTTCTAGAAATTCCTCAAATGTCATATCTTCAGTTTCTTTACACTCATTCATTGCTTTTTGGAGCTCTATGTTCTTCTTTTTGTACTTGTCAACATTCTCTTCAAGAGGATACAACAACATAGTTCTCGGCAATGGTGGCAATGGAAATCCAAACCTACAAATCGGTTTACCTTTTTTTCTGCAGGTTCTAGAATGTTTGTGACTTTGAAGGTTAACAAGATTTGCTGTCTTCTCATTATCAGTACTGCAAGTGAGATACTGATTAACAAACTGAATTATTTCGTCTTCAGAGTTTGTTTCTAAAGTAGGAGCATTTTCTACCCAAACAAGCATATGAATATGAGGAGAGCCACGCTGCTGAAACTCAACTCTATAAAAATAATCACGCACCTTTCCTATTGGCTCACAACTGCTCTTTAGAATTGTACTGAGGAATTCTTGAACTCTATGATCAAAGTACCTTGAACATGTAACTGGGTCTTTCTGGACTAGCTTTGTTTTCTCTTGCCAAGTCAAATTTTCTAATTCTTTTTCAGAATATTCAATGCCATCATTCAATTTTGCTAACATCCTCAACAGATCTGTCCATTTAGTATCTGCGGCTGACAATGACATAAACCAAGTAGGCAAGGAAAGTTGCCTAATCATTGCAAAAATGTCTTTCTTGCGCATTTCCAAATAGGCTGGTGAGTTTCGCAGTTGGCGAAATATATAATAGCCTTCATCAAGATTTACAAGTTTATCTAAATAATTTGAATCTCTAGCTTCAGCTGCTGTAATTTTTTTGCCTTTCTTTTTACACCTTCTAACAGCTAAGTTAACTTTGTCACTGATTTGTTTCATTTGTAGCTTTTTGTGTTTAAAGAATATATTTGGAACTGACTGTGCAGCTCTCCTGTCAACACTTCGCAATTCCCATTTTACAATGTCACTATAATGAACTGGAACTAATCTTTCATCCTTTCGAGGTGGTGTCTGGCCACAAAATATGGACGGGAAGCATAAGTACTCTGCATCATTATCTTGATATAAACTTAAAGGGTGCTGACCTTCACCTGGGGCAAAAGTGAAAACCTTGTCACACTTATTGTCAATATCAGCATCATCTACTAATGTATCTATATTGCCAACATGGTCATTTGCATCTATCTCACTGTAATGATCAGAATCATAGTCATTTGATGCTTTCATGTCATTTTCACCTGTCTCTTCTTGTTCCTGTTTTTCATTTTGTGTTTTCTCATTGTCATTGGGCTCTTCTCTTGACACTTCTAAAAATTCTCTAACTGTATCATCTGCACTTTCACTTACCTCCTGAAACCAGCTTTCATCAGCTACTATGCCAGACTTTTTGTATAACTCACTGTTGTTCATTAGCCAATGTAGTGCAGCCAAAACTCTTAAAGGTCTTACATTTTCTTTAAAGTCAACCTTTTTATAAGAAAGTTTTTTTTTTAGTTGGATGGCAACTGTAAAATTTTCATCCATTGGCCTCGGAAGACAGTTGATAGTAGGCTGAATATCAACAGGTACATTGATAACATTTCCTTTTAAGGAATACTGGCCACCACGAGGAAGTTCCCTGATCTGCATAAATGGAATACGAAGTGCTATTAATCTTTCTTCCAGCTGATGCAAATTTAGTTCTACAGGTTTGTTTGGCCATTTGAAGCCATTAGCTACTGATAATTTTGGACATTTCCGTTCTCGTAAAGCACTCAAGCAAGTATGACAAACCCATTCTTCATTATTTACAGAAACAAAATTTGTGCAATACTGTTGTTTACTTTCTTTGGCAATATGAGTGTTCTTTAACATTGAAACACTTTTTCTAAACCATGTTTGGTGACAACATGTACAAATATATAAGGGGCCAATAGATATATCTAAATGAAACTGTTTAATAGTTTCTTCAATAGTTTTAAAGGCCTTCTGGTGAGTTTTATGAGGCAAAATTTCTGTATCAGGCTTGAATCTTTTGCAAGAAACAGTAATTCTAGAAATGTCGTTACATTTTCTCTTCTGTTGTCTTATCTGTTGCTTCTTGATTCTTTCACCTTCCAGAACAATGGGATTTTTCCTTGCATTTTGTTTAGACACATTCTGGTACACCTTTTCTCGTTCCAGAAAAGCAGGATTTTCTCTTGCTAACTGTTTTGATTTCTTCTGATATGCATGTTCTTTCATTCTAAAAGCAGGATCTTTTCTAACATGCTGCTTTGATTCCATTTCTTTCCTTTTGAAGACGGGGTCTCTCCTTGCTTGCTGCTTTGATTCTTTTTGATACCTGATTTCTGTATCCTTAAAAACAGGGTCTTTTCTTGTTTGCTGCTTTGATTCCATTTCTTTCCTTTTAAAGACAGGGTCTCTCCTTGCTTGCTGCTTTGATTCTTTTTGATACCTGATTTCTGTATCCTTAAAAACAGGGTTTTTTCTTGTTTGCTGCTTTGATTCCATTTCTTTCCTTTTAAAGGCAGGGTCTTTCCTTGCATGCTGCTTTGATTCCTTTTGATACATAATTTCTGTATCCTTAAATGCAGGGTCTTTTCTTGCTTGCCGCTTTGATTCCATTTCTTTCCTTTTAAAGGCAGGGTCTCTCCTTGCTTGCTGCTTTGATTCCATTTCTTTCCTTTTAAAGGCAAGGTCTCTCCTTGCTTGCTGCTTTGATTCCATTTCTTTCCTTTTAAAGGCAGGGTCTTTCCTTGCTTGCTGCTTTAATTTCATTTCTTTCTTTTTATAAGTTGGATTTTTTCTGGCCAATTGTTTGAAAGTTTTATAATATTCAGTGCGATTACGCTGCTTTCTTTTTTTCAGTAATGATTCTTTCTTTGATTCAAAGGTGTGTCTACTACTCACATTTCTTTGTGTTTTCAGAGCCTGTCGAAATCTTTGATCTTTGAAATAGCCTTCCATACGACTGTTCAAGTCATCTTCATAAGTCTGTTTTTCTTGATATTTCTTAACATGGACTGGCAGGAAGTCAAACTGCAAATTAGTATCAGTTTCTAGTTTCATGCTATCATAGAAGGCATATATATATGTAACTAGGTCATCCAGGTTTGAGAAACTTATTAAACAGGAAGCACCGTCACTTGATGAAAGTCCATTTTGTCCATGGGAATGAGAATCAAAAAAGACATAAAACCCATTCTTTCTAAAAACTGCAGAACATATTGCACCAACAGTTAATAGGCCACATGATACAGAGGAAAATGCCAACTGCAAGGTAGAGTGAAGTGTTGGTAAGCCATGATCTTGAGTATCAACAAGAACACCACTTTCAATTTGAAATTTTTCTACAGTAAATTTTCCTATCTCTACTTCAAAATCACATGGGATTTCTTCTAAGCTCAAAAGCTGGTTAATGAACTTTCCATCTGTTTTCAACTTGCTAATAACAGTTTGATACAGAGCATCCCCTTCACAAAGTACTTTATCTATCAATGAACTATTATCTACATTATGGCTAAGTGTGTATGACAACATACATAATGCATTACATGTGCACTGATATCCTCTTGACTGCTGAGAAAATCTAACATCATTTTGATGAAAACTGCCAAATACCAAATCAGTTGCATTCCACAACCCTTCAAATGATCTTATTGCTTGATAACATACCACATCATCGACTAAGCATGTTTTAAATGTATCACTGTTAAGATGATGTTGTGCTGTAACATTTTTATGAAGCTCCTCAATTTGTATAGTATTTTGAGTGCAAAAAGCTTTGTTTACACTTTCATAAAATTCCTCATTGACTCTTGATTGAAAGTCTGTAGCAACATCAGGAAAACCCTCCAGAAACACAGTATCAAAATCTGTCTGTAAATTTGAGCTAACCTTCTCTATAATCGAATAGATATCTGTAATTGTCTGTTTGAACTGACTCTCTTTATCTATTTTAGCTTGTAGTTCTTTCCTTTTGCCTGCCGGTGCCCCCATGCTAGAGGGACTTTGTGCCACTGATGGGCTGCCTGCCCCAACGCTGGAGGGACTTCGTGCCACAGATGGGCTGCCTGCCCCAACACTGGAGGGACTTCTTGCCACAGATGGGCTGCTTGCCACCACCCTCGGTGGACTTCCTGCCACCTCCTTTGGTGGACTTCCTGCCACCTCCTTTGGTGGACTTCCTGCCACCTCCTTCGGTGGACTTCCTGCCACCTCCCTCGGTGGACTTCCTGCCACCTCCCTCGGTGGACTTCCTGCCCCCCTTTCGGAGGGACTTTCATACCTGACTGTCGCTTCACTTTCTCCCCCACCACTGTCTACACTGGATCTCCCCCTATTACCATCACTGCCATCTGCTCTCAATCGCTCTCTCCACTCCTTCCTTTTCTGCTCTGACCACTTCCAGCCCTTTCGCCTAGGCATGATTAATCACCTAAAAATAGAAAGAAAAGGTAATGTGCAGAATTGTTAAACATTTAGCCTATATAAATCTTCAAAATAGAACCTAGAAATATTATACCATAATAGCAAAGTCCAACAAAAGTTCTAACCAGTTAGTGGAGATGCTCAGGCTCATCTGTAACTTTGCTGTTTTTGTAGCATGGTAGGTTTTCTTGTGCTGAAGCACATTTACACTTAATTTGACACAATGCTTAAAACAAACAAAGAAACAGATCAGCTGCTCTACTCTACAGACTGATAAGCCCTTTCATTTTTACAGCTGAAATAGTATGATCTTTCTAGTTTCTACATTTCAGATTACACCTTTTACAAAAAAAAAAATAAAATAAAACTTATCTGTCACTTCATCTGTTCTTGACCTCTCTCTCTCTCTCCACCTTGTTCTTTTGTTTTCTATTTTAGCCAGGTCTTGCTCCTAGGCATGAGTACACCTGAAAATAGAAAGGATTTAATATTTACATACAATAATGGGACAGGCAGCACACTGGGTCAACATTTCCCTGATAAATGTAAATCTTGTATCTGTTTGAACATTTGCTGCAAGCTACTTAACATGACTTTGTAACAGTTTCCTCTTATTTATGAATGTTACATGCCAAGTTTCAAGATAATAGGACTTAGGGTACTGGAGAAGATTTTTAAGGCTTTTACCATATGGAGAAGATGATTTTTACAAAGGTTTTTAACATATATGGGAATGGTGGACATCTTGGCCATGTGACCTGGATTATTTATATACACTTTCAACCCCCCATCCTACAGATTTTTCCTTTGAATAATTTTAACAGTTTTCCCAAATCAAATGCATAGGCAACCCATGTTGACCTTGCTGAAAAATAGGTAGTTGAAGATTTATATATACATTGTAACACTTGAATCATCAATGCTTCATGCCAAGATTCGCTGAAATCTGTGAACAAGTTCCTGAGAAGAAGATTTTTGAAGGGTTTTTACCATATATGGGCATGGCGGCCATCTTGGTCATGTGGCCTCCATTAATTATGCATGCATTGAATCCCACTTCCTATAGATGCTTCCTATAAAATTTGGCTGTGATTGGCCAAGCGGTTTCAGAGAAGTAGATGTTTGAATATTATGATTATATACATGTTTATTGCCCCGGGGTGGGGGCAGATGAGCCCAATTTTTTCAGAACCATTAATATTCAGTCCTATTCATTTCCTGCAAAATTATCCCTTTAAAATGACATTTTAACAGTTTTTCCCATTCAAATGCATAGGCAACCTATGTTGACCTTGCTGTTAAAATAGGTCAAGGTCATCTTGAGGTCATTATTTATATATACAATGTGGGCCTTGAGTCCCTAGTGTTAAATGCCAAGTTTCAAGATCCTAGGCCTTTGGGTTCTGGAGAAGAAGATTTTTAAAGGTTTTTATCATATATGGGTTTGGCGGCCATCTTGGTCATGTTACCTGGATAATTTATATATACTTTCATTCCCCCTTCATATTGATGCTTCATATAAAATTTGGCTTTGATTGGCCAAGCAGTTTCAGAGATGTTTGAATATTATGGTAATATACACATACACTGCCCAGGGGTGGGGGCAGATGAGCCCCTGTGGTCCAATTTTTTTACAGAAACATTTATATTCAGTCCTAATGCTCATTTCCTTCAAGACTTTCCCTTTAAATGACATTTTAACATAATGACATATTCAAATGCATAGGCGACCTATGGTGACCTTGATGTAAAACAGATCAAGGTCATCTTGAGGTCATAATTTATATACACAATGTGGAACTTGAGTACCCAAAGCTACATGCCAAGTTTCAAAATCCTAGGCCTTTGGGTTCTGGAGAAGAAGATTTTTGAAGGTTTTTACCCTATATTGGCATTGCGGCCATCTTGGTCATGTGACCTGGATAATTTATATATACTTTCATTCCCTCTTCCCATAGATGCTTCATATAAAATTTGGCTTTGATTGGCCAGGCGGTTTCGGAGGAGAAGATGTTTGAATATTATGGAGATATGAGTGTATAATGCCCTGGGGGTGGGGGCATATGAGCCCCTGGGGTCAAATGTTTTTCAGAATCATTAATATTCAGTCCTACTGCCCATTTCCTGCAAGACTTTCACTTTAAAATGACATCTTAAAAGTTTTCCCCATTCAAATGCATTGGCAACCTATGTTGACCTTACTATAAAATAGGTCAAGGTCATCCTAAGGTCATTATTTATATACACATTGTGGACCTTGAGTCACTAGTGCTACATGCCAAGTTTCAAGATCCTAGGCCTTTGGGTTCTGGAGAAGAAGATTTTTATAAGGTTTTTACCATAAATGGGCATGGCGGCCATCTTGGTCATGTGACCTGGATTA
Organism: Rugalucina vietnamica; assembly: GCA_964017185.1. Lineage (NCBI taxonomy): Eukaryota > Metazoa > Mollusca > Bivalvia > Lucinida > Lucinidae > Rugalucina > Rugalucina vietnamica. The sequence continues at coordinate 6,759,316 of OZ024879.1, read as the reverse complement.
TTTATATACACATTGGTTCCCCCTTCCTATAGATGCTTCATATTAAATTTGGCTTTGATTGGCCTAGCGGTTTCAGAGGAGAAGATGTTTTAAATATTATGGAGATATACATGTATATTGCCCCGGGGTGGGGGCATATGCGCCCCTGGGGCCCATTTTTTTCAGAATCATAAATAATCAGTCCTACTGTCCCATTTCCTGCAAGACAATCAGTTTAAATGACATTTTAAAAGTTTCCCCATTTAAATGCATTAGCGACCTATGTTGACCTTGCTGTAAAATAGGTCAAGGTCATCCTAAGGTCATTATTTATATACACATTGAGGACCTTAAGTCACTTATGCTACATGCCAAGTTTCAAGATCCTAGGCCTTTGGGTTCTGGAGAAGAAGATTTTTAAAGGATTTTACCATATATGGGCATGGCGGCCATCTTGGTCATGTGACCTGGATCATTTATATACACATTGGTTCCCCCTTCCTATAGATGCTTCATAAACAATTTGGCTTTGATTGGCCAAGCAGTTTCAGAGAAGAAGATCTTTGAAAATGGTGGACGACGACGACGACGGACGACGGACGACGGACGACGGACGGACGCCGGATCATGGCCATCCTATAAGCTCACCTTGTGAGCCTAATGGCTCAGGTGAGCTAAAAATGGGACATATACGTGCACAAAACAGAGAAAAAATGCAACAATTTAGATCTATATCGCTGTGCATGTGCAATGTTGTACCAACACATTGAGGTTACATGTATATTCAGAAAAAACTTCAAACTTTTGCTTTTGAATTAAGATTCTTAAGAAGCTAATAAGAAATTGAACTAAAATCTGCTAAAGATGTAGATTCTTAAAGAGCTGTGATGGTTTCTGTTTTAGAAGAAAGCACACGCTGTATTCTCAACCTGCACTGGGAGCATAATCCACTCACCTCATTCAAATAATTTCATCAGTTACTTGTCTCTGAGCCCATACATGAACATGGAACGGTCGACGCGAGAAAACCGGTCTTCGGGGTTTCCGACCAGGTCCGACACAAACCGGCCTGTACAAGCTCAGAAAAGAGCTAGAAGCTTGAAATTTCGGATTTAAGTAAAAGAGGAACTGTACTATCCGAGTAGCGAAAACAAAGGCGCTGATCAGCTTCGCGGTTACCGCGAAGCTGATCTGCGCCTTTGTTTTCGCCTAGGCAAAAATCCGGTTTTCTCACGATGCGGCTCAATTTTTTGGTATACACAGGTCTCACTCAGACTCGAATTCCGAGTAAACATTGAGAGAAAGGGACATCACACTCGAGCGCTACTCGAAAATATTTTGGACCCCAGTTTTTTCACCAGCCATCTAATTTTTTAAAGATCTGGTACATGTATATTTTTTCACCTAATGACACAATACAATAGTTATAATTTATGTTCTCTTTCATTTCATTCAGACGTAACATATTTTTTTTTCCATCTTACCTTCCTTATTTGGGAAACACTATAACACATCGAACAGTACAACGAATATGACGTACGCATATAACCGGTCTTAATTCCATTGAACCATCTAGCATTTCATGTGCAATGTAGAACCGCTTATTGTCCATCGACTCTTATTGTCCACGAACGACAATAAGCGTAGCGACTGCAACGCTTGTTGTTCATATCGACTATAAGCGTTGCAGTCGCTACGCTTATTGTCGTCGATGGACACTAAGCGTCGATGTTGTTGATATGGTCAGCAATGCCAACGCTAATTGTTCACGAAGAAACAAATATAAACCAGAACAACAGTGGTAATGATTTTGATGAATAAATAAATATATAAATAAATATATCTGAATAACATACATGGATACACCACGCTGCAATTATCTTAAGACATCTTGACAATCACACTTACCAGACAACATTCGAGCTTAAGTATCTTACCCTGTATGGATAGCATCGATCGAACTCTGATGTTAAATAACTGAAATGGCTGTACTGCAGTATTGCCGAAAGCCGGATAGGGGCTTCTTATTTCTGACTTCCTAGTTCTTACTATTTTTAGTCCTTAGTTCTGACTTCTTAGTTACTTCTTTAGTTCTTATTTCTTACTTCTTACATACATGCACGCACGCAAGCCCCCGGTTGACCTTGCCATAGAATAGGTCAAGGTCATCCAAGGGTCATGATTTATATATACATTGTGGACCTTTCATAAAAGTGGATGCTACATGCCAAGTTTCAAGATTCTAGGCCTTTGGGTTCTGGAAAAGAACCTCATTAAAGGTTTTTAACATATATGGGCATAGCAGCCATCTTGATCATTTTTATCTAGATTATTTATTTACTCTTTCCTTCCAACTTCCTAAAGATGCTCCACATGTAGACAATCCCATTGGGACAATGTTTTTTATAAACATAAATCTTCTGTCCATTTGCCTACTCCCAGCAATATATCCCCCATTTAATTACATTTGACCAATTTTCTCTAGTCAAATGCATGGGCAACTTAAGCTGACCGTGCCATAAAATAGTTCACAGATATCCCAGGGTCATGATTTATATACTCTGTAGTGTAAAAGATTAACCCGAGCAACCGATTTTTAAAATATAATCTTCTTCTCTGACAATGTGTTGCAGTTGCTACGCTTATAGTTCACCATGGGCAATAAGCGTTGCGGTTCCTACGCTTATTGTTCACCGTGGATATAGACATGTATATAGCCCCGGTGCACGAAACCTGACAAAAATGGAGTTTACTGATTTGTAGTCAGATCGATTGAGCAACAACCTACAGTGAAAAGTTCATTGCTGCGTTGTAGGTTGTTGCCTAATTTATCCGGCTTCCAGTCAACACATTCCCTTTCGGCATGTGTCTTGTGATATTGCAACAATCTGCGCTGTAATAATTTGGTTGCATCCGACAGTATATAGGGTGTATACATTTATATAGGGAAAATGACAGATTTGGTAAAATTACGGTATATACATAAAAATGTGACCCAAAAGAAACGTCTTAGGGCTGCATGACCGAAGTAGCTGCCACGCCCGTAGCTCAACGAACGTTCATATATCGCATCACATCTATGTTATTCAGTGGATAAGGTCATGCCACAAAATTAGATGACCATATGTGTAATAACATATTAATTAGTAACGTCCGTGACAAGGATATTTTATCAAAGAAAAAAAATCTCTAAACTCTTATAACAAAAATCTTACATTTCATATGAAATTTATGATACACGCCTATGAAATGACCACTAATGTATGATCGTTAATGTAATACACGAACTTCTGTCATGCTTCAATGGTACAATGACCTTTCTTCCGCTTATTCTGTCACTTAACAACGAAAGAATGTGCACCCTCATATAGCGGGGACGTGTCGGAATTTTACCTCCGAGGCGAAAAACAGTCGGGGTTTAAGGGGATGCCGATCTTATAATCTAATACTTGTTATAAAATTTACCTGTACAAAGGAAAATTGAGCCTGTGCATGAGAAAACCAACAATTTGGAGTTCCGACCACGTCCGACACAAATCAGGCTGTACAGTCACAGAAGCAGGCTAGACTCTTGAAATTTTGGATTTAAGAAAAAGAGGAATTGTACTATCTGCGTAGCGAAAATAAAGACGCTGATCAGCTTCGCGGTTATCGGGAAGCTGGTTTGTGTCTTTGTTTTCGCATATGCAAATTGTTGGTTTTCTTATGCGGTGGCTCAATTGTGAAATATTAGGAATACTGATAGTAATTCTTTCTATATTTTTGTGCATGTATGTGCAGTTGGTCCATCAAATGCAGATTAATTTATGTCCAAATATGTATTTTGGTGGTCTCACTAAATTGCTTATCAGCCATTTACAAGTTGCTCCCTTGTTTGATTCTGTTCACATCAGTGTGGAATGCTGGATAAATTTTAGACAAACAGGATCTGCAGTCATCTAACTACAATGTATGAAAAGGTACAAGTAGGCAAAGATCAGGAAAAGGCGCAATCAGAAAAAGATTCCCACTCCAAAAACCGAGGTGGGAAAAAACCAAACTAACAATCAGGTACTTATACCATGAAACATATCGTAAGCCGAATGAGCAGCTATTTTCCCAATAGGTGGCCACTCAGTTACCTTAACTTAACTAAAAATATGAAAACATACATAAGGCGCCAACAGCACAAAAAATTTTAAACACCAAGACATAAAACAAAAAGAACCACTACAGAAGTATCGACTTGGAACGATCAGTAACACAAAGTTACTGGCGGGCTTAAACCGGTTTTACAGGTACCTAACCTCACCCTCAGCTTCTGCAGTGGTTCACAACATTTAGTTAGTTCTTCGGTCCTCGTGGTGAATCTCTAACTAGTCAATGAATCATCAAGAACAAACAAATAAATCATGATAAACATCCTGATGAATCAAAAACCAGGACTCACAGATTGAGTAAGCTGCCCGACGATGGAGATCCCTGGGCGCCGAATAACCTACTAACTCCGGAGCAAAAGAAAAACACCAGTATTTCCACACCAAGCTACAATTTTCTGGTAGAAAGCTTAAAATTTACCATGTTGCTGTTTCCTATTATCAGCAAAAATGGTGAATAATACGTTTTCTGCTAGAAATACATACGTACATCTTGGTGGAAATACCTTCATACACTATTCTAGAATAACAAATACAGAAATATCAGGGCCCAGTTGTTAAAAACATTGTTGGCTTAACGCTATCGTTGTTAACAAAACTAGCTACATAATGAAATGTACTGTTATTTTTGTTGAAGAAATGTGAGAATCTTCTCTCATCATGCAGAAATGCCCGTCCATCTTACCCCACTTTTATGTAGCAAGGGTATCCTTATTTTTCTTATTTTCGTTCCAAAGCATAGATTGTGGGTACTCATTAGAACCGCATCAGCGAGGCGGTTCTAACGAGTACCGACAATCTATGTCTTGAGCCAAAAATAAGAACATTATAAAACTTTTTCAACTGAAAATTTTCATTTTTTCACAGCGGAAAAAATCGCTGTGTATTGTATGGGCGTGTTTTCGTAATGTCAGTTTTTACTGTATTTTGAATATTTATGTATGAATTTTGTACGAACTGTTAATTAACGCAGTCGGCAATTTTGAACAACTGGACCCAGGTAACTGAGTCAAATTACGATACGTTCCTTTTTACGGAGCTGTTTCCGTGATTAAAAAAGTTTTATGTATGCTAATGTTCTGGTTGATACGGCAAATCGAAAATAATGCATGGTAGCCAATTAAACTGAATTCATCATACTTATGATCAATGAAGTAAAAAACAAAACAAAAAAGTATACATATATAATTTTACCTTCAAGTCTGAATATCCAACGAAAATGGGAAATCCAGTACATGTATTGTAATTTGTGTTTTGGCAAAAATGTAACCTTTGTTATTCTATTTACACAAGACACAGTACTTAATTATTATGGTAATATCAAGGGGTGCAATATAGGATAGTTTTGGACATTTTGGTGGACATTTTTTCGATCTTTCAAAATCATTTTTCTCTTTGTTGTTATAGAGAGTGACCTAGTGCACCATGTGGAGGCTATTCCACAGTAATGGAAACTGAAGCAAACCGGGAATCAACTTGAAAATGGCTGATAAGCAATTTACTGAGACCTCTAAAAGTGCATATTTGGGCACAAATTAATCTGTGTCTGATGTTCCAACTGCACATACAAAAATATGGAAAGAACTATCACTATTCCTGATAAAATCACCATTTGCATTCAGCACTCCGATTAACACAAGTAACTCGGGTAACATTGAATGCCGACACGAGTTAAGTGAGAGTTACAGTTATACGCAAGCATATGACGTAGATACGTATGCGCATTACTGTAACTCGTGCTGTTTGGCCTTGTTACTCGAGTTACTTTTTGCGATCTCGCCACGGCGAGAGCGCATATATAATTGAACAGGGCTGGAATCTTGTTGTAAATCGACCACACTTCCGGTCGTACTTGATTGGACAAGGCAGCTTCGACTGGGTCACACTAAATAGCGCATGCCAGCTCGGGTATGAAAGCTCACGTTGAACCGAGCTGTCAGAGTCTTTTCGGTCTGTGGTTATCGCCGTGGATTTATACGTGGTCATACAGTGAAATTAGTGCTGAGAGATCGCAAGCGTTTTGGAAACGCTTATACTTGTGTTACTCGGATAGTCATGTCGAAAATCCTCATTTTTTCCCATGAGAAAATAAATGTCCAGTCGTGTGAACTGAGCAACACTAAAGTTAACATCAATTAATACCGTCAGGAATGCATTGTCCCGGTATATTGTAAAGCTAATCAATCTTGGAAACCTGTCGAAATATCATGTTTTACGAATCAGTTATTATTATTGATATTGTTATTATTATTATTATTATTGATTAAGTTTTACGTGCCTTAAAAATCAATTATTTCACTCATTAACAAATCAGTAGGTGGGGCGAAAATAGGAGTACTCCAGGAAAAAGCACCTGACACACCTGCAAGCAGAACTTGACTTGTCCCACACGTGACCCGTGCGGGGCTCCAACCCTACACGGCGCTCGTCGGGATCGAACCCAAGACCTCTCGCTCCAGAGTGACAGTCTGACGCTCTACCGCTTCAGCTACCGCGCTCTAGCGGGGGCTGTGACTGTCGTATCTTTGTCCCTAGATCTCACAAGAAACATTAAGCTTCGACACGCAATCATCTGGCACCTCAGCGGTAGACATCAGAGGGGGCATTTCAGGCCCTGATAATTTTGGGAAAGAAGATACCCCAATAGATCCTGTTCCATGTTATTTTCAAAGATTGGACCTGTGTTTACTGTTATAATTTTCCCAGTCTTCAAATCGGCAACCGAAGAAATTTAAGAACTGGAGACAGTATCTTTTCCAATTATTTCTTACACGTTTTCATTTGCTTCAGCTTCATTTAACCAGCGAAAAAAAACTATATATATGCGAACAGTGCGATATGACGGACGCTGCGGACGAGGAACGTCCGAGTTCTCATCACTGCCGGTGACTGACGTGTGTTTATAGCATCCGTAATTGGGATAGATATGATCCCACTCAAACTAAAAGTTAAAAAACAACAATCATGTACTTGCTAGAATTAAGAAGATAAAGTTTTATTCCATCAAAATTTGGTTGCTCCCCGGCGACACACACAACTTGCCCGGAGACTCACCAAATAATCAATCACCCGGCTGAATCTAGATTTTCCCAGTCTTTTTTACAAATTTTCTGAAGGTTGATAATCAGGAGCTTAATTTTCTATATTAACCAATCTGAATTAAGGTTGTTTACATTCGTAATTCGATGTAAGCATAAAAAATAAACAAAAAGTACAACCGAAAGTCAACTGAAATGTTTGAGTAGTAAAATGGGGCGCACTGTGGCGATTAAACAAAATACATTTTCAACAATTCTAGGGTGTCCGGGGCTGCATTAAAGACCCTTACAGCTCCTGCAAGTGTTCGATTTGTTTTTATTTTCTGCATTATTTTTCGCTTTCGCTTCAAATTAGAAGTAAACAAACAACATACCTTTTATCTAATGCAAATCCCGATGTCTCACCGACACATCGCCCGATGCTTCACATTTTTCCGATTAACCCCCGTTGATTCACCATTTTTCTAATACACCGTTTCCATAGGTTGAATATTGTGGTGCGCCATTTTCTCACCCACACACGGTTACAGACCACCCTGGATGGCTCTCATTGAAAACAATGCAAAATAGGCCTCAATTACAGCACTGCATTATGAAAACTTGCCCATGCAATAAACATATATTTTTTATAAATTGAAAATTTTGAGCTGAAAAAATTTGATATTTTTCTTATTTTTGCTCAAAACATAGATTGTGGGTACACGTTAGAACCGCCTCACAGAGGCGGTTCTAACGAGTACCCACAATCTCTGTTTTGGAGCAAAAATAAGAAACATAGGTAAACCCCTGCATACCCCAGTTTTGCTATATAATGAGGTTTAAGAGGGTATTAAATGGGGTTTAAGAGGGTATTTATTGCACGGACATGTTTTCCTGATGGTGCAAAGTTCCACAACATTCAATGACTAACAAATTACCCTAGATTGATAAATTCATCACCAGGGTGCTTCAAAAAGAGATAAATTCACATAGCATGACCGATTCAGTTTTTCACAAATTTAACTTCAACACACACACACTGAGCTCTGACAGCAATTACAACGGAAGACTGCAGTGGTTCATCATGATCTTTTGTCGTTTCCATGCAGAAGATATTATAGTCCTCCATGATATCAAGTCAAGTATTATACCTTAAATTGGTAGAATATGTATCAAATTAAAAATTAGAATCGATTGTATCAACAAATTAACATACAGGAGTGAGACACTCACCTTTGAAGAAGGTTGGTTGGTTGATTAGGGTTTAACGTCCCACCAACAGGTAAGGTCATATGGAGACGAGACCTCGGTTTATAGTCCCATCCGACGGACTGGAGAGGCCCGGGATCCCTTCGAAGAAGGTACATGTAGGCAAAGATCAGGAAAAGGCGCAATCAGAAAACGATTCCTACAACCAAAACTGAGGTGAGGTGGGAAAAACTAAATTAACAATCAGGTACGTATACCATTAAACCATATCGTAAGCCGAATGAGCAGCTATTTTCCCAATAGGTGGCTACTCAGTTACCTAAACGTTACTAAAATATGAAAACATACAAAAGTTGCCAACAGCACAAAAACTATTAACACCAGACATAAAACAAAAAGAACCACCACAGAAGTATCGCCTTGGGTCGATCAGCAACATAAAATTACTGGCAGTGTTAAATCGATTTTACATGGCCATAACCTCAGACTTTTTCTTATTTCATTTTTATTCGTTGATTGTTGCCATTATCTGAATCTGAATAGTTTACTGATGACACGCCAAATGACATTATTTCACCAGGCCAGTGGGTTAGGAACTATTTAGGCATCCGACGACCACGGAAGTAATTTAGTAGAAGACTGACGCCATACATATATGTGAAATGTCCAAGTGTAGTAGAAAACAAGCATCGTTTCAATGATAGCATGTCTTGGGCGCATATGCGTGATCACTTTCTGCATAGTACATAATAAAGAAATGTTAAATATTTTATTTAAAAAAATGCCAATAATGTCTGTGTGGGTCTCTCTCTCTCCTCCACTGATGACGGATTTGGTATTCAACATTTTTGCATTATCGGCTGGTTTCCAGCTTTCAAAAATCAATATTGGAAATACAGGTAATCAAAACCACCCTGACCTCAAAAGCATTGGTACGTACTAGTAAATCCAAACTTTGAAGAAGTAGTATGAATATTTCTTAGATGTTAGAAAACGGAACAACTGTGCACATATTTAAATGTGTGAATAATTGGAGCTGAAGGCTAATAGACTTCAGATTGGCATTTTTTTTATCATAGTGAGGATATGAATGCTACATGGATTTCAAGTGCATGCACCCTTCTGACCAGCATATGAAATATTGTGACGCATCGTCTGTCTGTCTAGTACCAATTTTTCACGGTCTGTGAGGATTTGGAACCAATGTATAAATTTCCAATGCGTAATTTACGAAAAGTAACGTTTGTGGCTCAGCATACATGTATATGGAGAGTTACAACTTTTTCAACTTGTTTTAACATTGTCCACCGATGGTGGACAGTTTGCAGTTCACCGGGTGTGTCGATAATGCACTAGTCATTTGTACTACGGCCCCTACCCCCGTGCATAGCGGAGACATTGACGTTTGGCCCAACAAATCCCCCGCTTAGAGCCCTACCCTGCACGCACTGCACGTTGGTAACGCCCCCACCCCCGTGGATAGCGGAGACTTTGACTTTTGGTCCAACAAATCCCCCGCTTAGAGCCCTACCCTGCGAGGACTGCACGTTGGTAAAACATTTGCGGGACCAAAAACCACTGCTGTTTTCCCCCGCAGACTGTTATCTTTTCATTTCACTGCTTATGCCTATATAAAGCAAACCTCGGGTACTCCTCCCGCACTGCCGTGACAAAATTTTGCCAATCCCCGCTCATTTCAATGGCTATCCCCCACCCTCCCCTGGGTTTGGGGGCGTGGTTACCAATGACTAGTGCACAACAAGGATTGAAAATAATAGAGTGACTAAAAATGAAAAAAAAAAAAAAAAAAAAAATGTACATTCTTTTTTGTCTATATATACTTTTCCGATGGGAAATCGCGCCACATTGGTTTTCCTATGTTTGGCATCACGTCCGCATGGTGAGAGTTCGTTTGTATGAATATAACGTAAGTCTGGATATGCCTATAGAATTAAAAGAATAACACAGTTTGTTCACACAAAACCCGTGTGCTAACGTCAAATGTTTATAACGACCCTCAACGTCAGCGCCGTCACTGCGACGTTACTTTGGCGCCGTTTATCTGTGATGTTGACGTTGAAAACAATGCGCATCAAAGAGTGCGGCGTAAGCGTAATTTAGGTCGTGGCGCTCAAAGGGTTAATAGAAGCTATAACTGGCTTGCTATTGGTAGGCTGTTAAAGCGGGATCTTTAAAACACCCCCCTTCATTCAAAATTGTTCTTTTGGGAAAAATATCGCCGTCTGGGCCGACAGAAAGACATGTCGGTTTTGAACTGTGGCTCAGAACATTAGAAATTCAAACGTCAAAGTTCAACACACAACAAGAAGATTAAAACACCAGACGATGTTCTGTTAAAAGAGAGAAAAAAAAAAGAAAGAAAGAAAAAGCGCCCATGTTACTAAAAATTCCAAATATTCATTTCGACGCCTTCAAAACGCGTTCATCTATTGTTTTTTTGACGTTTAGATTTGGTGACGTCAACGTTCCTTCGAAGAAAGGTCACGTAATCACGTAACGTCGCGCCGTTTTTCTGGTGAAAACAGAGTATCCTTACGCATTGCTTTTATTGAAGTATAAATTCTTCCAAACAACCAGTCAGAATGTAGGTAATTAGCAAGCTGGAATTATACATGTATGGTGTGTAGTTCACAGTTGCAATGGTCAGTTATGGGCTGCAAAGGGGGTCCCTTAACTCCAAAAGGTACAATCAATCCTTGTAGATATCTACAATTTCTATGAGTATTCCGCCACACGGTACAACAAACTCAGAAATTAAAAAAGTTCTTTGGGTGAACAGGTTATGAAGCCCAGCAGATTCGTTGGCTGTCATAACAACATGCTATAGAAGTTGTGCACAACAGCTGGTCATCTCTGGTTTTAGGACTAATATGAAGTTTCTCTGGTTTTAGGACTAACATGAAGTTTCAAATGACTCTAATTGGGGGAAAGTAAAGCCAAGGGTATATGGAAAGAAATCAAATCTGTCAAATTCGTAACAACAATTTGTCTGTTGAAAGATAGTTTGGAAATACTTGGCAAATTATCAAAATGTTCTCAGAAAGACATTATTGATATCCATCAAGTCAACTCTATGATATCAGCAACAAAAGAAACTGCTTCTATATCTGAAGGGGCAGATGCTGAATTAGCCACTGTGCAAGCCTTATTTGATGGCATTGGTGACTGATAAGTATCATAGCATAGATCTAACCTGCTCTTACATGGACAGATTTATCCATTTTCGCCTCAGATCAAATTTTGTAAGGAATATCATTGCACAATTTGATCAACGTTTTCCAAAACAAGGCTTGAAAACCATAAAGATCTAAACACTGTTTTAAATCCAGCATTAAGGCAACAGGGCAGAAAGTCTCTTTTGGACCATGGTCATGATGCTTTGAGAAACGTCACAGATATTTATGAAATAGAATCAATGCGGATCAGACAAGAAATGCATTCCTGCAATTCTGCAATTCCAATTTGTGCTTAATGTTAATGCACTAGTCATTTGTAACCACGCCCCCAGCCCCGGGGAAAAGCGAGGACTTTGAAGTTTGGTCGAGTAAATCCCTGCTAGAAGCCCAACGTTGCGGGGGTTACTTGTTTGTAAAACCACTGCTGTTTTCCCCCGCAGCCAGCTATCTTTTCATATCGCTCATTTCCACGGTGGTGAGGGCCGTGGTTACAAATGACTAGTACATAACAGGCATCTGAACCTTCAAAAATGTACACACGTCTTAAAAGAGTACAATGAACTATTCCCTAACTTTACAAAGTTAGCAGCAATCATAAGCACTGCACCTCTCACATCTGTCCCTCGTGAGAGGTTTCCCTCTACAAAACAGCCATGTTAACAGGTTCACCAGCAGAATAGTAAAAAACTTCGAAAACCGAATGATGATATCATGCGCAGCTAATCGCCTGATTTTGCCACAGACACAGCTGCTGCTGCGAAGCATTTCTAACATTTTTGAGGCGGATCATCAACATGAATGAAATTTGCTTTCATCAGACACCTTGAAGAAAGGTTAGAGTATGTTGAAGGTACGTTAAGAACAATCGTAACAAATACAAACGACAAGTTCCAGGCCGAAAAACAAGCTGTGAAGGCCCGAACAATAGTATTCAAAGATATGAACAGTAAAAGAAGGATGTTAAAGTTTTGGAAGAGAAAACGGCAGATCTTGAATAAGAACACACAACCAACAGGGCTAAAAAGGTAAAGCCCAAAATGATCAAACAGATAACCTCATTTTTTTGCTCTTGGTGTCAGAGGTGGGAATCGACCAGGTGTTGTAACTGGGATGTCCTTGAAAGTATACAAGCAGGCAAAACATTTCTTTTTTCAGTTTTACGTCCCTTTCAAGATCATTTCAGCTCATATGAGACGGGTCAATCAGTAGGTGGGGCGAAAACGGGAGAACCCCGAGAAAAACCATCTGGCACAGCAGAACTTGCCTTGTCTCACATGTTGCCAGTGCGGGGTTCGAACCCACACGACACAGCGGTGAGGTGATGGAGTGATTATGTTTGTTTAAATTGATGCTTTAGTGTGGGTGAGGCTAGGCGCCTGTAAAACCGGTTTAAGCCCGCCAGTAACTTTGTGTTACTGATCGCTCCAATGCGATACTTCTGTGGTGGTTCTTTTTGTTTTATGTCTTGGTGTTTATTTTTTTTTGTGCTGTTGGCGCCTTATGTGTGTTTTCATAGTTTTAGTTAAGTTAAGGTAACTGAGTGGCCACCTATTGGGAAAATAGCTGCTCATTCGGCTTACGATATGTTTCATGGTATAAGTGCCTGATTGTTAGTTTGGTTTTTTCCCACCTCGGATTTTGGAGTGGGAATCTTTTCCTGATTGCGCCTTTTCCTGATCTTTGCCTACTTGTACCTTTTTACGTCCCAGTCGACAGTAAGGTCAAGTCGGGACGTTGCCTCCACTTTATGGAACTTTTATCCAAAATGATGACGTCATGGCCTCAAACAAGCGCTTAAAATATAACCATCCAACAAAGCCATAAAGGCTTATATGTGTGGACGGTTTGGCTTTAAACCACTTTTCCTGAGCAAGCTCAGACCTGAGCGGTTAACCAGTAATCAGATGGTTAGTCAGCAGCGAACATGCTTTGCCTGGAGGGAAAAACAGCCCATCTACTTCTTAAGGCCCCAATGGGCGGGGACCAATATTCCCATCCGACCACCCTTGATCGAGTGATTAAGAAACAGCGCTCTTAACCGCTTGGCCACACCTATTTTAAGCTACGCGTTGAACCATATTTGCTCTACTATATGACCAATAGAATAATTTGTGCTTTGTCAGTTTATAAAATTTGCAAAACTGTATTTCAGAAAATGAAACTCAATGAGCGATTTCAGTTGCTCAGTTGTCAGAGTTGCCTAGGGTCTGGTCAGGAAGGGTGCGTGGCAGTATACCCCCTACATTATCGGGACAAAAAACAACAACGGAAGTTGACAAAGACAGTCAAGCGGGTGGTCAAAGATGAACAACCTCGAGGCATATTCCCTATGAAAAGGAAAATAATACGCCAGCCAAGTCCAGACTCGTCAACGCCGGGATTAGATCAAGGTCTGCTTAGATCGCTAGACTAACGTAGTTCACAATCAGAATTAAATGTACATGACAAAATAGATGACAAATACTTCGATGAAAATAAAGGTGATTATAACCGAAACGCTCTGCATAGATATTTCTGATGAAACAAGAGTACGAAACCTTTTAAGATGAAACCAATTTTCTAAAAACAAGAACAGAATCACAAGTAAAAGAAAATAAAGAAAACAAAATAAGAACGGACTTGAAAGAAATATTGAACAAAATACCGATGTATCCCTGAAACAAGAAAATGAACTTTTAAGCCCGCCAGTAATTTTAAATTACTGATCGTTCCAAGGCGATACTTCTGTGGTGGTTCTTTTTGTTTTATGTCTGGGTGTTTAAAATTTTTGTGCTGTTGGCGCCTTATGTATGTTTTCATATTTTTAGTGAATTTATAATAAAGGTGATTATAACAGAAAAGCTTTGCATAGTGATGATATTTCTGACGAAACACGAGTACGAAACCTTTTAAGATGAAACCAATTTTCTAAAAACAAGAACAGAATCACTAGTAAAAGAAAATAAAGAAAACAAAATAAGAACGGACTTGAAGGAAATATTGAACAAAAATGCCCATGTATCCCTGAAACAAGAAAATGAACTTTTAAGCCCGCCAGTAATTTTAAATTACTGATCGTTCAAAGGCGATACTTCTGTGATGGTTGTTTTTGTTTTATGTCTGGGTGTTTGACAATTTTGTGCCGTTGACGTCTTATGTATGTTTTCATATTTTTAGTGAAGTTTAGGTAATTGAGTGGCAACCTATTGGGAAAATAGCTGCTCATTCGGCTTACGATATGTTTTCATGGTATCTGTACCTGATTGTTGATTTAGGTTTTTTCCCACCTCGGTTATTGGAGTGGGAATCTTTTTCTGATTGCGCCTTTTCCCGATCTTTGCCTACTTTACCTTTTGAAAGAAAAGATAGAAGATTGAATGTGGGTAGCTTACTGAATCTGTGAGTCCTTGTTTATGATTCATCATGGTGGATTATGATTAATTTGCACTTGATGATTCATTAACTAGTTTGAGATTCACGACGAGGACCGAACAACTAGCTGAACGGAAGTTGAGGTAGAGGTTATAGACATTTAAACCTAAGTTCGAGCCCGCCAGTAATTTTATATCTTTGATCGTTCCAAGTCGAAAATTCTGTCACAATGGTGGTTCTTATTGTTTTGTTTTTGATGTTGAATTGTTGTGCTGTTTGTGCCTTATGCGCTTTAATATTTATCTAAGTTTGGGTAACATTGGGAAATTAGCTGCTCACGCGGCTTACGTATGTTTTCTTAGTATAAATACCTAATTGTTAATTAAATTTTTTTCCCATCTCGGACTTTGGAGTGGGTTTCTTTCTTGATCATTGCCCTTATTTTAACCTTTTTTTTTATAATAATAACACACAAGCGCACACAAGAAGATAAAAATAACTAAAAATGTTACCATATTGACATTATGTCGAACATGTTGCTAAGCTGTGTCGCCTATGAGAAAAAACCGTTTAAAACCACTACGGACATTTCTACGGATTAACCACTTTAAAAATCATACAAAGATTGTGGAAATGACCGCGGCCGCGTTTTTCTGTGAAGTCGGTTTATTTTTACAATCGTAATTATTATTCACTAAAAAAGGTACAAGTAGGCAAAGATCAGGAAAAGGCGCAATCAAAAAAAGATTCCCACTCCAAAACCGAGATGGGGAAAAAAACAAATTAACAATCAGGTACTTATACCACGAAAACATATCGTAAGCCGAATGAGCAGCTATTTTCCTAATAGGTGGGAGTTACCAAAACATAACTAAAAATATGAAAACACACATAAGGTGCAACAGCATAAAAAATTTAAACACCAAGAATAAAACAAAAATAACCACCACAGAAGTATCGCATTGGAACGATCAGTAATATAAAATTACTGGCGGGATTAAATCGATTTTACATGGCCATAACCTCACCCTCAGCTTCACAACATTTAGTTAGTTCTTCGGTCCTCGTGGTGAATCTCGAATTAGTTAATGAATCATCAAGAACAAACAGATAAATCATGATAAACATCCTGAGGACTCAACAGATTCGAAAGCTGCCCGACGATGGAGATCCCTGGGCGCCGAATAACTTACTAACTTACTGGTCGTTCCAAGGCCATACTTCTACTGTGGTTCTATTTGATTTATGTTTTGAGTCGAACTTTGTGCTGTTTTAAACTATGAGTACGTTTTCATAGTTTAAGTTAAGTAAGGATAACTGATTGGCCGCCTATTAGGACATAGCTGCTCACTCGGCTTACAATATGTTTTCTAAGTATAAGTACCTTATCATCAATTTAGTGTTTCCCACCTCGGTTTTTGGAGTGGGGATTTATTTCTGATTGCGTTTTCTGATCATTGCCAACTTGTACCTTAATATTATTTTCTTGTGGATGATTCATACTGCTAATGCATGAAAACAAGAAAATCAAACGAAATGATATGCCGGGAAGTGCACATATATATTCAACCAAAGAAAGGACTGACAAGTCATGCGGATTTACAAGAGTATATGACAGGAAGACTGTTGAAGTTTGCTGACACTGAAAGGAATGGTTGAACCTTAACCGATCACAATGACCCAATCCCCAACGCATGACTTCAATTTGTCTAGTTTTGTCAACCAAGAGCGATAGAAGACAGTAATGACGAAACAGCTAATGATTACACAACTGCCAAGAGGAAGCGTTTGAGGGTCGCAGTAGTCGACGTTACACGCGGCACCAGAAAAGCA
Source organism: Rugalucina vietnamica (assembly GCA_964017185.1). Lineage (NCBI taxonomy): Eukaryota > Metazoa > Mollusca > Bivalvia > Lucinida > Lucinidae > Rugalucina > Rugalucina vietnamica. The sequence goes on along the minus strand of OZ024879.1, from coordinate 6,742,594 downwards.
GGCGCATTTCTTTCATGAGACAGTGACGACAAACAAGAACCGGGTGTAAACATACCGTCTAGAGAATTTTCAGAAGGAAACGTTCCTCAAATAAAACGTAACGATTGGAAAACCTGAACAATAGAAGGCAAACAGTGACAACCAAAAAAATGCGACGATGAAGCCGAACAGCCCTTGAAACAGTGGAAAATTAGAATTATGACGACAAAGCTACTGAAGCAGACCATGAAGAAGACAGTTATGACGAAACAGCTAATGATTACACAACTGCCAAAAGGAAGCGTTTGAGGGTCGCAGTAGTCGACGTTACACGCGGCACCAGGAAAGCAGGCGCATTTCTTTCATGAGACAGTGACGACAAACAAGAACCGGGTGTAAACATAACATCTAGAGAACTTTCAGAAGGAAATGTTCCTCAAATAAAAGGTTACAATTGGAAAACCTGAACAATAGAAGGCAAACAGTGACAACCAAGAAAATTGCAACGATGAAGCCGAACAGCCCTTGAAACGCTGGAAAATTAGAAATATGACGCCAAAGCTACTGAAGCAGACCATGAAGTTCCTGACCAACCAAACACAACGGATGAAGAAGTTGATAAGGAACCGAGACAGCTCCGGAAACGACGTAGGATTAGGGTCATTGTCAATGATGAAAAACATCTTGGCGACGAAGTTCGGGATCAGACTTATGATCCTTTTTGTTCTGTCCAAGCTAGCACGGTGACCACCTAATACCTTCAATAGCTGCTCGCCCTGCTTTCCGCTATTCATGTTAAACGTTGGTATCTATGTTTATTATTTTCTTAATATGATTTTTCTTATTTCTTGTATATCACTGAACCACTGCGGAAGCTGAGGGTGAGGTTATGGCCATGTAAAATCGGTTTAAGCCCGCCAGTAACTTTGTGTTACTGATCGTTCCAAGTCGATACTTCTGTGGTGGTTCTTTTTGTTTTATGTCTTGGTGTATAAATTTTTTTTGTGCTGTTGGCGCCTTATGTATGTTTTCATATTTTTAGTTAAGTTAAGGTAACTGAGTGGCCACCTATTGGGAAAATAGCTGCTCATTCGGCTTACGATATGTTTCATGGTATAAGTTCCTGATTGTTAGTTTGGTTTTTTCCCACCTCGGTTTTTGGAGTGGGAATCTTTTTCTGATTGCGCCTTTTCCTGATCTTTGCCTATTTGTACCTTTTTATGATCCTTTCAAAGAGAAGAAAACAGACGTCTCCGAGGACGAGGGATTCATTTGTTCAACAAAAGACGAAAACGATTAAAAGACCGACGAAGACAACAACTTCGACCGATGACAAAGAACGTCCGCCGCATACATTGATATATTGATGCTTTACGTCCCAGTCACAGCAATGGTCATGTCAGGACGTTGCCTCCATTTTATGGGAGTTTTACCCAACATTACGATGTCATGACACTCAAAATGTGCTTCATAAATATAGTCACCAAACTAAGCCACTAATACTATATGAATGGATGGTTTGACTAAACCACCTTTCCTGGGCAGGCTCAGACATTAGCGTTTAACCAGCAACATAGTGTAGTGATTCCGACGACGAAAATGGCAAGGAAGAGGCAGACAGCTTCATTCGGGGATGTGTTCTTGAAACGGAATAATATCTACTACACCATAGCGGAAAAGAAATGAACCATGGTAAACAGCAAATACATAAAAAAGTATGTACAACAAATTGACCGTGGAAAAGACGGAACCCCAAACCGATAGCAAATTCCGTGGGAACATCGCCGAGAATCATGAAATTCTGACACGGATTCTGTGAATCGTTTCTTCACCACAATTTAAAGCGAATCTTTGCCACATTTTTGTAAACAAAAATCACAAAGAATATTTGGTTTGAAAATATAATGTCAATACCACACAGACTAAATAATGACCATCTTCATTAAAACCGTACGGTGGCCCCAATGCTATTTTTGTCAATTCAGGTTAATGACAAGCACCCTTCTGAAGGATTTTCTACCTCTATTAGCCAGTCGTATCAATGTTGTATCTGTGATTTCTCTCTCAGCGAGGTGAAAAGAGGTCACTGGGCCAACATTTAATATAAACTAAGTTTCTTACCCTATCTCCAAATCTATATACCAGTCGTATCATTGTATGTCTGTAACCTTAACTCTTAGCGAAGTCGAGTGAGGTTAAGTTGGACAAACATATTGGAGTATCGTCAATGGCATATTTCAATTGCCCAAAATACAGTGAGGTCACAGCCCACGTCTTCTTTTAGAATCACTTATGATGGGAAAGGTAGAAGAAGCAGGTGTGACAGAAAGCACTTATGATAATACCAATTCGCCCCCCCCCCCCCCTAGGAAGAAGGCAAAAGTTAGCTTCTTCCAATTCAAGACACCACAGAAGGACAAAAGACGTCACATTTCAGGAACCAAAAATGAACTGACTGATGAGGACGAAGAGATGTGTTCATTAAAATACTGGAAGGAACATTGTAAAACATTTCCAAACATCAGGAAAACATGTCCGTGCAATGTATACCCCCTTGAACCCCACTTTTATATAGCAAAACTGGGTATGCAGGGGTATACCTATTTTTCTTATTTTTGCTCCAGAACATAGATTGTGGGTACTCGTTAGACGTTAGAACCGCCTCGCCGAGGCGGTTCTAACGTGTACCCACAATCTATGTTTTGAGCAAAAATAAGAAAAATATCAAACTTTTCTTGATGAAATTTTCAATTTTTACCGGTGAAAAAAATCCCTGTATATTGCATGGGCAAGTTTTCGTTATGTGGCAAAACTTGCTGAACAGTGTTTGGCTCTAGTGGAGCGAGTTTTTAGAATTGCAGGAAAGACATTCAGATACACATGAAGTAGACTGAAGCCATCTACGGTTGAAACACTAATGCAAATAAAGTGCAATGCAAACATATAACAAAGCACAGAAATATGTCTCAGATTGAATTATATGTGTGACTCTGAACTTCTGAGTAGGCTTTCGTGCTCTAATGCAAACATATAAAAAAGAACAGAACTATGTCTCAGATTGAATTATATGTCTGACTCTGAAATTTTGAGTAGGCTTGTGTGGTACTGGCCTCTTCACGTGTATGCTGTATATATGTTGTTGCAATAAAAAGTAATCATTAATGATATTTTATTTTCAGTTCAGAAAAAAATATTTATGTTACAAACGTATAGAATATAACTTAAATAATATGCGAAAATATTAGTTTAGGTGAGGGCCTGAACCAGAATTTTATAGTGACTTGGTTTACAAATTTAAGAAACTTACAGGAATGAATGATTCTTATTTTCAGTGCAGAAAAATCTTTATACGTTACAAACGTAAAGGACATAATGGAAATGTGATACCACGGTTGAAAAAAATGATGCCTATTTTAAATGCACGCAGGTGGTTTGGGCGTCAGACTCTATGATGGCCCCGAAGCTAAAGCTATTCATTTTAGTTGATTGGGGCCGGAGGTTCTTGTCCGTTGCTTGGTCCACCAGGGTTCAACAGTTTGTTTTTTTCTTTTTCTCCAGTTTTTACTTGATGTTGTTTGGCTCCCAAGGTTCCAAGGCGATACTAGGACAGGTACCTGTAAAGTCGATTTAAGCCCACAGTACTTTTATATAACTGATCGCTCAAAGGCGATACTTCCGTTGTGGTTCTATGCTTTGGAGTCGTGCTGTTTGAACCTTATGTACGTTTTAATATTTTCATTTAAGTTCGGGTAACTGAGTGACCGCCTTTTGGGAAATCAGTGTTGACTCGGCTCATGATATGTTTTCTAAGTATAAGTATCTAATTGTCAATTTAGTTTTTCCCACCTCAGTTTTTGGAGTGGGACCTTCTTTCTGATTGCGCCTTTTCCTGACCATTGCCTACTTACACCTTTCTCCATCGCGGGGCAGATAATTGTGTATGAGAGTCCTCGTGTTGATTCATAATGGTGGTTTCTAAGATCCATTTGTTTTTCCTTGATGATTCACTTACTAGTTAGAGATTCACCGCGAGGACCGAACAACTAACTAAATGTTGTGATCCGCTGCAGTAGCTAGGGGTCAGGTTAGGTGCCTGTAAAACTAGTTTAAGCCCTCCAGTAATTTTATATTAATGCAGCGATTCTTATATAGTGGCTCTATTTGTTTTATGTTTTGGTTTAAACCTTTATCTTGTTTGCACTTTAGGTACGTTTACATCTTTTTATTTACGTCTAGATAATATTGGGAAATAACTGCTCACTTTTTAAGATGTGTTTTCTTAATACAAGTACCTGATTGTTAATTTAGTTTTTCCCACCTCGGTCCTCGAGTGGGACTTTCTTTCTAATTGTCTCACTTTCTGATCATTGCCTACTTTTACCTTTGTGCAGATTATACTTTTATTTAGGTCCTATGAGATCAGTAAATATTTTCAGAGTATTCAAAACACTAACGTTTAAAAGCATACTTCTAAGCAATCTTTAGATTATTTGACCCCGTTTAGGAATGTGTCTTTGATTTAGACTTCTCGTTTAAATTTTCGAAATTACAGTACAAAAGTCTGGCTTTCGTTGCCGGTTTTAAAAGGGCTACTGATGAGGGTTTATTACACGAAATTGTGCAATATAGTCCATACTATCTCCCTTTGAATATTTTACTGCTTCCATAGGATCAAACCTTTACATTTCATAGTGCAGATTATATTTCTATTTAGGTCCTATGAGATCAGTAAATATTTTCCACGTATTAAAAACACTAACGTTTAGAAACAAACTTCTAAGCAATCTTTAAATTATTTGACCCCATTCAGGAATGTGTCTTTGATTTAGACTTCTCGTTTAAATTTTCGAAGTTACAGTACAACAGTCTGGCTTTCGTTGCCGGTTTTAAAAGGGCTATTGATGGGGGTTCATTACCAGAAATTGTGCAATATAGTCCATACTATCGCCCTTTGAATATTTTTACTCCTTCCATAGGATCAAACCTTTATATTTTATTTGCTATTACTGCAGCTAGTGTTGTGCCGTGTGGCGGCCCTAAAAAGTCTCCCCGTACATCATCCATAGTGCAGATTATATTTTTATTTAGGTCCTATGAGATCAGTAAATATTTTCAGAGTATTCAAAACACTAACGTTTAGAAACATAAGGTGGTTCTTTCGTTTTATGTCTTGGTGTTTTTTTAATTTTTTAGCCGTTGGCAACTCATGTATGTTTTCACATTTTAGTTAGGTTTAGGTAACTGAGTGGCCACCTATTGGGAAAATAGCTGCCCATTCGGCTTATGATATGTTTTCATGGTATAAGTACTTGATTGTTAATTTCGTTTTTCCCATGTCGGTTTTTAGAGTGGGAATCTTTTTCTGATTGCGCCTTTACCTGATCTTTGCCTACTTGTACCTTTTTCTAAGCAATCTTTAAATTATTTGACCCCGTTTAAGAATGTGTCTTTGATTTAGACTTCTCGTTTAAATTTTCGAAATTACAGTACAACAGTCTGGCCTTCGTTGCCGGTTTTAAAAGGGCTACTGATGAGGGTTCATTACCCGAAATTGTGCAATATAGTCCATACTATCTCCCTTTGAATATTTTTACTGCTTTTATAGGATCAAACCTTTATATTTTACCTTTGAATATACAGCTGAACTATTGATACAAGAAAGCAAAGAAATTGAGTTTAGTTCAGAGTTTCAACAATGGTAGAGCAGCCCGTTCTTGTAGATAATGATTGTTACGTTATGCAGTATGTCCAGGGGGTTATTCTTGAATACAATGAAATAGAACAGGGCAAAGGGGAACCAGTAAGTGAAGTCCCATCAACAGATCAACAATATCAAAATGTAACTGCAGAATTCCATAGTAACGACTCCGGGAATGTGTTCGTGTGTTCAAGTTGTGGACTGAATACAATGAGAGAAGGAAATGATAGAACACATGAAAAACGAATGACTGCTCTTTTCTATCCAATTGACACTTGCTTTTATTGCACTGGTGTGCCAAACAGACATATATGTGCTAAGAACTTTATTCCACTGGCCAGGAGATATTAAGATTTTGGGTAGGAAAAGACGTTCACTCAAACACGAAAAAGAGGTCGCAAATGAGTCACCCTTACGCCACTTGAAGCGGTTACGTTAACAATTGTGCGTATCAGGCGTGGATGAAATACTCCGTATGTAGCATATATGTTGGGTTTATCCACAAGACATGCTTCCAGGATTTTACTACATGTGTTGATCTTCTGCTTTAATGTTTCAAACCATTGCTCATACGGCCAATAAATGCGGTCGTTATAGGAAATTTGCCAGACGATTTTTCAAGAACAAGAAACATCTTTGACTGCTCAGAAAAGTATTTTGAGAAATCATTGAGACCAAACGCAGACCGAATTACATAGTCCAATTCTCAACACAATAACAATTTTCAGCTATTTGTTGACATAACCCCTACTGGAAGAATTACATACATATCAATTCTATATACTGGTTCAGTATCGTCAAATCTAGTGGCGTTTTTGGACGAGGTCGAAGGACATGACATATGGTAGATAGAGATTTTAACAAACGCCATCTGCTTATATGAAACAATGATATTATTAAGCTACGGCACAGCTTTAAGTGACAAGGCATTAAAACGGTCAGGAAAAATTGCAAGTGTTCGAATTCAGGTTGAACGCGCAGTAATTCAACATCATGTCTGGGACATGAACTTAACCAGATAATGACCATTGCTTCGGTTTTTTGTAACCTTCAAAACGGACTGGCGAAAATGCGAGTCATGCCCAGTACTTAGTTTAAGAACATATAATTCAAGTAATGAACGTTTGTTGTCACACTGACGTACAAATTGATTATTTATCTTTTATTGATGATTAATGCAATCCGTATAAAAGTCTTCTGTATATAATAAGACTTGCATGTATCAATTTACACATGAAAAACTTGCTCTTCGATCTGTCACAGAACTTCCAGTGCACTTCATTTTGATCTTGGGTTGCACTTCATAGTCCAGAAATCGCTCTGTTGTCGTGCACATCATGAGCACATGAAGTGCACAAGGGTGTGAAGTTAAGTTCTGGCTCCACTGTTGATTGGACTTAAAATCTTACTCACTGGTTATCACTTAAAAGAAAGTGTCTCTAACATTACACTCATTGATTCGATCTAAGCCATATTTTGCAATAAGATGGTCAAATGATGAGAAGACGCAATAACATTATTCTTCAGGCCCAAATGGGCGGGGCCGAATATTCCTGCCCGACCACCCTTACAGTGTTTAAATAGAGGGCTGTGTTTTGAAGTGGACAACATCAGGAAATATCCTAGATGCAAACCACGACTGTAGTATAGGATTTGGAAAATCAGTTGGTGGAATTGCTCAGAGCTTGGCTTTCACAAGGAAAATTGGTAACCGAAGAGGATCAGAGGCTTTACGCAGCTTTAAGAACTCAAATGGAACAAATCTTCTCATTCTTATTGTTTTGACTGGAGACATCGAAATGAACCCGGGCCCTAGATTTCAGTGTCGTCTCTGTAAAAATACTGTAAGGCAGGTACATGTAGTAGAATGTGCAGTTTGTGAACAGCGTTTCCACGCATCATGTACCAACCTAGGAATGGAAGATTGCAAGAATTGGAATCTGGTAGTGAATCTTGGTATTGTTCGAACTGCAAGGCTGAGTGTAGATCCCTGGCTTGTAATTACCGCCCAGTTTCTTTGACTTGTATTCCTTGCAAACTTCTGGAACATATTATCTGCTAAAATATCATGGGTCATCTTGACCAGTATAATCTTTTGTCGGACAATCAGCATACATTCAGGAAATGACATAGTTGTGAAACTCAGCTGATTACAGTATTAAATGATTGGGCAAAAATATTAGACAAAAAGGGTCAGGTCGACACCTTCATTTTGGACTTTGAAAAACCTTTCGACACCCCTCAACGTGAACTTCTTAAAAGCAAATTGTTTAGTTATGGTATTGGTGGAATGGATAAATGCTTTTGTGTGCTTCAGGGAGCAAAGGGTAGTAGTTAATGGTGTTAAATCTGACTGGGCCCCTGTTGTGTCTGCTGTCCCTTAGGGCACCGTTCTCGGTCCATTGTTGTTCTCCTTGTATATAAATGACATACCCGTTGGCATTGACTCTCAAATCAGGCTTTTTGCTGATTACTGTGTTTGTTACCGTGAAATTATAACAGTAGAAGATAAATTGAAACTTCAGAAAGAAATTGACCTTTTAGGGAGCTGGACCCGAAAATGGGGCATCAGATTTCAACCTTTCCAATGCAACAAGATGCAGCTGATAAATAAGCGGATAAATAAAATTGAGGCCTCGTACACCCTCGAGGAAACGGTATTGGAAAATGTTAATAGCATTAAATATCTAGGTGTAACAATTATATACTTAAGGAATTAAAATATGCAACACACTAAATTTCAACTTTTACGTATGTACTTGACGTTTTGATATAATCATTTTGTGAAATGAGCTACTGACTGCTTTCTGCACGTGGTGAAATGAGAAAAAGTCATTTTATTGTCAAAATAAACGAAAAAACGTCAAAAACTATGAAAAACGTAAACTGTGACGTAAACGTCGGAGCGAAGGGGAAGATGTCAAATTCTTTGCATATGGGTTACGTGACGTCGACTCGATAATGTGCAATAAAGACTAGGATCATTGTATACTTAGGTGCCGTCCCATGTTGCGTTAAATCTTGTTAACGGAATGCTGATGTTTACAATAACGAAAAATGAGTAATTAACGCCATTTAAATTATTTGATTTTGGCTATTTGTACCTAAACTGTATATATCGAACCAACATACGACACGACGTGCTTTTTAATCAACAGTGACGTCACAGGTAGCGTAGAAATGGATCATCGGAGCGTTTGTTTTGACGTTCGTTAAACAGAATATCACGTTATGTAAAGGAGCGAAACGGATTTTATGCTTTGAGTAAACACTCGATTTACGCACTGTAATCAAAAGTTTGGCAATTGATCATTGTTTAAATCAGAAAATTTGAAAAACATAATGAGAGTCTTTAAAATGCAGGATGTTGTATTTTGACGTTATAATGGACGTTTTAGGGGCGTCTGAAGTACAAAGGTCATAAAATGTTTACGTAAATAATCATTTTATTGAATATAACGCATGCCAAAGGAAATTTTACTGGCTTTCGACTCATTTTTTCGATTGACGTTGGTGACGTTAAACGTCCCATAACATACCCAAATGTTACCAACTGATCAATGATTACATCTGCAATCACTTTTAGGGGTTTTGGAAACAAAATATTGGTTTTGGTTTCAAATTTGACATGTACTGGTCATGGTAACAGGGTGTGCTACTGGTTACGCGTACGCCATTAAGCATATGTAACCGACATTGTGGCTCAACCTGTTGTAATTTGACGTTTAGATATTGTTTTCATATAAGAAGCTCAGTTATACCACAGACTTGCATAACAAAGCATGTTTTTAGTAACCCAAAGTATTTGTTGCGTTTCTTTATTCCTTAAGTATAAATGACTTGAAGTGGAATACCCATATCACCAATATCTACTAAAGCCAACAGAACACTTGGATTCTTGAGGTGAAACTTATTTTCTTGCCCACAAGATGTTAAAGAAGCAGCTTATAAAGGACTGGTGCGCCCAGTCCTGGAATATGGAAGTTCTGTATGGGATCCTCATACTAAATGCCTCCAGGAGGAATTGGAGAAGGTACAGAATCGTGCCGCTAGATTTGTACTAGGAATTATACTTTTGAGGAAGGAAGTATGACTGGCATTCTTGAACAACTCAAATGGGAATCTCTCAAGAATAGGAGGACGGATAATCGACTTATATTGCTATACAAAGATCTGAAGGGTAAAGCCAGAATGCCTACAGATGACCTTATCCCAAAGTCTATGCGTTGTAGATATAGTCACTCCAAGGCATTTCAGCTTCGATCTGCTAGTATAGAGGCCTATAAATGTAGTTTCTTTCCCCAGACTATCAGGGACTGGAATGACCTCCCTGACTCTCTGTTTTCTACTGCTGTCTGAAAAATGTCATTTTGGAGTGTCGCCAGTAAACTTGGTAGATTCAATCGGTTACCCGTCACCAAGATCAGGCCCAAGAGAAGTCAAAAATCTAAGTACAGTACTAAGATTTTGGTTTTAAGAGGGTGCAAGTAGGCAAAGTTCAGGAAAAGGCGCAATCAGAAAAAGACTCCCACTCCAAAAACCGAGGTGGGAAAAAAACAAACTAACAATCAGGCACTTATACAATGAAACATATCGTAAGCCGAATGAGTAGCTATTTTCCCAATAGGTGGCCACTCAGTTACCTGAACTTAATTAAAAATATGAAAACATACATAAGGCGCCAACAGCACAAAAAATTTTTAAAACCTGGATCTTGGTTTCAAAAATATACATGCGTGTAGACAATATATATATGTTTTGATTTTACTGTAGAAAGACGGTTTTATACAAACAAAATAATAACTTGTTCAGCTGTGCATTATCATTAGGCCACTAGATTTTTTTATATGCCCAACATATTTCTGTTTACTTTTTATACTTTGTTTAATGTTCAATCTATTTATCACTTGTTTTTGCTAGCATCATGGTTTTAAATATTTAATAAGCTGACTCCCTTGTTGATGATGTACAAGTACAAGCTTTTAAAATATTTTCTTTATTTTTTGTACATTTCATTTTTATATATATAGCTTTCAGTTGATTAAAAGGGGTAGAATGAATAATAACTGAACAGTACCAACTCAAAGAAGGTCAGTAATGTATAATGTGAAGTATTTGCCTGTCAGTTTTTCACATTTATTTCAAAATTGTTCGACTTTTTATTAAAATATCAAGGTTTTTTGCAAAAAATTCCTCACCGAAATTCGGATTTTTTTTTTGTTCATTTTTCGATTTTCAAACTTGTATTGACAAGCTCTTCAATCAACACTGGGAACCGGTATGCAATTTTCATGGATTTTTACTGCACAGAACAATCATCAGGAAAACATGCCCGTGCAACGAATACTCCCCACTTTTATATAGAAAAAACTGGGGTTTACAGGGGTATACCTATTTTTCTTATTTTTGCTTCAAAACATAGATTATGGGTACTCGTGTTTTGAGCAAAAATAAGAAAAAAAATCAATTTTTAAAGCTGAAAAAAATCTCAGTATACTACTTGGGCGTGTTTTCGTAATGAGTTAACTTTTGTGTGTATTTTTAAACCAAGATCTAGGTTCAAGACCAAGATCTTGGTACTGTACCTAGAAGATCTTGTCATGCAGTGAAAGTTTGTGAAATAACACAACGCTACAACAAACGTGAATATTTTACACGACTTTGAGGTCTCGGCAATCAGCAAGCCAGTGACGTCAGAAATCTGAGTTATTCACCTGTTAGTAGTTTCAGGCAAAGGTGGGGGGATACCCAGGACAGAGAGACAATTTTAAAAAATGCACGTCTAATTCCCTTGTCAAGGGGTTCAAATGGTTATCTAATATCCCCTGGTTGGACAGTGTTCTTCTGTGTAAAACCCTCATGGATGCAGGAAAAATGTTATTACATTTTGCCCAAGTTGAACATGATAACGGTCAATATCTTCCCAAGCCTGCATATAATGAGGAAAAACAAATAAATAATCCTATCTATCCCTCTCTTATGTTTTGTTGTTTTTAACTCGTGTTTGACGAATAGATTCGTGTTTGACGAATAGACTCGTGTTTGACGAACACATTTCTGAAATTACATGCAAGGCAACTAAGACTTTGGGTTTTCTTCGGCGCAATTTGGCACTGGCACCTAGGCATACTAAGAAAGTTGCATACAAAACATTGGTTCGGCCTCAACTTGAGTATGCAGCTCCTATTTGGCATCCCTATCATGAAACTCAGATTGAGAAGGTGGAGAAGGTGCAGAGGACTGCTGCCCGGTGGACCTGCAGGCGATGGAGGAACACCAGTAGCGTCGGTGAAATGCTAGACGAACTTGAGTGGCCATACCTGGAGTCTCGCAGGGAGCGGTCCTCCTTAACCTTCTTCTACAAGATACACTCTGGTACAGTGTCTCTTGATAAAGACAAATACCTGACCCCGGCACCCAATCTAAGGCATACTCGGGCATCACATGAATCACAATACACAAGACCATTTGCCTATAGTGATGCCCTGAAAAATTCCTTTTTCCCCAGAACTATTCCGGTTTGGAATAGTCTCCCTTCTTCAGTGGTCCTATCTAAGACCATTGAGGAATTTAAGGCTTCTATTTAAATCATTAGCCCAGAGGCATGCGTTTTAGTATGCCTCTCATCTATATCTTGTAAATAGTTTTAATGGTCCACCCCAAATGTTTTATTTTCCCTTGACTAAATTCTAAATTTAGCCACCCACCCCACACCTGAGGTGATGATCAGAAATTGATCGACTCAGTATCAGAAGATAGATCATTTGGGTAAGTCCGCTGTCATTTTTATTTTTAGGGGCAATAGAAGTGATTTATTTATTTATTTATTTGTGAAATTCCTTAAAGCAAACAGAACAGCCCCAGATGGGACGCCGCAGAACGCAGGACGCCACAGAACGTTCTGCGGTGTCCCATCTGAGGGCTAAACTGTTTGCCTATGTTCCATAAAAAGGCTGCAATGCTTATACGAGTAAAAGTTTTAAAAATGTATCCTAGCCTACCATGTTTCCGTAATAGATACAGTTTGATCCTTCACTTGTAACTTTTGCTGTTCCTCAAGGTAGTTTATTGTGTTCCGTTTTTTTTGTTACATAAATAATATCCATGGCACTTAACATTTGTCCTGAAAGTAAACTTGTGTTATACGCAAATGGTAGGGCAATTTTGTATTCACACAATTATCCTAAGGTCATATCAGAAAAAAAAACCAACAAAAACTTTGTTTTGAACTAGAGATGTGCAACAAATGGTAAATTTATAATAAATTTTATTTGCATATGGGGCTGTTTTTCGAATTACTGCAATAGTCATTCGATTAAAAACACTCGCTTAAATATATCTCGAACTCAGTTTGGATTATAATCAATTTCTTTTATCCACGACGTTTCCTGTTGCGTCAATCCAAAATATTTTGAAACAAAACCAAGGTCAGTGATCGTGTTTTCCAAAAATGGAAAGGTCACTAGTACAGAGCTGCGTCACACGAAAAGATGTTGGTTTGCCAATAACCGTTTTTGACTGGGCAGTTTATCTCATTCAGTCGCAATTTTCTATAATAAATCCACCCTATAATTGATCGTCATCTAATTGCTTGCTTCTAAGCTTATGATAATGATGTAAATCAAGATAAAACATTGATAAATTCAATTGATATATGTTCCTTTTCTCTGGGCATGGCCATTTACTGCATCAGTGTGCGGAAGTTAAGAACGAACTTCAATCGATAGAATTTGTTTGATGTATATGTACAATTTGACCTCGTGACCTTAAAATATTTCATTGACAGGTCGTGTTTTCTCACGTTTGCATAGCCGCTTTTGTAGCGCCTGTCTGAAATTGATTGTATCAGTTAACAAGCGAAGCAATTGTTCAAAAGATAAATGATAGACTTAAATTCCTGTACAGGCAACGCAGCTTTTTGGAAGAGGGACTTAGGAAGACAATCATTACGTTTGGCACTAAATCAATGCCATATAGATTGTGTATGTTCGTGATTGTACTCTGGTTTGAATAAACATCTTTAGATAAAAAAAAAAAAAAAACAACTTAAGATTTGTCAATATAAAACTGTGCGGTTGATAAAAAAACTTAGGCTCCGGTCACACATTGGTTTCTCGGAGCTTTATTGTTTGACGATGTTGAATGTTGACTTTGATTTTGATGTAGTAAATTTTCCGTTTTTGGATGGTGACGTTCCTCGTCGTGTTTCTTACGGTGTATACATTTCTCAACTTATTAGGTTTGCTAGAGTCTGCAATCATGTTATGGACTTCAACGCTCGGAATAAATGTTTAACGGCCACACTTCTCCAACAGGGTTATCGGTATCATAAACTTCGAAAAACATATTCTAAATTTTATCGTAGACACTATGAATTGATTTCCAAATATAATGTTGGGTTAAAGAAGCTTTTAGGTGAGGGCCTTTCGGAACCAGAATTTTATGGTGACTTGGTTTACAAATTAAAGAAACTTACAGGAAGGAATGATTTTTCTTTTCAGTTCAGAAAAATCATTACACGTTACAGACGTATAGGTTATAACTTGAATGTTATGGGACAGTCTGCATGCTTAGTTTTTAACCCAATCATGGTTGATAACTATGCTGCCTTCTTTAATTGCACGCCGGTGGGTCGGGCGTCAGTCTCTATGATGGCCCCGACATAAAGCTATCCATTTTAATTGGTTTGGGCCGGAGCTTCTTGCCTGTTGGGGTCCAACTGGTGTCTTTCTTTTGCTCCGGAGTTAGTAAGTTATTCGGTGCGCAGGGATCTCCATCGTCGGGCAGATTACTGAATCTATTGAGTATTCGATTTTGATTCATCAGAATGTTATCGTGATTTATGTGTTTGTTCTTGATGATTCATTGACTATAGAGATAGACCACGAGGACCGAAGAACCAACTAAATGTTATGAACCACTGCAGAAGCTGATGGTGAGGTTATGGCCATGTACAATCGATTTAAGCCCGCCAGTAATTTTATATTACTGATCGTTCCAAGGCGATACTTCAGTGGTGGTTATTTCTTGTTATGTCTTGGTGTTTTAAAAAATTTTGTATTGTTGGCGCCTTGTGTATGTTTTTATATTTTTAGTTAAGTTTAGGTAACTGAGTGGCCACCTATTGGGAAAATAGCTGCCCATTCGGCTTACGATATGTTTTCATGGTATAAGTACCTGATTGTTAGTTTATTTTTTTCCCCATCTCGGTTTTTGGAGTGGGAATCTTTTTCTAATTTCGCGCCTTTTCCTGATCTTTGCCTTCTTGTACATTTTTTAGGGATAAGCGATTGTGACTGAGTCATGTGAATAAAACATGCAATGAAACTGGGCTGTCATACTTGCCTGAACATTTTGTCAAACCTTAAGATGTTCATACGCATTTCAATAGAAGTAGCATTGGTGATTTTATCATACCTTCTGTCAGTGGTGACTTGTTACCGTGGAATTGAAGATTGGAATTATCTTAATGGTTTATCTAAATTTACATAGTATATGTTTAAGAAATTGGTGTTTTGGACTCATGAACGTATCCTATCTCATAAAAAGTAAGTGAAGCCCGATGGGCAAAAAAATATTAGTAATATTTATATTATTACGAATTTTCGCATGGTCCAATACGCAAAGCAAAGAAGGACAATCCGTTCGCAAATAGTTTAAATTTGGTTATCGGGTTGTGCAGCTTATTACAGGAGCAGCCTAAGACACGCCTACTTTCGCCGGCTACTGAAAGAAAAAAATAGCCCAGATGATCAATTAACGTTTTATTCAAAGACAAGTAACTGATTATCGATCACAGTTGATATTTGTATTGCAAAACTGGATATACGAGTAATGTCTGAAAAAAACACTATTAATGCCATCGCATTTTTAACGCGGAAGCTGACCTTATTTTCGCGTCGATTTAGTCTGTCAATTTCAAATATCACTGATTACAACATTTTAGACTTCACGAAGCCACGAGCCAGAGCTTTCACCAAAAAACGATTTTATCGGGCACGTCTCATATTTGAAATTGATTTTGCACTAGCAGTTACTCAATGTTGAATAACTTAGAAGACCTGAGAGGCGCTTTGAATGGTCAAGAGTTGATGTTTGAGGTAGTCACAGTGCTAGCCCGGACAGAACAAACAAAATGCAGCGGGCTAAGTGAACAGCCAAATGTTATTCAGCTGGCCACAAAGCCATACAACGAAAATCTGCAGAGGCAAACTGACAGATGGGGTAATAAGAGGCTGAGAAGCTTCTGTCAGACGGGGCTTTAAACAACCTCAGAGTTGAATCAAAGAGCGACTTTGATAGCCGTAAGTAGCCGAAACCGCGGTATGGCCCATTCTTCTTTACTCATTAATATGCTCACTACTCTTTAATACATTCGGTCCCATTTCGATAATACTAGTCTTTGTATTGACTACCCCGTTGAAAGTTGCAAAATTCCGGTAATTTTCTTTGGCTACATGTTGCCAAATCTAAAAGGGTCACTGACGAGACTTTAATAGTCGAAACCGCGGTATGGCCCATCACATTTCTAATTAATGTATTCACTGCTCTTAAAGGATCTCAGATTTAATATTACTGCAGGTGGTGTTGTTGCCGTGTGGCGGCCCTAAAAAGTCTCCCCGTACATCATCCATAGTGCAGGTTACATATTTTCTTTTTGGTCCTTTGAGATCAGCGAGAATATTCTGAGAAATCAGAAATTTATTATCGATAAAGATTCATTTTCAGTTGCCATTACATTAGAAATTTTGAAGTCCAAAATCAAGAAAGAATGAAGCATTGATCGCTTATGTAAGTTAAACATTGAGTCATGTTTTGTTTCCTATCAATTTGTTGGGTCCGATGTCGATGCGTTTCTTTCATCATGAGAAGCTTCCATTTTGTATACAAAGTTAATGAACAATCTATTGAAACAAGATCAAATATCTCTGACAGATAGAACATTCCTGGGTGGTACTCCTCAGTTATTGGGTAAAAGAAATCTCATCAACATTTTTGGCTCATAGACAAATATGTGGAAAAAACCTACTAGTGGTCTTCGGGCTGTTATACTAGTGGTCTTCGGGCTGTTATTAATTCTATTTAAATGAATAAAATTCTGCAATGTAAATGACTTACGGTTGTAGAAATTGAAGACATTGACAGTTGATTTGTGACATTGTCAGAAAGCGAGTCTTCAGATCCAAAATCATTCTTGACCAACGTGACATAAAAGTGAAGAGCATTAGGATTCGATGTTGTTCCGTGACATATAGTGCGTTGCTGACAGAAGAAGTTTTCGACTATATCACTGGCTACGTTCGGGGTTCTCCCAGTGGTAACATCTGCAAATCTACCAATGGTACTGTTGGTACCATTTGTACCAATGGTAACCAGAAAACCCTGAACGCTTTCTGCTGCCAATGGTACCATTGGTACCATTGGTACCAACGGTACCATTGGTAGATCACATGGTGGAATTTTTATCATATTGATCAATACACCTCACTTGTTTTTGTCTTTCTTATTTACTTCATGTATATTGTGTTATTTATAACGTTTACATTTGCATGAATGACAAAAGTATTATTTATTTACGAAATTCATGATATATTTTTAGGCTCGCCATATTAAATCACGTGACTTTTCCCGCGTTGGTAGAATTTCCCACGCTGTATTCTGTCTGCACCATTTGCTGCCGTATGTTGGTAACATTGGTACCATTGGTACCAATGGCATTACCAATGGTACCATTGGTAAAACCTTGAACGGAATTTGTCTACCAATGGTACCATTTTACCATCGGAAAAAACTACGAACGCACGCATTGTTTATTCTAACAGGTGTAACACTTTTTCTGTCAACTCCAATCCTTTTACTGCATGTCCGGCCGAAACCTCTCATAATGCTTATAAATACTGCATTTTACCGTTCTGAGAAAAAGAGCTGTTTCAAAGAAAAGCTATGTCCATAGCAGTATGGGGAAGATTCACTCAGCATATTTCGAGTATATTGCGTTGCAGTGGTAAACAAAATCAAGTTATGAAAGCAAAACTTGCATAACTTTTCCTTCATGTTTTCAGGGCTTCCTAGAGAAACAATACTTAAAATTATCAACAGACCCCTGACGATTTTATATAACACTAAGAACAAAAAAATGATTCATTTTAATGAGTGCAGCATTGAAAATAATTGAGCCACCTCGTGGGAAAACCAACAATGTGGTTTCCGAACAGGTCCGACACAAACCAGCCTGTACAAGCACAGAAAAGAGCTAGAAGCTTGAAATTTCGGATTAAAGTGGAAGAGGGATTGTACTATCTAGTAGCGAAAACAAAGGCGCTGATCAGCTTCGCGGTCACCGCGAAGCTGGTCTGCGTCTGTGTTTTCGCCTATGCAGACTGTTGGTTTTTACCATGAGGCGGCTCATATTATGTTTGGTTCTGCGGTGCGTATACTTTTATATCTACATTAAGGAGGCAGTACGAAAACAAAAACAAAGAAATATATTACCTGGGTTGGAAACGCTCATAATGATGCTGGAAATGAGATGCTAATCTGATAATACAAAAGTAGTAAATAGATTGATCTGTGGCAGTGGTACACCCGTAACATTCTTGTTGGTGTGACGATTAACTACTACGATATATTAATTATTATTTGAAGCAATGCCTGTTTACTCACCATGTCCACAGGATCTTATATGCTTCGTTGACTAATTGGAGATTCACCACAAGGACCGAACAACTAACAAAATGTTGTGAATCACTGCAGAAACTGAGGGGTGAGATTAGGCGCCTGTAAACATTGTTTAAGCCCCCCCCCCCATTAATTTTGTTACTGATTGTTCCAAGGCGATACTTCTATCGTCGTTTAAATTGTTTTATGTTTTGGTGTTGAATTTCTGTACTGTTTGCACCTTATGTGTGTTCATATTTTTAGTTAAGTTCGGGTAACTGAGTGGCCGCCTATTGAGAAATAGCTGCTCACTCGGCTTGCGAGTGGGAATTTCGATACAAGTAGGCAATGATCAGGAAAAAGCGCAGTCAGAAAAAGATTCCCACTCCAAAAACCGAGGTGGGAAAAACTAAATAAACAATCAGGTACTTATACCATGAAAACATATCGTAAGCCGAATGAGCAGCTATTTTCCCAATAGGTGGCCACTTAGTTACCTAAACTTAAATAAAAATATGAAAACATACATAAGGAGCCAACAGCACAATAAATTTTAAATACCAAGACATAAAACAAAAAGAACCACCACAGAAGTATCGCCTTGGAATGATCAGTAACACAAAGTTACTGGCGGGCTGAAACCGGTTTTACAGGATTCTAACCTCACCCTCAGCTTCTGCAGTGGTTCATAACATTTAGTAAGTTCTTCGGTCCTCGTGGTGAATCTCTAACTAGTCAATGAATCATCAAGAACAAACAAATAAATCATGATAAACATCCTGATGAATCAAAAACAAGGACTCACAGATTGAGTAAGTTGCCCAACGATGGAGATCCCTGTGCGACGAATAACCTACTAACTCCGGCGCAAAAGAAAAACACCAGTTGGACCCCGGTGGGCCATGCAGTTTCTAATGGGTTGTATGTGATGAAGTCATGCAGTTGCTAATGGGTTGTATGTGATGGTGTGAATGTGTCACCCACTAATCATACGACCTGTGCACACTGTGAGAAATCTCATTACATGTATATAGTCTTGCAACTCTCCTCTCTCTTTCATTGTTTAAATTTGAATTGCTTTACGTTTTAGTCAACAGCTATTGTCATGTCGGGACGTTGCCTCCATTTTATGGGGACTTTTACCCAATATTAGGATGTCATGACACTCAAAATGTGCTTCATAAATATAACCACCAAGCAAACCGATAAGGCTTACGATATGTCTTGTTGGTTTGACTAAACCACTTTTCTTGGGCAGGCTCAGACTTGAGCGGTTAGCCAAAAATCAGATGGTCGGTCAGCAGTTTAGAAGCTTTGCCTGGAGGCAGAAGAAGTCCATCTATTTCTCAGTAATGTCATTGGCAGCCATGTGTACGAGGAGTATACTGCCCTTGCTAACATATTTACATTTAAAAAAATCCATGTTTTAGCAACACTTTATGTAAAATGGTGACTTAATGATAATCATATTTTTCTTGAGATCAATTAAAAAGTATGATTTTGAAAAAAACCGTCAACCGCTGTCGGGTCGACACATTCATATGGCTGATAGAAAATGGATTGCATTTTTCTTTTTTTTCTGCCTCGTCACTTCCATATACTTGAATCGGAATCTGAAATTGTTCTAGTACATAAATTTTGTCATGGATGGACAACACTCTTTGCGTGCTAGAGGAGGCGCTGCAACAACACCTGAAATGCTTGAAATGTTGTTTACAGACACAAACTCTGCAGCTATTCTTCTATTTTCTGAAGCTGTTCTGAATATTTCCTAATATGGAACATGATGCAGTAAGTGCAGCTATTCTGTCGCAAATAGGCTTTCTTCCTTGAGGATCTGCGAAATTTATTTGTTCTATTTTGCTACTAGACACACTTTTGATGGTAGAGACTCACCTTATGTAAATGTTTTTTGGAGCAGGGTTTAGTTCATGTTTCTTTAGTAATGTATGCTTCATAACGGCATTTGATGTTCTATCATCTTGTGAAACTGCATCGAAAACAAAAATCGAAATAGTTGTAGTTAACATTTGGTCCCTTTCTTTAAATGCCCCATCACAGTTATTTCGACTGTGACTCTCTATTAAGCATCGGAAAATAAGCACAAGTATGCAATGATCAGGAAACGGTGCAAACGGAAAGCATTTTCCACTCCAAAAACCAAAGTGGAAAAAATGAATTGACAGTTAGGTACTGATACTTTGAAAACATATCGTAAGCCGAGTGAGCAGCTATTTCCCAATAGGCGGCCGCTCAGTTACTTGAACTTAACTAAAACTATTTAAACGTAGCATCACAAAAATTCGACACCAAAACATAAAACAAACAGAACCACAACAGAAGTATCGTATTTGAACGATCAGCAATACAAATTTACTTGGGGCGCTTAAATCGATTTTACAGGACCCTTACCTCACCCTTATCTTCTGCAGTGGTTCACAGCATTTAGTTAGTTGTTCTGTCCCCGTGGTGAACCTTTTAACTAGTCAATGAATCATCAAGGGAAAACAAACAAATCACGATAACCACCATGATGAATAAAAAACAGAACTCACAGATTCAGACGCCGACTAACTTAGGCCATTCCATTTTCTTTCTATGTTTAGCGTCCAACCTGGCAAGCAAAATATACCTATCAGGAAAAAAATCAAAGTAAAAAATATATTTATCTACTCAATTAAGACACGAATAACACAATAAAGAAGCAATGATAAGTGAGAAACAATTTATTTATTTAAACAAAGTTAGACTAGACTTTGTCCCTAACCTCGAACACAACCAGAGAACAAATAAAACTCTCCAGTGTTTCACATGCAGGCAAGGATCAGCTAACCTAAATTTCAGAATCAGAGACAGGATTGGAAATCATGCATTTTGTGAAACAAGTTTCTTCTAAGTTTATTGGAGCTTTACGCCTAGCGCCTGGTATGCCCCTCTGATTGGTAGAACAGACCACTTCAAAAAGCGAGGCGAACTATTCATCAGAAGAAACACGCAATGCGACCGAATGAGTCCTGGTTTTTGATTCATCAGGATGTTTATCATGATTTATTTGTTTGTTCTTGATGATTCTTTGACTAGTTAGAGATTCACCACGAGGACCGAATAACTAACTAAATGTTATGAACCACTGCAGAAGCTGAGGGTGAGGTTATGGCCATGTAAAACCGGTTTAAGCCCGCCAGTAACTTTGTGTTACTGATCGTTCCAAGTCGATACTTCTGTGGTGGTTCTTTTTGTTTTATGTCTTGGTGTATAAAAATTTTTTGTGCTTTTGGCGCCTTATGTATGTTTTCATATTTTTAGTTAATTTAAGGTAACTGAGTGGCCACCTATTGGGAAAATAGCTGCTCATTCGGCTTACGATATGTTTCATGGTATAAGTACCTGATTGTTAGTTTGGTTTTTTCCCACCTCGGTTTTTGGAGTGGGAATCTTTTTCTGATTGCGCCTTTTCCTGATCTTTGCCTTCTTGTACCTTTTTACTTTCCCGTTGACAATAACTTAAACGGCAGCAATTTTAAACTCTGTTGCAGTTTTCATAGCTGCTTGGCAATAGAAACTGCCCCCCAAAGAGCTGAAACGCAACAAATGTGCTCAATTTCCAGCCTTGGCTCCATGATTTGCATTGTCGTCGAATTCTGGACTGATATATGTCAGTATTTCATTGCTACCTATTGATAGATAATGCTGTGATTTGCAAAGAAATGTATTTTATTGGTACCTATTGATAGAAATACTGTGATTTGCAATAGGTTCGTGTGTGTTGGTGAGTCCTTGGATAGGTGATTAAGCCAATGCGATATGTCGATGAAGTCCTATGTATATCCGAAATACAAAGGTACCGAAAAATAAAATCCGGGACTCAATCCCGACTACCGGAACAAAAATCCACACCTGAGAGCGTAAAACGTCAAAAATCGGAAAGCATTTTTATGTTATATTTTCAATACGAATGTCGAAAACAACCCCGCCTGCGGACGCTAAACATGAAAACAAATTGAGATGGCCTTACTGAAATCCGGAGCAACAGACAAGTAGCTCCAGCCCCAACTAACTAAAATGAATAATTTATAGTCGGGGTCATCTTAAAGTCTGACGTTCGTTGTTTTATGACCCAATCTCTTATTTGGAATATTTAATTATCTTATAACTTAATAACAGATCTTGCTTGGTTTTGTAAGTTTAGCCTGGGCGAGAGGTTATAAAACCTTTTTCATGCTCATCTCAGCTGAGCTTGAAATTTCAATTCCTCGTAAATACTGAAATAGCCCAAATGTATTGAAATGGAAGGTTTAGATCACCAAAGCCTGTACTTTATCGTACTGATAAATGTTAAAATGCCAACGGTCGTTGGCATTTTAACATGAGCAGGATAAATTTTCATCTCAGCTGAGCTGAGCATGGAAAAAGTTTTATAACCTCAGGTCCTGGTCTTGGTTGGTTGTTTTATCCGCTAATCGACTGTCCTTACATGTATCTTTGATAATATATAAATTATGTTATTCATAGTAATGGTGCGACAATTTCATGATGGCATGCAGGCACGTGTACACAATCATGAAGAGTTTTCTGAACCCTTTGAGGTAACGAATGGAGTCAAACAGGGCTGTGTTATGTCACCAACACTGTCAACATGATGTTTTCTGCCGTGCTCATGGATGCTTATCAGGACAGTGACACTGGTGTTCCAATCAGGTACCGACTTGATGACAATATATTCAACCTTAGTAGGCTGCAAGCCAAAACTAAGGTGGATACTGATGTACTAGATGAGCTCTTGAATGCAGATGAAAAGGATAAGAATGCCACCTCAGAGGCAAAAAATGCAAACAGCCATGGGTCATGTCTCACAGTTAGATGATAACTATCATCTCACAATCAGCACAAAAAGACAGATGTTGTACACCAACCAGCAACTGGACAACCACTCATCACTGTGAATGGACACAAACTGAAAGTTGTTTATAAATTCAGCTACAAGGGAAGCACTCTCTCCAGAGCAGTACCTATTGATGATGAGGTCACTGCCAGAATTGCAAAAGCAAGTGTGGCATTCGGAAGACTCCGTGCAAATGTCTAGGAGCCAAATGAAATCAAGCTTGACACCAAGCTGAAGGTATACAAGGCTGTGAATCTGCCAACCCTATTGTATGCATGTGAGACCTTGACAGTATACCAGCGTCGTGCAAAGAGACTTAAGATTTCCACATAAGCTGTTTGAGAAAGCTGTTAAAAATCAAGTGGCAAGACAAGATTCCAGACACGGAGGTCCTGAAGAAAGCAGGGATGCAAAGCATGTCTTAAAGCTAGTACAGCGAAGGTGGACTGGCCATATTATAAGAATGCCCGATGAGCGACTTCCAAAGAAAGTCTTCTATGGAGAACTAAAGGAGAGAAAGCGCTCTCAAGGTGACAACAAGAAACGCTTCAAAGACACCCTCAAAGCTTTTCTGAAGTGTTTCGACATACCAATTGGGTCTTGGGTGCAGACTGCACAGGATCAATCAAAGTTGCGCGGTCATATCAACAAAGGAGCAGCTTTCTATGAAAAAAAAGAGAATCTGTGAAGCTGAGGAAAACGCTGAGAACGCAAAGTTGCGCGGTCTTATCAACAAAGGAGCAGCTTTCTATGAAAAAAAGAGAATCTGTGAAGCTGAAAGAAAACGCTGAGAAAGCAAAGCCAATACCAATGGGCCACAAGCTGATTCCATGACACTGACCTGCTCTACTTGCAACCGACAGCTAAGAGCTAGCATTGGCTTAGTCACATATCAAAGGACTCACCAATACACACGAACCTATTCAAGAAATAATGATGGTCTTTCTCATTAGTGAGAGACGAACGACCCTATAAAATTGTCTCTTTAGGGTCACTGACGAGCATTTATTAGTCGAAACCGCGGCATGGCCCATCCCCGTTCTCATTGTATTCTCTGCTCTTAAAGGATCTCAATTTTAAATTTTATTTCTCATTATTGAGAGACGAAATACCATATAAAATATGATTAATTATGAAAAAAAAAGCAAAATAATTCTCTTTGTACTCATTTGTTTTTTTTTTGATTATCGAAAATTGAAATTTTTCACATGTACATAGAAACAGGCTCAGCTCATGCGTGTGAGTGACGAAAGCTGACACAGAAATCACAGAAAACATGTACAAAGCAGAAACTGTCAAATGTCTCCATCATTTCATTACGGATCTTACTGGTACACCGCAGCTCTCTCTGCAACCACTGCAGAAGCTGAGGGTGAGGTTATGGCCATGTAAAACCGGTTTAAGCCCGCCAGTAACTTTGTGTTACTGATCGTTCCAAGTCGATACTTCTGTGGTGGTTCTTTTTGTTTTATGTCTTGGTGTTTGGAAAAATTTTTTGTGCTGTTGACGCCTTATGTATGTTTTCTTATTTTTAGTTAAGTTAAGGTAACTGAGTGGCCACATATTGGGAAAATAGCTGCTCATTCGGCTTACGATATGTTTCATGGTATAAGTACCTGACTGTTAATTTGGTTTTTTCCCACCTCGGTTTTTGGAGTGGGAATCTTTTTCTGATTGCGCCTTTTCCTGATCTTTGCCTACTTGTACCTCTCTTATCTTCTTGCATCTCCCCTCTGCAAAGGCATTCTCAAAGTCTGCATATTGGAATGTACAATTGCCGCAGTCTGTAAAACCTTCTCACAGTCGAAATAACTGTGATGGGGCATTTAAAGAAACCTTCTCATGACTCAGACATCTTATATGAGCGGCTTTCGTGTTAGTGGGGTTGTTGCCCTTCTCCAGTTGACCAATTTCCTTTAGGTTGACATGTAAACTGCCGGACTTGACGGTACTATATTTGCATCTATTTAATAGTTCAATACCAACATTGAGGGCCCGTCACAAAAGAGGTCATGTTTTAAGTTGGACTTGTTTCGTTATGCATGTAACTGCTTTTGTTTAACTTTTTAAATACAGTATGTTATACATGTTATAAGCGAGCACCGTCGCTCAGTTTGTCCTTAACTGCATACACATAAAAAGGTACAAGTAGGCAACGATCAGGAAAAGGCGCAATCAGAAAAAAATTCTCACTCCAAAAACCGAGGCGGGAAAAAACAAACTAACAATAAGGTACTTATACCTTGAATACATTTCGTAAGCCGAATGAGCAGCTATTTTCCCAATAGGCGGCCACTCAGTTACCTAAACTTAACTAAAATATGATAACATACATAAGGCGCCAACAGCACAAAAAATTTAAACACCACGACATAAAACAATAAGAAGGTACAAGTAGGCGAAGATCAGGAAAAGGACCAATCAGAAAAAGATTCCCACCCCAAAAACCGAGGTGCGAAAAAACCAAACTAACAATCAGGTACTTATACCATGAAACATATCGTAAGCCGAATGAGCAGCTATTTTCCCAATAGGTGGCCACTCAGTTACCTTAACTTAATTAAAAATAGGAAAACATACATAAGGCGCCAACAGCACAAAAAAATTTAAACACCAAGACATAAAACAAAAAGAACCACCACAGAAGTATCGACTTGGAACGATCAGTAACACAAAGTTACTGGCGGGCTTAAACCGGTTTTACAGGTACCTAACCTCACCCTCAATTTCTGCAGTGGTTCATAACATTTAGTTAGTTATTCGGTCCTCGTGGTGAATCTCTAACTAGTCAATGAATCATCAAGAACAAACAAATAAATCATGATAAACATCCTGATGAATCAAAAACCAGGACTCACAGATTGAGTTAGCTGCCCGACGATGGAGATCCCTGGGCGCCGAATAACCTACTAACTCCGGAGCAAAAGAAAAACACCAGTTGGACCCCGGTGGGCCAAGCAACAGACAAGAAGCTCCGGCCCCAACCAACTAAAATGAATAGCTTTATGTCGGAGCCATCATAGAGTCTGACGCCCGACCCACCGGCGTGCAATTAAAGAAGGCAGCATAGTTATCAACCATGATTGGGTTAAAAACTAAGCATGCAGACTGTCGCATAACATTCAAGTTATAACCTATACGTCTGTAACGTGTTATGATTTTTCTGAACTGAAAAGAAAAATCATTAATTCCTTTAAGTTTCTTAAATTTGTAAACCAAGTCACCATAAAATTCAGGTTCCGAAAGGCGCTCACTTAAAAGCGTCTTAAACCCAACATTATATTTAGAAAAAGGTACAAGTAGGCAAAGATCAGGAAAAGGCGCAATCAGAAAGAGATTCCCACTCCAAAAACCGAGGTGGGAAAAAACCAAACTAACAATAAGGCACTTATACCATGAAACATATCGTAAGCCGAATGAGCAGCTATTTTCCCAATAGGTGGCCACTCAGTTACCTTAACTTAATTAAAAATATGAAAACACACATAAGGCGCCAGCAGCACAAAATTTTTTTAAACACCAAGACATAAAACAAAAAGAACCACCACAGAAGTATCGCCTTGGAACGATCAGTAACACAAAGTTACTGGCGGGCTTAAACCGGTTTTACAGGATCCTAACCTCACCCTCAGCTTCTGCAGTGGTTCATAACATTTAGTAAGTTCTTCGGTCCCCGTGGTGAATCTCTAACTAGTCACTGAATCATCAAGAACAAACAAATAAATCATGATAAACATCCTGATGAACCAAAACCAAGGATTCACAGATTGAGTAAGCTGCCCGAATCAATTCATAGTGTCTACGATAAAATTTAGAAAATTATTTCGAAGTTTATGATACCGATAGCCCTGTTGGAGAAGTTTTGCCGTTAAACATTTATTTCGAGCGTTGAAGTCTGTAACATAATTGCAGACTCTGGCAAACCTAATAAGCTGCGAAATGTATACACCATAAGAAGCACGACGAGGAACGTCACCATCGAAAAAAGGAAAATTTACTATATCAAAATCAAAGTCATCGCGCTTATCATAAATTTTAGAAGAAACAAATCCATTTGCAACAGAAAGATGTAGATCTAAAAAGGGGGCTTCGGTATCTGAGATATTGGCTTTGTTCAACTGAAGTTCAGGTATATAAATTTGATTCACAATACCTTCAAAATAAGGGTTGTCAATGTTCAAAAGGCCATCGAGGTACCTAGATGAGGAATTAAAAGCCTCGATAACATCAGCTTGATTATCATGGTTAAGAGAATCCATGAAATCTCTTTCGTAGCAGTATAAAAATAAATCAGCTACGAGAGGTGCGCAATTTGTACCAATCGGAATTCCAACAATTTGTCTGTATAACTTGGTCCCAAATCTAATATAAATATTATCAAGGAGATAGGATAAGGCGTCGCATACATTTTGACATGACCAAAGTGTATACCGACTTTGGTCAGAGGAAGTTAAAATCCTTTCTATCATTACATACCAAATAAAGTGAACCATAGTTTTTTAATGCCCTTTTGAAGGTCCACTCTATCAAATCCAGAAGTTTTTCTTTAATTAGATTATGTGGTAATGTTGTATACAGAGTAGAAAAATCATATGTGGACAAGCTTGTCGCACGGAACCCACTACACTTCAATTTACTGAGCACCTCACCAGAATTTTTAATTGACAAAAACCAATTTTTATTTGAAGTTTCATACTCTGTCTCACAGTATCTTATAACATGAGATTTGATAGCAGTAAGACAGGAAGTTAATAGTTTAGAAAGTTCAGTGGTAAAACAAGAGCTAGAATTTGCAATAAATCTAGCTTTGTATGGTCTTTTGTGAAGCTTAGGTAACCAATACATCGTAGGAAGTTTGTCTTGGCCTTCATTGACACAAACAGAAAACTTTACAGGTAAATCGTTTAAGTGGGCATTAATAAGAACCACCACAGAAGTATCGCCTCGGAACGATCAGTACTATAAAGTTACTGGCGGGCTTAAACCGGTTTTAAAGGATCCTAACCTCAACCTCAGCTTCTGCAGTGATTCATAACATTTAGTTAGTTGTTCGGTCCTTGTAGTGAATCTCTAACTAGTCAATGAATCATCATGGACAAACAAATAAATCATGATAAATTCCATTAGGGATCAAAAACGAGGATTCACAGAATGAGTAAGCTGCCCGACGATGGAGATCCCTGGGCGCCTAATAACTTACTAACTCCGGAGCAGAAGAAAATCACCAGTTGAACCCCGGTGGGCCAAGCAACAGACAAGACATAGATTACTACATGGTGACAGAAACATGCTATCAGCTAAGTCGCAGATCAGCTTACATGTCTACGTACAGTCTGACCAGCCCCTTGATGACAGCCCCGTGACACCATGCATTTAACTATCCAGACATTTGTAAAATTTATTTTTACTGGCTGTTGAAGAATAAAAATAATTGTTAGATCCTTTGGAAGCAGTAAAAATACAAAGCTAGAAGATGGGCCATGTTGTACAATTTCGGGTAATGAACCTTCATCAGTGACCCTTTATAAAACTGGCAGCGAAAGCCAGACAAGCATCTTCTCATTTTATCAGTCAACGAATGTAGGAAAAGTAGTTTAGTGTGTGCTTCTATTAATTAAGCGATCAGTGAGAGTTAATTTGTGTTAATGACTATGAAATAAGTACCGGTCCCACTGAATCGAAAGCAATCCTACGACTATTTTATAATAAAGTTATTGATAAGACTGTGTATGCACAATTTTAAAATGTTTTCTAATGTGTTTCTGCTTTTTTTAATTTGTATATCGGGGTCATAGAAATGACCCCAAATTAATATTAAGACAATTGTGTAGCAATCTAAAGCGCAGTGTGACCAAGATAATATACGCCTATGGTGCACACATATACGAAAATCTCTCGATGCGGACTTAAGTTGTAATTGTCAAAACTTTTTCTGGTTCATTGATGTATCGCTTTAACCCCGAGTCAACAGCTATGGTCTTGTCTGGGCGTTAGCTGTTCAAAGGGACGTAAAGCATAACACAATAAGAACCACCACAAACGAACACAAATTCTTTTTCGCACTAAAAGGCATGTTTACGTCGAAGGATTTTCGCTTGTGTGACGAGGCCTAAAGAGACCAAACTGGACCCTCACGTAAATTAGTTTATGCCAAATGGTTCTACAACATGGTGTTTTTCAATATCAATCGACTTTACATTTCGACGAAGAAGATTGATTTTGAAATTTCATACTTTATACCGACAATATTGCCATGTGGTTATGGACAATTGTTTCCTATTTCTTCCTTGCCAATAAAGCTTCTGTAACCAAACCTTCGTGGAAACCTTTTGAGACGACAACGCACGGGACAGCGCATATGTATACTACAGACTTAGCATTCAGGTGATTCTTGTGGCTTATTTGAACAATATTTCGTGGTCTAAAAAAGTACAAGTAGGCAAAGATCAGGAAAAGGCGCAATCAGAAAAAGACTCCCACTCCAAAAACCAAGGTGGGAAAAAACCAAACTAACAACCAGGCACTTATACCATGAAAACATTTCGTAAGCCGAATGAGCAGCTATTTTCCCAATAGGTGGCCACTCAGTTACCTTAACTTAACTAAAAACATGCAAACACACACTTGTTATATAATTGCAAAATCTCCTAAGTCGTACATGCTTTCTTTTGGACAGAATCGTAGCCTACAACTTTGCCTGGTTTTTTCTTGAGTCGATAGTTGGAAGAAAATCATTACCTGAAAATTTCTTTCATTCGATGGGTAGTAAAACAACAAGAGTAAAACATTTTCAGCAACTGATTGTTTAATTCATCTTATTTCGGCTTTAACACACAATTGTGTATACGTGTAGATGTATGACGAATGCTGGAACAGCCCCATTTAAGCTCACGATTAGTCTGTAACATAAAGGTATGGCTTTCGTTTTTACAGTATATTGTTTTACAACAATATGCATAACACGGGGTGACAGGTTAGTGTTTCCCACAGCTTAACACAAGTAAAAGACAATTATCTTGTCACAATAAAATTGGTACAAAAACGTAAATGCATGTAATTATTCCAAAGCGTCGTTAACCAAAGAAAGCGTACAGCGAAAATATGCGATAACATTTTAGGTTTAGATGCATGGTTAGGAAAAAAAGAAATTATATACTGTGTATCCTATTTTTCCCTCTTCTTTCTTTTTCTACAGGATGTTACGAAAGTTCGAAGACATTACAATATTCCTTATAACTTCGCAATGAGTGCTCATACAATCTAAAAAATCTACACAATTTAAACCCATTTCAATATCAATTTGAAGGTATAATAAAACTTCTACTTCTTCTGTTTTTACTGGCTTACATTACAATTTCTAAGCCAGGGTGCCACCGCCACCGCTTGCTACATTCCGCATGAGATATTGTTTAAAAGGGGTGATATATTAATCATAATTAAAACATTCACAATATAAACCACGGAACATAAAATTAATTCAAGTGATAGTCACTGTCCTTAATATCACCATGGACATAACAGTTATCTTAAGATGGTTCAGGACATATCAATTTTCATCAGATGAAAACACATAATTTATGAACGGAAAGGCTGTGGGTGTTTTGATAGAGGTTAGGGGTAATTAAGACTTAATTAAGGGGAATTAAGACTGTGGTGGTTCTTATTGTGTTATGCTTTGGTGTTTAAATTTTTGTGTGGCGCATATTTTAGTTAAAAAGGTACAAGTAGACAAAGATCAGGAAAAGGCGCAATTAGAAAAAGATTCCCACTCCAAAAAACCGATGCGGGAAAAACCAAACTAACAATAAGGTACTAAGACCATGAATACATTTAGTAAGCCGAATTAGCAGCTATTTCCCAATAGGTGGCCACTCAGTTACCTAAACTTAACTAAAATATGATAACATACATAAGGCGCCAACAGCACAAAAAAAATAAACACCACGACATAAAACAATAAGAACCTCCACAGAATTTCCCCTTGGAACGATCAGTAATATAAAAGGTTTTCGGAAGATTTCATAGGTTTCCCGCCCAAAGTTTGAGTATTTCTTGCAGCTTCTGTGTGATTTGTATAGAAAAAATGATGCATTCTCCGTAAAATTCAACATTTGATCGATGCAACAACGTAGTGGAAACCTCTTGATGTTACATACAAGCAGAATAAATCTATGTCAAAGGGGGAGGGGGTCAGATTTTTTCAAAAAATATTTTGTCAGAAAACATATTTTTTGCAATAGATTATCAAGGAAATGCTACAATATGCTTATTGCAACCCAAATTTTTTGATAGAAACTATTTATCCACAACTAACAGGTACAACATCTTTATTAGATTTATAACTGTAAACAGCACTGTCCATCACTTATGCAAAAACCTGTACCTTAAATATACTATGCAAAATAAATTAAGACAGACAGACAGACATATGTAGACAATAGGGAAGTTCTTTTGACAATGGCTTGCATGTATCAAATTATGGTAGAACCAGTCTTTGTGTGATGCTGAAGTGACATTTGATTGTAAGCCCACGGAGGCATATCTCAAGTAAAACATTAAACATCAAATATTGATATACATATTTTGCACAGTATATCTATATGCATTATAAGTGTACACTTTGTGTTTACCTGTTAAAATAGGACAGTCAGTCTGTTCATTCAGGTAGAACATACATATACAGTATATTTCCATAGCCTTGGTGAATTTCAAATAATGGACCTGGGCCCATTTATCGGTTTTGGGGCTTTTTGACAGCCTTCCCCCCCTTGCCCAAACATGACATTTGGATATAATGTGTCATTTACAAAATTACAGTTGTGTTCAAAATATTTTGGTTGGGCAAGGGGGGGAACATGGTCTTATAAAAGGTTTCCTATTTCCTATATGATGCTATATTAAATTCAAAGATTTTGTCCAATTTTTCAAAAAGTCACTGCTTGAGTTACTCAAATCATTACATGCCTAAATACAATAGAAACTAATTTTCGACTGCAATAAATGTCATTTCAGTGACTGGAACGTGAGATTTTGAAAATTTCTTGGGCATTTCACAAAAGAAATCTTCCGAAAACCTTACTGGCGGGCTTAAACCGGTTTTACAAGATCCTAACCTCACCCTCAGCTTCTGCAGTGGTTCATAACATTTAGTTAGTTGTTTGGTCCTCGTAGGGAATCTCTAACTAGTCAATGAATCATCATGGACAAACAAATAAATCATGATAAATTTCATGATGAATCAAAAACGAGGACTCACAGAATGAGTAAGCTGCCCGACGATGGAGATCCATGGGCGCCCAATAACTTACTAACTCCGGAGCAGAAGAAAACCACCAGTTGAACCCCGGTGGGACAAGCAACAGAGAAGACATAGTTTACTACATTGTGACGGAAACATGCTATCAGCTAAGTCGCAGATCAGCCTACATGACTACGTACAGTCTGACCAGCCCCTTAACAACAGTGACACCATGCATTTAACTATCCAGACATTTGTAATATTTATTTTTACTGGCTGTTGAATAAGCATCTTCTCATTTTATCAGTCAACGAATGTAGGAAAAGTAGTTTCGTGTGTGCTTCTATTAATTAACCGATCAGTGAGAGCTAATTTGTGTTAATGACTACGAAATAAGTACCGGTCCCACTGAATCGAAAGCAATCCTACGACTATTTTATAATAAAGTTATTGATAAGACTGCGTATGCAAAATTTTTAAAATGTTTTCCAACGTGTATCTGTTTTTTTAATTTGTATATATCGGAGTCATAGAAATGACCCCAAATTAATATTAAGACAATCGTGCAGCAATCTAAAGCGCAGTGTGACCAAGACAATATACGCCTACGGTGCACACATGTACTAAAATCTCTCGATGCGGACTTTCTCGATGCGGACTTGCATTGTAATTGTCAAAACTGTTTTTCTGGTTCATTGATGTATCGCTTTACCCCATAGTCAACAGCTATGGTCATGACGACAACGCACGGGACAGCGCATATGTATACTACAGACTTAACATTCAGGTGATTCTTTTGGCTTATTTGAACAATATTTCGTGGTCCAAAAACTTGTCATACATGCTTCCTTGTGGACAGAATCATAGCTTACAAATTTGCCTGATTTTTTCTTGAATCGATGGTTGGAAGATAGTTAGTTTAGTAAGTAAGATTATTCAGTGATATAAGGCCTCCGGAAGAAAAGCATTACCTGAAAATTTCTTTTATTTGATGGGTAGTAAAACAACAAGAGTGAAACATTTTCAGCAACTGATTGTTTAATTCATCTTATTTCGGCTTTAACACACAATTGTGTATACGTGTAGATGTATGACGAATGCTGGAACAGCCCCGTTTAAGCTCACGATTTGTCCGTAACATAAAGGTGTGGCTTTCGTTTTTACAGTATATTGTTTTACAACAATATGCACAACACGGGGTGAAAGGTTAGTGTTTCCCATAGCTTAACACAAGTAAAAGAGAATTAACTTGTCACAATATAATTAGAACAAAAACGTAAATGCATGTAATTATTCCAAAGCCTCGTTAACCAAAGAAACCGTACAGCGAAAATGTGCGATAACATTTTAGGTTTAGATGCATGGTTTGGCAAAAAAGAAATTATATACAGTGTATCCTATTTTTCCCTCTTCTTTCTTTTTCTACAGGATGTTACGAAAGTTCGAAGACATTACAATATTCCGTATAACTTCACAATAAATGCTCATACAAGCTCAAAAATCTACACAATTTAAAGCCATTTCAATATCAATTTGCACAGTATAATAAAACTTCTACATCTTCTATTTTGACTGATTTCCATTACAATTTCTAAACCAGGGTGCCACCGCTTGCTACATTCCGCATGAGATATTGTGTAAAAGGGGTGATTTATTAATCATAATTAAAACATCCACAATATACACCACGGAACATAAAATTAATTCAAGTGATAGTCACTGTCCTAAATATTACCATGGTCATAACAGTTATTTTAAGATAGTTCAGTACATAATCAATTTTCATCAGATGAAAACAGATGATTTATGAACGTACAGGCTGTGGGTGTTTTGATATGGGTTAGGGGTAATTAAGACTTAACAGAAACCAAATATTAAGCAACAAACTTACATAAACGAGATCATATAATGTGTTAAGTGTCTGTGAAGAGAACAGAATTGTTACAAATGTCCAGTTTGTAGATTGTGGTTAAAATTTGGCACACATTAAGTTTGACCCCAAAAGTCAAACCATCCATACAAATAAACCGTATTGGTTTGCGTGGGTGGTTATATTTATTAAGCACATTTTGTGTGTAATGTTGGGTAAAAATCCCATAAAATGGAGGCAACGTCCTGACATGACCACTGCGGTTGACTTTGACGTAAAGAATCAGTTCAAACAAACCAATTTATCAAAATATATACCATTTTCGGCTTAAATCTATTTCTACCTTACTGATCGTTCCAAGGCGATACTTCTGTGGTGGTTCTTATTGTTTTATGTTTTGGTGTTAAAATTTTTGTGCTGTTGGCGCCTGATTTATGTTATAATTTTTTAGTTAAGTTTAGGTATCTGCGTAGTCACCTATTGGGAAAATAGCTGCTAATTCGACTTACGATATGTTTTCATGGTTTAAGTACCTGATTGTTAATAAAGTTTTTCCCACCTCAGTTTTTGGAGTGGGATTCTTTTTGTGATTGCGCCTTTTTCTGATCGTTGCCAACTTGTACCTTTTTATCTGCATTTAGGAAATCTATACCTAATATAACCGGGTGCAGTATACTTTGAATCACAAGCGATACTTTTAATATCTTGATTGACACATCCAACATATCAAGCAGTTTGTGTTGTTCGACTCCAACACCGAAAATTGCTTAAATGTCAGATGGCAATAATTTAGAGCCACACAGATTTGTGATATCAAGAAAAGTTTTTGAAATACAAGATATTGAAGCACCGGTTTCGAGGAGACACTTTGTGTTTCTGTCTCATATTCTTGCATTTATAGTAATTTTGCTTATGCTGGTAAGGACGGAGACAGACGGACATTTATCGTCAGCACTTAAGCATTATGAAAACGCGCCCATGCAATATACAGAGATTTTTAAAGTTGTCAAAATTGAAAATTTTCAATAGAAAAATTCTGATATTTTTCTTATCTTTGCTCAAAACATAGATTGTGGGTACACGTTAGAACCGCCTCGCTAACGAGTACCCACAATCTATGTTTTGGAGCAAAAATAAGAAAAATAGCTATACCCCTGCGTTCCCCAGTTTTGCTATATAAAAGTGGGGTTCAAGGCGGTATACATTACACGGACATGTTTTCGTGATGGAGTTTAGCACCAATGGTTTCGGTCTTTGTTACAACAGTTTCCTTTATGCCTAGGCCCAGAAGGCCTGGGGATAGAGGCGATTCCCTATTGACTGTTCGGACAAGCTGCACCATAATGACCTTTTTTCTGCATTTATTACAATAGGACATAAATGACGTACAATAATTAGGAAAATTACTTTAAATTCTCACCTTCTCAGTTATGATGAGGTCTGTCATTTTGATTTGGTCCCTGCTGATTTTGTGCTGGCTGCTGCTACCATTACTGGTCTGCAAGCTGTTGCTATCAAAGTGCAGGTTTACGCCAACCAAGGCGCTATCGACCACGTCCTCTCCAAGATTCGCGGCCTCCTTCACGTCGGTCAGAATTATTATAGAGTTGATTTTGTTGTTTCTGTGGTTGTTGTTGGTCCAGCTTCGTCTGTGTGTCTTTCAGCATTTGTGTTAATTCGTACGCATTAGGTTCACTGAACTGTCATTTCTGCAAGAATGACCTTTTGTCTCGCATCGTCGAAATCCCTAGGCATCGATATTAGTTTGATGGCTGATTAAAAAAGGTACTAGTAGGCAACGATCAGGAGAAGGCGCAATCAGAAAAAAAAAGATTCCCACACCAAAAACCGAGGCGGGAAAAAAACAAACTAACAATATGGTACTTATACCATGAAAACATTTCGTAAGCCGAATGAGCAGCTACTTTCCCAATAGGTGGCCACTCAGTTACCTAAACTTAACTAAAAATATGACAACATACATAGGCGGCAACAGCACAAAAAATTTAAGCCCATTTATTGCTAAAGGGATAGGGGATTCGAGATTAATCAGACCTTTGGGTCTAGCAGTGCTGTAGCAAATTGTCTTGCTTCTTAAAGCTAGCCTCAAAGACTGTTTTAATGCTCCTAAGTTTCAGAAGCATCCAGTAGTGCTTCATACCATATTCGCGCATGCGAGGTTTAGTTAAATGGTAGGATTGAAAATGTGTTGTCCCTCATTTTGCGTATGAAATAAGCAGTAGCTGTTGAACCATTTAAGCCAACTGTCAGCTTCCGCAGAATCGTTCCCAGCAAATATTTCTAGGTGGAGTCCGGTGGGTAGCATCGCCATTGTTATTGGTTCTGGTTGCGCAGGATCAGGTGGCAGAGGGAATAGGTTCCTCAACTGGCGGTATTGGG
Source organism: Rugalucina vietnamica (assembly GCA_964017185.1). Lineage (NCBI taxonomy): Eukaryota > Metazoa > Mollusca > Bivalvia > Lucinida > Lucinidae > Rugalucina > Rugalucina vietnamica. The sequence goes on along the minus strand of OZ024879.1, from coordinate 6,705,870 downwards.
TTTAGTGACTTCCTGTTCCTTAACCGTATGAGCCGCCTCGTGGGAAAACCAACAATGTGGTTTCCGAACAGGTCCGACACAAACCGACCTGTACAGTCACAGAAAAGAGCTAGAAGCTTGAAATTTTGGAGTTAAGTAGAGGAAGAATTGTACTATCCGAGTAGCGAAGCTGATCTGCGCCTTTGTTTTCGCCTATGCAGAATGTTGGTTTTCCCATGGGACGGCTCGTATGTTGTTTTTTTCCAGTTCAGGACAGTGCCTCAGTTCATGTCAAGCCGCGGTTTCGTATGTAATACACCCTGTTTGTTTTTGGTTCATGTGAGTCTTGACCACTGTAACCCCCCAAACGATTACGAAGATAACTTCTTTGTAATTGTATGCTGTTAGTGCTTGTAAATAAAAATTAAAACTTAGGGCAGTGAACATATAAATGAGAAGTTGTGGGCCATACCGCGGTTTCGGCTACTCAAAATTAAACTCGACGATTTACCGCCCCAAATGAAAAAGTGAAAAGAAATGAGTACAGTTATTCCCTAATTTACTTAACATATGCTATCAAGATGCAATCAAAATGAAGAAATGGAGACTAATATTTAAACTTCATTTAATTTATACACAACTCATGCAGGTTTATCGGAGGTTTAAAAGACATTTATTTGCTAACAGCTAACAGCAGTTAACTTGCGAGGTACCTAAGCCTATTTCCCAGGGATAAATAAACTATTTCAACTATTTTGTAAATCTAGAATCACAATGCTTTTTCACACAAAGTGTTTGATTTTAGTAATTTACATGAAAAAAAAAACAAAAAAAAAAAACAAAAAAAAAAAAAAAAAAAACATTAAATACTAATATTCCTTTAACACTTGCATACCTGTGCACTATCTCAAAGCATGAAAAATATACAAAACATATATATTAACATAAGGCAATAGTTAGAAAATATCCAGTTTTAGAAAGAGGCAAAGACTGAAGGAGTGAAGATATTGAAATATGCCAATACACCTGTACATAATCTACAAAGAACTTTAGAGTGTTGGTCCTTCATTCAGGTTACAGCAAAGTGCAAGGCTTTTCCGATGGACTCTTCGAGCAAAAGTGACACTAGAGAACCGTCATTCTGTAACATGGCTTAGGGCACCATCACAACTCAGCCAGCGGGTGTAGAACACTTCTTTGAACTTCTTGAAGCTGCTTGTCTGGTCGACTATGGACTGTATGGCCTTTTAGTGATGTTGTGTTCTTGACCGAATTCCTGAAGAATTTGAATATCATTTAGTAGTCCCTGGCATTTGACGAGGTACGGGATCTTGTCGGCAGCACCTCCACAGCCCAGGGCCTGTCGGTGGGCTGTACACTGGGTGGTAAGGATATCTGGCTGTATCTTGTTTCAGTCTTTGTACCACTCCCGACTTCTTCCCAGTCATCACAGCAGCACCATCAGTAGCTACACCAACCATCTTTTTCACACAAGAATAACCTTATCAATCAACACATTAAGCGCTTAACGCGTAATTGACTCCTCAGTGGCACGAAAAAAAGACCTAATAGCCAAACAAGATGCTGTTGGTTCATCCCTATCAAAAATAAAACGCAAATACCTAACATACTTAATCACATTCTGGCTTAATGACAAATCGGTAGACTCATCGAACACGCAACTAAAATAGTCACTGTCCTTAACACCTGAAACAATGCCATCTCTAATAATTTCCATCTGAAAGTTTTTACATTCGTGATGGCTGTAGTCTAAGGTGGTTTTGTCTTCTTCTTCACTAGATCTGCAAGAGGTTTTGAACCCTGAAAATAACATTAAAATACATAAACTTTGTATGTAAAGATCTGCATAACTTATGAAGGCACATTCCCCACTTCTAAGAAAGGCAAAAGGACGACATCATATTTTTCTTCTGAGGTGTTGCGAGTTGATACGAATCCAACAGCTGTTGACTGGGACGCTAAGCCACAAATTAAACAAACAAAATGAATCTTATAACGTAATTGTGCGCATAAAAACGCAGAACTGCTGGACGCGAAAATAGGTATACCCCAGCATATCCCAGTTTTGCCATATGAAAAAGTACAAGAAGGCAAATATCAGGAAAAGGCGCAATCAGAAAAAAAATTCCCACTCCAAAAACCGAGGTGGGAAAAAACTAAATTAATAATCAGGTACTTATACCATGAAAATGGGGTATAAGGGGGTATACATTATCCGGGCATGTTTTCCCGATGCGTTGCAGGCAAGAAAAGTTGTAATGGTCGATTTAGTATATGAAGAAGAAATAAGTGAGATCAATATAAAGTCTGTCTAGTCCATAATGTCCAGACAAAAATAATAGCTGCCATGCTACTTGAAGATGAATAGATTTGATGCAAATGGATTTCTGACATAATCCTATCAGTATTATGACACAGCGTCGAGATGTCTTTAATATCATGATGATTTCATAGCCGAGGAGATACTATAATCCATAACATACGTCCAAGATCAACTTGTTGATGTAAACCCAACTGCATTGGCTGTGATACTGAATTTACAGTTAAACACTTCCATTTAGAATGTACTGACTTTGCAGAAAAACGGCTTTCATGGTTTCAAATTGATAATTTAAAATATTTGTTCAAATCATTTTTAACACAAATCATATATATATATACCTTCCTCCAAGTATACCAATTCAATTTAATCACATTATCATTCTACTGGCAGAAAAAATGTTTATAGCTTTGATTCATTCTTACCATATCACTTTTATGCATCAATGACCCATTAGGGTTGACGCATCGTTAAACATCAATCAATCAATCAACTTGTAGAAGTGAGTACCATTTGCTAGGAACATCATTTAAGACTTATTAAAAGCACATACTGGTCTGACCAAATGACGTTACAATATAAATCAATGCTATTATTTGCTGTAGAGCATTTTACTGATTGGCGAAAGGAGAATAAACAATTATTTACAAGTAACTGATTTATACCCTACGTATTGCAAGGTCACGGGTCAAGGTCACTAGTGCATTACATGGACCTTCACCGCTATAAACCAGGCAGATGGGGACACGTCCGTATGTTCTGGGGTGTCTGTAAATTCGGATTCTCTATCACCAGCCCCTGATCATTGCTTCTTTTGATCATTGCTTTCTTTTGATCATTGCCTTCTTTTGATCATTGCTTTCTTTTACCCATGCATTGTGCCAACGAGCCTATCACCGGACAGGACGAGTGCGGAGGGAGCGATACCAGTACTTGATTATTTAAGTATAAGTTATTGACATATGACTGACAATTGCACGTGACGGCAATGCATATATCCTTTGATTGAGAGACGACAAAGGGAGAAGGGACAACTAAGGCGAATTTCTGTTGAATAAAACAATTGATTTATTCTGATTTTTAACACTTAATGTTCAAAATGCACCCATAAAGGGTTATACGTATACATCTCTTTCCCCTCAAGTGGCAACAGAGTCTGTATAGAGTTGTCTTCCCTTCTCCTAGCCCCAATGTTACGATTCGCTTAGGTACCTTAGAGCATTCTCTCCACTCGCTATTCTTACTGTCTCATACTCTGTCTCTGACTGTATCTTGGTTAAGGGTCATTCAAGGTCATCGTGAGGTCATGGCAAGGTCAAGGTTATGTATCAAGTTGTCCAAATCTAAGTGGAAGGCATAACCCTCCATTTCAAAGATCTGAACCAACCCGAAATATGCACATAATACATGCATAAGTGTCAAATATTTCTTAAACTCTTAAAGCCTTATGATTTGATAAAATTAAAGGGGTCTGAGCACAGCATAACTTTTGCATGACCCCGAAAATCTATTTATTTACCCAGCTCAAACTTAAACTTGCTTTGAAAGATAAATTATCCTCATTATAGAAATATGTTGTATTAAATGAACAGTAAAATCTTTAAAAATGAAACTGGTTCAAAGAGAAAAGTAAAACATTATCTTGGATGCCTCAGGCCCGTCCCATGCTTTATACTATGCACATCGTTCGGTCACAAAGTAGGACGTTCTGCATTTTTTTCGAAATGCTTCTATAGTCTGTTTCTTGTTTCTCGAAACGGCATGTACAAGGTCAAACCGAGCCACAGCGATGGTTTCAGTGGTCTTGGAAGGAGCCTGAAAGCCTAGATATAATAAAATACAACAAAATATTCAAAGTTAAACAGGAAAAGTAAAAATCAAACCGCAACATCTTCAGAACGTCAACTTTAACAAAACATCGGCCTCCATGCTTACTACTTTCCTCTCTCTGGGATATTAAATCCCAACATATCAGAAACAAACACTATCTAAACTTATCACACAAAGACTCTAGCTTTTCGTTCAAGAACTACTGGGCAGAAGGCCGCTCAAAGGATAAAGTTTCTTTATATACTCAGGACTTCGTGGCGTTGGTAGAATCGGGTCAAGTCGATGGGTACATTTCGGTTGGAAAAGTGCTAATTTGCATATAAGTTGGTAGGAGCTTTTTCCTTGGAAAATATGAAACTTTTGCATAGTATGAGACCCACAGAAAATTATCTACAAATTAAATTAAATATGTAATTATTTTATTAAGTATTCCTGGTCAAACGTCTGTCTTTAGAGCTGAACGTCTTGCCATTCTTGCGTTACCGTAAAGTTAGTCACCTTAACGGAAGTGCTCAATTGGCGGAACAGCCGATTGATGGCTGCCAAAGTTCACGCGAACTGTCAAAAATGTTTCGAAGTCTTATTCTTTAAATACATGGATTCAGATATCAAAACTGGTGTAGGTTGAGAGAGTCTAGCGAGGATTAAGTTGTCTCTGCAGTTAATTTGTTTGTCAGACTTGTGTGGACATGTTGCGGCGGCGTCGTAATCTTTGTCATTAGTTTTCGTAACGTAAACATTTGTTTACAAGAGCAAGCTGTTATTGACCCTTTTAGTCATATTCATCATCAATCATCATCATCACACACAACCATCATGCTCATCAATCACCATAATCCATAACCACTGACATGATCAATCACGGTCACATATCATCACCATCTTCATACATCATCACCCATTTCCATCACAACATTCCATTATATTGGCACATTATCATTATTTCTAGGAGTTTATCATCAAGAATCATCATCTTAACCCATCATCACTATATACTGTCATCATCACGGCACTTTACCAGTAAGCTATGCACACTCATCAACAAACATCATCACCAACAACACGTAGAACTGGGAATTTCGCATCTCATCTTTTAGGAAGATAATCACCTAAGGTGATACTCAGAAATTAATCGACTTTGCATCGGAAGATAGATAGTCAAGCCTTGTGCGGTCATGAACATGGTATAGTCGAGAGAAATCATGCTGCTTTATCAACTATCGCCATGATCAAAAGGCATACCCTACAACTATCCCCTGCTAAAATGTTTGATGGTCCCCCACAAACATTCTAAACACCTAGAGCACAACTGGAATAACACTAGATCACGATTAACACTTTTAATATTTCTTTAGATCTTATGTGCACTATTCATCGTCGATGGTCACTCCGGCTCCTCTCCCTGTGCGATTCGTCTTTCCTTCTGTCCCCTCTTTCTTTCCTCCTTGATGTTGAGCGCCTCTTCTCATTTTCCTTTTCCTTAGCCTCGTAGATGTCCAACCTCTTTTCTAACCGCAAAATTACTTCCTCTTGTCGCCGGTTGATGACTTTCATATTTTCTGTCAGGTTGTAAATAGTCTGTAGAGCCTCACTCGTCTGGGCGTACATCTGGTTACAGTTGCCATCAATCCTCATTACTGCCTGTTCCATGCTACTGGGTTGAGGTGGTTCTTTATCGGTTTGTACCTCAGCATTCACATACATTTCTGGCACTTTTGGTCGCGCTCTTTCTGGACCTGGGTCAGCAGTTGGCGGGGTTAGCCTCATCGGCTCATGCTGCAGCAACTGCGGCCTTATGTCTTCTGTCACCTCGTCTTATCTGTGGCCAATCGAACTGACAGCCAGTGCTCCGCACTATCCTCTTTACTTAGCTTTACTAGGTCCTGGCCTGTGATCATGAACCTGGGTGTCGACGATTCTCTCAGCGCAATAATGTTCTGGACTGGATCGACCTTTACTGTATGCCCTGGTTGGACCTGATGGCGGACAGATTTGCTGTTTTCACCGGTTCTGAACTCGCAGGCCACACACATGTAAGGCACTTCATGTTCTGATACATGTCTCTTATAAAAATGCTCCTCTATCCGGCATTTGCGGGTGGTAAAACCACATGGTGTACATCGGTAGGCCCGGCCCCTCTGCTTAACAATTTCTGTCATCCTGGCGGCCACAACTGCTTAAACAGAAATCAAGTCATGCCCTAAGTGTCCGTATTAGTTTTGATTATGACCTTGACCTTTGACCTTGAAGTTAGTTACCGTTATCCCTGTTATAGACGCGAATCGCCCCATCCATCCATTTTTGCCTGTTGTCACCATCATACTTCTTCAACTTGTAATAATGCACAACACACCGACTTCCGGACTCGAGTTAGTTGAAGTTATTCAGATCTCTTAGTCTCTTGAGCACAAAGCACAAAACATACGCTGGTTGCATCTTTGCACTTATACCCTGAACTCTCCTCTCATGACGATACCACACACTCTCCCCTTTCTCAAAGCGATTATGCTTGATTTTCACGTCATACGAGTATTTACAGGTGCGTTCACTTATTATTATGTACTGGCTCCTTTGTAGAAGTGATCTACACTTTCAAATCAGTTTACGCACAGTATACAGATACACAAAAATCATACTTAAATGGTATTGAATTATTTGCATTAAATCTTGATCAATAAATAACCTCGACGACGTTTTAAGGGGAAGCTACTGTGAAAGTTATTTTTGGACATGGCTGCATGAGGAAAGAAAATATCGTTCACAGTTAGTCCGTGGGATTTTTGGCCAATAATCATGTCGCGAGAAAACGCGCTTTAACAGAATTTAATTGGTCTAAGCATACTACGCAAGGTTTGGTCAATCGGCTCGCTGTGTAGCATTTGTTATAGCGAAACAAAGGAGCCAGTATATAAGTCAGTTAGAGTATGTCGGTATCGGTCAATACGAAAATTATAGACCCGGGCACGTGAACTTAAAGCCTCCCTCGCTGCGCTCGGTCGGCTTTAAGTTCACGTGCCCGGGTCTATAATTTTCGTATTGACCTCACCTCCATACTCTAACTATTACATATACCCCTGCGATATTCAGAAATAAATTGACAACTTTTCTTGTTTTTGAACAATCGTCACTGTCAAGAAAAAGACAACTGGATGAATTTGTTCATATGATATGTTAAGTATGTCTATAAATATTTACTCTGTATATGAAACTTCCAGATCGTGTGATGGTGTATACAGCTAAATTTTTAACGAAAATTTCGCTGATATTCGAGTTTCAAAGATTCCACAAGGAACCATGGTTAATGGTTTGTAATTTTGTTTGTAAAATATGAAAGAATAGCCATTTTTGTACTACGGCTGAAAATTTGGTATCTTTATGAGCACTATTGGCTAAAGTACTACAATGATTATATAAATCTTGACCCTTTGATGACCTTGACCTATTTTACAGCAAGATCGCCTATGCATTTGAATGGGTAAAAACTGTTATAATGTCGTTTAAAGAAGAAATCTTGCATGGAATTGGCAGTAGGGCTGAATATCAATGATTTTGAAGAAATGACCCTAGGGCTAATGTTTTATTGCATAGGTGGAAAATCCACAATTTCATGAAATTCCTTGATCCACGCCGGTGGGTCGGGCGTCAGACTCTATGATGGCCCCGACTTAAAGCTAATCATTTTAGTTGGTTGGGGCCGGAGCTTCTTGTCTGTTGCTTGGCCCACCGGGGTCCAACTGGTGTTTTTCTTTTGCTCCGGAGTTAGTAGGTTATTCGGCGGCCAGGGATCTCCATCGTCGGGCAGCTTACTCAATCTGTGAGTCCTTGTTTTTGATTCATCAGGATGTTTATCTTGATTTATTTGTTTGTTCTTGATGATTTATTGAATAGTTAGAGATTCACCACGAGGACCGAAGAACTTACTAAATGTTATGAACCACTGCAGAAGCTGAGGGTGAGGTTAGGATCCTGTAAAACCGGTTTAAGCCCTTCAGTAACTTTGTGTTTCTGATCGTTCCAAGGCGATACTTCTGTGGTGGTTCTTTTTGTTTTATGTCTTGGTGTTTTATTTTTTTTGTGCTGTTGGCGCCTTATGTATGTTTTCAAATTTTTAATTAAGTACAGGTAACTGAGTGGCCACCTATTGGGAAAATAGCTGCTCATTCGGCTTACGATATGTTTCATGGTATAAGTGCCTGATTGTTAGTTTGGTTTTTTCCCACCTCGGTTTTTGGACTGGGAATCTCTTTCTGATTGCGCCTTTTCCTGATCTTTGCCTACTTGTACCTTCTTATAAAGTTTGAATATGACTGTCGTCTAGCCTAGTTATATCTGCTTACAATGGAAATAAAATACAAATTCAAAAATAGCCAAACTAAATGCATACAAAGTAGAAAGAAAGTACATTATGATTTGCAGAAGTCTTATGCAAATGTAAAAATTGAATGCATGGATCTTAATAATTAAATCGAAGTTTTAAATATTAAAATATACGTTTATTATTCTTATTCAAGGTTAGGTAATACATGGTTACCAAAATATTCTTCCGAACAATAATGACAGAAAACCATTTGCACCAAATCTATTTATCTATTAAGAAGCATCAATGCAAGTTTTTGTGTCTGGACATTTTGGTGTAGATATTTTACTCAGTCTCGAGAGATGGTTCATCACATCAGCCAGGTAGTGAGAAACATACAGGAACTTGTAGCAGGTGATGGGCTTGAGTAGGGCCAATGCTTTTCCGGAGGTCTCTTCGAGGAACATTGACACTAGAGAACCATCATTCTGTAATAGGGCTTGTAGGGCAGCGTCAAAACTCAGCCAGCGGGAGTGGAACACTTCTTTGAACGTCTTGGAGCTGCTGGTCTGGTCGATCAGGGACTATATGACCTTTCAGTGATTATGTGGTCTTGACCGAATTCCTGAAGAATTTGAAAATATCATTTATAGTTGGCCTCCTAAGCCATCAAAATATGTTTCTGTTGGCATTTTTGAGTACATTTTGGCATCCATGCTAAATGTGTTACTTGATGTGTAACAATACATGCTAGGGTGGATGCCAAGTCTGAAAATGCCCCGGAGTCCCAAAAGTAGGTCAAAGGTCAACTAAGTGCAAATTTCATATATTTCAACATATCAGCAGTAACTTATGTAATATTTTCAATTTATTTGTCAAAATAACCCCTAAATTACATCTAATGCATTTGTGAGTTTAAATCAGCAACAATTATTACAACAAAAAGATGCAGATTTAGGTCAAAGGTCACTTTAGTGCAAAAAAATGCTTATTTTCATTCTCTTTTACAATTGTCTGTACAAACATCAGTGCCAGTGATAAAGTTCTTTTAGGTACTTCTTGAGACTACCGTTTTATTTTGTAGCTTTTATCATTTCAAGATGGTGTTCAATATGGCTGTCAAAAACAAGAGAATGCTATAACAGTTGATACATGTACAAGTAACTTACCCTCATCTAAAAATCTTCATACACATCCAGTTTTATTGTACTTTCTCATATTGTAATTGATCAGTTTTGTTAAAACAAGAAACATTCGATACTGTATGGTGTTGATCGTCATCAGTTAGTTTAGGACTATAATGATTTATAAATGATATTGATTTATATACTTAAGGTTCAATGTCATGTAAGGAAAAAATAATTATTTTTCATGTTGTTTTCTAATTTTGACCCTGAAAAAAATGTGATGATTGAAAATAAGAGTATTGATGGTAATCAGAGTTATTTTAAATGAGTCAGATTGATACTAATGTTTTATTTTTTTTTTACTTATTGTATGATGATGGTGGTCAAGATGGCTGCCACAACAGCAATAATTAAATATGTATTGGTAAAATTGTATTACCTTATGTATGGAGAACATAAGTAATCTAGATTAGTAGATTTCATCGCAAGCAACTCTGTCTATGGTATATTCTCTTCAATAATTTAGTCGCCAAGCTAATCTATTCTTCCAATATGCCAGATCAATAAATACATGTAGTATATTACTGATAAATATAAATTGATTGAAATTCAGGCTGTTTTGATGTTTGTGAAGCCTGGAGGGCCTCTAGAAGACATTAAAACTGCTGTTTTTCATCATCCAGTGAAAGCTAAACATCTGAATTTCAGTACTTATATTTGCATTTTATTATCAATCAAGTATCTGTCTTTTAGTTCCAAAAAATGTCTGGTTGTTTACGGGGTTGAGCACAGAATGGTACTACCGTTTTAAAAAGATTTCTATAGTAAAAATGGCTTCTTTTAGAAAGATTCGCATAAAATTAGCAATGTTCCGGCTAATCCAATGTTTTGATCCTCAATGTTGATTTACATCTAGTACATATCGCTGTCCCATATCTCCATCGTCGGGCAGCTTTCTGAATCTGCTGAGTCCTCGTTTTTTACTCATCAGGGTGTGTATAATGATCTGTTTGTTCTTGATGATTCATTGACTAGTTTGAGATTCACCACGAGGACCAAAAAACTACCAAATGTTCTGAACCACTGCAGAAGCTGAGGGTGAGGTTATGGCCATGTAAAATCGATTTAAGCCCGCCTGTAATTTTATATTACTGATCGTTCCAAGGCGATACTTCTGTGGTGGTTCTTTTAGTTTAATATCTTTGTGTTTAAAATGTTTGTGCAGTTGGCTCCTTATGTATGTTTTCATATTTTAAGTTAAGTTTAGGTAACTGAGTGGCCACCTATTGGGAAAATAGCTGCTCATTCGGCTTATGATATGTTTTCATGGTATAAGTACCTGATTGTTAATTTAGTTCTTTCCCATCTCGGTTTTTGGAGTGATCTTTTTCTGATTGCGCCTTTCCTGATCTTTGCCTACTTGTACCTTTCCATGTCAGCACAGTCATCTTATTGATGGATAATGTATAATAAATTATAGTCCACACGTATTTTAATTTCGATAATAACTAAATCATTGTACGTAAAAGTACAAAGCTTGTTTAAATTGTGATATGTACCTACCCTTATGTCAATACCGCGCAACTGATGTCAGTTTTCTCTTTATATGTGCTTCCAAATCAAGTTTGTTTGTTTGAATTAATGCTTTTCGTCCCAGTCATTAGCAAAGGTCATTTCGGGGCGTTATCTCCATTTTATAGGACTTTTACTCAAAATGAGGATATCATGACATTTAACAAACGCTTAAAATATAACCTTCCAAGTAGACCACAAAACTTGTATTTATAGATGGCTTGACTTGAACCACTTTTAATGTGCATGCGCAAACCAGAGCAATTTACCAGTAATCAGATGGTCAGTCAGTAGCGAATAAGCTTTGCCTGGATGCACTAGAAGCCCATTCGTTTCTCCGAAATGTGTAATTTACTTAAAGTAACAATTGGATTTTCTAATGTCAATATCGTGCAACTGAATGGTAACAAACGTGACATTCTTAATGCCAAACAGCTTCAAAACAATATTTGAGGGAAACAATGCATGATAAAGATGTGAATGATATATATGCCTTCTCAATCACAAACTTGTCTGCAGTTACGTATACATATAACCGGCCTGTTATATAATGATAAAGTGTAAACCAATCAAACCATGTGGATTTCGGGATTCTCATGTGTTGTGTTTACGAGTAACTGATAGATAGACCAGATATTTGATCAACTCAGTTGAAAATCCTAACAAATACAAAAAGGCGAAAAAGGAAAGAAAACACAAGACACAGCATTATTATTAACAATTAACTTAAAGCCTGGCGTCTTTTTTGTTGGACACAGGCAAACAGCATAGCCCCAGATGGGACGCCGCAGAACGCGGCGGCGTCCCATCTGGGGCTTTTCTGTTTGCACACAGAATTTTCATCGAAAAATGAGATAAAATATAAAAAACACACTCCTAACACCCCTAATAATAATAATAATAAAAATAATAAAACAACTAACACCCCTAAAAAGTGGTCTAACCCATTTGATAATGATGAAAAATCCATTCGTCAAATATAGACTAATATGCAGAACTGTTGTCCAACTCGGTCGCCATTCGGCTAGCCTGGGTCCAGTCGTCAATATAATTATTTTCCAAATACATGTATAAGTTTGTTTGTTTGTCTGCTTTTTCCGACAATTTGTACATAATAAAAAATACATATCAAAGGTATCGTTCCGTAGATATTGACGCCTGGGGACTATAACGGTGTTTCCCTTTGATAACCGATAAGCCGATAATGTAATAATAGCTGTGTGGCGTCATGAAATTACTAACGAGGCGCAATAATGAGAAAGGTCATTATCAGCATGGAAGCTGGACATTGCGCTGAAATGCATTTAGCTCCTTATGTCCAAAGAGTGCGTAAGTGTGCTCCTTTTTATTTTCCGTATTCATAGCGAATGGGGAATTTGTAAATGTATAACAAAATAAATTAAATCCAGTTGCAAATGGCGACTGAATTGGTATATTGGAAAAAAGTGAAAACGTGGCAATCGGACTCCCGTTACTATTTATAGTATATTTATGTTATCTGAATGAGTTGTCGTTCTTGGTCTAACCCCTCGGAATCTGAGGATAATCCAGGTGGCGCTACAAAACGAAATCAAAGTTCCCCAGGCTGTCATTTTTGACCAAGAAACGAAAAAACAAAAAAAGAAAAAAAAATGGTCAGACTGGAACCAAGGCTACCATTCGGCTAGCATCAACTCAAAAAGACAGAATTAACAGACTGAGAAAAAAGGTACAAGTAGGCAAAGATCAGAAAAAGGCGCAATCAGAAAAAGATGCCCACTCTAAAACCGAGGCGGGAAAAAACCAAACTAACAATCAGGTACTTATACCATGAAACATATCGTAAGCCGAATGAGCAGCTATTTTCCCAATAGGTGGCCACTCAGTTACCTTCACTTAACTAAAACTATGAAAACACACATAAGGCGCCAACAGCACAAAAAAATTAAACACCAAGACATAAAACAAAAAGAACCACCACAGAAGTATCGCCTTGGAACAATCAGTAAGGATACATCACGTCAGAACCCCCTTTGAACGGTCCGTAAAGAAATAACTGGACTAATCAATTTGATTTTACAGGACTTAATCGCCTTTCTTAGTCTGATTTACCACAATAACAGAAGTCTATCCCCAGAACTTCGCAGTAACTAAATAAAAATTAAAACTGAGATCCTTTAAGAGCAGTGAACACATTAATGAGAAAGGGGTTGTTGGGCCATACCGCGGTTTCGACTATTAAAGTCTCGTCAGTGACCCTATAGTTTTGGCAACATGGAGCCAAAGAGAATTACTGAAATTTTGCAACTTTCAACAGGGTAGTCGATACAAAGACTAGCATAATCTAAATGGGACCAAATATGTTAAACAGTGGTTAAAAATGAATCTTAACCGATAATAAATTTCTGATTTCTCAGAATATCTTCGCTGATTTCAAAGGACCAAAAAGAAAATATAACCTGCTTTATGGATGATATACGGGGAGACTTTTTAGGGCCGCCACACGGCACAACACCAGCTACAGTAATAGCAAATAAAAATTAAAACTGAGATCCTTTAAGAGCAGTGAACACATTAATGAGAAAGGGGTTGTTGGGCCATACCGCGGTTTCGACTATTAAAGTCTCGTATTAAAGTTTTTTTGATATCTGGAGCATTAAACGTACTGCCACTTTTTGACGCCATTTATGTGCTAATTTCTTTTATTTCTATCTTGAGATAACTGGTTTACATAATAAAAAAGCTTTATAAGCTGCTGTCATGCAAAAGCAATCTATTGAACAATTACATAAACCAAATAGATAACCAGAAATGGGAACACATAGAATCAAAAGTTATAAAAGCAATCGTTTATCGATATCATACATATTGGTTATGCCATATACGAATTTATAACATAACCTAAAATAGCTCTGTTAAGGGTTTCAGTGTTGGAACTATCAAGCATATTTTCAGAGTAATTGCCGGTTGTTGCCTTTGTTCATTCTGTTATATTGCATGAAAAGCAAGCTAACTTATTTTGTCTGCATCCGTGTTCAATGTTGATTGCCATGACATAGGCATTTGCATTGTAAGCCAGAGATCGCGGGTTGGATCGCGGGCTTCTCCAACATTTGAGACTTTAAACCGAGGCCTCATTTTGTATGACATTAATCACATGTTCGTGTAATCAGTATCCCTTTAAACCCCATATTTATATAGAAAAACTGCGGTATACACAAGTATACATTTTTCCTATCTTCGATCCAAAAAAAAGATTCTGGGTACTCGGCGAGACGGTTCTAAAGTGTATCCACAATCAATATTTTGAGCATGAATATTGAAAATTTCATGTTTTGTTTCAAGGAAATTTTCAATTTTTACAGCTGAAGAAGAAACTTTTTATATTGCATGGGCGTTTTTCGTAATGTATCGGTTTGACGTTTTACCCGAAATAAATGAACCAACCAACTTTCATACTGCGAGCTCCTATGTTCTTATTGTAACATTTAACGTCTAAGGCATTCCAAATACTAATATAACATAACTATGCAGTAGTACAACACAGAAGCTATCCAACATCGTACATTCATTGTTTAGGAAAAATGAAAAATTATCTTAATAATGTCTGATAATAAGTAAAACTAGGAAAATTTTGTTATTTCCGCGAAAAGTTTATTAAATTATTGTTTGTCTGTTCATTGTGATTCGCCTGATACATTAGACAAAAGCACGGCCAGTTTCATTAGAATATCTGTGTATTTCACAGATTCAAACAATATGGCTAGAAAATGAATTCAATCGCCTTATTAAGTTAAGAAATGAATATTGGATACTGATGACGAACCCCCAAACCATTGATGTCTTTTTAATTGCGTTGTTTTCTGATCATTCCCTTCTGTAACCTTTTTTTCAATAATAACGCGTAAAAAACAACATTTTTGAAAAGGATCGATTCACAGAAATTATTATTTTTAGGGCAATGCGTAATTTAACTAAATTAAGCATCAACCACTCCCACCTTAGCACAATCTTGGCGTGAATCATTGCTACACATTCTAAAGCAATTGTATTATTTTACTTCTGGTTTACAAATTTACTATATCTTGTTAAACATCTAAATTAAATTTCATTGCAAGAGAAATAAAAAAGTCATCGCACGAGACTCCGTTCTCTGTAAAGTGCCGCTCCCACTGCGCTTACGCTCCCACTGCCGCTCCCATTGCTATACGAATATCTAAATATTAATTTTGGGATCATGTCTTTAGTCCCGATATGCAATTTAAGAAAACATAAACTATTTGGAAACATTTAACATTATTTGTATGTGCAACCTTATCACAAATCTAATGATTACACAATCGTACGTTTTGCAAACTAGATTTCTTCTTTAAAATCCTAATAATATAAAGCTGATACAATGAAAAAGGTACAAGTAGGCAAAGATCAGGAAAAGGCGCAATCAGAAAAAGACTCCCACTCCAAAAACCAAGGTGGGAAAAAACAAACTAACAATCAGGTACTTATACCATGAAAACATTTCGTAAGCCGAATGAGCAGCTATTTCCCCAATAGGTGGCCACTCAGTTACCTTAACTTAACTAAAAATATGCAAACATACATAAGGCGCCAACAGCACAAAAAATTTTAAACACCAAGACATAAAACAAAAAGAACCACCACAGAAGTATCGACTTGGAACGATCAGTAACACAAAGTTACTGGCGGGTTTAAATCGATTTTACACGGCCGTTACCTCACCCTCAGCTTCTGCAGTGTTTAACAATATTTATACTGTGTTGTATCTGATTGTTGTGTTGCACAGTCCATTGGAAAAAAATATTTTAGTTTTTGAATTTTCGATATTAACGATTTTATCTAGTCTTTTCTCCACATATAGCAAACGCTTCTATATAGCGTCAGTGGTCATGTCGATGCACCCCCGGATTTTCCTTTTTTCAAATGTTTTCAAACAAAAATGTATTTCCATCATTTCAACCGGTAATCGAACTTGTTTTGTAATTCTTAAACACCCTGAAATATAAAATAAGCAAACAAAGTCCAAGAAGTACCCATGTAACCATAAAGGGAATAAATGGAATAGAAAAATGCCATCAGATCAAATGGTAAACCGAGGGGTAACAACCCTTTTTTTCAAAATGTGACCAATCAGCCATCGCAGGTGGCGACAGTGGCATACGTGAAGATTGGGTGGTCACCGTGACGGTGTCATTCAGCATACGGGAATTACTATCAAGCGCAAACTGACAAGTTAACGTTTCATATCACGTAAGAGCGGAGCGAATGAGGTATAATTTCTCCATGTCAATTGCGCCTTACAGATTATTCAGTGTGAAACAGTCCCATGACAGAGACATTTTATATTAGTACATGGGTAATCATTGGTGACAATATTACGGCGAAACGATTTACCTATATCATTTCTTAGCAAAGTTATTGTCATAAAACTCGCTTGCTCTACGGACACTTTTAGGTATGGTATAACTATTATTATATGAAAAGGTACAAGTAGGCATTCCGAGATAACATGTATGTAAAAATCAATAGTTTTCTCCATGTGCGAACTCATTTGACATGACGTTCCGTTTTAAGTGAAGAATCGCTTGTTACATTACGCAGAAAATTTGGACGAAAAATATGACTTCATTACGAAATAATTTTTTATGAATTAGTAAACGTGGTGTCGCAAGACGAGCGGTCTCTGAGCCCAGTATATCAAAATATACTCGTATGACATTTATTCTGGCTGAAGACATTTGGCAGTAGGTCCAGTTAGGATTGTATGACTTTACTAAGAAATAGTTTTGTGTATGTATTTGTTACTTTTCTCAAACAGGCAGGGAAATCGTCAAAATTTTTGACGGGCCTCAAAAGATCTATTCTGCTACGAGCCGCTTGTATAAGAAGTTTTATACCCCGTACATCATCCATAGTGCAGATTATATTTTTCCTTCGGTCCTTTCAAATTTGTACGTTTAGAGCCATGTTCCAAACAAAGCTTTAATTATTTGACCTGGTTTAGGCATGTGTGTAAAAAGGTACAAGTAGGCAAAGATCAGGAAAAGGCGCAATCAGAAAAAGATTCCCACTCCAAAAACCGAGATGGGAAAAAACTAAATTAACAGTCAGGTACTTATACCATGAAAATACATCGTAAGCCGAAAGGACAGCTATTTTCCCAATAGGTGGCCACTCAGTTACCTAAACTTACTTAAGAATATGAAAACAAACATAAGGCACCAACGGCACAAAAAGCTGTTGGGAAAATATCTTCTCATTCGGCTTACGATATGTTTTCATGATATAAGTACCTAATTTTTAGTTTGGTTTTCTCCCACCTTGGTTTTTGGAGTGGGAATCTTTTTCTGATTGCGCCTTTTCCTGATATATGCCTACTTGTACCTTTTTAAACATCAAGACATAAAACGAAAGAACCACCACAGAAGTATCGCCTTGGAGCGATCAGTGATATAAAAATATTGGCGGGCTTAAACCAATTTTACAGGTACCTAACCTCGCCCTCAGCTTCTGAAGTGGTTCAGTTATACACAAATATAAACAAGAAATTCTGAAATTATGTTAGGAAAATTTTAAAAACCAACATGAACCATGTATAACAGAAAGCAGGGTGAGCAGCTATTGAAGTAAGGTGGTCACAGTGCTAGCTTGGACAGAACAAGTAAAATGCAGAGGGCCAAGTGAACAGCCAATTGATATTCGGGTGGTCACAAAGTGATGCAACATTAAACTCATAAATGGAATAACTTGGATAAATGTGAACCAGAGCAGCAGTACCGCCTTGAAACGGTCAGTTACATATAATTGGGTTGCTAAAATCGATTTTACAGGTACCTAATCTCACCCTCAGCTTCTGCAGTGGTTCATAACATTTAGTTAGTTAGTCGGTCCTCGTGGTGAATCGCTAGTCAATGAATCACCAAGAACAAACAGATTAATCATGATAAACATCCTGAGGACTCAACAGACCCAGTAAGCTGCCCGACGATGGAGATCCCTGGGCGCCGAATAACTTACTAACTCCGGAGCAAAAGAAAAAACACTAAGTGGACCCCGGTGGGGTTTTGAATGGCAGTTATCCTTACCAGTTTATAAAGGGTCACTGATGAGGGGTCAGTACCCAAAATTGCGCAATATGGCCAATACTATTTCCCTTTGAACGTTTTTTTCTGCTTCCAAAGGATCCAACTTTTATATAGTGAGCCAAACATATAACGCAACACGGATATGGCATGTTTTGCGCACTTTAATTTAACGTAAGACGTTCTACCCGACATATGATGGTCAGCAATAACCAATGAATAAATTGGGAACAAAAGTTTTGGTTTTCTGGGAACTGGTCACTGAGCTCGAATCTGATTGGCCAAAACGGTTATTTAGGTGGCATGCGGCCCCTGAGAGATTCTGGAAGTCAACTGTTACACAGATTGCTTCTTTATGGATCGCCCAGTGAGATTCGATGAGGTTATTGAAATATGGCTCCCATTTGTACCCAAAATTTCAAATCAAACATTAAATCATTGATAATTGAACGTTTACTACTGCGCATTCCATTAAACACAGAAAATGGAAGTATTGAAAAATTCTCACGGCGAATGTTTTTAACAAAACCTTTGTGAAAACATGTTCATTTCGTCATTCAGGATTGTTAAAAACCCAATAGCGTCCATTGGTTGAGTCAGGAACGTCTTTAACAAATGTTAGTATGTTAGTAAACTTGAATGGTTGGGAGTAAAAATGAATCTTCAACTCTTCTTAAAATTGAGCAAAACTGATCTTTTGGCAGTAAAATTATTTATTGTCTAAAACAGGGCATGGGTAACCCTGTAAACCGACATTAAATTTTAGGGTACGAATACACGTCACATGTCGCATTCAGGAAAATCACAATGCATTTCATTTTTTGCCAATACCCTACCTCTGAAAAATGATTAATTTCTTGAGACGCATTGCACAGGATGTTACAAATAAGATCTTATGAGATGTGTCGATTGTCTTGCAATCATATTCAGTGGCGGAAAAGGTTATTTGACACAGTTCTTTAGTATAACAATAAAAAATAAACCACTGTTGCGTTATAAGTTTGGCTTAGTATATTTTATTTATTATATTCTTGTTGAGGGATTTTTCGAAAATTGCTCAGCTCAAACATTAAAAATGTTAATTTAGCAACAGCTTATTGAAGACAAAACAAATTAGGAAGGTCTGTTTCCTTTTGCATAGAAATTAAATTGCCTTCTCATCAGCAGCTTCAAATAAAGAAACGAATACAAAATTACAGACAACAAGTAAAAGATTCTAATCGAGATGGATTAAAATAGTATCGGGAATTTTATTAATTTATTTTTGATTCAGTTTAACGTCTTTTGCAAGATTATGTCAGCCCATATGAGACGGGCCAATCAGTAGGTGGGGCAAAAACAGGAGAACCCTGAGAAAAAAAAAAAACACTTGGTACACCCACAAGCAGAACTTAGCTTCTCGCGTCATGCAGTTCTGTGTCATTCGGGTACTAACATAATTCATTTGTGCTTAGCGTCCAAGTAAATGTGCTGCAAATATTTTGAAAAGCAGTTCACAAATAACTTTTACGAGAGTAAATTGTTTTCAATAGGTTGTTTTACATTGTGAAAATGTAAGCAAGAAGTATGTTATTTTTTTATTTTTTATTTATTTATTTATTTTTTTCATGTATGAATCAAAATTGGCTATTTTTTGTTTAGAACGCACAAAACCAAAACAACATTGTGACGAATGCATAACTGAGCACTTAACAATTAGACTCATTCAGCAGATTTGCTAAAATTTCATATGTTTTTAGGATTGCCTCCCATGTACATACGAAATGCCGTTACCGATTTTTAAGATTGTGTGTCACTTTTAAGACATTTGGGATGCAAAAGGGCGACAGGGTCATAATTTTCAGAGGTGTTTAACATAGGAAAACATGTCCGTGAAATATAAACCCCCTTAAACCCCACTATTGTATATTAAAACTGGGGTTTGCAGGGGTATGCCAATTTTTCTATTTTGTTTTATTATTATTCAAAACATTGAGTGTGGGTACTCGTTAGAACCGCCTCGACGAGACGAGGCGGTTCTAACGTGTACCCGTAATCAATGTTTTGAACAAAATTATTAAAAAAAATCAATTTTTGCTTTTGGAAAAAATCTCTATATATTGCATGGGCAAGGTTTCGTAATGGAAAATGTTGATTTTGAAAGAGGCAGTTTCTAAAGGTGTACGCACAGTAGTTTTATGACGATATGGTACAAATTGATATTTTTCATGAAAAACTTAAATGCTTAAATCTTATTTTCTTTTGAAATCTCTGTGACAAATTAGAATTAATGTGTTTGTCAGGTGAAAACAATACCGTGATTAAAACTTCGTCTTCTTTCTGTTCAACAAATTAATGAATAGTGTGACAGACCTGGTATCAATATCCTTCCTGCATCATTATGAAAAAAAACAACATTTTACGCTTCTGCAGTGAATTATTATGTGCCGTTCGCAATGCTAAAAGTAGTACTATGCAATCATATTGTACACATTGTGGTTTATAGAAGAGTTTTTCACACTTTTGTTGTGGCTACATTGGTTTTGTGCTCTATTGGTTACGATTTTTGTGTTGTGTACCTTTTATATCCGGCTCTCTCAATTCTATAAACTAAATATTATTTTGTGTGTACGCAGATACGCATGCCATTGAACGGATTTTCATTACTATTGCGTAGGTGCTATAGAAAGCATAATCCAATCCTTGGTTAAAAACTCTGTCCCACTATGACTTTACGATTTTTAAAGAAACGGCACTTATGTGTTCGCGTCTTTCTTTACAAATATACGTCTCAGCCACAGAAAGTCAAAGTATAGTTGTCGATTTAGTTTATTAAAAAGGAATACGTTAATTCAATAATAAACGTCTGTCAAGCCCGTAATGCCATGCTATGAATGAAGGCAATTCAAAGATTCATAGATTTGACGCAAAAGTCATGTCAAAAGGAGCTCTTTAAGTCCATTACTAGAGGAAAAAATCTACAATAAGTCTCTTAGTTTTCGATTCTATGCTACCCGAGAGTAAAATGAATTCTGATTACACCATTCATTACAAAAAACATTGAAGTTTATCGTATCACTTGAATTAATTTTCTGAACAAGTCACGTTTTATG
Organism: Rugalucina vietnamica; assembly: GCA_964017185.1. NCBI lineage: Eukaryota > Metazoa > Mollusca > Bivalvia > Lucinida > Lucinidae > Rugalucina > Rugalucina vietnamica. The sequence goes on along the minus strand of OZ024879.1, from coordinate 6,684,553 downwards.
ATATTTTAGTGAAAAATTCATTTTTGAGAATAAAATTGAGAATTTTTGAAATTTCTCTTTGCCTCAAAATATCAATGCCCAATTGATATTTTCTTATTAAACAAACGTCAAAATATTGCCAACAATGTGTTCTTAGATTTTAATGTGTTTTTATCAGCCAAAGTTTTTCAATTTTTGCAAAAATCACGTTTTTTATCACAGAAATCGCGAATTTTTGAAATTCACCTTAAAAAGTTTTCTGTAAGAAAATTACAAAATCGCTTTCCAGTAAAATGGTATAGTAATCATAAACATCATTATTCGGGCTTTTCATTTTATTTTGAATTTGCATTTGTATCGGGTTCCAATGAAGCTGGGTACCAGATATTAAGAATGGAGTGTATTTTCAGAAATATATGGCGTACGGGTGCATGACGGTTTTTCTAGGCGGATATAAGGCATCAAAAGTTATTTAAGAAACTCAGAATGTTTGTAAAAGGCAACTTATATAGTCTAATAGGTGTTTGCAAGATTGACAATGTGTTTCCGGAGTTTAATTCTGGGGTAAATAATAAATTTTAGCAGAAAATCGCGAACTATTGCAAACAACCATATAAAGGTCAGTCTCTGCATGAAAACTATACAACTGCAAGTAAAACAGTTTGATAGGTGTTTGCAAGACTAACAATGTGTTTTATATATTGTTCAATTTATGGGTAAGTGATGTGGGAAGGTTACATTAGGGCTGGAATTCTGGTTTCCATGGCCACAGATAGCTCCAATATACTAACAAAAGGAAAACATGAACAAACCTTTTTCTCCGAAACCACAATACCCAGAGCTTTAATGTTTTTGTGTGTAGCAATGCATAGTACCCCTCTTTATAAATCCTGTCAACCGTGCCCCTGGGGTCCATACAGGCTCCGCCCCAGGGTGTCATTGCCTGCCATAGGCTTACAATGGGAAATACATGAACATTTTTTCTCTGAAACCACAAGACCCAAAGCTTCTGTATTTGGTATGCAACATTGTTACATGGAGCTTGACATAAGTCCCGCAAAGCATCCAATCGGTCATTTAATGGCTCGCATATTCTTACAATTAGACAAAACATTAAAAAAATCTTCTTCTCTAAAACCACATGGTCTAGTTCATTTATATTAATTGTAGCTATGTAATATTCCTTATAAATCCTGTGAACAGTTACCCTGGAGTTCATACAGGCTGCATCGGAGGGATTTGATTACTGACCATAGTGGGAAGTACTTGGACAATCATCTCCTCTGAAACCACAGAAACTTCTAAGAACCAAATCGTGTATGCTTTGTATTCAGCAATGTTATAAAGAGCACTAAATAAATTCGTCCATTTACGCCCCGGGGTAAAAATGTCCCTACCCGGGGGTCACTAGTTCCCATAGACTTGGAATAAGAAAAACAGAATCTTCTCTGAAGTTGCAAGCCCCCTTGCGTTTATATTTTATTTGTTGCAAGTATAGTAAGGTTAAAGAAGGCCATGATCAGGAAATAGCGCAGTCAGAAACAAAATAGATACCAATCCAAAAAACGAGATGGGAAAAACTAAACTGACAATCAGGTACCTATACTTAGAAAATATAGCGTAAGCCAAATTATCAGCTTATTCCAAATAGGCGGTCACTCAGTTAACCGAACTTTGGAGTCAGATTTTGTGCTGTTTGAACCTTATGTGCTTTGAAATGTTTTTATTCAAGTTCGGGTAACTGAGTGGCCGCCTATTGGGAAATAACTACTCACTCGGCTTACGATATGTGTTCTAAGTATAAGTACGTAATTATCAATTTAGTTTTTCCTACCTCGGTTTTTGGATCGGGTATTTATTTCTGATTGCGCCTTTTCCTGAGCATAGCCTAATTGTACCTTTTAACTAAAAGTATGATTCTCGTTATAAACTTTCCAACATTGGTCCATACAGGCACTGTTCGGTGACGTCATTATCTGCCAAAGGCTTCTGGCTTTGTCAGACATCAGGACCACCTCCACATGTAAACCAAAGCACCATCCTCATACATCCTTTTGCATTGAAGCTTTCACTGAGCCAAGAAATTAGGTCGCAGTGATCTGGCAAGGGTCAATTCATACTCATAATAATTTTGAAAGAAGTATAATTATTGCTGAGATTAAGACAAAATCACTGAAGACTGAAGACAAAAGATAAAATCACTGAACAATGAAATTTGGTCCTGTTTATAAGTATTTTGGGGTCAAAGGTTTAGTCGTTCTCATAGAGGAGACGGTGGGTAGGGAAATTTTTCGTTTCGCACAACACCCTCCACATACTAGGTTTGATACTATGGGTGGCTTCTTTGATCCATATAAAGAGCTTCTAGGCACGTTGTCGCCCTGCGATATGGTGCATTTGTCCTCCAGAAGCCGTTACGTATGTTACCCATTCAAACCAGAAATGTGCTCTAAGTTTGTAAAATACACTATGAATCTCTTCTCTAAATTCCAAACCTAAATGTATCAATATCATCTGATGTAAGAATGTTACGGACACATATATTGATATATTTAATCATTTTCATGCATCGATGGTGTTACTTATGTTACATTCTCAAAACAGCCTGTGTAAATGTTAATTACAGAACAGTAAGCTATTTTAATATACTTCTCTTTGCGAATTCCACTTTTTAGCTCACCTGAGCCGTCAGGCTCACAAGGTGAGCTTATAGTATACCCATTCTCCGTCGTCCGTCCGTCCGTCGTCCGTCCGTCGTCCGTCGTCCGTCCGTCGTCCACCATTTTCAAAGATCTTCTTCTCTGAAACCGCTTGGCCAATCAAAGCCAAATTTTACATGAAGCATCTATGGGAAGGGGGAACCAATGCATATATAAATAATCCAGGTCACATGACCAAGATGGCCGCCATGCCCATATATGGTAAAAACCCTTCAAAAATCTTCTTCTCCGGAACCACTGGACCGATTTCAACCAAACTTGGCATGAAGCATCGATGACTCAAGTACTACAATGTATATATAAATCATGACCTTGCGGTGACCTTGACCTATTTTACGGCAAGGTCAACATAGGTCGCCTTTGCATTTGAATGGGAAAAATTGTTAAATTGTCATTTAAAGGAAAAATCTTGCAGAAAATGAGCAGTAGGACTGAATATTAATGATTCTGAAAAAAATTGGGCACCAGGGGCTCATCCGCCCCCACCCCGGGACAATATACATGTATATTATCATAATATTCAAACATCTTCTCTGAAACCGCTTGGCAAATCAAAGCCAAATTTTACATGAAGCATCTATGGGAAGGGGGAACCAATGTGTATATAAATAATCCAGGTCACATGACCAAGATGGCCGCCATGCCCATATATGGTAAAAACCCTTCAAAAATCTTTTTCTCTGGAACTGTTGGACCAATTTCAATGAAACTTGGCATGAAGCATCGATGGCTAAAGCACTACAATGTATATATAAATCATGACCCTGTGATGACCTTGACCTATTTTACGGCAAGGTCAACATAGGTGGCCAATGCATTTGAATGGGGAAAACTTTTAAAATGACATTTAAAGTGAAAGTTTTGCAGGAAATGGGCAGTAGGACTGAATATTAATGATTCTGAAAAATAAATGGACCCCAGGGGCTCATGTGCCCCCACCCCGGGGCAATATACATGTATAGCTTCACTATATTCAAACGTCTGCTCCTCTGAAACTGCTTGACCAATCAAAGCCAAATTTTATGTAAAGCATCAATAGGAAGGGATAATCAATGTGTATATAAATAATCCAGGTCACATGACCAAGATGGCCGCCATGCCCATATATGGTAAAAACCCATCAAAAATCTTTTTCTCTGGAACCGTTGGACCAATTTCAATAAAACTTGGCATGAAACATCGATGGCTAAAGCACTACAATGTATATATAAATCATGACCCTGTGATGACCTTGACCTATTTTATGGCAAGGTCAACATAGGTGGCCAATGCATTTGAATGGGGAAAACTTTTAAAATGTCATTTAAAGTGAAAGTCTTGCAGGAAATGGGCAATAGGACTGACTATTAATGATTCTGACAAAAAATGGACCACAGGGGCTCATATGCCCCCACCCCGGGGCAATATACTTGTATATCTCCATAATATTCAAACATGTGCTCCTCTGAAACCACTTGGCCAATCAAAGCCAAATTTTATGTGAAGCATCTAAAGGATGGGGTAATCAATGCATATATAAATAATCCAGGTCACATGACCAAGATGGCCGCCAGGCCCATATATGGTAAAAATCTCTCAAAAATCTTTTTCTCCGGAACCAGGGGACAGATTTCAAGGAAACTTGGCTTGAAGCATCGATGGCTCAAGTACTACAATGTATATATAAATCATGACCCTGTGATGACCTTGACCCAGTTTATGGCAAGGTCAACATGGGTTGCCAATGCATTTGAATGGGAATAACTGTTAAAATGTCATTTGAAGGAAAAAGACAACAGGAAATTGGTAAATGGACAAAATATTGATTATTCTGAAAAAGAAAATGGCCCAAGGGCTTCATCTGCCCCTGCACTGGGATTAAATACCATAATATTCAAACATGTTTATTGGTATATGCTGCAGATCTCAGGTGAGCGTTTACAGGACCATTGGTCCTCTGGTTATACACTACGGGTGGCTTCGTTGATCAATATAAAGCTTTTCTATGCACGTTGTCGCTCAATGATATGGTGCATTTGTCCTCCAGAAACCGTTACGCACGTCGTATGTTACCCATTCAAAACAGAAATATACTCTCTAAGTTTGAAAAATGCTCTATGAATCTCTTAAATAAATTCCAAACCTAAATATATTGATGTCATCTGATGAAAGAATGTTACTGGCACATGTGTTGATACTTTAAATTACATATATGCATCGATGGTGTTACGTATGTTACATTTTCAAAACAGACTGTTTGAAGTGTTTAATTACAGAACAGTAAGCTATTTTAACATACTTTTCTTTGCACATTTATATTTTAGATACACTGGTCTAAATACACTTATTCCTTTTATTTTACAAACCTGAAAAAACTAATCATCATGTCATTCCTTAGTCGAAAGTTATTGCATATAGTCCACAGTAACTCACTTTAGATTATGAAAGAATAAAATGTTCAAAGTCAACTATGAACAGACAAGTTTGAAGAAAAGAAGAAAAAATATACAATCATCTTGTTGTAGATCAATAACATATATGCCTTCTTTAAGTTGAATGCTCACTGCTTTGCCAGAAATGTGTATTTATGATTGGTAAATATGGTAACGTATGGAACACATAATTATCAAATATCAAAAATCAGTTTTAATGATTTTAATGCCGATAAAATGCTCATCGCTGTATGTAATTATGATTTAGCACTTATTTAGAAATCATATAAGATATAGTAAGTATAATCCGGATATAGGTCATATAAGATATAGTACGTGTAATCAAGAGTGTAATCCGGTTGTCAGTGACCTTAAAGCGCGCACACCCAAACCACAAAATCCCAAAGCATGTTTTACACCATTGTTAGTATCCAGTGTTATGAAATGACATTATCAACACCGTCGGTCACTATTTCTTAAGTTACCTTTCACAAAGCTTGCCAATATTAGTGAGCAAATATTAATGCGGGTGACGGGCGATTTAATGGTAACGTATGTAACACATTTTCACTTAAAAATTTAGGTGTTAAAACCTAAGGAAAACAAATAGTAATAAGATATAATGATCGTCACCTTAAGATTGTTTTGCGATTTCCGGATTATGAAATGACTCGCCGGCCATACAAAAGCACAACTCTGCGCATGCTAGTTCGTTTTGTCTGGGATCGGGGCACATGTGAGACAAGCCAAGTTCTGCTTGCGCGTGTGCCAGGTGTGGGTTTTTTTTTTCTCGGGGTTCTCCCGTTTTCGCCCCACCTACCGGTTGGCCCGTCTAATATGAGCTGAAATAATATTGAAAGGGACGTTAAACGGAACAAAAATTGTTCAGTCCTTGGTCATGAGCACTGCTTCAATATAAGTATCATTGATGTTCCAGACATTGCCTGATGCGGTTGTTTTGTTTGATTTTGAGTTGATGCTTAACAGCCTAGTCAACAGCTATTGTCATATTGAGACGTTGACTCCATTTTATGGGACTTTTGCCCGAATATCGGATGCCATAACATCCAAACAATGCTTTAAATATAACCACCCAAGTAAGCCACTACGGCTTATACGTATGGATGGTTTGATTTTTAAACACTTTTCCCGGTCAGGCTCAGACCTGAGCGGTTAACCAGTAATAAGATGGTCAGTAAGTAGCGTATAAGCTATGCCTGGATGCAAAAGAAGCCCATCTATTTCTTAAGGACCGGTGAGCGGGCGCCCATATCTCACCCGACCAATCTTCTGAGGGATTCTGCTTAGGCTGATACGGTTGAGCGTTTCTGCTAAAGGCTGAAAACATGTTTTTGAAGTTTTCACGTTATAAATGTGTCATCAAACGATCATGCTTTGGTGGTACATTTTCATTTTGTAGCGCTAATGGCAACAGAACAAGTGTCGGACACTATTTACACTTGAACCAGATTGCCCAGCAGATGAACAGAATCGGCAAATGGTTTTTCGTACACCTTCTTATGTGCTGTGGGGAGTGTTATCGTATGTTTGCACAAGGTAGTTTGTGATTGATCGCTTTTCTCAGCAACATTCCAAGCTTTCGTTTTACCAATGCCATTGTGTGGAGTCTCACCTAAACTGCCTTATTGTGTAGTAATAACTTCTATTTTCTTGAAGATATGGAATGGTCGAGAGTCTCACCAGGACATCAAGGCTTGCTCAAAACGACAGACTGCTAGTATCGTGCTTTTTCAGGATTTCCAGCGTGGAACCATAAGGTCTTGCAATCATTTGGCTAGAATAGACAGCAGCATAAAACCAAGACATCTGATTCAGATGATTGTACCGTCAGAAGCATCGTGGTTGTTATGAAAATTCGTGTATGTGTGTCTTCATTGTCTAAAGTGCAGTTACGTCATCCCTGGCAAGAAAGCATTTTCGTTATCTGTAAAAACGCATACACGTTGTTTGCACATCCTGTTCTATGTTCGGATTTCACACCGATGGCCCTCAAGAAATTCACATTTTGTGTTATTACTGCTTTACATTGGATTTTGCCACTGCCGGGGAACTGGTGTCGCAGGGCTAAATAATGTCATTCTTTCTCGTTCATCCGATCTGATGGATTTACTCGACAGGTATATATCAAACACTACGTCAAACAATAGTTTCGAAAGGCGTACAAAAGCTGTAAGGAATACCACATATACATGTAGTATAAAATAAATGGGTCCAGGAGTTTGAGGATAATATCCGCATCTAGTTGGATGCGACTGTCAGTGTGATATTTGCGAAGTCTTTGTCTTCCTAAGTCATTAAGTTCGCACATGTGAAAGATTCATCGTGGATCGTGGATCTTGTTCAAGGACACAACATGGCACCGAAGAGGTCGAACAACACAAACTCGCAATCAGGAGCGGACGCCTTAACGATGGGTCACCAACTCATGATATATACCTTACAGTGCCCTATATGAAAAAGCCGCTACATACGTTACCATGAGCATACTGACAAGTCACCAGTGGGTCAACATATTCCAACACCTTACTGTGTTCTATGTGAAAACCTTTGCAGATAATTATATGAGACCACTTTCATGTGAGCCGCAGCCCGCTAAAACCCCTCTTCCGACAATATTCCTTCTACACAGTCACAGAATTTAGACGCTTGAAATTTCGGATTTAAGAAGAAGTTTGAATTATCTGTGTAGAGTAAACAAGTGTGCTGATCAGCTGTGCAGTAACTGCATCTTCGTTTCCATATAGGAAGAATCTGGTTTTCGCATGAAGCGGGTCACTATATATACATTTATAATCATCAAAATAAAATCTACCCATGTTTGAACATTAAGGTGTTACATACGTTACCATGAGCATACTTGCAAGTCACAGGCTGTGTATTTTAGCACACTTAACATGTATTTATCATAGGGTGTGTAAAATAGAACTAAATAATTTACACAGACATATAACAGTTATTCATTTTGATATTGAAACGCCTACTTTTCAAATGTTACAGCATACGGCGGTACCCTTAGGAAATGTTAAATTATTTAAATAAAATAAGTTTAAATATTTAATATAAATTTATGATTTTGTACAATAGCCAAGTTGAACTATTGGTCAGTAAGAAAGGACCTATAGTTTTTGGAATATGAAGAAAGAAATGCCAAAAACAAAAACGTTTTTGAACCCAAACCCCTATTTTCACGCCATAGATGTAGAAGTAACGTTTGTAACACCGTATAATGTATAATGTTTAATTTCAACTTTTAAAGATCATAAAGCATGTCCGTTAAATTGTTCTAGTACGTGATATAATTAGTGTTGTTGCATGATTAAAGTGGGTGGAGCATAGTAGGTTTCGCTATTTTGTTGGTACAAATATATTTTGAACATGTAACTTATGTAACGAGCTACAGAAATATTGTGCACCACTAGCTGGGGCGACAACGTGCCTAGAACTCATCTAGGATGACCAATGGACCAATTGCATACTGCAAACAAAGTATGTGGAGGGTGTTGTGCGATTTCGTTAAATACGGTAGATACAGAATTAAATCTAGCGTCTCGCCTATCACTTGTAATGTGAAAGAAGTATGATCATATAACCAATGAGTGTTGAGATATAAAGCGAAATCACTGAACAATGAAATTAGGTCACAGTGACCAATAAGTACTTTTGGATCAAAGGTATGGTTTTACTCACTCATAATCAGAAAGAAGTATGCTCATATAATAATTGAGTGTCAAGATATAAGGCAAAAATACTGGACCATGGAAAGTAAGTCAACCCAGCCCTAACCTCATGGCACATAAGTCAGTGTCAGAATTTTTTAAAGTAAAACGATTAAGGACCGACCATCTTTTAAGTTGTTTCTTTTCAGGAATGATAAAGAAAACAATATTCAATGTGTTCTAGATTGTGACCTCTAGCCCGACCACTGGCTCGGATCCATTGGCGCGATGTCCTTGAACCTAAAGTACATGTAGAATGAATGCTGTAGGATAAGCTGTTGTCAATATTCGATATATCTAGCCCCACTCAACTGGAAATAGACCTAGGAATCCGATGCCATATGAACTCTACCCCTATAGTGTACAAACATCACAACAGTTAACTATGAATGTTGTCTAATAATTGGTTGTCAATGCATAGACTTCTAGAAACATTACCACAGAAAAGTTTTGTGTGATGGTGTTCTTGATTTTAACATTTCGCTCCCTCCTAATCAAGGATTCGGGGCTCCGATGCCATGATGTGAAAGCCAACCCTACCGGGTATCAATGGTCAAAGAATCAATACTTATAGGGCTGTCAGTGCATGTATTTGGACTTCTAGAACAATTTTAAGGTGATATAGATTTTGACCACTATCACCCCCCACCGGAGCATAGACCCTAGGGTACGGTGCCTTAAATTGAAAGCCAACCCTTCAGGGTACATATATGGCCAAAGGATGAATGTTTTATGGTCAGTGGCTATCAAGTTATGGACTTCTAAAAACTTAAAAGCAAGTGTGACACGTACGGGAGCGTGCACGTGCACGGGAACTCTTACGACCGAAGTGACTACAACAGTTCTTTGCACTAAATGCAGTCGACCTAACAAAAATAAGATGCTTGAATGACAGTCCTTTGGCTTAGTATTTCATTTTACTGGAAAACAGTTGAACAGTCTTCATGTGGAGAACTTTAAATGGTAGTTTGCAATAATCCGCGACTTTTTTCTTAAAATCACCATTTACCCCAAAATTGAACCCCGAAAAACACATTGTCAATCTAGCAAACACCTATGAAACTATTTTATTTGACTTTTACAAAGATTTAAGTTTTAAAAAAGCATTTTGACGCCTCATTTCCGCCTAAAAACAGCCACGCTCTCATATGTCATATATTTCTAAAGAAAAACCACCCCATTGATACTTTCTGGTACCCAGCTTCATTGGAACAAGATACAAAATGCAATTCCAAATAAAATGAAATGCCCGAATAATGATGTCTATAATTATTATATAATTTTACTGAAAAGCGTTTGTATAACTTTCAGACAGAAATTTTTTTAAGGTGAATTTCAAAAAACGCGATTTTTGTCATAAAAACCATGATTTTCCCAAAAACTGAACAACTTTTGCTGGATGAAAACACATTGAAAACTAAGAACACAATGTTGGCAATATGTTAGGCGTGGGTGTGATAAGAAAATATCTACGTGGCATTGTAATTTTGAGGCAAAGAGAAATTTCAAAAATTCACAATTTTATTCTCAAAAATGAACTTTTCACCCAAATATAATAAAACGTGACTTGTTTAGAAAATTAATTCCAGTGATACGATAAACTTCAATGTTTTCTGTAATGAATGGTGTAATCAGAATCCATTTTACTCCCGGGTAGCATAGAACTCTTTGATTTCGCCAAATTTTCCTCAGGTACATATCAAACCTCAAAGAACAACAAAGAGACAATGTAAAACGTTGGCGGTGAGACTAGGGTGTCCAGGAAAAACCAACAATCTGCATAGGCGAAAACAAAGGCGCAGATCAGCTTCGCAGTACCTGCGAAGCTGATAAGCGCCTTTGTTTTCGCTATACGTATCTAACAATTCCTCTACTTTCGAAATTCAAACTTTCCAGCCTCAAACCATCTTCTGTGACTGTACAGCCCGGTTTGTTTCGGACATGGTCGGAACCCAAATCGTTGGTTTTCGCACGCACAGGTTCATATTTAATTGCCCAACTTAGATACCAGGCTAAAACAAATGACTTAACAAAATCAAGAATATGCACACGGAGCAAGATGACTAGAGCTCTCTATCGGGAAAACATGTCCGTGTAATGTATACCCCACTTTTATATAGCAAAACTGAGGTTTGCTGTGGTATGCCTATTTTTCTATTTTTGCTCAAAACATAGATTGTGGGTACACGTTAGGACCGCCACGCCAATAACAGAAAGCATGCATATAAATCACAAGTCATGAAACGGTCACTAAAATACAAAAGGACTAGCCTGATCTTAAGGGGCTCCAATGCTCGCCCTTAGGACGTTGTGATATGAAACTACTTTTAAGCCCCCAGTAATTTTATATTACTGATTGCTCCAAGGCGATACTTCTGTTATTGTTCTATTTGTTTTATGTTTTGGAGTCGAATGTTTGTGCTGATTGAACCTTATGTACGTTTTCATATTTTTAAGAAAGTTTTCATAAGTTCGGGTAACGGAGTGGCCGCCTATTAGGAAATAGATAACTCGGCTTTCGATGTTTTCTAGGTAGAAGTACCTAATTGTCAGTTGAGCTTTCCCCACCTCGGTTTTTGTACTGGAAATTTCTTTCTGATTTCGCCTTTTACTGATAATTTCCTACTTGCCGTTAAAATACGACACTTATGTTGTGGTTCTTAATGTGTTTGTGTTGAAGTTTTGCACATCTGATTTACGTTTTCAATTATTTCGTTAAATTCGGATAAATGAGCGAGTGAGCGTCTATTGGGAAATAGCTGTTCACTCGGCTATATTTTCTTCGCATTTGCCTGATTGTCAATTTATCGACGTCTTTGGAGTGGGTTTTATGTTCTTTTTGAGTCATTTCCCGATCCTTGCTTATGTTTACCCTGCCATTTGCGACGTAATCTCACATTTCTTTCAATCCTTTCAGAAAGAAATAAAAGCCATATAGTTTCTAGTCATATTCATATTAAAAGCATTGTCACTTGTCTATGACTTTTTGGGAAATATTGCTTGTCTACAATAAAACATATTCCCTAATTCACAGTCGCCCTTATTCATTTGAATTTCTTTTAATACACAAGAGACGTTTGCAATCTCTTTATGTCAGTTTTCTCGAGAAAACAATAAATTCATAAATATATCACCAATTTGCACAACACGGAACTGCTTTGTGAAATCAATGACGCGTCTTTCTATATGTTTGCATGTTTGGTCAAATTCAGGTTATTGAGTAGTAGGCTTTAGATAAATAGCTCTTCACTCACCTGAACGTATGTAGTCTTTGTGTCAGTAAGTAATTTGCTTTTCCTCATATTGAAATTTGCTATTTTTGGTGAAACTTTAGCTCTGATTACTTCGTGTCCTGAGCAAAAAGGTACAAGTATGCAAAGATCAGGAAAAGGCGCAATCAGAAAAAGATTCCCACTCCAAAAACCGAGGTGGGAAAGAACCAAACTAACAATCAGGTACTTATACCATGAAACAATCGTAAGCCGAATGAGCGGCTATTTTCCCAATAGGTGGCCAAAAGCTGACTTTGAACTTTTCATTCAACACTCATTAAATTATGAAAGAATAAATAAAATGGTCATTTTATCAAAAGGTACAAGTAGGCAATGATCATGAAATTGCACAATCAGAAAGAAATTCCCACTCCTCAAACTGAGGTGTGGGAAAATACTATAATAACACTGAAGTACTTATTCCAAGAAAACATCGTAAGCCGAATGAGCAGCTACTCCCCAATAGGCGGGCACTCATTGACGAACTTAACTAAAAATATGAAAACGTACATAAGGCTCAAACAGCACAAAAATTCGACTCCAAAACACAAAAAAATTAAAACCACAACAAGTTTTGCCTTAGAACGATCAGTAATATAAAATTACTGCGGGTGGGGGGCTTAAACCGGTGTTAAGGCGCATAACCTCACCCTCATCTTCTGCAGTGGTTCACAACATTTAGTCAGTCGTTCGGACCTCGTGCTAAATCTCTAACTACTCAATGATTCATCAAGGACAAGCGAATAAATCATGATAACCACCGGTCCCAACCAACTAAAATGAATAACTTTATATTGGGGCAATCATAGAGTGGGACGCCCGAACCACCGGTGTGTAATTGCAGAAGGTTGGCCGGAAACCAATCAACAGCTTAGACAAATAATGCGGTTATCGTCAGTTATTGTCATTAATCGTTAAATGTGATATATACAGAGCGTCGGATTCAGAAACCTTTCACAGCGAAATTTATGTTAGGACAAATATACGCAACAATGATTCAATCTTACTGATATGGCTAAACTGGTTCCCGTTGTAAGTTATTCATGGCCTCATAACTTCATTACCAATAACATAATTCTAGTATTTTTCCTTTTATTTTCATGTCCTGTGCCTGGTTTGGGATGTCTTACAACTGTTAAGTTTCTTACATAAAACAGCAGATTCTGGTATCTGGAATCCTGGTGGACGTGTTTAGCTATGGACGAAACAAATCTTTAGATGAAAATGTATCTTAAAAACAATTATAAGACACAAAAACAAATTCATACTTTGTCAAGAGAAATAAAAATAATATACCGTAAACGTTCTAATTAGCGCACGTGCTCAAATTAGCGCACACCCTGTTCGTTTCTAAAAATATGAGCATAAGCGCACGCTGCTCGACCAACGCATTTATAATTTATACCACTTTTACACATAAATACCACATTAAAACGTATCCTTAAATGATCAGAAATATTTTGCGACAATTGGAATGGTTATATGACATCACCATTGACATTTTTGACAGGTTATTTCAACAGTCTTTAGAATGTTTTGATCCGTAGTGTGCGCTAATTCGAACGATATTTTGTTTGTGACCTTAACTTTAAGATATTTTGAAAAGTTAAGCGCACTGTTAGCTGATTAGAACGAAAACGGTAGACGCTGCAGAGGAAAGGTACGAAGTACACTATTTCGACGGTACTAAAGTTACCTGCTATATTTTCACAATTATTAACAATGTCAAATTGCAGTACTTGATGACCTCAATGTTAGATTGCATCTAGAATAGGTCGCTGTTCCATCTCCGCAGTGTCATCTTATCATGTCTACATTTTGATTTTGATAACCAAAATGTACGTAAAACCATGTCTGTTTTAATTATGAGACTGTAAATACCCTTATGAATGTCAAAATTGCGAAAATGAAGTCAGTTATTTCCCATGTGTTTTGTCATCAAATGTGTGTAGTTTACTTAAAATAACAACTGGAAGTTGCAATTTTCGAATGTCAATATTGCGCAAATGAATGATACGAAACGTGTCACTCTTAATGCTAAACAACTTCAAAATAATAAAAGAGGGAAGCAATGCATGATTTAGATGTGTGTGATAGACATGTCTGCACAATCGCATCAAAATTGTCTTAACCATGACAATTAAGCTGATGTTATCGAGGCCTTTAATTCGACTTCTCGGTACCTCGATGACCTTTTGAACGTTGACAATCCTTATTTTGAAGGCATGGTCAAACAAATTTATCCCCCTGAACTACAGTTGAATAAAGCAAACAACACAGATACCGAAGCCTCATTTTTAGACCTACATCTTTCTATTGCAAATGGATTCGTTTCTTCTAAAATTTATGATAAACGCGATGACTTTGATTTTAATATAGTAAACTTTCCGTTTTTGGATGGTGACGTTCCTCGCCGTGCTTCTTATGGCATATACATTTCACAACTTACATTTGTATTAGGTTTGCTAGTCTGCAATCATGTTGCGGACTTCAATGCACGAAATATTTGTTTAACAGCCAAACTTCTTCAGCAGGGCTATCGGTATCATAAACTTCGAAAAGCTTTTTCTAAATTTTATCGCTAACACTATGAACTGATTTCCAAATTTAATGTTTGGCTAAAGAGCCTTTTAGGTGAGGGCCTTTCGGAACCAGAATTTAATGGAGACTTCGTTTACAAATTTAAGAAACTTATTGGAAGGAATGATTTTTCTTTTCAATTCAGAAAAAATCATTACGCGTTACAGACGTATAGGATATAACTTAAATGTTATGCGACAGTCTGCATGCTTATGTTTTATCCCAATCACGGTTTATAACTATGCTGCCTTCCTTAACTGCACATCGATGGGTCGGGCGTCAGACTCGATGATGGCCCCGACCTAAAGCTATTCATTTTAGTTGGTTGGGTCCGGAGCTTCTTGTCTGTTGCTTGGCCCACCGGGGTTCAACTGGTGTTTTTCTTTTGCTCCGGATTTAGTGGGTTATTGGGCGCCCAGGGATCTTCATCGTCGAGCAGCTTACTCGTTCGATGAACCCTCGTTTTTGATTCATCATGGAATTTATCATGATTTATTTGTTTGTCCATGATGATTCATTGACTAGTTAAGAGATTCACTACGAGGACCGACCAACTAACTAAATGTTTTGAACCACTGCAGAAGCAGAGGGTGAGGTTAGTTCCTGTAAATCCGGTTTAAGTTTGCCAGTAATTTTATATTACTGATCGTTCCAAGGCGATACTTCTATGGTGGTTCTTATTGTTTTATGTCTTGGTGTTTAAATTTTGTGAGCTGTTGGCGCCTTATGCCATACATTTAGTTAAGATTAGGTAACTGAGTGGCCACCTATTGTGAAAATAGCTACTCATTCGGTTTAAAATGTATTCATGGTATAAGTACCTTATTGTTAGTTTAGTTTTTTCCCGCCTCGGTTTTTGGAGTTGGAATCTTTTTCTGATTGTGCCTTTTCCTAATCGTTGCCTACTTGTACCTTTCAATTACATACAACCGGTACGTTATATAATGGCGAAGCTGCCTACCGTTTGAACCAGACAAATCGTGTGGATTTCGGGATTCTCATGTGTTTTGGTTGCGAGTAATGGCTAGACTTAATTGAAAATCCCAGCCAATACAACAGGCAAAAGACACGAAAACATGATAGCATAAATGAGCCGCCACATGGGAAAACCAACAATCTGCCTAAGCGAAAACAAAGGCGCAGATCAGCTTCGCAGTAACTGCGAAG
Source organism: Rugalucina vietnamica (assembly GCA_964017185.1). NCBI lineage: Eukaryota > Metazoa > Mollusca > Bivalvia > Lucinida > Lucinidae > Rugalucina > Rugalucina vietnamica. Next base: position 6,668,687 of record OZ024879.1, on the reverse strand, counting down.
CTGATCAGCGCCTTTGTTTTCGCTACTCAGATAGTGCAGTTCCTCTTCTACTTAAATCCGAAATTTCAAGCTTCTAGCTCTTTTCTGTGACTGTACAGGTCGGTTTGTGTCTGACCTGGTCGGAAACCACATTGTTGGTTTTCCCACGAGGCGGCTCAAATGTTAACAATACGTAAGTAGAACTGTTTCCAAACTCGGTAGTCATTCGGCTAGCATCAAAGATGGACATCAAAACAGAAAGACAGACAGAATTACCAAATTGAGCAAGGATATATCAGGTCAGAACCACTACTGAACGATCTGTAAAGTTCAATTCTATTTGCCTTAATCGTCGATTTTAGACTGATTTACCACAATAACAGAGATCTATCGCCAGAAATTCGCAATTTTATATCTGAAGCATTAAACGGCACTGCCACTTTTTGACGCCATTTATGTGCTAATTTCTTTTATTTCTATCTTGGGATAAATGATTGACATAATATACTTGCTTTATGAGCTGCCGTCATGCAAAAACAATGTATTGAACAATTACGTAAACCAAATAAATGGCCAGAAATGGGTACACAGAGAATCAAAAGTCATGAAAGTAATCGTTTATCGATATCATACATATTGGTTATGCAATATACGAATTTATTACATAACCTAGAAATAGCTCTGTTTATGTTTTATTGTATGACATACCAAATATATTTACAGAATAATTGTCGGTTGTTGTCTTTGTACATTCTGCAATATAGCATGAGAAGCAATCAAACTGCATCCTTGTACCTGTCGATAACCATGGCATAGTGGTTCAGTCATTTGCATAGCTATGATTGGACGTCAATGCCAAATCAGTAAATCAACCAACGTCCATAATGCGCGCTAGTTATATTCCCAGTCTCTGTAATCGTGTTTCCGCTTTATTTTGGCAATTTCTATGCGTTTCAATCCTTTTCCCAATACACATATAACTATATAAATATGCAGCGGCACACAACTTCTTACATCCATAGTTAAGGTACAAATGAAACTTGCTCTAAATACATTCACATTACGAAAACATGCCCATGCAACATATAGAGATTTTTTTCAGAAGCAAAAATTGAAAATTTCATTGGAAAAAATTTGATATGTTTAATATTTTTGCTCAAAACATACGTTGTGGGTACACGTGGGTAACGAGTACCCACAATGTATGTTTAGGATCAAAATTAAGAAAAATACGTATACCCCTGCAAACCCCAGTTTTTCTATATAAAAGTGGGGTTTAAGGGAGTATTTCACGGAAAAGTTTTCCTAATGACGTGTCACCGGCGTATCGCTCACGTAACTATGAAAATTTCGATACGCCGAGGTCTGAGCCGTATTTTGCTCGAGCGACGTATGTACCACGTACGTGTGGCGTTCCTGCTACGTTCCCGTGGCGTATCCGTGACGTATCTGTATTCGTATGGAATTCCACTTTCGTATGTACGGCTTATCAAGGCGTATGTGCTACGTACGTGTGACGTATGTATGGCGCATGAAGTGTACGCGTGACGTATGTACGGCGTATGTAATACGTTCCATTCTAATCTGCGGCGTATCTGTTCTGTACCAATTGCTTTTAATACTTATGAGAACAAACGGTTCTGTTCACTTTGTTCATGCAATTCCCACATTACAGTTATCAATTATCAGAAGTCGAAGATGCCACCGGAGAAATCTATATAATCTAGATTAACACCGAAGAAAAAAAAAAAAAAAAAAAGGTGATGATGGTGTTGGTGTTTGGGGGAACATGTCTAAGCTCCCCATCTTTTTTCATAAGACGACATGAATAAAGTAAGAGGCTACACCAAGCGTAGCCCTGAAAGAACCCTGCACGGCACCCCGAACCGTGAGAAACATCTGTTATATGACTTCGGAAAAAACGAAAAAGTGTATATAGAAGCATAAAGATTCTCTTGGAACGCCACAAAATATTCCTACGTACGTAGCACATACGTAGCACATACGCCATTGATACGCGAGATACGCCACACGTACGTCGCTGATACGCCGTAGATACGAAAAGAGAGCCGAAGATACGCCACACATACGGGTACGCTGTACATACGTCACGGTTACGTGACATGTTAACCGCGACGTACGTGTGGCGTATGTGGAGTATGAGCTACGTATCTACGGCGTACCTGTCACGTTATTTTCGTAGTACCACGTATGTGTGACGAATGCACGGTGTATTGGGCCTGCCACGTACGTGCTGCGAATTTTTAAGTGCACACATAAAAAAACGTAGCACCTCGGTGTATGAGGAGCATAAGCTAGGTATCGAGGAGTATGAGCTACGTATGCCCACGTATGTACGATGTACGCGTGACGTACCTTTCGTATCTTGATTCGCCGTAGATACGTGAGTCGATACGCGATAGTGTGACAGCGGTTTAAGGTAAGTTATACTTAAGAAAAGACGATATCTCCGCGGAAATTTATTAATACATTATTGTTTGTTTGGTCATTGTTGTGTGTCTGATACCTTTGACTGTATCCTGTTTCTGTCCTACGATGATTGCAAACAAATCTCATTTTAATTTCATCGCGAGTGAAAAAAGATGATAGCAAAACAAATGCACCAGGAAAGCATGTCCGTGAAATTTATACCCCCTATAACCATACCTTTATATGAAAAAAACTGGGGTTTGCAGTGGTATGTATAGCTATTTTTCTTATTTTTTGTTCCAAAACAAAGATTGTGGTTAGTCGGTGAGTCTGTTCTTACGTGTACCCACAATCATGTTTTGAGCAAACATTAAAATTAACCAAATTTATTACCAATAAAAATTTTAATTCTCTGTATATTTCATGGGCAAGTTTTCGTAATGTATCTATCATCGCGAGAGAATCCTACTTCGGTAAGGCACAGTGTAAAAATGGACCCATTAATCCAGACTGCATTACCAAGCCCGGTAAAGTGCAAATTGACCACCGCCGGTGGTCAACGTAAAAAAGTTGATATATATCTGGTGGTCGTTTTGAGCGTGCTATTAGTTTTCGCGAGTTTGGTGGATGTGGCAGGTAAGATGGTTTTTGATCAAAAACGTATTATAAAAATCAAAGAATGTCAGGCTATCAGTTTTTGCCGTTGAATGTCTAGCCGAAGTGGTAGTTGACTACCGATCAAACGGGCCGGAAAGGATTGCAGTAAAACGGCTTATTTTTTCCAACTACCACTTTGGCTAGACATTGAACGGCAAAAAACTGATAGCCTGACATTTTTTGATTTTTATTTTACGTTTTTGATAAAAAAACATCTTACCTTCCACATCTACCAAACTCGCGAAAACTAATAACAGGAAACGCTCAAAACGACCACCGGATGTATATCAACTTTTTTTACGTTGACCACCGGCGGTGGTAAATTTGCACTTTACCGGGCGTGATTACAATATACTTTTAAAATTTCACAAAACAGAACACCAGATGAAATGGAATGATTGGACTTTGCAAATGTATATACTCCCGACATTTTTTACTGAACTTTTTTTTTTAAATTCCATTTCAAAGGTCATTTTATAACAATGATAAACCGTTTAAAACAATAAGATTTGCAATTATTTTTATTGAATTTGCTAAGGAGATTTCTCCTTTGGATTTATTTAATTGAAATACCAAAATAACATAAACTTTGAGAAATGAAAAATGTTAAACAATGGTATATACTGTGCTGCTTGAATAGTTGTTGTATTATCATAGAAAAAAGTTATAACGACTGGAAAATAATTCTGTTTGTAGTTTTGAATTTTTGATGATGTCCATTGTACCTACAGTTACCATATACAATAGAACTTTCCTTATGGAAATGTAACGTTTTTAACATTGCTTTCAAATAATTAATTGATTTCAACCAGATGATCCGTTCTCGAAATTAAATTTGTTACTCGTAGTAACTACACTTAGATGGAAAATATATAGAGGATATTTGCTTTTTTGAGGTGAATACCAAATATATTTCATCGAGTGAATTGAAAACATCAGAATTTTCACGAGTGCGCAGCACGAGTGAAAATTATTATGTTTTCAAATCACGAGATGAAATATATTTGGTATTCACCGAAAAAAAAGCAAATTTTCTTTTTATTTTATACAATGCACAGGCATTTTCCAATGCACAAGGTAGGCGGTGAAAATGCAAAAACAAAATAAATTTGAAAACACGAATAATTTTGGTACCACATTGTTCCTTATGTTCTAACTAAAAAAATGAATACCCACACTTTATGTTTTCGTTTATAAATAACGGAGTTATAGGTGTTTGAATTTCTGAAGTGAGACACATTTAATGACGTCAAGTAAATGGAAACGTCAGAAGTAATCCAAAAAATCTGACGTCATTACAGTGACGATATAGGCTGATATCAGTCACTAGTGACTTTTGATATCAGTGAGATTTGATATCAGTGAAATTTCATATCAATGAAAATACCAATTTTATCAAGTTTTGATATACATTGGGTTTCACTGTAAAGTATAAAATAAAAATCATTACGAAAACATGCCCGTATTATATACAGTATTTTTTTTCAGCTAAAATAAAACGATAATTTTCAGAGGAAAAATTGTAATATTTTTCTTATTTTTGCTCAAAACATAGATTGTGAGGCGGCTCTAACAAGTACCCACTATCTATGTTTTGGAGCTAAAATAAGAAAAATAGGTATACCCCTGCATACCCTAGTTTTGCTATATAGAATTGGGGTTTTAGGGGGTTTATGTTTTACGGACATGTTATCTTGATGGTCTGTCTACTCAATAATGCACCGACAAAGTAATATACTTCCGGTCACCCAATCGTGTTGCATCCACCCAACAAATAAACGTAAAGTGTGTTCCATTGCCAGTAAAGTTGAAAAACTTGCCAAAATCGAGTGTATAAACAGCCATTTCGCATGCAGTGTATGCCTATTGCGCATGCTCAGTTTAAAAAGTAGATGTTATATGGTAGTTATAGGGTAAAAAGAGTGAGGAATCTGGAAGGTCACTCCATTCTGGCGACTAGCCCATGCTAGCTTCCTCAGGATAGAAATACAGTGTAGAAGATTGTGGTGTCTATTAGTAAAGCTTCTAGCCGCGTTTTTGTATTCAGGGATCGTGGTTTAGATCCATGGCCCCTACAGCCCTTCGGATAACATTTTCAGCATGCTATATCTCCATATGACAAAACATGTTAATAGGATGTAAAAGCAAAATTAATCACAGTTTTGAGTTGGGAATAGGATAGTAAAGGGTATGAGCACACAAAACAAGTTTATGACAAAATATATAGAATGCGAAAAAAGAATTCATTTCTTACGACTTTGGGTGACCGGAATTTTTTGAGGAGGAGTATAGTCGCGATGCTTCTTGGTGATAAAAACATATGATCCAAATGGTTTTCTGACATTATGCTATTATGACACAGCGTCGAGAATCCTTCAATTTTGTCTAGAGGAGCATCTGTATTAACATATTTGTATCTCAGCAAAGAAAGCAGACGAGATTAAAATTAGTTTCTATATCACACCCCGACTGGAGTATATCTGTTGAATGGGACGTGAGGTAACAAATCTTACAGATAATCAAAACCAATTTTTATCATTATTTATACTTAGACTTAGTATGAAAAGTTTCTGCCTTGTAACCCAAACGGGAATAAATGAAACAGAAAACATGCAAGTGGAACAAATGATAAACTGTTGGGGGGCAACTATTGTGACCACGCATCTCCCTAATTAACTCATTTAAGCCTGGCGTCCCTTTTATGGGACATAGGCAAACAGAATAGCACCAGATGTGATGCTGCAGAACGCGGCTTTCCATCTGGAGATATTCTGTTTGCTTAGAAAATTGTCATCAAAACATTGAATAAAATTTAAAAATCACTCCTGGCGCCACTTAAAATGAAAGTGAATTCATCCTAATGATAACGATGGGAAAATCCATTCGTCAAATATGGGTTAAGGACACGTTCCTGAAGCGACGAACATACCATCTACAGCGTTGCGCTACAGCCCTTGTGGTCACTGTCACTGTTATATAAAAATGTTACACCCTATGGGCGGTTTGCCTTTATTACGTCAGAGTGAACATTTGTCACCAAAATGACAGGCATATGTACCAGCCGGGTTTCGAACCCGCAACCTCTAGATTGCTAAGCGAATACACTATCCATTACACCACCGCGGCTGTACAAAGCATACGGGAATTACTGCCAGACGCAAACTGATAATTAAATGTTACGCATCACGCATGGGCGGTGAGAAGAAGGTATAAGTTTATTTATTTCCCAATTTTAATTGCGTCTTACAGACTAACAGACTATTCAGTGCAAAACAATCCCATGACAAAGACATCTTATATCAATTGGGTAATCATTTGTGACAATATTACGGCGAAACTATTTATCCAGATCATTTCTTAGCATTGACAATGCCATAAAACTTTGCTTTAAGTACATTTATTATAAGTATGGCATAATACTTTTTGTCAGACATACAGTATCCGTCGAAAGATGAAATGCATGTCTAAAGCAATTGTCTTCTCTATATGGGAATTCATTCGACGTGACGTTCCCTTTTAAGTGAAGATTCGCTTGTTATATTACGCAGAAAATCGCGACAAGTATGACTTTATTATGAAATATTTTTTGTGAATCAGTTAACGTGGTCAAATAGGATTGGTTTCGGGTTATCAAAATATTATGAGCATTATTGTGACTGAATACAGTTGGTCGTATGTCCAGTAAAGATTGCATGACTTTCCTAAGAAATAATATGTTTTATGTGTGTCCGTTAATTTCAGAAAACAACAGATAGGAAATCCGTCATATTAATTGTATGACGGGCCTCATGAGCTGCTCGTGTATGACATTTTTGTACTGTACACTTGCTGAGGAATTTCGCGAAAGCATTAAAAAGTTAATACTTTAGCAACACAGTTATTTCAAGACAAAACAAATTAAGAGGACTGTTTCCTTTCTAGTTTATTTTAACTTTGATCAGAAATCAAATTGCCTTCAAATGAAGAAACAATCACAAAATGACAGACAACAAATAAATGAGCATCGACGTAACAAAACCGGTTTTCGGGTTTTCGACCAAGTGTGACACACATCGGCCTGTGCAGCTTCAGAAAATGGATATAAGCTTGAAATTTCGTATTTAATTAGAAGAGGAATTGTACTTTCCGTGTAGCGAAAACAAAGACGCTGATCAGATTCGCAGTGAATTCGAACCAGAAGTGTGACTTTGTTTTCGCGTAGGCAAAAATCCTGTCTACTCATGGAGCGGCTCAAACGGTTTTAATCGAGCTGGATTAAATTCAGAAAAAGGTACAGGTAGGCAACGATCAGGAAAAGGCACAATAAGAATAAGATTCCCTCTCCAAAAACCGAGGTGGGAAAAAAACGAAATTAACAATCAGGTACTTATACCATGAAAACATATTGTAAGCCGAATGAGCAGCTATTTTCCCAATAGGTGGCCACTCAGTTACCAAAACTTAACTAGAAATATGATAACATACATAAGGCGCCAACAGCACAAAATACTAGTAGAAATTTAACAATTAGTTTCGCATTTTAAAAGGAAAACAGACTAGATATTGAATGATATTTGCAAAAAAAGGGGGGAGGGTAACGATCGCTCACCTGAGCCATAAGTACTCTCACGAATGTCTCGCGACTGCGACAACTGGTGACTAGCTCGCAGCTATTTTGCGACAAGGATTAACGATATAAACACAATTCTCAAGTTGCAATCCCATTGAATGGACATTTATGCGAAAATTTCGCGTATTTCGGTCTAATTTTGCAACAGTTCTCACGGCATTCGTGCGTGTGTCGCTAAGTTTTTATATTCTAGCCAGATAGTCATAAGTTGTTCGCATGTTTTCTCAAGACTGTCGCGTGACTGTCCTTCGCGTAACTGTCTCGCGACGGTTTGGCGAATATTTGGCGAAAACATTCGCATAAAATATTTGAACATGTTCAAAACTTCGCGAAACCTTCGCGACTTGTTCATGACAGGTGAAACTCCTCGCAACACTCGCACCAGTGTCGTGCGAAATGTTTGCGACAAAATTCGCATAACGGTTGCGAGGAATTCGCATGCCGGTTAGATACTAGCTTTACCAGTCAAACATGAAACTAAGCAACATTCGTTAGAGTGTTGTGAGACACTCTCGGCAATGTCTCGCGACTGTCGTACGAGTGTCGTGCGACTATCCCGCGACAATCTTGAAAAATGAATGCAAATTGGCGCATAATGAGACTTCAACGTGAAAGTTTTCGCGAAATAGTCGTCAACTAGTCCCGTCTAGTCCCCACTTGTCGCGTTCCAGTGAGATCGGGGCTTTAAACAGTTACACTTAGTAACCGCTAGTCATATTAAAATGAGGCACAAGTTCTTTACATTTTAGGTAGAATATTCTTTGTTTTCTTATTTTTGCTCCAAAACATCGATTGTGGGTACTCGGTTAGAACCGCTTCTGCTGAAAAATTTAATTTTTGACAACATATGAAATATATGTATATAACATGGGCTTGTTTCGTAATGTAATATTTGAAAATAAGAATGACGAAAGTGGTGGACATGCCGAGACAGAATTATTTATCAATGAGTGAATGCTATAAATTGTATGATTTAAATTATATGAAATATAATTAACCTACACACAACACATGAAAATGTAATTAATAACATAAAGATCTGAATTATATTCGTCCCTGAAACCCCAAAGTCACAAACAGATACTGATGCAAAGAGCACGGATGGCAAGGCAAATTATAAACCATTGTTTCCAAATGTAGCATATCAGTATGCTAAGGTTTGATTTACTAAGTAAAAAGGTACAAGTTGTACACGGCTTAAAAACGAAACAAAACACAAATGCAACCACATCAGACGTATCACATTTGAACGACCAGCAATATAACAATTTTCTATTCTCCAATTAAAGGTGATTTTTTCATATGGAATTTAACCTGGTTGTGTATTATTGCAGACTGCATTTATTAAATCATTGCCTGGTCCAAAAGCGTAAATAACGTGTTTCCATTATAAAGAAGCAAGAATTTTAATTTCAGTGCTATCACACTTTATAAAATCATTTAATTTGTTCAAAAGAATAAGATTGGCATTTTAATCAGGGTTTTGTTTTCGCCTGACAGAAGCATAATTTCTAATTAGTGACAGAGATTTCAACACAAATCAAAATTTAAACAAACTTTTCATAAAAGAAGAAAATAATGCTTCACCGCATCGTGAAAAAACTAAATTTTACTCGTGATGTCGCACTACTCGTCAAGCCTTTCGTTTTCATATCAAAGATTATTTTATACATCGGACTTCGCCTTTTTCTTTTGCTCTGGAGATAGTAGGTTATTTGGCGCGCAGGGATCTCCATCGTCGGACAGCTTACTCAATCTGTGAGTCCTGGTTTTTGATTCATCAGGATGTTTATCGTGATTCATTTGTTTGCTTTTGATGATTCATTGACTAGTTAGAGATTCACCACGAGGACCGAAGGACTAGCTAAATGTTATAAACCACTCCAGAAGCTGAGGGTGAGGTTGTGGACATGTAAAACCGGTTAAAGCCCGCCAGTAGCATTGTGTTACTCATCGTTCCAAGTCGATTCTTCTGTGGTGGTTCTTTTTTTTTATGTCTTGGTGTTTAAACTTTTTGTGCTGTTGGCGCCTTATGTATGTTTTCATATTTTTAGTTAAGTTTAAGTAACTGAGTGGCCACCTATTGGGAAAATAGCTGCTCATTCGGCTTACGATATGTTTTCATGGTATAAGTAAGCAATGATCTGGAAAAGGCGCAACCAGAAAGAAATTGCCACTCCAAAAACCGAGTTGGGAAAAACTAAATTGACAATTCGCTAATTATACTTAGAAAACATATCGTAAGCCGAGTGAGCAGCTATTTCCAAATAGGCAGCCACTCTGTAACCCGAACTTAAATAAAATGTGACAACCTACATTAGGTTCAAATAGCACAAAAACTCGACGACAAAACATAAAACAAACGGAACCACAACAGAATAATTACCTTGGAACGACCAGTTATATAAAATTACTGGGGGCTTAAATCGAATCTGCTGGCACCTATCCTGTATCTTTAACATATGGATGCCTCTCGATTTATCATTTGTTCGGATCGCATGTTTCTTGTTTCAGCTATCCCCGTTCGGGCTACAGGGGCAGAAACTTTTTTTGTTTGATTTGTTGCTTCACGTCCCAGTCAACATATATGGTCATGTCGGGACGTATTATTGGAACTCTATCAAACATCGGAATGTCATTGTTTGCGAAATGTGCTTAAAATATAACCAAACAAGAGAAACCTTGAAGCTTATACATGCATGTATGATTGGTGTGACTAATCCACCTTTCCTGGTCACCTTCTTAGTGATTAACCAATGATTAGATGGTCTCTCAGTCGGTTATAAGCTTTACCTAGATACCAAAGCATCACGACTGTTTCTCACAGTGTCAATGGGCCCTTACTGAATTTACACCCTGCCACTTAAAGTTGTAAAATAAAATGTGTTATGATTTATGTTATATGTTTAGATTGCCTCTCTGTCTGCTCTGAGCATCATGGTTGAGTTTATCCTATCCGGGTGATTACCTTGCTAGGAAAGAGTTTGTCAGCTATTACTTTATCATCTAGTGTGTTCGTTTTCTTTCCCGGCTGTTGGGATGTAAAATAAAAATAACTCAGGATTTTCGACACTGTGTCATATAAATGAAAGCATAATGTCAGAAAACCATTTGCCTCAAATCGATTTGAGCCTGTGCGTGAGCAAACCAACAATTTGGTCTCCAACCATGTCCGACAGGCTGAACACTCACAGAAGATCGTAAGAGACTGGAAATTTTGGATTTAGAAAGAAGAGATATAATGTACTATCCGGGTAGCGAAACCAAAGGCACTGATCAGCTTTGCAGTAACTGCAAAGCTGATCTGCGCCTTTGTTTTCGCCAATGCAGATTTTTGGGTTCCCATGCGGTGGCTCATTTATCTTCCAAGTAGCATCAAAGCTATTATTTCTGTCTCGACTTTATGGAACAGACAGACGTTTATTGCCAAAAAATTCTTCCTTTTTAATGTAATTAATACACAGTAGCCGAAACATTCAATCTTTAGTCGTAACGGAACTCGAAAATGGAATTGCGCATATGTCTTTAATTGTAATCTGCGCTGAATCAGTAAACCGATCAAATGCAGAACGATATGACTCTTTGAATAAAATATTTCATTGTTTCAATAGTATTTTGGGATTTCAATGAAATTAATACAAAGACGAAATCTGGTTAGCAAAAGCAATTCCAATAATTCGAAATTTTTTAGCTTTTCAAATCTTCAGCAGCCATTGTTATAAAATGACCCTTGAAACTGAATTTATATAGAAATTATATGTATTTAATTCAAAGACGCCGGACAGTCTGTAGATTAGAAGGTTGAATGAATGTTTGATTTCATTTGTTTTACTGGTTTTGCAAAGTGTCAGTCTACCTTCTAATGCAATCGGAACTGAATCCATATTTTCACTCATGCGATTTACAAAGGTAACGGGTTCTCTCGCGATAAAATTCAAATGACTAAATTAAATAGAATTCTTTACAATCACCGTATGTCGGAAACAGGATATACTAAATTTGTAAGCCGAAATTACAATAATACAATTGCCTCAATAATTCACGCGAAGATCGTGCTGTAGTGGGAGCGGTTGATTCTAAATTGAGTTACAATATCTTATTACTCTTTAAATAATGATATTTGCAAATCGATTAAATCTCATTTTATTAGATATATTGTTTTTACGCGTGATTTCAGTCGCTTCCCATCAGCATTCAATGTTCATTTTTATGCTGGACTACCGTCGGGTTACACAGGTCCATTTTCTCTGTGGCGTAAATGGTATAAATCCGATACTCTCTCCTGTTTAAAAAGACAAACAAACAAACAATGATGGCCCGAACAATGACCAGACAAACAGAAATGCAATAATTTTGTTTTTCTTAAAAAAAAAAAAGGTTATTGTGTCAGCATTACTTACCGTCTGTTTCTATTTGGAGAAAATTTGATTTGCTTTAGTAATTATGGTTGTAAATGCTCGTGTGATTCTGTTTCCTCTCTGAAATGGAAAAAACAAAGTCTTGACATTTATTAAAAATGAAACATAACCATATGACTGGTCACATAAGATTTGCGATAAAAGTAAATATACTAATATATTGATCTGTACCTAAATCAGAACCTAAGTCCCGCATTTAAACCCGGGTAAGAATCCTTATTACAAATGAGCCGCCTCGTGGTAAAACCAACAATGTGGTTTCCCGCCAGGTCCGACATAAACCGACCTGTACAGTCACCGAAAAGAGCTAGAAACTTGAAATTTCGGATTTTAGTAGAAGAGGAACTGTAACTGCGAAGCTGATCTGCGCCTTTGTTTTCACCTTGGCAGATTCTTGGTTTTCCCATGTAGCGGCTCAAATAGGTACTGATACAAAAAAAGATTACTCGAAAACACGAGCGCGTGTTATGGTCGTGTTTCGTAATGTCTGATAGTCAAATGTATGAGCCGCCTCGTGGGAAAACCAACAATGTGGTTTCCGACCAGCTCCGACATATCTGACCTGTACAAGTACAGAAAAGAGCTAGAAGCTTGAAATTTCATATTTATGTAGAAGAGGAATTGTACTATCCGAGTAGCGAAAACAAAGGCGCTGATCAGCTTCGCAGTAAAAGTAACTGCTGATCAGCTTCGCAGTAAAAGTAACTGCGAAGCTGATCAGCGCCTTTGTTTTCGCCTATGCAGATTGTTGGTTTTCCCATGAGGCGGCTCGTATCTAATATGGACACAGTGCTTCTATATGCTCCAAACTGTCGACAGGAAAAATAATGTTGTTCTTGTTTTCGTTTCCTCTCCTATTGCAAAATGTATAATGACTACACCCGGCAGTGCGTCTGTAAATAAATTTGATATTACCTACTATAAGCTAAATGGGGCGATCTCTAGGTATGTAATGAATTCGTATATTACATATTCATTATGGATGATATAGATAAACGATTACGTTCATGGTTTTTGAGAAACCAATTCGTCTCGCTGTTCCATTAACTGGCGATTTAATCGTTTTATGTAATAGTTCCATAGCTTGTATTTGCATGACAACAGCGTATAAAAAGGTACAAGTAGGCAACGATCAGGAAAAGGCGGGATCAGAAAAGGATTCCCACTCCAAAAACCGAGATGGTAAAAAACTAAATTAACAATCAGATACTTATACCTTGAAAACATTTCAATTATGATAATTATGATAAAAGATTACTTCCAATAGCTTTTGATACACTAATTCGTCCCGCTGTTCCATTTACTGGCGATTAAATCATTTTATGTAATAGATCCATAGATTGCATTTGCATGACAACAGCTTATAAAGCCTGTTTTATATGTAAATCATTTATCCCTTGACAGAAATAAACAAAAATTGCAAATAAATGGCATCAAAAAGTAACAATACGTTTAATGTTCCAGATATCAAAAAGTAAAAGTAGGCAATGATCAGGAAAAAACTTAATTGACAAACAGGAACTTATACGAGGGGAAAGCAAAAAGTTCGTGGACTTTGTCAATAAAATCAAAAGTACATATGCGATTTCTCTGAAATTACCGTATGTTTGCGATCAATTTACTACAAACAAGCATACAAAGTTTCAGACAAATCGCTTGATAAACGTCGTTTCTATGGCAATTTGTTTGATGCGTGTTAACGCTACTCGGAGCACGCCAAGACGTTAACGTCATTTGCCAACGGGTTTTCTGTATACGCTGGCCGAGTCAAAAGTTCCTATAAAAACATTATTTCTCATTCGACTTCAAGCAAATTTTCATAGATTTATTCCCCATCCGTGAAGGATTACAGTAGCAAATTTAAGGCAAATCGCTAGAAAAATTTAGTTTTTATGACAATTTCTGTGACAGACGCTAGGATTATACGGGGCATGCTATGACGTTAAAGTTTTTCGCGTAGATTTTTGTGCTTACTTGTTTTTAACAGCTATTTCGTTGTGACTAACTCTTTGCACATCATTGAACACTGTTGTATGCTTCAGTTCTGATGTGGCTTTAGCTGTTTGTAACAAATCAGTCGTTTCTGTAGGTTTTATTCGGAAGCCTCGCACAAATTTTATCGATGTGCAAGTTTCCGCCATTTACCAGTAACGTCATTTTTGCTATTTTTTTGCTTAGACTTGTCTTTCAAAAAGTGTCGCTGTAGCGGTGTCTTTCGAATGCGAGAACTGCAATTTCACATTTCAAGCCGAATTACATCATTATCAATATGTCCATAATTTAAGGAGATTTAGAAATGACATTTTTTAAAATATTTTTATATTTATAAACACGTAAACAGAGATTTGACGGCGTGCTCTGGGGTAGCAAACCCCACGTGTTTGTCGATGTAATTTGACCAATCAAAAATAAGATTCGACAAACAACATTTTACATGAATGTCGACAATAGACCATTATTACACTTGTGAAAATACGAAAACAATCGGACGTCAATTATAAAAGTTATTAAGAAAGTCCACGAACTTTTTGCTTTCCCCTCGTACATGTACTAATAAAACATACCGTAAGCCGAGTGAGCAGCTATCTGCCAATAGGCAGCCTCTCAGTTACCCTTACTTAACAAAAGCTATTAAAATGTAGATAAGGTGCAAGCAGCAGAAAAAGTTAAAAACACACACACAAAACAACCAATTAAAAACTTTTCATTGTTAATTTACAGTTTTACGTACTGTACCTATATCATACCGATTGTCTTGTGCCACAAGAAATCTCGAAACCAATAATATACCATAACTGGCGGGCTTAATGTTTAAGCCCGCCAGTAATTTTATATTACTGATCGTTCCAATGCGATACTTCTGTGGTGGTTCTTATTGTTTTATGTCTTGATGTTGAATTTTTTTGTGCTGTTGGCGCCTTATGTATGTTGTAATATTTTTAGTTAAGTTTAGGAAACTAAGTGGCCATTTTTTGGAAAAAAAAAGCTGCTCATTCGGCTTACATTATGTTAGACTGGCTCCCGTCGTCAAACTTTTGTTTTTATAAAAAAAACATGCACAAAATCTTCTGATGTCTGAGTATGTTCTGAGACTAAGAAGAGGGGTAACTCATACAGGAAAATATTTATGGAGGTTATAGAACATGGTATGATAGGATGATAGTGAACATAGGACGGGGGCCAGTCTAACATTATGTGTTCATGGTATAAAATAAAATATAAAGGTTTGATCCTTATAAGTATCTTATTGTTAGTTTGTTTTTTTCCCGCCTCGGTTTTTGCAGTGGGAATCTTTTTCTGATCGCTCCTTTTCCTGATCGTTGCCTACTTGTACCTTTTTAAACATAAACAACGAAGTGTAAGCCCGCCAATTATTTTGTGTTACTGATCGTTCCAAGGCGATACTTCTGTGGTGGTTCTTTTTGTTTTAAGTCTTGGTGTTAAAATGTTTTTGTGCTGTTGGCGCCTCATGCATGTTTTCATTATTTTAGTTTAGTTTAGTTAACTGAGTGGCCACCTTTTGGGAAACAGCTGCTCATTCGATTTACGATATGTTCTCGTGGTATAAGTACCTGATTGTTAATTGAGTTTTTTTCCACCTCGGTTTTTGGAGTGGAATCTTTTTCTGATTGCGCCTTGTCCTGATCTTTGCCTACTTGTACCTTTTTAGTAACTGGAGAAAACAGTTTTGTATGTCTCTCACGTGCATCTTAATCAGGCATTATATTCCTAAATTATTGTTTCCGAAGCTTTTTGGCATTTGGCTGTGCTAGAACTAAGATGTGTACAGTAAATGGGCTTCTGCATTTCGTATTTTTCAGAAGTTTTCTGGCGGTAAGGCTTAGTTGACATCACTTCTATCGATTAATGACAATAACTGGTGATAAACGCTTTATCTGTCCAAGCTGTTGATTGGTTCCGGACTATTCTTATCAAATTGTCGCGGTAATAGAAAAGATGTGCAGATAATTGTAAATATCCGGGGCGTTTATTGTGCGCTCGTGTAGAGAAACTGAGAGAATTGCCAGATTATTAAATGATTGAATAATCGCAAAATCGAATAATGTATAGGACATTGTCACTGATGAATCTGTACATGATTTATCATTGATTGATTGAACTGATGCTTAATGTTCCACTCGACAGCTATGTTCTTGTCGGGACGTTTTTTGTAACTCCTTTCATAAAATGCCCCTTTTTGATATTCTAATTTAAAGAGGTAGTGTTGTGTGAAAAGTTCAAAATAAGCTTTGCTCAGGACATGATGCTATCATAAATTAAGTGCCTTCAAACAAAAGTAACAATGTGAGGAAAAGCCTGTTACGTACTGACGCAAAGTCTATAATCGGTAAGCCAAGTGAACAGCTATTTACCTTAATCGTAACACTCAGTAATCTGAACTTAACAAGAAAAGTAAAGGAAGATGAGAAAATGAATTCACAGAGCAGTTTCATGTTGCGCAAGTTGGTGATAGATTTATGAATTATTGTTTTCTCGAGAAAACTGAGATTAAGAGATTGCAAATGTCTCTTCGGTATTGATAGAAATTCATATAATAAGGGAGACAGTGAAATAACGAATATGTTATATCACAGGCAAACATATATGAGGACTACAATCGATTTCAATGACAAGTGGCAATTTGCTTATTAAGATTTAAGCACAAAGAGTATACTGTGGTTACCATTTCATTACCTTGGGATTGTTACCAAGATTCGTTCCATTACATACAGTTAGGACATCAATGTGCTATCTGGATGACGTGTCCATGTACACCCAACGTTTATATGATAAGGTGGTGTGTGCAAAAGTTTCTTCTTTTGAGAACACTACCAAAAACTGGAGGGCTTCTCTTCAATTTTGAAGCGGAAAAATACTTGGACGTGTGTTCGCACTGAATATGAAAGTAAACATAGGATAAGCCGGAACGTTGCTAATTTTTATGCCAATCTTTCTAAAGTACCCATTACGAAAGAGATCTATTGAAAACGGTACAGGAGGCATTCCGTGCTCAAAACTATAAACAAACAGACATTTTATATGTTAACGTTAACCATACATATTTGAGGATTTCAATGGAGGTACAAGTAGGCAACGATCAGGAAAAGGCGCAATCAGAAAAAGATTTCCACTCCAAAAACCGAGGAGGGAAAAAACAAACTAACAATAAGGTACTTATACCATGAATACAAGCCGAATGAGATGAAGGCCAAGACAAACTTCCTACGATGTATTGGTTACCTAAGCTTCACAAAAGACCATACAAAGCTAGATTTATTGCAAATTCTAGCTCTTGTACTACCACTGAACTTTCTAAATAATTAACTTCCTGTCTTACTGCTATCAAATCTCATGTTATAAGATACTGTGAGACAGTGTATGAAACTTCAAATAAAAATTGGTTTTGGTCAATAAAAAATTCTGGTGAGGTGCTCAGTAAGTTGAAGTGTAGAGGGTTCCGTGCGACAAGCTTGTCCACGTATGATTTTTCTACTCTGTATACAACATTACCACATAATCTAATAAAAGAAAAACTTCTGGATTTGATAGAGTGGACCTTCGAAAGGGCATTAAAAAACTATGTTTCACTTTATTTGGCATGTAATGACAGAAAGGCTTTTTTCACTTCCTCTGACCAAAGTCGGTATACACTTTGGTCATGTCAGAATGTGTGCGACGCCTTGTCCTATCTCCTTGATAATATTTATATTAGATTTGGGACCAAGTTATACAGACAAATTGTTGGAATTCCGATGGGTACAAATTGCGCACCTCTCGTAGCTGATTTATTTTTATACTGCTACGAAAGAGATTTTATGGATTCTCTTAACCATGATAATCAAGCTGATGTTATCGAGGCTTTTCATTCCACATCTAGGTACCTCGATGACCTTTTGAACATTGACAACCCTTATTTTGAAGGTATGGTCAATCAAATTTATCCACCTGAACTTCAGTTGAACAAAGCCAATATCTCGGATACCGAAGCCCCCTTTTTAGATCTACATCTTTCTGTTGCAAATGGATTTGTTTCTTTTAAAATTTATGATAAGCGCGATGACTTTGATTTTGATATAGTAAATTTTCCTTTTTTGGATGGTGACGTTCCTCGTCGTGCTTCTTATGGTGTTTACATTTCGCAACTAATTAGGTTTGCTAGAGTCTGCAATCATATGACAGACTTCAACGCTCGAAATAAATGTTTAACGGCAAAACTTCTCCAACAGGGCTATCGGTATCATAAACTTCGAAACACTTTTTCTAAATTTTATCGTAGACACTATGAATTGATTTCCTAAAATAATGTTGGGTTAAAGACGCTTTTAAGTGAGGGCCTTTCGGAACCTGAATTTTATGGTGACTTAGTGTACAAATTTAAGAAACTTATAGGAATTAATGATTTTTCTTTTCAGTTCAGAAAACTCATATCACGTTACAGACGTATAGGTTATAACTTGAATGTTATGCGACAGTCTGCATGCTTAGTTTTTAACCCAATCATGGTTGATAACTATGCTGCCTTCTTTAATTGCACGCCGGTGGGTCGGGCGTCAGACTCTATGATGGCCCCGACTTAAAGCTATTCATTTTAGTTGGTTGGGGCCGGAGCTTCTTGTCTGTTGCTTGGCCCACCGGGGTCCAACTGGTGTTTTTCTTTTGCTCCGGAGTTAGTAGGTTATTCGGCGCCAAGGGATCTCCATCGTCGGGCAGCTTACTCAATCTGTGAGTCCTTGTTTTTGATTTATCAAGATGTTTATCATGATTTATTTGATTGTTCTTGATGATTCATTGACTAGTTAGAGATTCACCACGAGGACCGAAAACTTACTAAATGTTATGAACCACTGCAGAAGCTGAGGGTGAGGTTAGGATTCTGTAAAACCGGTTTAAGCCCGCCAGTAACTTTGTGTTACTGATCGTTCCAAGGCGATACTTCTGTGGTGGTTCTTTTTGTTTTATGTCTTGGTGTTCAAATTTTTTTGTGCTGTTGGCGCCTTATGTATGTTTTCATATTTTTAATTAAGTTAAGGTAACTGAGTGGCCACCTTTTGGGAAAATAGCTGCTCATTCGGCTTACGATATGTTTCATGGTATAAGTGCCTGATAGTTAGTTTGGTTTTTTCCCACCTCGGTTTTTGGAGTGGGAATCTCTTTCTGATTACGCCTTTTCCTGATCTTTGCCTACTTGTACCTTTTTTTTCCAATAGATGGCCACTCAGTTACCAAAACTTCACTAAAAATATGATAACATACATAAGGCGCCAACAGCACAAAAAATTTAAAATTAAACACAAAGACATAAAACAATAAGAACCACCACAGAACTATCGCCTTGGAACGATCAGTAATATAAAATTACTGGCGGGCTTAACCCGGTTTTACAGGATCCTAACCTCACCCTCAGCTTCTGC
This sequence comes from Rugalucina vietnamica, assembly GCA_964017185.1. Classification (NCBI taxonomy): domain Eukaryota; kingdom Metazoa; phylum Mollusca; class Bivalvia; order Lucinida; family Lucinidae; genus Rugalucina; species Rugalucina vietnamica. The sequence goes on along the minus strand of OZ024879.1, from coordinate 6,649,182 downwards.
AGTGGTTCATAACATTTAATTAGTTTTTCGGTTCTCGTAGTAAATCTTTAACTAGTCCATGAATCATCATGGACAAACAAATAAATCATGATAAATTTCATGATGAATCAAAAACGAGGACTCATGGAATGAGTGAGCTGCCCGACGATGGAAATCCCTGGGCGCCCAATAACTTACTAACCTTAGAGCAAAAGAAAACCTTCAGTTAAACCCCGGTTGGCCAAGCAACAGACAAGAAGCTCCGGCCCAAACCAACTAAAATGAATAGCTTTATGTAGGGGCCATCATAGAGTCTGACGCCCGACCCACCGGCGTACAATTAAAGAAGTCGGCATAGTTATCAACCGTGATTGTGTTGAAAACTAAGCATGCAGACTGTCGCTCTGATATCAGTAATTTGTATAATTAAGGCAAAAAATAATTCATCAGAATTTATCAGTAGTATGTTGGGTATAACTCAGTTACTTGTAAATAATTTCTATTCTACATTCGCCAATAATTGGGAAAATTCTCTACAGCAAATAATAGCAAAGGATTTTTTATTGTACCGTCATTTGAGCAGGCCAGTATATGCATTTTAATAAATCTGAAATGGTGTTCCTACAAACTGTCGAAACATCAGTCAACAATTGCCTGAAGTTTTGGACTTCAATATTCATCGCCCTAAGTTTCCTAGCTTATTCGGTACAGTAACTCACTTCTACTTGTTGTTCTTGGGTGTATGCTATGGATTATCGTAGCTCCTCGGCAATGCAATTATCTTGATACTGAAGACTTCTCGACGTTGTGTCATAATACTGATAGGAGTATGTCAGAAATCCATTTGTTTCAAATCTATTAACTGTCGAAACATCAGTCAACAATTGCCTAAAGTTTTGGACTTCAATATTCATCGCCCTAAGTTTCCTAGCTTATTCGGTACAGTAACTCACTTCTATTTGTTGTTCTTGGGTGTATGCTATGGATTATCGTAGCTCCTCGGCAATGCAATTATCTTGATACTGAAGACTTCTCGACGTTGTGTCATAATACTGATAGGAGTATGTCAGAAATCCATTTGTTTCAAATCTATTAATCTTCAAGTAGCATCGCGGCTATTATTTTTGTCTGGAAATTATGGACTAGACAGACATTTACATGTATATTGAGCTCAATTATTCCTTCTTCATATACTTAATCGACCACTTAAATGTTTCGTGCCTGCAACGTAATTTTTGAAAATGCGAATAGCGAAAGTGGTGGACATGCCGAAGCAGAAGTATATATTTATCAATGGTTATATATTCTAAACTATATGAAATGGGCCAAGATCTCATAAAAGGGGTTTTATGGCAGAAAAATCAAAATTAAGATATTAATTACGTATGAAAGATCAAGTTTCTCTGAATATTTCCTGAGAATTTGAAGAGGTTATCTTTACAAATAGCTAAGATATGAACGTTGAAAGGTGTGCAGTTGGTACAATCTAAACATGACGTCATAAAACTGTTGATGAGGCTTGGACGTTGATGACGTTAACGTCTTTAAATCACTGTAATTAAAAGAAGGTAAGACTAACATTCTCGAAATTCTATGTATTTCTTGAAGCTTAACATCTATACTACTGCACAGGCTATGCAATAGGCACGAATTCACAAACTGTTTGATAAAACATGCAATACAAAGGGCGAACCGGTTTTTTTTTAAATGGGGGTAGTCCTGATGACGCAATGGTTGCCATGGCAACATAAATTATACAAATAACGTTTGACCATAAGAAAAGTATGTGTCTTGGATAGTTTTACAATACTAAAGCTGTATGAAATAAATTTCAGAACATGCCAAATATTTCAAATTTAGATGGTTTTCAAATTTTAATAGCCTAAAATGTACTTGAATGCCCGAAGACACCTTATACCAGATCCGCGCTCAAATATAATTAACCCACACAAAACTCATGAAAATGTAATTAATAACATATAGATCTGAATTATATTAATTAGACAATGATCAGGAATAGATCTGAATTATATTAGTCAGACAATAATCAGGAAGTGGTGCAATCAGAACCTAATTCCGACACTAAAACATCGCTGGGATACCAAAAAATCACAAACAGTGACTGGTAGAAAGAGCACGGATGGCAAGGCGTATTGGCAACCATTGTCAACAAAAGTGACAAATCAGCTACATAAGCCCATGTGGCAAAAACCCAAACTCACAAACAAATACTGTTACAAAGAGTACGGACAGCATCGCTCATTGGCAACCATTGTCAACAAAGGTGACAAATCAGTTACCTAAAGTAAAAAGGTAAATGAAGTGCACAGCATAAAACCAAAACAAAACATAAAAATTAGAACCACAACAGCAATATGCATTTGTCACTGTCATTAATATAAAATGTTTTCTATTTTTAATTTACAGATGATTTCTTTAATTGGTTTCAGAAAAATAAAATATAAAGGTTTGATCCTTTGGAAGCAGTAAAAACATTCAAAGCGAGATAGTTTGGACTATATTGCGCAATTTCGGGTAATGAACCCTCGTCAGTAGCCCTTTTTAAACCGGCAACGAACGCCAGACTATGATTGTGCTGCAATTTCGAGAATTTACACGAGGAGTCTAAATCAAAGACATATTCCTAAATGGGGTCAAAAGATTAAAAAATGCTTAGAAGTATGTTTCTAAACGTGAGTGTTTTGAACCATGTATTATTGCCGACTGTACTTATTAAATCATTGCAATGAATTATAGAAAGGTACAAGTAGGCAACGGTCAGAAAAAGGCTCAATTAGAAAAAGATTCCCACTCCAAGAACCGCGGTTGGAAAAACTAAATGAACAATTAGGTACTTATACCATGAAAACATACCGTAAGGCGAATAAGAAGCTATTTTCCGAATAGGTGGTCACTCAGATATCTAAACTTAACTAAAATATGAAAAAATACATAAAGCGCCAACAGCATTTTTTTTGAAACACCAAGAACTAAAACAATAAGAAGCACCACAACAGTCAGTAATATAAAATTACTGGCGGGCTTAAACCGGTTTTACAGGTACCTAACCTCACCCTCAGCTCCTGCAGTTGTTCAAAACATTAAGTTAGTTGTTCAGTCCTCGTGGTAAATCTCTAACTAGTCAATGAATCATCATGAACAAATAAATAAATCATGATAAACTCCATGATGAATCAAAAACGAGGACTCACAGATAGAGTCCCGACGATGGAGATCCCTGGGCGCTCAATAACTTACTAACTCTGGAGCAAAAGAAAAACGACAGCTGAACCCCGGTGGGCCAAGCAACAGACAAGAAGCTCCGGCCCTAACCAACAAAAATGAATAGCTTTATGTCGGGGCCATCATAGAGTCTGACGCCCGACCCACCGTCGTGCAATTAAAGAGGGCAGCATAGTTATACCATGATTGGGTTAAAAACTAAACATGCAGAGGGTCGCATAACATTTAAGTTATATCATATACGTCTGTAACGTATAATGATTTTTATGAATTGAAAAGAAAAAAACATTTCTTCCCATAAGTTTCTTAAATTTGTAAACCAAGTCACCATAAAATTCTGGTTCCGCAAGGCCCTCACCTAAAAAGGTACAAGTAGGCAAAGATCAGGAAAAGGCGCAATCAGAAAAAGATTCCCACTCCAAAAACCGAGATGGGAAAAAAACCAATCTAACAATCAGGTACTTATACCATGAAACATATCGTAAGCCGAATGAGCAGCTATTTTCCCAATAGGTGGCCACTCAGTTACCTTAACTTAACTGAAAACACACATAAGGCGCCAACAGCACAAAAAAATTTAAACACCAAGACATAAAACAAAAAGAACCACCACAGAAGTATCGTCTTGGAACGATCAGTAACACAATGCTACTGGCGGGCTTAAACCGGTTTTACAGGTGCTTAACCTCACCCTCAGCTTCTGCAATGGTTCATAACATTTAGTTAGTTCTTCGGTCCTCGTGGTGAATCTCTAACTAGTCAATGAATCATCAAGAACAAACATATAAATCAAGATAAACATCCTGATGAATCAAATCCCAGGACTCACAGATTGGGTAAGCTGTCCGACGATGGAGATCCCTGGGCGCCGAATAACCTACTAACTCCGGAGCAAAAGAAAAACACCAGTTGGACCCCGGTGGCCCCAACCAACTAAAATAAACAGCTTTAAGTCGGGGCCATCATAGAGTCTGACGCCCGACCCACGGGCGTGCAATTAAAGAAGGCAGCATAGTTATCAATTATGATTGGGTTAAAAACTAAGCATGCAGACTGTCACATAACATTCAAGTTATAACCTATACGTCTGTAACGTGTTATGATTTTTCTGAATTGAAAAGAAAAATCATTAATTCCTATAAGTTTCTTAAATTTGTAAACCAAGTCACCATAAAATTCAGGTTCCGAAAGGCCCTAACTTAAAAGCGTCTTTAACCCAACATTATATTTGAAAATCAATTCATAGTGTCTACGATAAAATTTAGAAAAGGTTTTTCGAAGTTTATGATACCGATAGCCCTGTTGGAGAAGTTTTGCCGTTAAACATTTATTTCGAGCGTTGAAGTCTGTAACATGATTGCGATTGCAGACTCTAGCAAACCTAATAAGTTGCGAAATGTATATACCATAAGAAGCACGACGAGGAACGTCACCATCCAAAAAATGAAAATTTACTATATCAAAATCAAAGTCATCGCGCTTGTCATAAATTTTAGAAGAAACAAATCCATTTGCAACAGAAAGATGTATATCTAAAAAGGGGGCTTCGGTATCTGAGATATTGGCTTTGTTCAACTGTAGTTCAGGTGGATAAATTTGATTGACCATACCTTCAAAATAAGGGTTGTCAATGTTCAAAAGGTCATCGAGGTACCTAGATGTGGAATTGAAAGCCTCGATAACATCAGCTTGATTATCATGGTTAAGAGAATCCATGATATCTATTTCGTAGCAGTATAAAAAATAAATCAGCTACGAGAGGTGCGCAATTTGTACCCATCGGAATTCCAACAATTTGTCTGTATAACTTAATCCCAAATCTAATATGAATATTATCAAGGAGATAGGACAAGGCGTCGTAAACATTCTGACATGACCAAAGTGTATACCAACTTTACATAGTTTTTAATGCCCTTTTGAAAGTCCCCTCTATCAAATCCAGAAGTTTTTCTTTTATTAGATTATGTGGTAAAGTTGTATACAGCGTAGAAAAATCATATGTGGACAAGCTTGTCGCACGGAACCCTCTACACTTCAATTCACTGAGCACCTCACCAGAATATTTTTTAAGCGTCTTTAACCCAACATTATATTTGGAAATCAATTAATAGTGTCTACGATAAAATTAAGAAAATGTTTTTCGAAGTTTATGATACCGATAATCCTGTTGGAGAAGTTTGGCCGTTAAACATTTATTTCGAGCGTTGAAGTCCGTAACATGATTGCAGACTCTAGCAAACCTAATAAGTTGAGAAATGTATACACAATAAGAAGCACAACGAGGAACACCATCCAAAAACGGTTAATTTACTATATCAAAATCAAAGTCATCGTCTTTATCATAAATTTTAGAAGAAACGAATACAATTGCAATAGAAAGGTGTAAGTCTAAAAGGGGGCTTCGGTATCTGTGTTGTTTGCTTTTCGATTTTAGTTCAGGGGGATAATTTTGTGTGATCATGCCTTCAAAATAAGGATTGTCAATGTTCAAAAGGTCATCGAGGTACATAGAATTAGTCGAATTAAAGGCCTCGATAACATCAGCTTGATTGTCATGGTTAGGGGAATCCATGAAATCTCTTTCGTAGCAGTATAAAAATAGATCAGCTACGAGAGGGGCGCAATTTGTTCCCATCGGGATTACAACAATTTGTCTGTAGAACTTAGTTCCAAATCTAATATAAATATTATCCAGGATATAGGATAAGGCATCGCATACATTCTGACATGACTAAAGTGTATATCGACTTTGGTCAGAGGAAGTAAAAAAGTTTTTTTTTCTGTCATTACTGGCCAAATAAAGTGAACCATGTTTTTAATGCTCTTTGGAATATCCACTCCATCAAATCGAGTCGTTTTTCTTAAATCAGATTATGTGGCAATGTGGTATACAGTGTAGAGAAATCGTATGTGGACAAGCTCGTCGCACGGAATCCTCTACACTTCAACTTCAATTTATTGAGCACCTCGCCAGCATTTTTAGCACGAAATTTAATTTCAGTGCAATCACACTATTCACATCATTTAATTTATTCAAGAGAATAGGATTGGCTTTTTAATCAGGGTTTTGTTTTCGCCTGACAGAGACAAAAATTTGTATACGTGATTAAGATGTCAAAACAAAACAAATCAAATTGTTCACGAAGAAAAAAAAACTATAAGTTTTCCGCATCATGAGAAAACAAATTTTTGCACGTGATGCCGCACTCGTGAAAGCTTTCGTTTTCATTTCAAAGATTATTTTTCTATATCAGACTCCGCCTCCAAATGAGTTTTGTTTTACTGTTTATAAATATTTGTCTTAATATCTAATGTGTTTTCATTTTAGGACGCGAAAGTAATTGTAAAATTTCCGCTATAAATTTTCCTTCACCAAGATTAGAATGGTGTCTATAATTTTGCGATTGTTTCTCATTTTGAAGCTGTTGATGAGCAATTTAACTTCTAAGCAAAGCCAAAATCAGGTCACACAGGAAACAATCCTGATTATTATAAGTTGTTTTGCCCTAAATTGATAGTTGCTAAACTACTATTCTCTTAATGTTTTGATTAATTATCGCGGAATTCGTCAACAAGTTTATAGTAAAGAATTATCTTATACGAAGGAACAAGTAGGCAAGTAAGCTGATCTTATACGATCAGCTTATAGCAGAATATACCATTTTGAGTACCGTCAATGATTTACTATGATTTCCCTGTAAGTTGTTACACACACACACACACACACACACACACACACACACACACACACACACAAATATTTCTTTGTAAAGTCATACAATCAATACTGGACATTCACAAGCCCGAATAATGCTCATATATATTGATAATCTTGGCTAAGAGACCACTTGTCCTGAGAGACCACTTTTATTGCGTCATTAAAACATGTAGTCATTAAGTAATATTTGTCGTCTAAATCGTCAGCAAAAATAAATTTAAAAGGGAACGTCATGTCGAATGAATTATCATATAGAGAAGACTATTGCTTTAGACATGCATTTTATCTCCCGACAAATACTGGGTTTCATAAAAGAATAATTACATTTATGCCATACTTAAAGTGTCTGTACTTTAAGAAAGTTTTATGACATCAACACTGCTAAGAAATGATAAGGATAACTATTTTCTCCGTTATATTGTCACAAATGATTACCCAAGTGAGTATTTGATATAAAATGTGTTTGTCATGGGAGTGTTTCACACTGAACAGTCTGTAAGACGCAATTGGCATTGGGAAATAAAAATACATTCTCACCGCCCGTGCGTGCTACACAGCGTTAAATTGACAGTTTGCGTTTGACAGTAATTCCCTAATGCTTTATGTCACTGTCACGGTGACCACCTATCACACATCGCTGTAATTGGTGTTTATGTCAGTTGAAGGACGTGTTCTTAATCATCACAAACGCTTGAAAAGGTACAGGTAAGCAATGATCAGGAAAAAGCGCAATCAGAAAGAAATTCCCACTCCAAAAACCGAGGTGGGAAAAACTAAATTGACAATTAGGTACTTACTCGTATATATACTTAGCAAACATATCGTAAGCCGAGTGAGCAGCTATTTCCAAAAAGGGGGCCACTCTGTTACCTGAACTTAAATAAAAATATGAAAACGTACCTAAGGTTTAAACAACACAACAATTTGACTCCAAATCACAAAACAAACGGAACCACAACACAACAACGTAAGTATCGCCTTAGAACGATCAGTTATATAAAATTACTTGGGGGCTTAAATCGATTTTACAGGCGCCTAACCAGTGAAATAATAGATGCCTCTTGATTAACCATTTATTCGGATTGCATGTTTCTGGTTTCAGCTATTCCCGTTTGGGCTACAGTGACAGAGACCTTTTTGTATGATTTATTGCATCACGCCCCATTCAGCATATATGGTCATGTCGGGACGTATGATGGGAATTCTATCAAACATTGGGATGTCATTGTTTGCGAAATGTGCTTAAAATATAACAAAACAAGAGAAACCTTGAAGCTTATACATGCATGTATGATTGGTGTGACTTATCCACCTTTCCTGTTCACCTTCTAAGCGATTAACCGATAATCAGATGGTCTGTAAGTCGGTTATTAACATTACCTTGATACCGTTTCTCACGTTTTCAATGGTCCCTTGCTAAAATTCCAACCAGGTACTTAAAGTTGAAAGTAAAAACAAAAATGTGTTGTGATTTATGTTCTATGTTTAGTTTGCTTCTGTGTCTGCTCTGAGCGTCATGATTGAGTTTATCCTATCCGGGTGGTTACCTTGCTAAGAAATAGTTTGTCAGGTAGTGCTTCATCATCTGGTGTGATCGTTTCCTTTCCCAGCTGTTGGGATGAAAAGATATTCAGGATTTTCGACACTGTGTCATAATAATGAAAGCATAATGTCAGAAAACCATTTGTCTCAAATCGATTCATCTTCAAGTAGCATCACGGCTATTATTTGTGTCTCGACTTTATGGAACAGACAGACGTTTATAGATAAAACATTTCTTCCTCCTTAATGTAATTGATACACAGTAGCCGAAACATTCAATCTTTAGTAGTAACGGAACTCGAAAATGGAATTTTGCAAATGTTTTTAATTTTAATCTGCGCTGAATCAGTAAACCGATCAAATGCAGAAGGATAGTACTCTTTGAATAACATTTCCTATTGTTTCAAATTTTATAGTATCTAGGGATTTCAATGAAATTAATCCAAAATCGATTTCTCGTTAGCAAAATCAATTTCAATTAATTGAAAACTTTGTAGCTTTTAAAATCTTCAGCCATTGTTATAAAATGACCTTTGAAACTGAATGTATTTAAAGCCAAGGTGCCGGACAGTCTGTAGATTTGAAGGTCGAATTAATTGTTTTATTTCATTTGTTTTATTTCATTTGTTCTACTGGTTTTACAAAGTGTCAGTCTACCTTCTAATGCAATCGGGATCAAATCCATATTTTCATTTATGCGATTTACAAAAGAAACGGGTTCTCTCGCGATAAAATTCAAATTGCTAAATTAAATAGAATTCTCTACAATCACCGTACACTCCCGGTAAAAAAATAACAACATATTCCGCGTTTCTCCGCAACCATGGCAAACGCGAAATTTTTATTTCTCGGAGAAACACCGCGAAATAATCCAGGTAGACGAAATCGTCTGCGCTAAATTTCGCGGTGTTTCTCGGTGAAATTTCTCGGTGTTTCTCCGAGAAAGGTAATTACCTGGATTTATCGATAAAACTCTTTTTCTCGGAGTTTCTCGGAGGAATTTAAAAGACAAATGCATGTTTATAATTTTTGAATAGATATAAAACAATAAATTAAAAAATAATAAGTATTTGCAAGTATGAAACTTGCAGATGTTACGTATTTGTTTAGATGGCTTATAATCCACATAAATACATTCTTGATTACATTAAAATTTATGATGACCTTTGTCACTTGTGTTGCTTTTCACATCATCCATGATTATTCGATCTTTGAACAGAAGAATGGAAGCGAAAAAATCATTTAAAAATCAAGGGCGTCATTAAAAATTCGCGCCTTGAGCATTGTCCTTTCCGACAAAGAATAAAATTACCACACTTCCAGTGACAATGTGGATAATCAGAATCATTTTCATTGAATGAATAAATAAGTTTAATGACATTTGATCAAAAGTATTTAATTATGTACAATAGCAATGATTTAACAGGCGGTTTACTTTAATTGTCAGGATAAACACAAGTCATCAAAATAACATGAATATACCGGCCGGAGATCGAAATCGCAACTTTTTTTTTTCGAAGCGAACGCACTATCTATGCATGTAAAACCATCGCGGCCTGTCTTATTAAATGTTCCGACCTTACTTGTCCGCCAGCATTTCTTGGTAAGCTGTTTACGTAACCGTTATCAAATATTCAGATTATGGTTCCATATAAATCGCAAATAATTTGAGCATTCGTACATGTACATGTATATATACTTGTATGTTTTAGATCGAGACTACATGTAGTAGGAAAGAATTTGCATCAAAAGTTATTCTCCATGAACAACCACAAAGCCGTTTAAATCATGAACTTATGGGATCGCCTAAATTGATGCCCTTTCACCCGTAATATTGCATGGTATTAACATACATAAATGGTCAACAAAATTTACAGAAATCACTGTTGACTGATTTGGCCAAGTGGTAGAAAAAGGTACAAGTAGTTAAAGATCAGGAAAAGGCGCAATCAGAAAAAGATTCCCACTCCAAAAACCGAGGTGGGAAAAAACCAAACTAACAATCAGGTACTTATACCATGAAACATATCGTAAGCCGAATGAGCAGCTATTTTCCCAAAAGGTGGCCACTCAGTTACCTTAACTTAACTAAAAATATGAAAACATACATAAGGCGCCAACAGCACAAAAAAAACAACAAAAAAAAAAAAAAAAAAAAAAAAAAAAAAAAAAAAAAATTAAACACTAAGACATAAAACAAAAAGAACCACCACAGAAGTATCGACTTGGAACGATCAGTAACACAAAGTTACTGGCGGGCTTAAACCGGTTTTACATGGCCATAACCTCACCCTCAGCTTCTGCAGTGGTTCATAACATTTAGTTAGTTATTCGGTCCTCGTGGTGAATCTCTAACTAGTCAATGAATCATCAAGAACAAACAAATAAATCATGATAAACATCCTGATGAATCAAAAACCAGGACTCACAGACTGAGTAAGCTGCCCGACGATGGAGATCCCTGGGCGCAACTCCGGAGCAAAAGAAAAACACCAGTTGGACCCCGGTGGGCCAAGCAACAGACAAGAAGCTCCGGCCCCAACCAACTAAAATGAATAGCTTTATGTCGGGGCTTTATGAATAGAATGTGCAGCATTACCAGGAAGTGTGTTTCGGCATACACAGTCATGTTCTTGTGTCACATTCTCTAATGAACACGAAGCTGACACTGCTCCTTCACATGATAAGGAAGCTGTCTGCCGTAAAGTGAAATAAAAATTCAAGCAAATAAAAATGCCGACCGTGCAGCCAACACTGTCATATGAATTATTACTCCCAATTGACGGCTAAATACATCACGTAGATATGAATATACATGTCCATACATTGCTATTCACGCACATGCATTTGCATCATTAAAATCATTCTTGTTCAAACATTTTGAATCAGGAAAACATTTCATGGAAAATGTGTATCCCATCAAAAGCAAAACTGGGGTATGCAGGAGTATATCTATTTTTTATCTTTTGCTCCAAAGCATAAGATTGTGGGTACTAGTTTGAACCGCCTCGGTGATGCGGTTATAACGTGTACCCACAATCTATGTTTTGAGCATGAATAAGAAAAAGCAAACATTTTCTACTGAAAATTTTCTTTTTTTTTTTTCATCTTTAAACATCTCTGTATGTTGCATGGACATGTTTTCGTAATTTTAAAGTTACGGTATATGAAATTATTTCTTTAAAACATCATCGACAAAAAAAGGCAGCAACGCTTTCGGAAGGAGAGATCGGAAAACCTCATAAATACATTTACATGTTTGTTATACCTTGTGCAGAATTGCGGTTTGTATGGAACATTGTAAATGTACATGTATATACAGTCGAGAAATTTTAATGGTCTTAAATTTTTATTTCGCTCCCTCTTTAAATCTGATTGATATTATAAGATGAAAAATGCATTATGTGCAACAAATACTTTTGTATAGGATATGTCACACAGTGCATCAAAGTGACTGAAATATACAAACTTTTCTTTACATGTAGTACTACATGAATTTGGGACAATATCGGTTATGATGGTATTTTTCTTTTATTTTTCTTTTACGTATGCACCATTATTTTGTCGTCATTTGTGTTACGACATCGAGATATAAATGTGGATGCATCAAACATACAAAACATACATACTCAAGTATCTGCAGTTCATAGCGTGTCGGATGCTGTTTCGGTAGTTTTTGTAAGTGAAGGGTTTACAAATACGAATGTTGTGTAGCCCATTTCGAACGTCAGGACATCCCAAACTTGTACAGTACCATAAAGCGACGAAAACGTACCGACATAACCGTGGCTGAGGACAAAGACGTTAGTAACAGCAATATTGCGCAGTGATTTTTCTATTCATGCACATGCATTTTAAAGTTTGTATACGTAGACGGTCCCGGTAATTTTTAAAACTGACACCAAAATATAAGGTCATGTATTTGTTTTCGTGTAAAATGAGTGTATCCGTTCCTGCCTTCTACGCAAACATTAATAAAGGTTAAGTTTTAATGCGATTTAACGTGTAAATTTGATGTAAGATATCCATACGCCAGTTGAGCTGTGTGCTAGTCGAGCTGCACATGATTTTCGGAAACGATCAGGATGTGCGATTTTTGGAACAAGTGCACTTATTAGATCAAATACGGTGAAACGTTCATATCTATACATCTTGATCATGTAACGGGATAGCTTCCCTTGGAAATATGCAAATTTCAAACTCGAGACTTTGTGAATCGAGTAAGTGTTAGGTATATAGCGCAGTAAACCACCCTTGGTGGATGAGCATGCTTTTCCATCGACGGGGTTTGCTGTGGCTTGGCTCGGCTGTACTTACAGCCACGTTACATGTAACGTACAGCCGAGCCAAGCCACAGCGTACAGAAATATCAGATTAAAGAAGTAGGGGGATTGTACTAGCCGAGTAGTGAAAACAAAGGCGCTGATCAGCTGTGCAGATACTGTTCAGTTGATCTGCGCCTTTATTATCGCATGAGTATAAGTCCAGCGTTCTCATGACGCGGCTCATATAAAAGTGGGGTATACATTACATGGACATGTTATCATGATGTGTGTAAATATGTTAAGGAATACCTCGTACAATGTATATGGGTTTAAAGCACATGAACACGTAAATGCGTTTGTTAATTTACTCGATTAATTATCAATTAATTTATCAATTATCAGTAATTGATAAATTGTCTTTACTTGTCATTTTTCACCATATCATGCACTTTCCTATGCACTTGACATTTCGGACCGCACCTTGTAAAAACAACATGCCGCCAACACAAAATGTTCATGGCGGAGTTGTCGTTATGCATGGCAATAGGTTTATGCATTTAGCAAGAAAAACAGATGCTTAAAAAAAGAAAAGTGTACAAATTGTTTTCTCGTTATCCGCCTTATTCTTATGTGAAGATTTGGTCATAAATTTGGTATGAAAAAAGTATTTATGCGAACAGTGCCCCTGATAAACGAGTGATTTAGAGGTGTTGACAAAACTTTGTGCTAGTTAAATACTGTGTATCCTTATCATCGAGAATGTTGTAATGCATATTCATATAGGAGTTAGAAGATCGCTGCAGGGTAATCGGGTCAATAAAATTTTACAAAAATAGCTTGCTCCATAAGCTGACAATGTGATGAAATTATGCCATTTTATCATACATGCACGTTTCCATAGCTTGACATACAACCAGAACCAGAAAACATTTATTTCATTACAATATGAATTCAAGAATGCGCAAAATGGTTACTTATTATACTCGTACATGTTTATGGCCTATTGCTTTTATGTTTCCTAGCTCAAACAAATAAAACTACTTGGATAAAGACATAATTGAGATGAAACAAAGTACTTCTTAATTTGTATGTCAAATGCGAGTCGAGTCATGCCTGACCAACCGTAACGGAAACCAGTGAAGAAGATTGTGGAATGTTTGCTCAGTAATTAATGTGCCTTATTGAAACGTGTCAAACTGTTAGAGGTGTCATATACAAAAACACTTATAAATACTGATCAGTTAAAGGTCTAAAACTTCTTTAATTATTAAAAATATGGTAAAATCGATTTTCACAATCGTGGACAATATTTCTCCGAGAAACACCGCGAACAGGTAAATCTGGAATTACCTGTTTTCACCGGTTAATACCTGCGGTCGCGGTGAAATTTCTCGGTGTTTCTCCGAGAAATCGAACTGAACGAAACGCGAAATATCTTAATGAAAAGAGAAATTTAGCGTTCTTTCTCCGAGATAAATAGCTTAGGGTCCTCCGAGAAAAGAGGAATACGTTGTTGATTTTTTACCGGGACTGTATGTCGGAAACAGACTATACTAAATTTGTAAGCCGAAATTAAAATGATACAATTGCTTCAATGATTCACGCGAAAATTGTGCTGTATTGGGAGCGGTTAATCATAAATTTGGTTACAATATCATATGAGTCTTAAAATAATGATGTTTGCAAATCGATGAAATCTCATTTTATAAGATATACTGTTTTACACGTGATTTCAGTCATCTCTCATCAGCATTTAATGGTCATTTTTATGCTGGACTTGCGAAGACTTAAGTATGATTTTATTACCGTCGGGTTACACAGGTCCATTTCCTCTGTGGCGTAATTTTTATAAATCTGATATTCTCTCCTGTTAAACAAACAAACAATGATGGCCCGAACAAGGACCAGACAGACAGAATTCAATAATTGTGTTTTTCTGAAAAAAGATTATTGTGTAAGCATTACTTACCGTCGGTCTCCATTTGGAGAAAATTTGATTTGCCTTTATAATTATGGACATTCGTGCTCATTTGATTCAGTTTCCGCTCTGTAGGAAATGATAAAAACAATGTCTTGACAGTTATTAAAAATGAAACATGACAATATGACTGTTCACATAAGATTTGCGACAATGGTAAATCCTGTATACTATGCACATTAAATTTAGCAATTTTCGTTGCATTTGCCATTTTCTGCACATGATGAATATAAGTTGCATTTTGGAATATAGGCATAAGTGGTAACCTTTCGACAAGAAATTGCAAGCGAAAAATTTCGAAAAAGGCAAACCTTAATGCGGTACTGGCATGATGTCACGATTTAAGACACATAATCAAAACTTACAGGTCTGCTTAACTGGGAAACCAAAACCATGCTTAAGCAACGGTTTAGTCATCAAAAGGAAAAAAACATTAAAAAAAAAAAAAACACATTTAAAACGTTTGTAAACGGAATTTTCCCGCCGAGAAATCAAGATCGTATTTTTGTTTTAATTTGACGTTTTTTCCTTTGCTCCTACATCATCGCCTTAAGTTACAGTTACGTTTCTTATTGGAATTTCCCAAAAATCGGCACTGAGTTTAAATGCATGGTGCATAACAATACGTTAAAAAAGGAGGTTTGCAAATTCCCTGTCTTGGCTTCATAACGTGAGCTTAGATAATGAATAAAAATAAAAATGAGATCCTTTAAGAGCAGCGACCATATTTCGGCTACTCAAGCCTCTTCAGTGACCCTTTATATTTGGCAGAACGGAGCCAAAGTGAATTACAATACAATTGAAACTTTCAATAGGATAGTCAATTCAAAGACTAGTATTATCAAACTAGGGCCAAATGTTTTAAACATTGGTTAGAAAATGATTCTAAACCGATAATAAATTTCTGATTTCTCAGAATACCCCCGCTGACCTCAAAGGACCAAAATGAAACTATAATCTGCACTGGGGAGACTTTTAAGGGCCGCCTCACGGCACAACACCAGCTGCAGTAAAAGGAAATAAAAATAAAACAGACCCTTTAAGAACATCGAGCATATTAATGAGGAAAGAAAAAAAATAAAACTGAGATCGGACATACCGCGGTTTCGGCTACTCCGCTTAGTTTAACGTCAGCGTTATCTCACTAGCATGACGCGTTTTAGCTCTCTCTGAAACTTTCAAGTATTACTCGCCACGGTATTGGCTTAATTGTGCTTCGTGTGTCTTGTTTTGTTTTTCTGAAAATCCATGGAAATCATGTAACCCGAAATTAAGACAATTTCGACCACTTGACGGCACGTTGACGTCGTTTTGTTCGGCAGGTAAAGTTTGTACCGAAAACCGCAATCTCATTTGTCACATAATCAGAAACGTTGAAAATGATCGGTTTAATGGAATAAACAAACGTCAGCTGTTTGCACTGCGTTCAGTTATTGAGCATTTTGCTTTCACACCCATTCTGTATTTCTAGGTTGCTCCAAAAACCTATTTGAATGTCGTATCATGTGCGTAAGACCATGTTCTTTTCTTTTAAATGTAAGAAATGTCCAAAATTGCCTTAAGATGATCAAAAATATATGGCAAATCAAAAATTGCTAATTTTTTAATCAGAATCAGTGCAATCAGAACCTAAGTCCCGCACTTAAACCCGGACAACAACTATAATTACAAATAGGTACCGATACAAAAAGAATAATGCCCAAAACACGAGCATTATTATAATGTCTGATAGTCAAATGTATTTAATATGGACTCAGTGCTACGATATGCACCACACTATCGACAGGAAAAATACTGTTGTTTTTGTTTTAATTTCCTCGCCTGTTGCAAAATGTATAATGACTATAACTGGCAATGTTTCTGTAAATATATTTGATATTGCCTTCAAAAAGCTAAATAGGGCGATCTGTATGTATGTAATAAATTCGTATATTACATAACCATTATGTATGATATAGATAAACAATAACGTCCATGGCTTTCGATACACCAATTCGTCTCGCTGTTCCATTTACTAGCGATTTAATCATTTTATGTAATAGTTCTATAGGTTGTATTTGCATGACAACAGCTTATAAAGGCTCTTTCATATGTAAATCATTTATCCCTTGATAGAAATAAACGAAATTTGCAAATAAATGGCGTCAAAAAGTGACAATAAGTTCAATGCTCCAGATATAGAAAAAGATAAAAGTAGGCAATGATCAGGATAAGACACAAACAAAAAGAAATTCCCACTGTAAAAACCGAGATAGGGGAAAATCTAAATTGACATCTGAATCTGAATAGTTTACTGGTGACACGCTAAATGACATTATTTCACCAGGGGGTTCGGATTGGGGAGAGATTAGTCCCTTGAACGCACGAATGAAGCAAACTTGGACACACAGTCATCAGACATTTCAGCAGAGGAGATAAGTGAATCATGGAGGTCATTCCAGTCCCTGATAGTCTGTGGAAAGAAACTACTTTTGTACACTTCTTTGCTAGCTGAAGGTTTCTGAAAAGCCGAAGAGTGTTGATTTCTACAACGCATATTCTTTGGGATAAGGTCATCTGTGGGTATTCTGGCTTTACCCTTTAGACCTTTGTATAGCAACATAAGTCTACTATCCTTACTCCTTTTCTTAAGAGATTCCCATTTCAGTTGACCTAAAATTCCAGTCATAATCCCAGTTTCAGAAACATAATTTCCCGTCACAAACCTTGCCGCACGATTTTGGACCTTTTGCAGTTCTTCCTGGAGGCCATGAGTGTGAAGGTCCCACACTGAGCTTCCAATAAAATATAAAGGTTTGATCCTTTGGAAGCAGTAAAAACATTCAAAGGGAGATAGTATGGACTATATTGCGCAATTTCGGGTAATGAACCCTCGTCAGTAGCCCTTTTTAAACCGGCAACGAACACCAGACTATAATTGTGCTGCAATTTCGAGAATTTACACGAGGAGTCTAAATCAAAGACGTATTCCAAAATTGGGTCAAATAATTAAAAAATGCTTAGAAGTATGTTTCTAAACGTGAGTGTTTTGAACACTGAAATTCTTTACTGATCTCAAAGGACCGAAATAAAAATATAATCTGCACTATGGATGATGTACGGGGAGACTTTTTACGGCCGCCACACGGCACAACACCAGCTGCAGTAATAGCAAATAAAATATAAAGGTTTGATCCTTTGGAAGCAGTAAAAACGTTCAAAGGGAGATAGTATGGACTATATTGCTCAATTTCGGGTAATGAACCCTCGTCAGTAGCCCTTTTTAAACCGGCAACGAACGCCAGACTATAATTGTGCTGCAATTTCGAGAATTTACACGAGGAGTCTAAATCAAAGACCGGCCGCACCAGTCCTTTTTATAAGCTGCTTCTTTCACATCTGGGGGACAAGAATACAATTTTCTCCTCAAGAACCCGAGAGTTCTGTTAGCCTTTGTACAAACATTGGAAATATGAGTATTCCATTTCAAATCATTGGTGATAGTTACACCCAGGTATTTTATGCTTTCAACGTTTTCGAGTACAGTGTCCTCAAGGGTGCATGTACATCAGGTACATGTACTTATTCTTTAGAAAAGATAAAGTAAGCCACGTGACCAGCTACTGTATTTCCCAATATATGCGGCCACTCAGTTATCCGAACTTAACTAAAATATGAAAATGTACATAAGGTACACACAACACAAAAATTTAATACCAAAACATAAAACATTTAGAACCACAACAGAAGTTTCGCATTGGAACGATCAGTAATATAATATAACTGCTGGGCCTTTAATCGGTTTTACAGGAAATAAAATATAAAGGTTTGATCTTTTGGAAGCAATAAAACATTCAAAGGGAGAAAGTATGGACTATTTGTTCATTTGCACTATAGTTCCATTTACTGGCGATTTAATCATTTTTTTTATGTTTTGGTGTATAAAAAAATTTTGTGCTGTTGGCGCCTTATGTATGTTTTCATATTTTTAGTTAAGTTAAGGTAACTGAGTGGCCACCTATTGGGAAAGTAGCTGCTCATTCGGCTTACGATATGTTTCATGGTATAAGTACCTGATTGTTAGTTTGGTTTTTTCCCACCTCGGTTTTTGGAGTGGGAATCTTTTTCTGATTGCGCCTTTTCCTGATCTTTGCCTACTTGTACCTTTTTATGTTATAGTTCCATAGATTGTATTTGCATGACAACAGCTTATAAAGCCTGTTTTATATGTTAATGATTTATCCCTTGATAGAAATAAACGAAAATATCAAGAAGTAACAATACGTTTAATGTTCCAGATATCAAGAGGTAAAAGTAGGCAATGATCGAGAAACGTAGAAATCAGAAAGAAATTTTCACTGCTAAATCCGAGATGGCGAAAAAACTAAATTGACAAACAGGAACTTATACTATACTCGAATCCAAAAGTATTTGACACTGTTTTTGTAGGTAGTTTTTTCGTGTATAGGTGTATGATATTTATAAAGTGTTTGATATGTATTAGTTCGTTCAATTACGCATGAGGTAAGCGAAATTGTAAGGATTTTAATGACAAAATGCACGTCCCTACAAAACATGAAAGAGGGCAAAAAAACTTTTTTTTTCCAAAGCACATCACTTTTGTAGTGTTACTGTAGTTTTATGAATGAGCAATTTTAAAGTTTGAAGACCAAGTCTTTAAGAGATGTTATTGTTACAGTATTGCTTATTTAGTTTCAAATGAACTCGAAATTTCCTGCTCGAACAGCTTACCGGAGTGATGTTTTCGGAGCCAAGACCTTTTTTGCGACATAAACAATGGTTTCAATGGAAATTCCCATTAAAAATTGATTGCCAGTTTTCTTTTGAACCGACGGAATTTCTTTTTCCACCAGCCAGTGTTGCGTGTTGCCACCCATTTGAATTGAGGCCCCAACGATTCGCAATGAAAAAGTTCGATACAATTAAAGGGAAAGCTTTCAGAAATGGTTAAAGTTTACTATTGGTTTATTTCAAAGGGAGATGATTTCGATGCAAAGCAATTTTAACACCCTGCAAAAAACAAACCAAATGTCGGAGCGAAAATGTCGGGCAGTTTTTGTGACGGACAATAAGAGGTTCTTGACACAACATGTTCAAATATTCTGTCTACCTTTTATTTGGTACGAAAATGCCAATTTTGAGTTTTTAATGAAAGCACAGATAATTTGCAAGTGGATTAAGTTATAATCGACCGTTTTACATGCCTTATGCTCGGACACGTGTTGGAGACACACACCAATAGATGCTTTGGAGACACACTCCAATAGAAATCGGGTGTTCGATCGTATTTTTCGGTAGAAGAGCGGATCTTCGAGCGATCCTCAAGTCAATATTTCTTTCTTTGAGACATGAAAATATTTATACTGCGACTGAAGACTTGTACATGAATAATGTGGCTAGGATACGTTGGCCACACACTGAATGACTTGAAAAGTGTTCCGCGGATGTAAGGCAACTCAAATAGATATATGTCTGTTTTAGGTGTAAAACTACGGTATCACGTATTGTCTCGTGAGGGCACATATTTCATTTTGGCATGTTTATACATGCATTTATAACAAATAAACGAAGGCTTGATGGGGGTTTATTTAGTTGGTATTTCAACAGGATTCCAGTCATATAACTTACGATATATGAGATGAATTTTGCAAGCCATATGCTTTCTTTCTGATCCTCATTTATCATTGTAGTATGCGTGCTGTTATTTGGACCCATAAGGGTTGACGCGTCGTTAAACATCAATCAATCAATCAATCAATCAATCAATCAATCATTAAATTCAAATAGATATATCTCACCGCTGTGTCTGGTGTAGGTTCGAACCCCGCTCTGGCCACATGTGAGAAAAGCTAAGTTCTTTTTTCGGGTGTGCCAGGTGGTTTTTGTCGGGTTCCTCCCGTTTTCGCCCACCTAATGATTGGTCCGTCTCATATGAGCTGTAATAATCTTGAAAGGGACGTAAAACTGAATTCATAAAATAAAATAGAAATAAAAAACATAATTAGAAAACTTCAATTCAACACAAAGGAGGCGCGATGGCGATGACTCCGAATCGAAAGGTCCTGGGTTGGATCCCCACAGGCGTCACCGTCTTGTGTCCTTGAGTAAGACATATTAACTCCCTACAGTACTGGTTAAACCAAGGAAGAGTTGGCTCCGTCCCGACATGACTGAAAAATTGTTGACTGGGCCGTTACGCCTCAATACAAACAAACAAAAAAACAAACAAACACAATGTTATTTTCAAGAAATAAATGTTTATAAAACTGAGAAATATCTAGTTCTTTTTCTTTGCATACCAAGCATAACCCGAAAACAGGACAACAGTATTCTTCAGAATTTTACGCGCGCACATACATCTACATCCACCCTTAAGCACCCTACCACACTCCCGCGCGCAATTCGTAGGGGACTTCATGTCGTAGAAGTTCAGTCAGTCGCCTCTTAAAACCACCTGATAAAAACTCGTGTGAATAACTAGGGGTCGCCAGTTCGATTCCGGGCCGAGGTCCCGTCTTTATATGACATTTACTGTTGGTGGGAAAACCCGATATCAACTATTTGTTATCGCCATGTGATGTTTTCATACTGGCAAATGTACACTGTGTATATACGTACATGGGTTCTATTAAGCTACATTTTCACGTGTCTTTCGTGAAAGCACAGACAACTTTATACATGTATATATTGCAAGATTTACGTTTTGAAACATTTAGTTGCTCTTTGATGTGCAGTTTTTTATTCTAAGTCTTACAACGTTTTGACACATTTCAAGTCATATCGAGCGTGGTCGCACAGAAAACTTTATACATGTATACATTGCATGATTACGATTTGAAACATTTAGTTGCTATTTGATGTGCAGTTTTTGATTGTACGTCTTACAAAGTTTTCGCACACGAGCGTGGTCTTTTATCCTCATAAGGATAGCATGTCTGTGACATGTATACCCCCTTGAACCACACCTTTATACAGCAAAACTGGGGTATGCAGGGGTATACCTATATTTAGCACACCAGAGCCGAAGGCTCAAAAGGTGAGCTTTGGTGTGGGTTCGAGCCCAAAAATATGAGCTGAAATAATCTTGAAAGGGACGTTAAACTGAATAAAAAAAAGGTGAGCTTATAGGATGGTCATGCTCCGGCGTCCTTCCGTCGTCCGACAACAAGTTCAAAGATCTCCTTTGAAACCGCTTGGCAAATCAAAGCTAAACTTCATGAAGAGCAGTCTCAAGAAGGGGAAACGAATTTGTATATATTCTTCAGGTCACATGACCAAGACGGCCGCCATGGCTATAAATAACAAAACATTAAAAAAATCTTCTTTTTCTCCAGAACCAAAAGGCCTTTGATTTTGAAACTTTGCATGGAGCTCTACAAAGTTGATATAACTATTTCAGGTCGCCCATGCATTTGAATTGCGAAAATTGGTAATATGTTATTGAGTAGCTAGAAACTTGCTTTGAGTATATAAATCGACATAAAATTTACGTTTATGAAAACATTAAGTTCTCATTGGGTTGTCTGCTCCATCTCTGAAACCACATGACCGATCAAAGCCACACTTCATGTGGAGCATCGTTCGTTGGGAAGGGGCAACGAAAGTTTGTATAAATGACCAAGATGGCCGCCATGATTGTAAATATCAAAAATCTTTAACACTGTTCTTCTTCAGAACCATTAGGCCTATGATTTTGAAACTTGGCATGAATCATCTACAAGGGTGTTATAAATCATGACCCAGGGATGACATTGACATGCTTTACGGCAAGGTCAACTTAGGATGCCCATGCATCTGAAAACATAGATTGTGAGTACTTGTTAGGACCGCCTCCGCAAGGCGGTTCTTGGGTGTACCCAAAATCTATGTTTTGAGCGAAAATAAGAAAATAACAACACATGTATACTGATTTTTTTTATTTTTTATCTTTAAAAATCACTGAATATTGCATATTGCATGGTGAAGTAACATTAAAAAAAGTCAAGATACAGGGCATAGTTTTAGTGCACATGTATTACACATGCTGACAAGTCATGCTGATTTACAACAATATTTTGTCCTGTTTTAGGGTTAAGCTTGATGTGCAACACTTACAGAAAAAAGAACTAAATATTTCTCAGTTTTATGAACATTTATTTTCTTGAAAATAATATTGTGTCAGTTTGAAGTTTAAACATATATAATTTTTTCTTCAGTTTAACGTCCCTTTCAAGATTATTTCAGCTCATATGAGACCCCGCACGCAGAACATGGCTTGCCTCACATGTGGCCAGAGCGGATTTTGAACTCGCATCAGACATAGCGGTAAGATGATCGAGTGATCAGCGCTCTTAACCGCTCGGCAACGGAGGCCGCCTTAAATATACATGTATTTATTTTAATTCAACCAGATACACAGCACGCATACTACAAGAATAAATGGAGATCAGAAAGAAAGCCTATGGCTTGCAAATTCATCTCATATATCGTAATTATCGCATCGGATATGGTTGAAATACTGTTGAAGGTCTACAAATTCTCAAAATATTTGTGTGGTTATGCATAATGTAGCTAGGATATCGTACTTTTGACATACAGATGCCTGTAAACGAAACATCAATCAAATATACCCCAAACAGCTTTCGATTATCTGTTTGAAATACATGTATAAAACTGAATTATGTTCGCTCACAAGACAACACGTTAAACTGTAGTTTTTACACCTAATAAATAGACATATATCTGTACATGTACACTATATACTATTTGAGTGCCTTACGTCCGCCGATAACATTTTAAGTCATTCAGGGTGGCCAACTTATCCTAGCCACTTTATTCCTGTACGAGCCTTCAGTATATAAATATTTCCATGTCGTCAGGGAAGAAATACTGACGTGAGGATCGCTCGCATATCCGCTCTTCTACCGAAAAATGCGACCGGACTCCCGATTTCAAAAGGTTTTTGTTTTTTTTTTCAGTTTGACGTCCCTTTCAAAATTATTTCAGCTCATATGAGACGGGCCAATC
Source organism: Rugalucina vietnamica (assembly GCA_964017185.1). Taxonomy (NCBI): domain Eukaryota; kingdom Metazoa; phylum Mollusca; class Bivalvia; order Lucinida; family Lucinidae; genus Rugalucina; species Rugalucina vietnamica. The sequence continues at coordinate 6,625,451 of OZ024879.1, read as the reverse complement.
GATCGGTGGGGCGAAAAGGGAGAACCCCGAGAAAAACACATGTGCCCAGAGCGGGGCTTGAACCCACACCAGACACAGCGGTTTCAATAGGTTATAAGTCAACAAGAGAAAACATACGAGTACATGTGGACTGCCTTCTCACTAGACAAGATTCTTGCATTTGCCAATAAATATAATCAGATGAAAAAATATATATATTATTTTCATTTCCTTAGCTTTATTGTCACATGGTAGACAACAAAAGAAATGATTAAAAGAAAAAAAATAGGTCCAACCGGGATCTGAACCCAGGGCCTTTCGCTTTTAATTCTTGCACGCTACCTAATGAGCTACAAAGATAGATGTCCCAGACTGTTTCATTTTGTGCATGTCCTGTTTAATTCGCCTCTGTTTTGCTATCGATAATTCTAGGCCAAGTAACGGTTCATATCACCCCTCGTCTTCGTTACAGATATGGCCTGAGAAGTAATCGCCCATGTTGCCGACAAACGCAAGTGACAGCGGCAGCAAGATTTACGTTCAAAAGTGAAAAATGTCTAATAGCAGACTGAATAAACCATTTGGAGGACAAGTCATACAATCAATACTGGACATTCACAAGCCAGAATAATGCTCATATACATGTATCTTCATAACCTAGGCTTAGAGACCACTTGTCCTGAGAGACCACTTTCATTGCACCATTAAACTATATTGTAATTAATTCAGCATGTGTCGTTCAAATCGCCTGTGCAATATGGCAAGCAAATTTAAATTTAAAAGGGCACGTCATGTCGAATGAATTATCATTTAGAGAAGACTATTGCTTTAGACATGCATTTTATCTTCTGTCGGATAATATTATTTTTATTAAAATAATGATTATGCCGTACTAAATGTGTCTGTACCTTAAGCAAGTTTTATGGCATTGGCATCGCTAAGAAATGATCAGGATAAATAGTTTCGCCGTAATGTTGTCACAAATGATTACCCAAGAGAGTATTTAATATAAAATGTCTTTGTCACTGGTCTGTTTCACACTAAATAGTCTGTAAGATGCAATTGACATTGGGAAATAAAGATATATTCTCACCGTCTATGTGTGATACGTAACGTTAATGGACAGTTTGCGTTTGGCAGTAATTCCCGTACGCTTTACGTCACTGTCACGGTAACCATCTATGACATATCGCTGTAATTGGTGTTTTTGTCAGTTGAATGATATGTTCATAATCATCTCAAAAGCTTGAAAAGGTGCAAGTAAGCAATTACCAGGAAAAAGCGCAATGAGAAAGATATTCCCACTCCCAAAAAGCAAGGTGGGGAAAAACTTAATTGGCAATTAGGTACTTATACTTGGAAAGTATATCGATAGCCGAGTTAAAGTTGTAAAAAATAAAATGTGATTTATGTTATACGTTTAGTTTGCCTCTCTGTCTGCTCTGAGCATCATGGTTGAGTTTATCCTATCTAGGCGGTTACCTTGCTAGGAAGGTTAGTCAGGTATCGCTTTATCATCTGGAGTGATCGTTTTCTTTCCCGGCTGCTGGGATGTAAAATAATGATAACTCAGGATTTTCGACACTGTCATAATAATGAAAGCATAATGTCAGAAAACCATTTGCCTCGAATTTTTTTATCTCAAGTAGCATCACAGCTATTATTGTGTCTAGACATTATGGAATAGACAGACGTTTAGAGTCAAAAAAATGTCTTCCTTGTTAATGTTATCAATACACAGTAGCCGAAACATTCAATCTTTAGTCTTAACAGAACTCGAAAATGGAATTGCGCAAATGTCTTTAATTGCAATCTGCGCTGAATCAGAAAAATTATAAAATGCAGAACGATAATAATTTTTGAAGAACATTTTCCATTGTTTCAATTTTTTGGATTTCAATGAAGTTAATCCAAAGAAACAATCTCATTAGCAAAAGCAATTCCAATTAATTGGAAATGCTTTAGCTTTTCAAATCTGCAGCCATTGTGATAAAATGACCTTTGAAACTGAATTTAAATTAAAAAAAAAGATATGTATTAAATGCATACCGGACAGTCTGTAGATCTGAAGGTCGAATGAATAGTTTTATTTTATTTGTTGTACTGGTTTTGCAAAGTTTCCTTCTACCTTCTAATGAATCGGGATTTACTCCATATTTTCATTTATGCGATTTACAACGGAAACTATGCTGCCTTCTTTAATTGCACGCCGGTGGGTCGGGCGTCAGACTCTATGATGGCCCCGACTTAAAGCTATTCATTTTAGTTGGTTGGGGCCGGAGCTTCTTGTCTGTTGCTTGGCCCACCGGGGTCCAACTGGTGTTTTTCTTTTGCTCCGGAGTTAGTAGGTTATTCGGCGCCCAGGGATCTCCATCGTCGGGCAGCTTACTCAATCTGTGAGTCCTGGTTTTTGATTCATCAGGATGTTTATCATGATTTATTTGTTTGTTCTTGATGATTCATTGACTAGTTAGAGATTCACCACGAGGACCGAAGAACTAACTAAATGTTATGAACCACTGCAGAAGCTGAGGGTGAGGTTAGGTACCTGTAAAACCGGTTTAAGCCCGCCAGTAACTTTGTGTTACTGATCGTTCCAAGTCGATACTTCTGTAGTGGTTCTTTTTGTTTTATGTCTTGGTGTTTAAAATTTTTTGTGCTGTTGGCGCCTTGTGTGTGTTTTCATATTTTTAGTTAAGGTAACTGAGTGGCCACCTATTGGGAAAATAGCTGCTCATTCGGCTTACGATATGTTTCATGGTATAAGTGCCTGATTGTTAGTTTGGTTTTTTCCCACCTCGGTTTTTGGAGTGGGAATCTTTTTCTGATTGCGCCTTTTCCTGATCTTTGCCTACTTGTACCTTTTTTCTCGTGATAAGATTCAAATTACTAAATTAAATAGAATTCTTTACAATCACCGTATGTCGTAAACAGAATATACTAAATTTGCAAGCCAATATTAAAATAATACAATTGCCTCAATGATTCACGCGAAAATCGTGCTGTATTGGGAGCGGTTAATTCTAAATTTAGTTACAATACCATATTACTCTTAAACTAATGATGTTTGCAAATCGATCAAACCTCATTTTATTAGATATCTTGTTTTTACATGTGAAATCAGTCATCCCCCATCAGCATTCAGTGTTTGCTTTGATGCTGGACTTGCGAAGACTTAAATATGATTTTATTACGGTCGGGTTACACAGGTCCATTTCCTCTGTGGCGTAATTCTTATAAATCCGATATTCTCTCCTGTGTAAGAAACAAACAATGATGGCCCGAACAATGACCAGACAGACAGAAATTCAATAATATTGTTTTTCTGAAATTTTCTGAAAAAAAAAAAAGATCATTGTGTCAGCATTACTTACCGCCGGTCTCTATTTGGAGAAAATTTGATTTGCTTCATTAATTATGGACGTTGGTGCTCGTGTGATTCTGTTTCCGCTCTGTTGGAAATAGAAAAAAACAAAGTCTTGACAGTAATTAAAATGAAACTGACAATATGTCTGGTCAATACGATTTGCGATAATGGTAAATATTGATCAGGAATTGGTGCAATAAGAATCTAAGTCCTGCATTAAAACCCAAACAACAACCATAATTACCGATAGTAACTGATACAAATAGAATGCTACCCAAAATCACGAGCGCGTGGTAAGGGCGTGTTTCTTAATTTCTGAAAGTCCAATGCATTTAATAAGGACATGTTCTACGATACGCTCCAAACTACCGACAGAAACAATGCTGATGTTCTTGTTTTCGTTTCCTCTTATATTGCAAAATGTATAATGATTAGTATACAACCGGCAATGCTTCTGTTAATATATTTGATTTTGCTTACAAAAAGCTAAATGGGGCGATCTTTACGTATTTAATAAATTCGTATATTACATAACCATTATGTATGATATAGATAAACGATTACATTCATGGCTTTCAATACACCAATTCGTCTCGCTGTTCCATTTACTAGCGATTTAATCATTTTATGTAATAGTTCTATAGGTTGTATTTGCATGACAACAGCTTATAAAGCCTCTTTCATATGTAAATCATTTATCCCTTGATAGAAATAAACGAAATTTGCAAATAAATGGCGTCAAAAAGTGACAATATGTTCAATGCTCCAGATATAGAAAAAGATAAAAGTAGGCAATGATCAGGATAAGACACAAACAAAAAGAAATTCTCACTGTAAAAACCGAGATAGGAGAAATCTAAATTGACATCTGATTCTGAATAGTTTACTGGTGACACGCCAAATGACATTATTTCACCAGGGGGTTCGGATGGGGGAGAGATTAGTCCCTTGAACGCACGAATGAAGCAAACTTGGACACACAGTCATCAGACATTTCAGCAGAGGAGATAAGTGAATCAGGGAGGTCATTCCAGTCCCTGATAGTCTGTGGAAAGAAACTACTTTTGTACACTTCTTTGCTAACTGAAGGTATCTGAAAAGCCAAAGAGTGTTGATTTCTACAACGCATATTCTTTGGGATAAGGTCATCTGTGGGTATTCTGGCTTTACCCTTTAGACCTTTATATAGCAATATAAGTCTACTATCCTTCCTCCTTTTCTTAAGAGATTCCCATTTCAGTTGACCTAAAATTCCAGTCATGCTCCCAGTTTCAGAAACATAATTTCTCGTCACAAACCTTGCCGCACGATTTTGGACCTTTTCCAGTTCTTCCTGGAGGCCATGAGTGTGAGGGTCCCACACTGAGCTTCCAAGACCGGCCGCACCAGTCCTTTATAAGCTGCTTCTTTCACATCTGGGGGACAAGAATACAAATTTCTCCTCAAGAATCCGAGAGTTCTGTTAGCCTTTGTACAAACATTGGAAATATGAGTATTCCATTTCAAATCATTGGTGATAGTTACACCCAGGCATTTTATGTATGTATTCATATTTTTAGTTAAGTTAAGGTAACTGAGTGGCCACCTATTGGGAAAATAGCTGCTCATTCGGCTTACGATATGTTTCATGGTATAAGTACCTGATTGTTAGTTTGGTTTTTTCCCATCTCGGTTTTTGGAGTGGAAATCTTTTTCTGATTGCGCCTTTTCCTGATCTTTGCCTACTTGTACCTTTTTTCAACGTTTTCGAGTACAGTGTCCTCAAGGGTGCATGTACATCAGGTACATGTACTTATTCTTTAGAAAAGATAAAGTAAGCCACGTGACCAGCTACTGTATTTCCCAATATATGCGGCCACTCAGTTATCCGAACTTAACTAAAATATGAAAATGTACATAAGGTACACACAACACAAAAATTTAATACCAAAACATAAAACATTTAGAACCACAACAGAAGTTTGGCATTGGAAAGATCAGTAATATAATTGGTGGGCTTTTAATCGGTTTTACAGGAAATAAAATATAAAGGTTTGATCTTTTGGAAGCAATAAAACATTCAAAGGGAGAAAGTATGGACTATTTGTTCATTTGCACTATAGTTCCATTTACTAGCGATTTCATCATTTTATGTTATAGTTCCATAGATTGTATTTGCATGACAACAGCTTATAAAGCTTGTTTTATATGTTAATCATTTATCCCTTGATAGAAATAAACGAAAATTGCAAATTAATGGCATCAAGAAGTAACAATACGTTTAATGTTCCAGATATCAAGTAGGCATTGTAAAAGTAGGCAATGATCGAGAAACGTAGAAATGAGAAAGAAATTTTCACTGCTAAATCCGAGATGGCGAAACTAAATTGACAAACAGGAACTTATACTATACTCGAATTCAAAAGTATTTTTACACTGTTTTTGTAGGTAGTTTTTTCGTGTAAAGGTGTATGATATTTATAAAGTGTTTGATATGTATTAGTCCGTTCAATTACGCATGAGGTAAGCGAAATTGTAAGGATTTTAATGACAGAATGCTGCCGCACGTCCCTACAAAACATGAAAGAGGGCAAAATATTTTTTTTTCCAAAGCACATCACTTTTGTAGTGTTACCGTAGTTTTATGAATGGGCAATTTTAAAGTTTGAAGACCAAGTCTTTAAGAGATGTTATTGTTACAGTATTGCTTATTCAGTTTCAAATGAACTCGAATTATCCTGCTCGAACAGCTTACCGGAGTGATGTTTTCGGAGCCAAGACCTTTTTTGCGACATAAACAATGGTTTCAATGGAAATTCCCACTAAAGATTGATTGCCAGTTTTCTTTTGAACCGACGGGATGTCTTTTTCCACCAGCCAGTGTTGCGTGTTGCCACCCCTTTGAATTGAGGCCCCAACGATTCGCAATGAGAAAGTTCGATACAATTAAAGGAAAAGCTTTCAGAAATAGTTAAAGTTTACTATTGGTTTATTTCAAAGGGAGATGATTTCGATGCAAAGCAATTTTAATACCCTGCAAAAAACAAACCAAATGTCGGAGCGAAAATGTCGGGCAGTTTTTGTGACGGACAATAAGAGGTTCTTGACACAACATGTTCAAATATTCTGTCTACCTTTTATTTGGTACGAAAATGCCAATTTTGAGATTTTAATAAAAGCACAGATAATTTGCAAGTGGATTAAGTTATATCGACCGTTTGTGCAATCAGCATATAAAAGAAGAACCCACACAAAAAAAAAACCAACACGAAACTTTTCTTTATTAGTAGATTGTTTTGTGCCACTAGAAATCACCAGGAGCCAGTTGTTCAAAGCATCGTTAGCTTAACGATGTCGTTAAGACATAAATTTGTTAAGCAAATATCAGCTAAAGTAACAAATACACTGTTATTTTTTGTTGAAAAAATGTGAGAATCCTTTGCAGTGCAGAGGATTCTCACATTTTTTCAACAAAAATTAACAGTGTATTTGTAATATAAGTGTTTGAAATTTTAACGAAACGTTAACTAACGACGTCGTTAGTTTTGAACAACTGGGCCCAGACCAATAATATACCATTACTGGCGGGCTTAAACATAAAAAACGAAGCTTTTAGTAACTGGAGAAAACAATTTTGTATGTCTCTCATGTGCATCTTAATCAGGCATTATTTTCCTAAATTATTGTTTCCGAAGCTGTTTGACATTATTCTGTGCTATAACTAAGATGTGTACCGTAAATCGTCTCCTAAACCTAAATCGTCATTGAGGTATTTGAAGCAGGGTATCCAAGAATTTCACAGAAAGTATGTCTTGGTTCCGGCAGACAAAGCTGCAAACAATGTTGTTGTTGTTTGTAGGCTTCACTACGTTAACACCTTAAAACAGGAGCTGGATGGTACCAGGGCTTATCTGGAGACAGATACTGATGAAATGTCTGTAGTAAATGTCCACTTAAACGATTTACCTGTTAAGTTTTCTGTTGTGAAGGCCAAGACAAACTTCCTACGATGTACTGGTTACCTAAGCTTCACAAAAGACCATACAAAGCAAGATTTATTGCAAATTCTAGCTCCTGTACTACTACTGAACTTTCTAAATTATTAACTTCCTGTCTTACTGCTATCAAATCTCATGTTATAAGATACTGTGAGACAGTGTATGAAACTTCAAATAAAAATTGGTTTTGGTCAATAAAAAATTCTGGTGAGGTGTTCAATAAATTGAAGTGTAGGGGGTTCCGTGCGACGAGCTTGTCCACATATGATTTTTCTACTCTGTATACAACTTTACCACATAATCTAATTAAAGAAAAACTTCTGGATTTGATAGAGTGGACCTTCAAAAGGGCATTAAAAACTATGGTTCACTTTATTTGGCATGTAATGACAGAAAAAGGTACAAGTAGGCAAAGATCAGGAAAAGGCGCAATCAGAAAAAGATTCCCACTCCAAAAACCGAGGTGGGAAAAAACCAAACCAACAGTCAGGCACCCACACCATGAAACATATCGTAAGCCGAATGAGCAGCTATTTTCCCAATAGGTGGCCACTCAGTTACCTTAACTTAACTAAAAATAAGAAAACATACATAAGGCGTCAACAGCACAAAAAATGTTTTTAAACACCAAGACATAAAACAAAAAGAACCACCACAGAAGTATCGACTTGGAACGATCAGTAACACAAAGTTACTGGCGGGCTTAAACCGGTTTTACATGGCCATAACCTCACCCTCAGCTTCTGCAGTGGTTCATAACATTTAGTTAGTTATTCGGTCCTCGTGGTGAATCTCTAACTAGTCAATGAATCATCAAGAACAAACAAATAAATCATGATAAACATCCTGATGAATCAAAAACCAGGACTCACAGACTGAGTAAGCTGCCCGACGATGGAGATCCCTGGGCGCCGAATAACCTACTAACTCCGGTGCAAAAGAAAAACACCAGTTGGACCCCGGTGGGCCAAGCAACAAACAAGAAGCTCCGGCCCCAACCAACTAAAATGAATAGCTTTATGTCGGGGCCATCATAGAGTCTGACGCCCGACCCACCGGCGTGCAATTAAAGAAGGCAGCATAATTATCAACCATGAAAGGCTTTTTTCACTTCCTCTGACCAAAGTCGGTATACACTTTGGTCATGTCAGAATGTGTGCGACGCCTTATCCTATCTCCTGGATAATATTTATATTAGATTTGGGACCAAGTTATACAGACAAATTGTTGGAATTCCGATGGGTACAAATTGCGTACCTCTCGTAGCTGATTTATTTTTATACTGCTACGAAATAGATTTCATGGATTCTCTTAACCATGGTAATCAAGCTGATGTTATCGAGGCTTTTAATTGCACTTCTAGATACCTCGATGACCTTTTGAACATTGACAACCCTTATTTTGAAGGTATGGTCAATCCAATTTATCCATCTGAACTACAGTTCAACAAAGCCAATATCTCGGATACCGAAGCCCCCTTTTTAGATCTACATCTTTCTGTTGCAAATGGATTTGTTTCTTCTAAAATTTATGATAAGCGCGATGACTTTGATTTTGATATAGTAAATTTTCCGTCTTTGGATGGTGATGTTCCTCGTCGTGCTTCTTATGGTGTATACATTTCGCAACTTATTAGGTTTGCTAGAGTCTACAATCATGTTACAGACTTCAACGCTTGAAATAAATCTTTAACGGCCAAACTTCTCCAACAGGGCTATCGGCATCATAAACTTCGAGAAACCTTTTCTTAATTTTATCGTAGACACTATGAATTGATTTCCAAATATAATGTTGGGTTAAAGACGCTTTTAAGTGAAGGTCTTTCGGAACCAGAATTTTATGGTGACTTGGTTTACAAATTTAAAGAACTTATAGGAAGTAATGATTTTTCTTTTCAGTTTCGAAAGATCATAACACGTTACAGACGTATAGGTTATAACTTGAATGTTATGCGACAGTCTGCATGCTTAGTTTTTAACCCAATCTCGGTTGATAACTATGCTGCCTTCTTTAATTGCACGCCGGTGGGTCGGGCGTCAGACTCTATGATGGCCCCGACTTAAAGCTATTCATTTTAGTTGGTTGGGGCCGGAGCTTCTTGTCTGTTGCTTGGCCAACCGGGGTCCAACTGATGTTTTTCTTTAGCTCCGGAGTTAGTAAGTTATTTGGCGCCCAGGGATCTCCATCGTCGGGCAGCTTACTGAATCTGTGAGTCCTGGTTTTTGATTCATCAGGATGTTTATCATGATTTATTTGTTTGTTCTTGATGATTCATTTACTAGTTAGAGATTCACCACGAGGACCGAAGAACTAACTAAATGTTATGAACCACTGCAGAAGCTAAGGGTGAGGTTACGGCCGTGTAAAATCGATTTAAACCCGCAAGGTACTTTGTGTTACTGATCGTTCCAAGTTGATACTTCTGTGGTGGTTCATTTTGTTTTATGTCTTGGTGTTTAAAATATTTTTGTGCTGTTGGCGCCTTATGTATGTTTGCATATTTTTAGTTAAGTTAAGGTAACTGAGTGGCCACCTATTGGGAAAATAGCTGCTCATTCGGCTTACGAAATGTTTTCATGGTATATGTACCTGATTGTTAGTTTGGATTTTTCCCACCTCGGTTTTTGGAGTGGTAGTCTTTTTCTGATTGCGCCTTTTCCTGATCTTTGCCTACTTGTACTTTTTTCTGTATTTCGTCTTTTCCATAAGTTTTCTGGCGGTAAGACTCAGTTGACATCACTTCTAACGATTAATGACAATAATTGGTGATAAACGCTTTATCTGTCCAAGCTGTTGATTGATTCCCGTGCCATACTTATTAAATTGTCACGGTAATGTAAAAGATGTGCAGATAATTGTAAACATCCGGGGCGTTTATTGAGTTTCCATGTTGAGAAACTGAGAGAATTGTAAGATTACTATGAAACAAATAATCGCATAATCGAATAATTTATAGTCCATTGTCACTTATGAATCTGTACAAAGGTCAACAGTTATGGTCTTTTTGGGACTTTTGTTCATATAATGCCCCTTTTTGAAGTTTTATTTCTAATTAAATGAGGTAGTGTTGAGTGAAAAAGTACAAAAGTTCAAGTAAGCTTTGCTCAGGACACAATGCGGTCAGAACGTAAGTCCCATAAAACAAAAATGACAAGTTTCAATGTCAAGAAAAGCCAAAGCCCCTGGCGCAAAGTCTACATACGGTAAGCCGAGTGAACCGCTATTTTCCGTAACCTTACCACTCAGTGATCTGGACATAACTAAATATGAAAATTATAGAAAGACGACTCAATGATTTCTCAGAGCAGTTTCGTGTTGAGCAAGTTGGCGACAAATTTATTACTTTATTGTTTGCTAGAGAAAACTGACATAAAGAGATAGCAAAAGTATCTAGGGTATTGATAGAAATTCAAATAAATAAGGGCGACAGTGAATTAAGAAATATGCCATATCGCAGACAAGCGTATATGAGGGCTATAATTGCTATCATAGACAAGTGACAATTTGCTTAATATGATTTAGGCACAACGAGTATGATGTGGTTACCATTTCATTACCTTTGAATTGTTACCAAGATTCTTTCCATTACATACGGTTAGGACAGTAACGTGCTTTCTGGATAACGTGTCCGTGTACAACCCACGTTTATATGATAAAGCTGGGGTGTGTAAAAGTGTATATTTTCATTTCATAGGCAAAGGTCAGGAAAAGGCGCAATCAGAAAAAGATTCCCACTCCAAAAACCCGAGATGGAAAAAAAACTAAATTAACAATCAGGTACTTATACCATGAAAACATATAGTAAGCCATATGGGCAGCTATTTTCCCAATAGGTGGCCACTCAGTTACCTAAACTTAACTAAAATTATGAAAACACACATAAACTGAAAACACACAGGAACTGGTAGAAACAGAACCTAATTCCGACGCTGAAACACGGTTAGGAAAACCCAAAAAATCACAATTACTGATGTAAAGAGCACGGACGGCAAGGCGTACTGGAAAGCGTTGTCCACACAGGTGACAAATCAGTAACCTTAGCCCATGTGGGGAAAACCCAAAATCACTAACAAATTCTGATACAAAGAGCACGGACGACATTGCGTATTGGCAACCATTGTCAACAAAGGAGGCAAATCAGTTACCTAAAGTAAAAGGGTAAATGGTGTGCACAGCATTAGACCAAAACAAAATATAAAAATTAGAACCACAACAGACATATCCAATTTTGACGGTCAGTTATATAAAATATTTTTATTTTCGATTTACAGATAATTTCTTTAATTGGAATTTAGCAAAAAGATGTATTATTGCCGACTGTACTTATTAAATCATTGCAAGAATAAAACCGTAAACAATGTATTTCCCATTATAAAGCAGCACGAAATTTTATTTCAATGTACGAGGGTGATCCAAGAAGTAATGCGAACTCATGTGTAATTTCTTTCACCATTGCCATTTTTCAAGATAGTTTACATCAGAATAATGATGCATTATCGATTTTTCCAAATGCGATTACTATTTTGACCGAATCACATAGCAACCCTCGTTGCCTAGCAACAAGGGAATGTAAGGTAAACGACCTTGGCCACGGTTAAAATGGATTTTATTTATGTAATGAAATGTCATAATGTAAAGTATAATTACGTTAAAATCGTTTTATTCCAAAGTACAATAATCCCTTTAATAAAGTTACTGTACATACCTTGATGAGTTGAACGTAGCACAAATTATTGAGGTTAGGTTATCTATACCCCTAGAATTTGAGTCAATTTGTATCTCCCTAAATCTCCACATTTTCATCAACGCCCCTTCTACTTAACCAAAAGATTTAATTCCATACAAAATTTATTTTTTGAATAGAAATTCTTCGTTGTGATAGGCTGTGGACATAAATGTTTATATTTACATACTTATCGGGGTCAAATACACGCATGAATTATGGGTATTTGTCGTTCTTGGTCGAAATTGTGATATTTTTGTCAAATGCCGTTGCTAGGCAACATAGAATAGTCCTTGTTGATCTTTACATTTCGTTTTATCTATTATTTCCAAACATAAGGCATATATAACACAACGAATATGATTTGTGTGTATATAAATGTCAATTTAATAAATTGGGGCACAAAATCTTTCCCTGTACCCCTAACAAAAATGACATTTATAGTCAATTTCGCGTCCATGTCGAGTTGGGGTCGACAAATCAAATAATCCTTATATCTCAACTCGGCATCTGAACTTCATGATATTACACCTAATTACTGCACATATATGCACGTGTAAACATGCCAAATTATTTAAATATATCTGCATTGGTTACTAAAATATAGTAGTGTTCGCATTACTTCTTGGATCACCTACGTAATTACAATGTTCACATAATTTAAATCATTCAAGAGAGTGAGATTGACATTTTAATCAGGGTTTTGTTTTCGCCTGACAGACGAAAAAAAAAATATTACTGACAAAGATGTCAAAGCCAAACATGATTAAATCTAACTGCTAATGAAGAAAAAAACTAAGTTTTACCGCATCTTGAGAAAAATTATTTTTGCACGTGATGCCGCTCTACTCGTCAAAGCTTCCGTTTTCAATTCAAGGATTATGTTTCTACATCAGACTCCGCCTCCGTATGAGTTTTGTTTTACTTTTTGAAAACAACAATTATTGTCTGTTGCTTGGCCCACCGGGATCTAACTTGTGTTTTTCTTTTGCTCCAGAGTTAGTAAGTTATTCGGCGCCCAGGGATCTCCATCGTCGGGCAGCTTACTTAATCTGTTGAGTCCTCGTTGATTCATCAGGATGTTTATTATGGTTTATCTGTTTGTTCTTGATGATTCATTGACTAGTTAGAGAATTACCACGAGGACTGAAGAACTAACTGAATGTTATGAACCACTGCAGAAGCTGAGGGTGAGGTAATGAGCATGTAAAATCGATTTAAGCCCGCCAGTAATTTTATATTACTGATCGTTCCAAGGCGATACTTCTGTGGTGATTCTTTCGTTTTATGTGTTGGTGTTTGAAATTTTTGTGCTGTTGGCGCCTTATGTATGTTCATACATTTAGTTAAGTTTAGGTAACTGGGTGGCCACCTATTGGGAAAATAGCTGCCCATTCGGCTTATGATATGTTTTCATGGTACATGTATAAGTACCTGATTGTTAATATAGTTTTTTCCCATCTCGGTTTTTGGAGTGAGAATCTTTTTCTGATTGCGCCTTTTCCTGATCTTTGCCTACTTGTACCTTTTTCTGTCTAAATATCTAATGTTTGAATGCGAAACTAATTGTTAAATTTCCGCAACTAATTTCGATTTTGCGATTGTCTCTTAATTTGAAGCTGTTGATGAGCAACTTAATTTCTAAGCAAAGCCAAAATCACGGCACCCAGGAAACAATCCTTCTTATTATTAGCTTTTTGTTCTAAATTAACAGTTGCTAAATTACTATTTTCTTAATGTTTGGATCAATTTTTCGCGGAATTCGTCAACAAGTTTATAGTAAAGAATTATCTTATACTATCAGCTTAAAGCAGAATAGGCCATTTTAATTTGAGGACCGTCGATGACTTAGGATGATTTCTCTGTAAGTTTTTTCACACACACACACACACACACACACACACACACACACATATATATATATATATATATATATATATATATATATATATATATATATATATATATATATATATATATATATATATAGTAGAGAAATAATATATATTCGATAAGTCATGCAATAAATACTGGGCATTCAGAAACCAGAATAATGCTCATATATATATTGATACCCTTGGCTAAAAGACCACTCATCCTGAGAGACCATTTTTATTGCGTCATTAAAACAGGTAGCAATTTAAAAGTCATATTTTATCTCAGCAATATGGCAAGCAAATCTAAATTTAAATGGGAACATCATGTCGAATAAAATATCATCTAGAGAAGACTATTGCTTTAAGCATGCATTTTATCTCCCGACGAATACTGGGTTTCCTAATGGAATAATTACATTTATGCCATAATCAAAGTGTCTGTACTTTAAGAAAGTTTTATGACATCAACATTGCTAAGAAATGATAGGGATAAATAGTTTCGCCGTAATATGGTCACAAATGATTACCCAAGTGAGTATTTGATATAAAATATCTCTGTCATGGGAGTATTTTACACTGAATAGTCTGTAAGACGCATTTGAAAGTGGGAAATAAAACATTATTCCCATTGCTCTTGCGTGACACGTAACGCTAAAGTGTCAGTTTGCGTTTGACAGTAATTCCCCAATGCTTTATATCACAGTCACGGTGACCACGACTGATTCGGACTTGTCGGATATTTATATTCAGATACATGTAGCTCCTTACGTGTACATTAGAAACTAATTAGAGTACCCATTCACTGTAATCACTCGTAAATGTTCAAATAGCTGAAACCCACTCATTGATTGAAAGCATTGCAAATCTGCGGGATACGACCGCAACTTTTATCCACTGACGCGATAAAGCGTTTCGTTTCAATATAAAAGCCTTTGGTGCATAGGGTAACTGTCCCTGTTTTTTAATGTCCTCCGACAATATGGCAAACAATTTTTCCAACAGAGACATCCCCTCTGTGAAACCGAGGTGGGGAAAACTAAATAGACAATCAGGTACTGAACCTACAAAGAGATTATATCGTAAGCCGAGTGAGCAGCTATTTCCCAATAGGCGGTATACCCGAAATAACGTGTAACTAAATATATGAAAACGTTCACAAGGTACAAACAGTACAAACATAAACACCAAAATATTAAATAATAAGAACCACAGCAGAAGTATTGCCTTAGAACGAGATCAGTTATATAAAATAATGGGGGAGGGATTTCTATCGATTTTAAGTAAGCAGTAAACTCTAACAAATCAATCAAATATAGCACAGTATAAATCGATGTACGCACGTTTAAACATTTCGCATAGTTTCAAAGATAAAATTATTTCGATTAATCTAAAGGAAAAAAAACACGTTAGGAAATGCAATTACGAGCAAAGTTGAAACTTAATCGGTTTTCAAATTTTAATCACTGATGACCCGTGGACTGAAATTTGAAAATGCATTTACATGTTTTAACAAACTGTACCAGATCGAGACGTGTTCGCATCCATAAGGTCCGATTATTTTTAATTCTATTTGTGCAAAAAGTTTAAAGGATTGCGCAAACTATACACTCCAATTATTGTTAAATGTTAACGAAAAACACGGATTGTTCTTCGATAAAATTAAAAATAGATTTGTTTTCTAATCACGGTGTCAGACGCAGGATACAGTTTTTTTTATATCAGATTGAAAATAATACAATTTCCTCAGAATTGGTTTTTGTTTTGTTTTCTTGTTACTCAAATCAATCAATTTCTTAGTATTTTCGGAGGTGTACATTGTACTCTCCGGAGTGTTTACAGGATGAGCCAACTTGCACGAGGATAGAACCTGTGTAGCGATCTTTAACATGAGATGGGGGGGGGGGGGCACCCGTTGACGCCCCTATCCGAAGGACGGCGCATTGTCTGCATGTTATCCCTGCAAATGACACAAAAGGAAGCGTGTTCGGACACCATTTTCAGAAAATCATTGATTTATGCGAAACATTTTCTGGAATGGTTGATTCTTAATTTAGCTAAAAAAGCATTGTTCTTTTAAAGTCTTTAATTATTTTACGCAAATCTGCACATGTATTTCTTATCAAAACTTCAATGTTTTTGATATCATGTTGTTTTAACCAAGAGTATTGTCAATATGGTCTAGATTTCATCTTAAATCAGTGTCCAAATTTCATTTTATGATAGTGACTGGAGAATACTAAGTGTATGTTACTCATTTGTCATTTACACCATCTTAACTGTGGTGTAAATGAATATTTAATCAACTGATTTTGCTGCCCTTTCTTAAAATGTAACAACACACAATGACCAGACACACATAAATTCAATTAACTTTTCACGGAAATAACATCATTTGCATAGTGTTACATACCATTAGATTTTATTTGGAGACAATTTGATTTGTTTCTTTAATTATGGACGTAATTAGTTGTTTAACTCTTGGGGGAGGCGCTTCCCATATTCTGGAAATACGTCTGCAATAAACGCTGAACGGAGAGACCTTTAGGTAGCAATGAAATAGTTTATAGTTTGATATCGATAAACTATTACTTTCATAGCTTTTGATACATGGATTAGTCTCTCTCTTCCCATTGGTAGCGATTAAGTTCTATAGATTCTTCTTTGCATGGTATCAGCGTATAAACTATGCTTATTATGTAAATCATTATCCCATGATAAGGATAAACAAAGTTTGCACATAAATGGCGTGAAAAAGCGGCCATTCCTTAATTTTCCAGATTTCATAAAATTATATATTTTTATTATGTCAAAGTTTATCAATGTTTATGTGCTGATGAAACAAAAACTTTCTTAAAGTGATAAATCAGACTATGGACGACCATTAGAGCCCCGAAAATCGATTTCAGCCGTCCAGGTATTTCTTTACTGACCGATCCAAAGCGGTCCTGACGTCATTCATCATTTGTCACTCTTTATTCTGCCTGACGTTGTTGTAATTTCTATCTTTGTTTATGTTCAGTCGAGCCGAGGGGTTGAAGTATTGGATAACAGCTCATTATGTTGAAATTTATATCGTGTTTTTTGTCTCCGCCTGTTGTCTGGGTTGGAATACTTAGTTACTTCGGATTATTTGCTTATTTTATTTTTGTTCTTTACCAAAAGTCATGGGAATCCCATTACGAAAACTTGCCCATGCAATAAACATAGATTTTCTGAGATTAAAATATGAAAATTTTTAGCTGAAAAATTTTGATATTTTTCTTATTTTTGCTCAAAACATAGATTGTGGGTACACGTTAGAACCGCCTCGGCGAGGCAGTTCTAACGAGTACCCACAATCTATGTTTTGGAGCAAAAATAAGAAAAATAGGTATACCCCTGCATACCCCAGTTTTGCTATATAAAAGTGGGGTTCAAGGGGGTATACATTTCACGGACATGTTTTCTTGATGCCAAAATCAACCAACTGGTTCTGGTCCACAAAATGAGAAGCTTTACCACCATACAAAACACCGAAGATTTAAGTAACTGAAAAAGACAAACTTTTTGTGAATAAAACAGACATATATATCACGCACATCTTAACTTTGCATTATTTCCCTGAATGAATGTTTATTTAGCTGTTTGGCATTATGAATGTCACGTTTGTTATCACTATTTGCACGATATTGACATAAGGGAAATTGCATCTTCAATTGTTATTAAAAATGAATTAAACTCACTTGACGTGCAATGTAACATGTAATCACCTAGTTGTTCCGAAAAGCCCCCACTGCATGTCGTCCTATTTCTTACAAATGGAGTCAGTAGGCAACGAAATGGAAATGGCACAATCAGAAAGAAATTTCCGTACCAAAAAACGAGGTGGAAAAAACTAAATTAACAATTAGGTGCTTTTGCTAGTTTTCTGTAGGGAAAGCTCAGTTACCGTCACATCGTCAACGATAAGTGACAATAAATTGTGATAAACGCTCCATGTTGCAAAATCTACAGGGTCACTGAAGAGGCTTAAGTAGCCGAAACCGTTTTCATTTCAAGGATTATTTTATACATCAGACGCCGCCTTTATATAAATTTTGTTTTACTTTTTGAAAATTACTCTGTCTAAATATCTTATGTGTTTTCATTTTAGAAAGCGAAACGTATTGCAAAATTTCTGCTACTTATTTCCTCCACAAGGATTAGAATACTGTCTATAATGCTGCGATTGTTTCTTATTTTCATCACGAAAACTTGCCCATGCAATAAACGGAGATTTTTTGAACTTTAAAAATTGAAGATTTTCACCTGAAAATTTTTGATATTTTTCTTATTTTTGCTCAAAACATAGATTGTGGGTACATGTTAGAACCGCCTCGGCGAGGCGGTTCTAACGAGTACCCACAATCTTTGTTTTGGAGCAAAAATAAGAAAAATGGGTATTACCCTGCAAACCCCGTTTTTACTATATAAAAGTGGGGTTTACGGGGGTGTTCATTGCACGGACATGTTTTCCTGATGGAAGCTGTTGACAAGCAAGTTAATATCTAAGCAAAGTCAAAATCACGCCACACAGGAAACAATTCTGCTTTTTGTTGGTTGTTCTGCCCTAAATTAATAGTTGCTAAATTACTATTTTCTTAATGTTTTAATCAATTTTAGCGGAATTCGTCAACAAGTTTATAGTAAAGAATTATCTTATACTATCAGCTAATAGCAAAATAGACCAATGTGAGGACCGTCAATGACTTAAGATGATTTCCATGTAAGTTGTAACACACACACACACACACACACACACACACACACACACACACACACAAATATTTCTTCGTAATGTCATACAATCAATACTGGACATTCACAAGCCAGAATAATACTCATATATCTTGATACCCTTGGTTAAGAGACCAGTCTTCCAGAGAGACTTATTTTATTGCGTCATTACAACATGTAGCAATTAAGTCATATTTGTCGTCCAAATCGTCTGTGCCATATTTCAAGCAAATCTAAATTTAAAAGGGAACGTCATGTCGAATGAATTATCATCTAGAGAAGACAATTGCTTTAGACATGCATTTTATCTCCCGACGATTACGGGGTTTCCTAAAGGAATAATTACATTTATGCCATAATTTAAGTGTCTGTACATTAAGAAAGTTTTATGACATCAACATTGCTAAGAAATGATAAGGATAAATAGTTTAGCCGTAATATTGTCACAAATGATTACCCAAGTGAGTATTTGATATAAAATTTGTTTGTCATGGGAGTGTTTCACACTGAATAGTCTGTAAGACGCAATTGAAAGCGGGAAATAAAACATTATTCCCATTGCTCTTGCGTGATACGTAACGTTAAATTGTCAGTTTGCGTTTGACAATAATTGCCCAATGCTTTATATCACAGTCGCGGTGACCACGACTGTTTTGGTATTGTCGGATAATAATATTCAGATAGCCCCTTACGTCTGCATTAGAAATTAATAAGAATACCCATTCACTGTAATTAAATGTTCAAATAGTTGAAACTTATTAATTGTTTGAAAGCATTACAAATCAACGGGATATGCCCCGACACGACCACAACATTTATCCGCTGACGCAATACAGCGTTTCATTTCAATGTAGAAAAAAAGTACAAGTAGTAGGCAAAGATCAGGAAAAGGCGCAATCAGAAAACGATTCCCACTACAGAAACCGAGATGGGAAAAAACTAAATTAACAATCAGTTACTTATACCATGAAAACATATTGTAAGCCGAATGAGCAGCTATTTTCCCAATAGGTGGCCACTCAGTTACCTAAACTTAACTAAAAATATGAAAACATACATAAGGAGCCAACAGCACAAAAAAATTTCAAACACAAAGACATAAAACAAAAAGAACCACCACAGAGGTATCGCCCTGAAACGATCAGTAACACAAAGTTACTGGCAGGCTGAAACCGATTGTACATATGGTGAATGGAATGTTCCTGTTTCGTAGGATCCACCGACAATATCGAAAACTCAAAAACAGTTTTTCCTGATGATTCATCAGGATGTTTGTCATGATTTATTTGTTTGTTCTTGATGATTCATTTACTAGTTAGAGATTCACCACGAGGACTGAAGAACTAACTAAATGTTTTGAACCACTGCAGAAGCTGAGGGTGAGGTTACGGCCGTGTAAAATCGATTTAAACCCGCCAGTAACTTTGTGTTACTGATCGTTCCAAGTCGATACTTCTGTGGTGGTTCTTTTTGTTTTATGTATTGGTGTTTAAAATATTTTTGTGCTGTTGGCGCCTTATGTATGTTTGCATATTTTTAGTTATTATATAATAAGTTAAAGTAACTGAGTGGCCACCTATTGGGAAAATAGCTGCTCATTCGGCTTACGAAATGTTTTCATGGTATAAGTACCTGATTGTTAGTTTGGTTTTTTCCCACCTTGGTTTTTGGAGTGGGAGTCTTTTTCTGATTGCGCCTTTTCCTGATCTTTGCCTACTTGTACTTTTCCAAACGAGACATTCCCGCTATCAAACCGAGGTGGGAAAAACTAAATTGACAATCAGGTACTAGTACAAACCTACGAAGAGATTAGATGAGCCGCGTCATTAGAAAACCTGATTCTTGCATGTGCGAAAACAAATACGCAGATCAACTGTGCAGTAACCGAACAGCTGATCAGCGCCTTTGTTTTCGCTACACGGATAGCGTACGATTTCTCTTCTTCCAAAAGCCAAAATTTCAAGCTTCTATCTATCGACTGTAGATGCACAGACCGGTTTGTGTTAGACCTGGTTGGAACTCCCGAAGACCGGTTTTCGCGCGTCGTGGCTCATATCGTAAGTCGAGTACTTATATTTCCCAATAGGCGGCCACTCAGTTACCCGAAATTACATGTAACTACATGTAAATATATAAAAACGTATATAAGGTGTAAACATCATAAACATCAATACCAAAACATAAACAATAAGAACCACAGCAGAACTATCACCTTCGAAAGATCAGTTATATGAAATTATGGGGAGGGGCTTCAAACTATTTTTAATAAGTACATGTACCTAGACTCTTTTAAGAGATGCAACAAGCAACCAATCAAATATAGTACAGTGTAAATCGATATACGCACATATAAACATTTCTCATTGTTTCAAAGGGATTTCAGTGAAATTAATGTAAAGGAAAACACGTTAGGAAATGCAATTACGAACAAAGTAAGCACATTATCTGTTTTCAAATCTTAATCACTGATTGGCTGTCGACTGAAATTTGAAAATTGCATTTACATGTTTTAACAAACAGTACGAGGTCGAGAAGTATTCGAATTCATAAGGTCCGATTATTTTTAAAAAAAGTACAAGTAGGGAAAGATCAGGAAAAGGCGCAATCAGAAAAAGATTCCCACTCCAAAAACCGAGGTGGGGAAAAACTAAATTAACAATCAGGTACTTATAGCATGAAAACATGTCGTAAGCCGAATGAGCAACTATTTTCCCAATAGGTGGCCACTCAGTTACCTAAATTTAACTAAAATATGGAAACATACATAAGGCGCCAACAGCACAAAAATATTTTAAACACCAATACATAAAACAAAAATAACCACCACTGAAGTATCGCCTTGGGACGATCAGTAACACAGTTACTGGCGGGCTGGTTTTACATGGCCATAACCTCACCCTCAGCTTCTGCAGTGGTTCATAACATTTAGCTAGTTCTTCGGTCCTCGTGGTGAATCTCTAACTAGTCGATGAATCATCAAGAACAAACAAATGAATCAGACACGATAAACATCCTGATGAATCAAAAACTGGGACTCAGATTGAGTAAGCTGCCCGGCGATGGATATCCCTGGGCGCCGAATAACCTACTAACTCTAGAGCAAAATAAAAATGCGGAGTCCAATGTATAAGATAATCTTTGAAATAAAAACGAAAGGCTTGACGAGTAGTGCGATATTACGAGTAAAATCTAGCTTTTTCACGATGCGATAAAACATTATTATTTTTTCTTTTTATGAAAGGTTTGTTTAAATTTTGATTTGTGTTGAAATCTCTGTCACTAATTAGAAAGAATGCTTCTGTCAGGCGAAAACAAAACCCTGATTAAAATGCCAATATTATTCTTTTGAACGAATTAAATGATCTTATAAAGTGTGATAGCACTGACATTAAAACGTTTGCTTCTTTATAATGGAAACACGTTATTTACGCTTTTACTTAACTTAAATATGATAACATACATAAGGCGCCAACAGCACAAAAAAATTAAACACCAAGACAAAAAAACAATAAGAACCACAACAGAGGTATTGCCTTGGAACGATCAGTAATATAAAATTACTGGCGGGCTTAAACCGGTTTTACAGGATCCTAGCCTCACCCTCAGCTTCTGCAGTGGTTCATAACATTTAGTTAGTTCTTCGGTCCTCGTGGTGAATCATTAACTAGTCAATGAATCATCAAGAACAAACAAATAAATCACGATAAACATCCTGATGAATCAAAAACAAGGACTCACAGATTGAGCAAGCTGCCCGACGATGGAGATCCCTGGGCGCCGAATAACCTACTAACTCCGGAGCAAAAGAAAAACACCAGTTGGACCCCGGTGGGCCAAGCTACAGACAAGAAGCTCCGGCCCCAACCAACTTAAATTGATAGCTTTAAGTAGGGGCCATCATAGAGTCTGACGCCCGACCCACCGGCATCAACCATGATTGGATTAAAAACTAAGCATGACATTCAAGTTATAACCTATACATCTGTAACGTGTTATGATTTTTCTGAACTGAAAAGAAAAGTCATTACTTCCTATAATTGTAAACCAAGTCACCATAAAATTCAGGTTCCGAAAGGCCCTCACTTAAAAGCGTCTTTAACCCAACATTGTATTTGGAAATCAATTCGTAGTGTCTACGATAATATTTAGAAAAGGTTTTTCGAAGTTTATGATACCGATAGCCCTGTTGGAGAAGGTTGGCCGTTAAACATTTATTTCGAGCGTTGAAGTTTGTAACATGATTGCAGACTCTAATATAATTTGTGCAAAAAGTTGAAAAGAATGTTTAATGTTAGCGAGAAACACGGAGTGTCTCTCGATAAAATCAAAATTAGATTTGTTTTCTAATCTAATCACAGTGTGGGAAATAGGATACAGGTTTTCTTTTTATGAAAGAATGAAAATAATACCATTGCCTCAGAACTGTTTTATATTGTTTTCTTGTTACTCCCATCAATCAATTTCTGACTATTTTTGGGAGGTGTTTATATTTAATCTCCGGTGTGTTTGCAGGATGAGCTAACTTGCATGAGGATAGAACATGTGTAGAACCTGTTTAAGGATCTTTAACATGACAAGGGGGGGGGGGGATCCCGTTAACGCCCCTGTCTGTATGTAATCCCTGAAAATTACATGAAGGGAAGCATATTCGGACACCACTTTCAGAATGCCATTGATTTATGCGAAACTTTTTCGGGAGAGGATGATTCTTAGTTTAGCTAAAATGGCATTGTACTTTTAAACCAGAGGACCATTGGTCCTGAGAACGCTCACCTGAAGCCTGATCTTGGAGTATTAAGTCATCATTACATGACCTTGACCTTGAATACTCACACACCTTTATTGACTTAATACAGTACAGTCCAGGGGGATTTTCACCAGCCCGCCCACCCCCGCGGAGAGGAGGCTGCAAGAAAAAGGATTTAAAACTTAATATCCACCGCGGAAACGCCCTAGTCGGCGGGATTGCGGAGTTTCCGCGGCGGGGTAAAGAAGTAGAAATTTTATCGTCCGCGCTTACCTGTAGTTTTTGTCTCTAACTTTCCACCGCGGACCCGCGGTGGAATGAGGATGAATAAGGACAGTGGGCGGGGCTTGTTTCCAATTTATTGTAATGCATACTTGAACTTAGACCCGAGTTTAAATCTAATTCGATTATTATTTTTGTTTCATGTATCTTGATTAAAATACATGTTTTACGATCATAAAGTGTAAATGCATTTCTGTCACAAAAATCCCTGATTCTGCATGGTTGTAGAATCACTTCAGTGAAAGATATAAGATATGGTACGACGCAAACACACACAGAGAGAGAGAGAGAGAGAGAGAGAGAGAGAGAGAAAGAAAGAGAGAGTTTGCATTATCTAGAATTCAGCTCTCTTTTTTGTCATTTTTCTAAGAAGGTACAAGTAGGCAAAGATCAGGAAAAGGCGCAATCAGAAAAAGACTCCCACTCCAAAAACCGAGGTGGGAAAAAACCAAACTAACAATCAGGTACTTATACCATGAAACATATCGTAAGCCGAATGAGCAGCTATTTTCCCAATAGGTGGCCACTCAGTTACCTTAACTTACCTAAAATATGAAAACATACATAAGGCGCCAACAGCACAAAAAATTTTAAACACAAAGACATAAAACAAAAAGAACCACCACAGAAGTATCGACTTGGAACGATCAGTAACACAAAGTTACTGGCGGGCTTAAACCGGTTTTACATGGCCATAACCTCACCCTCAGCTTCTGCAGTGGTTCATAACATTTAGTTAGTTATTCGGTCCTCGTGGTGAATCTCTAACTAGTCAATGAATCATCAAGAACAAACAAATAAATCATGATAAACATCCTGATGAATCAAAAACCAGGACTCACAGACTGAGTAAGCTGCCCGACGATGGAGAACCCTGGGCGCCGAATAACCTACTAACTCCGGAGCAAAAGAAAAACACCAGTTGGACCCCGGTGGGCCAAGCAACAGACAAGAAGCTCCGGCCCCAACCAACTAAAATGAATAGCTTTATGTCGGGGCCATCATAGAGTCTGACGCCCGACCCACCGGCGTGCAATTAAAGAAGGCAGCATAGTTATCAACCATGATTGGGTTAAAAACTAAGCATGCAGACTGTCGCATAACATTCAAGTTATAACCTATACGTCTGTAACGTGTTATGATTTTTCTGAACTGAAAAGAAAAATCATTACTTCCTATAAGTTTCTTAAATTTGTAAACCAAGTCACCATAAAATTCAGGTTCCGAAAGGCCCTCACTTAAAAGCGTCTTTAACCCAACATTATATTTGGAAATCAATTCATAGTGTCTACGATAGAATTTAGAAAATGTTTTTCGAAGTTTATGATACCGATAGCCCTTTTCATCTTTGATAGACGAAAGAAGTTTCGGCAAATTGTAATTGGGCGGTTGGTCCTTTACTCTACTGATTGGCTTGCATAATGTTTCACCCTTAGGAGCAATTAAAATCTATAATGAAGCCGTTCCATCTGTTTTTTTTTGTCAATCATTATGACGTCATTACTTTTCATTGGAAATCCTCCGCAAACCCGCGGTGGAATTATACAGGTAACGGGAGGATCCTCCGCGGATCCGCCGCAATCCGCGGCGGGATTAAAATAGTCCGCGGTAGGATTATAAGCGGACAGGTGAGCGGGATTACGGGGGGCTCAGAGAAATCGTCCGCGGGGGTGGGCGGGCTGGTGAAAATCCCCCTGGACTGTACTGTAAGTTGTCTGCATCTGCAAAGTTTCAGGTCTCAGGCTGCAATAGTTTCCAAACCCACTGATTTCTGAGAAAACTTTAATTTCAATTTTGATATTTAAATGAACTTGGGTCAAGGTCAAGAAAGGACCTTGGCCTTCATTAATTACTTACCTTCATTGACCCCATTAGTTGTCTGCATCTAGCAACTTTCAGGTCTCAGGCTGCAAGAGTTTCCAAAATGTCCATTGTTTTCGCGTTTTTCCATGTGAAAGCCTATGATTCCAAAATTGACCTTGCCGTAAAATAGATCAAGGTCATCCAAGGGTCACCATTTCAACAAACTATGATGGGCTGGAGTCCCAAATGCTACATACCAAGTTTCACGAAAATCGGCCAGCCGGTTCTGGAGGAGAAGACGTTTGAGTGGTTTTTACCATAGTTGGGCATGGCGGCCATCTTGGTCATGTGACCCAATTTCGCGATCAAACTTTCGTTCCCCCTACCCATGGACACTCCACATTTAAAATTTCACTTTGATTGGACAAGCAGTTTCAGAGAAAAAGATCTTTGAAAAGTGTGTATGGATGGCAGACTGGCCAAGGTCAAGAGATGACCTTGACCTAAATTAATCACATACCTTCATCTACTCCATTAGCTGTTTGCATCTAACACTTTTGAGGTCTCAGGCTGCAATAGTTTTCAAAAAATCAATAGTTTTCACTTTTTCCTTATGTATAAGCCTATGTTTCCAAAATTGACATTGCCGTAAAATATGTGAATGTCATCCTATGGTCATCATATGATCAAACTATGATGGGCTGGAGTCCCAAATGCTACATACCAAGTTTCATGAAAATCGGCCTGCTGGTTCTGGAGAAGAAGATTTTGAGTGGTTTTTACCATATATGGGCGTGGCAGCCATCTTGGTCATGTGACCTGGATTTCGCGATCAAACGTTCGTTTCCCCTACCCATGGATGCTCCACATACAATTTCACTTTGATTGGCCAAGCAGTTTCAGAGAAGAAGATCTTTGAAAAGTGTGTATGGACAACAGACTGGCCAATGTCAAGAGATGACTTTGACCTAAATTAATCACATACCTTCATCTACTCCATTAGTTGTTTGCACCTACCACTTTTCAGGCTTCAGGCTGCAATTGTTTTCAAAAAATTCATAGTTTTCACTTTTTCCCATGTAAAAGCCTATGTTTCCAAATTTGACCTTGCCGTAAAATAGGTCAAGGTCATCCTATGGTCATCATTTGATCAAACTATGATGGGCTGGAGTCCCAAATGCTACATACCAAGTTTCATGAAAATCGGCTTGCTGGTTCTGGAGACGAAGATTTTTGAGTGGTTTTTACCATATATGGGCGTGGCAGCCATTTTGGTCATGTGACCTGGATTTCGCAATCAAACTTTCGTCTCCCCTACCCATGGATGCCCTACATAAAATTTCAATTTGATTGGACAAGTAAATTCAGAGAAGAAGATCTTTGAAAAGTGTATATGGACGACAGACTGGCCAAGGTCAAGAGATGACCTTGACCTAAATTAATCACATACCTTTATCTACTCCATTAGTCGTTTGCACCTACCACTTTTCATGCTTCAGGCTGCAATTGTTTTCAAAAAATCCATAGTTTTCACTTTTTCCCATGTAAAAGCCTATGTTTCCAAATTTGACCTTGCCTTACAATAGGTCAAGGTCATCCAAGGGTCATCATTTTATCAAACTATGATGGGCTGAAGTCCCTGATGCTACATACCAAGTTTCGTGGAAATCGGCCCACCGGTTCTGGAGAAGAAGATTTTTGAGTGGTTTTTACCATATATGGGCGTGGCAGCCATCTTGGTCATGTGACCTGGATTTCGCGATCAAAATTTCGTTTCCCCTACCCATTGATGCTCCACATAAAATTTCACTTTGATGGGCCAAGCAGTTTCAGAGAAGAAGATCTTTGAAAAGTATGTATGGACAACAGACTGGCCAAGGACAAGAGATGACCTTGACCTAAATGAATCACATACCTTCATCTACTCCATTAGTTGTTTGCATCTACCACTTTTCAGGCCTCAGGCTGCAATAGTTTTCAAAAAATCCATAGTTTTCACTTTTTCCCATGTAAAAGCCCATGTTTCCAAATTTGACATTGCTGTAAAATAGATCAAGGTCATCCAAGGGTCATCATTTTATCAAACTATAATGGGCTGAAGTCCTCAATGCTACATACCAAGTTTCGTTGAAATCAGCCCACCGGTTCTGGAGAAGAAGATTTTTGAGTGGTTTTTACCATATATGGGCGTGGCGGCCATCTTGGTCATTTGACCCGGATCTCGCGATCAAACTTCAGTTCCCCCTACCCATGGATGCTCCACATAAAATTTCAACTAGATCGGCCAAGCGGTTTCAGAGAAGAAGATCTTTGAAATTGTGGACGACGACGACGGACGGACGACGGACGGGGGCCGGATCATGGCCATCCTATAAGCTCACCTTGTGAGCCTTCGGCTCAGGTGAGCTAAAAATCCATAGTTTTCACTTTTTCCCATGTAAAAGTCTATGTTTCCAAATTTGACCTTGCCATAAAATATGTCATGGTCATCCTAGGGTCATCATTTTATCAAAATAAGATAGGCTGGAGTCCCAAATAATACATACGAAGTTTCATGAAAATCGGCCTGCCGGTTCTGGAGAAGAAGATTTTTGAGTGGTTTATACCATATATGGGCGTGGCAGCCATCTTGGTCATGTGACCTGGATTTTGCGATCAAACTTTCATTATCTATATTCATGGATGCTCCACATAAAATTTCAGTTTAATTGGCCATGCAGTTTCAGAGAAGAAGATCTTTGAAAAGTGTGTATGGACTACAGACTGGTCAAGGTCAAGAGATGACCTTGGCCTAAATTAATCACATACTTTCATTAGTTGTTTTGCATCTATCACTTTTCAGGCCTCAGGCTGCAATAGTTTTCAAAAAATCCATAATTTTCACTTTTTCTCATGTAAAAGCCTATGTTTACAAAATTGACCTTGCCGTAAAATAGGTCAAGGTCATGCTAGGGTCATCATTTGATCAAACTATGATGGGCTATAGTCCCAAATACTACATACCAAGTTTCGTGTAAATCTGTCTTACGGCTCATGAGAAGAAGATTTTTGAGTGGTTTTGACCGTATATGGGCATGGCGGCCATCTTGGTCATGTGACCTGGATTTCGCGATCAAACTTTCGTCGACTTTACCCATGGATGCTCCACATAAAATTTTACTTTGATTGGCCAAGCGGTTTCAGAGAAGAAGTTCTTTGAAAAGTGTGTATGGACGACAGACCCTCCAAGGTCAAGAGATGACCTTGACCTAAATTAATCACAGACCTTCATCTACTCCAATAGTTGTTTTCATCTACCACTTTTCAGGCCTCGGGCTGCAACAGTTTTCAAAAAATCCATAGTTTTCACTTTTTCCCATGTAAAAGCCTATGTTTCCAACTTTGACCTTGCCATAAAATAGGTCAAGGTCATCTAAGGGTCATCATTTTATCAAACTATGATTGGTTGAAGTCCTCGATGCTACATACCAAGTTTCGTGGAAATCGGCCGACTGGTTCTGGAGAAGAAGCTTTTTGAAGTGTTTTTACCATATATGGGCATTGCGGCCATCTTGGTCATGTGACCCAGATCTCGCGATCAAACTTCAGTTCCCCCTACCCATGGTTGCTCCACATAAAATTTCACTTTGATTGGCCAAGCGGTTTCAGAGAAGAAGAGCTTTGAAATTGTGGACGACGGACGGACGGACGGACGCCGGATCATAGCCATCCTATAAGCTCACCTTGTGAGCCTTCGGCTCAGGTGAGCTAAATATCTTGATTTATTTAGCGCAAATCTGCACATGTATTTCTTATCAAAACCTCAATGGCTTTGTTATCATGTTGTTATTTTTACACGAGAGTATTGACAATATTATTGGTCTATGTTTCATCTTAAATCAGTGTCCAAATTTCATTTTATGATAGTGACTGGAGAATACATAGTGTATGTTACTCTTTCCATCATTTTACACCGTCTTAAACAAAACACCAACACAAATAAGGGGGAAACTGGGAGCTTTATTAACTAATTACACTCCAATACTGACATAAGTAAGCGCGCATATCTAAACAACAATAATTGATAAAGCACATTGGCAATTCATAGTTTATGCGCAACACAGTAATAAAATTGTATGCACTAAATAAGATATCGTCCAGCTCAAAGGTAATTATAATCCACGAATGAAATAATGTGTAAAGTTCATGACCTACTGTAGGGAGGGAAACATTTGGGCGGGAAAGTTTAAAAACAAGTCCATCCTTCCAGATGCGCGCTGGAAACAATAATGGCGCCACAATAATGATATGCGAGGCGGAACTCCCAGGAACCCGCGAAAGCTCAATATAGTCGCTTGAGCGCCGGCTGGTGCTTCGTCTGAATAAAATTAAAGAGTTTAATTCCACTTAAACAAAACACCAACACAAATAAGGGGGAAACTGGGAGCTTTATTAACTAACTACACTCCAATACTAACATAAGTAAGCGCGCATATCTAAACCGTCTTAACGGTGGAGTAAATGGATTTTAATGAACTAATTTTGTTGTCCCTTTCTTCAAATGTATCATTAAACAATTGCCAGACACACACAAATTCAATAAACTTTTCACGGAAATAACATCATTTGCATAGTGTTATTTACCATTAGATTTTATTTGGAGACAATTTGACAATTTGATTTGTTTCATTTACTATGGACGTAACTAGTTGTTTAACTCTTGGTGTCGCTTGCCATATTTTGAAACTACGTCTGCAACAAGTTGGCTGCCTTTAAAAAAGCCACCAATGAGCTGGACCTGGAACACATACACGCACACACAATGATCCATTTTGGATTCATGGGGATTTCTGAGTAGTTTCAGCTTTTGTGAGTATGTCGCTGATCTTGGTCCCGTATCAAAAATGCATAAATAGTTCAATTTATAACTTCTAAGAAAAGCAGGTTTAATGTTCCATGGAAATGTGGAAAACTTGCATCAACAACTTTCACGTACATGTAATAAGTAATCGCTTTTTCTCATTATCCGCCATCGGGCCATCATTTTGTGCTACAAAGCCAAAATTGAGCATAGCAGGCATCTTCGAATATGCCCAAAATAACAAATATGATTTGAATGCAATACATTTTCCTGAAAATAAACCCACATAACACAGACTCAAGATGCGAACAATGCAGACGCACAAAAACATAATCTTGCACATATGGAATATGTGCCTGCAACTTGTCAACTTGCGTTGGCTGTTTAGGCAGGAATACTTCCTCTCAACCTCAAAACAAATAGTCCTTAATACAACAAAAGCTGAAAATATTGACGTCCTGAAAAGGCTTAAGAAGCATTCTATTTTAATGCATGACTGTTCACAACATGAATAATGAGTGTTAGTTTATTTTAGCAATGAATAATGACTTCCAGTCACATGACCCTCCATGAGCATCTTCAATTGTGGGTATTAATAGTCGCTGGACCGTCATCGGTCCACCGGTCCAGCCAATAAACGCCGAACGGAGCGACCTATTGGTATCAATTAAATCGTATATTGCATAAACATTACGTTTGATATCGTGGCGATTTAAACATTATATTTAAGTTCTATGGATTTTATTAGCCTTGTATCAAAGTATAAACTATGTTTATTATGTAAATTATTTATCCCATGATTGGAATAAACGACATTTGGACATAAAAGGCGTCAAAAAAACGACCATTCCTTAATGTTCCAGAAATCATATACATTATTATGTCAACGTTTATTAAGTATATGTGCTGGTGAATAAAAACTTTGTTATAGTGATAAATCAGACTATGGGCGACCATTGGAGCCCCTAAACTCGATTTCAGCTGTCCAGGTATTTCTTTACTGACCGATCCAAAGCGGTCCTGACGTGATTCTTCATTTGTCACTGTTTATTCTGCCTGAAGTTGTTGTAATTTCTATATTTGTTTATGTTCAGTCGAGCCAAGAGTTGAAGTATTGGATAACAGCTGAAATTTATATCGTGTTTTTTTGTCTCCGCCTGTTGTCTGGGTTGGGATTCTTAGTTACTTCGGATTATCTGCTTATTTTATTTTTGTACTTTACCAAAAGTCATGGGAATCCCAAAATCAACCCACCGGCTCTGGTACACAAAATGAGAAGCTTTACCACCATACAAAACACCGAAGATTAATAAGTAACTGAAAAAGGCAAACTTTTTGTGAATAAAGCAGACATATCTATTACACACATCTTAACTTTGCATTATTTCCCTGAATGGTTGTTTATTTAGCTGTTTGGCATTAAGAATGTCACGTTTGTTATCACTATTTGCCCGATATTGACATAAGGGAAATTGCATCTTCAACTGTTATTTAAGAATGAATTAAACTCACCTGACGTGCAATGTAACATGTATTCACCTAGTTGTTCCGGAAAGCCCGTACTGCGTGTCGTCCTGTTTCTAACAGTGAGAGTCAGTAGGCAATGAAATGGAAATGGCGCAATCGGAAAGAAATTCCCATACCAAAAACGAGGTGGAGAACACTAAATTTACAGGGCGGCCCCCGTGGCCGAGGGTTAAGAGCGCTGTTTCTTAGTCACTCGATCATCTCACCACTGTGTCTGGTGTGGGTTCGAGCCCCGCTCTGGCCACATGTGAGACACGCCAAGTTCTGCTTGCGGGTGAGCCAGGTGGTTTTTCTCGAGGTTCTCCCGTTTTTGACCCACCTACTGATTGGCCCGTCTCATATGAGCTTAAATAATCTTGAAAGGGACGTAAAACTGAATTAAAAAAAATACAGATGCTTATGCTAGTTGTCTGTAGCATCATGAAAACATGTCCGTGTAATGTATACCCCCTTGAACCCCACTTTTATATAACAAAACTGGGGTACGCAGGGGTATACCTATTTTTTTTTCTTATTTTTGCTCCAAAACATAGATTGTGGGTACTCGTTAGAACCGCCTCGGCGAGGCGGTTCTAATGTGTACCCACAAATCTGTTTTGAGCAAAAATAAGAAAAATATCAAAAATTTTCAGCAAAAAATTTTCAGTTTTTAAAGCTAAAAATTTTCTGTAAATGGCATGGGCAAGTTTTCGTAATGGGGAAGGCTCAATTACCGTCACACTTAACGATTAGGGACAATAAGTCGTGATAAACACTTCATATGTCTAAGCTGTTGATAAGTTTCCGGGTCATATTTATTAAATTGTCACGGTAATGGAAAAATGTCCAGATCCGGGGCGTTTATTGAGTGTTTGTGTCGAGAAACTGAGAGAAGTTAGTCATATTATGAAACAAAGTGAAGCAAAATCAAAATATCGACAAATGTGTAGGGTTAAGAACAAATACATTCTGAACAACTAATGTGAATAGCTAACGCTTATTGGGATGGTTTGACTTAACCGATATCCCTTGACAGACTAACCTCTAAGTGGTAGGTTGTCCAACAGTCGGTGATTACCTCACTGGCCTTACTGGTGGGGCCCAAATTCACACATATCCTAAGCCGGGTAAGCAGCTACATCCCTTAGGGTTGTTATTCTTAGCATTACGAAAACATGCACATGTAATGTATAGAATTTTGAAACTGTAAAAAAAATGAAAATTTTCAATCGAGAATTTTGATTTTTTTTTGCAAAAGTTTTGCTCAAAACATACGAGTACCCACACTATATGTTTTGGTTCAAAAATAAGAAAATTAGTTATACCCCTGCAAACCCCATTTTTGTTATAAAAAAGTGGAGTTTAAGGGGGTATACTTTCACGGACATGTTTTCCTGATATGTTTGATGGAATACTATGAATATTATGAGTATGAATTTTATGTGATTGATAAGGCAAATATTCGAACTTTCTGAACGACCCTAACTTGTAAGTCATATTTTACGTCCATCTGTTCTGCATAATATTGCATGCAAATCTTAGCTTAAAATGGGACATCATCGTGAGTGAAAAACGCATATACTGTATATAGAAGACTTTAGACGTGCATTTTATCTTCCGACGATTAAAAGATTTGCTAAAGGAATATTTATGCCATACTAAAAGTTAAAAGTGTCTGTACTTTAAACAATATTTATGACATCAACTTTGCGACTAACAATGATATTGTCACAAATGAATAGCCATGTGAGTATTTAAAATAAAATGTTTCCGTCATAGGAGTTGGCTCACACTGATTGGTCTGTAAGACGCAATCGAAAATGAGAAATAAAACATTATTTGTACCGCCTGTGCGTGATACGTAACGCTAAATTGTCAGTTTACGCTTGACAGTAATTCCCGCATGCTTCACACCACAGTCACGCTGACCACAACTGATATGGACTAGTCAGAAATCTATGTTCAGATAGTTCTTTTCATCTACATTAGAAGTTAAAACGAGTACAAAAAGGTACAAGTAGGCAAAGATCAGGAACAGACGCAATCAGAAAAAGATCTATAAACCGAGATGGAAAAAACCCAACAAACACAATCAGGTGCTTATACCATGAAAACATATCGTAAGCCGAATGAAACGGTACAAGTAGGCAAAGATCAGGAAAAGGGGCAATCAGAAAAAGATCCCAACTTCAAAAACCGAAATGGGAAAAAACTGAATTAACAATCAAGTACTTATACCATGAAAACATATCGTAAGCGGAATGGGCAGCTATTTTCCCAATAGGTGGCCACTCAGTTACCTGATAACATCAGGATAAACATCATGATGTATCAAAAACGAGGACTCAACAGATTCAGTAAGCTGCCCGACGATGGAGATCCCTGGGCGCCGAATAACTACTTACTCCGGAGCAAAAGAAAGAAAGAAAAAAAAACAGCTAGTTACCTAAACTTAACTAAAAATATGAAACCATACATAAGGCGCCAACAGCAAAAAAAAAAAAAAAAAAAAAAAAAAAAAAAAAAAAAAAGAACCACCACTGAAGTATCGCATTGACACGATCAGTAACACAAAGTTACTGTCGGGCTTAAACCGGTTTAACATGGCCATAACCTCACCCTCAACTTCTGCAGTGGTTCATAACATTTAGTTAGTTCTTAGATCCTCGTAGTGAATCTCGAACTAGTCAATGAATCATCACGAACAAACAAATAAATCGCGATAAACATCCTGATGAATAAACTGAAAGTCGCTGTAACTACATGCTCAAATAGTTGTAATTAGAAATAAAACTGAGATCCTTCCAGAGCGGTGAGCGTATTTATGGAAAAAAAGGATGGGCCATTCCGCGGTTTCGGCTACTTAAGCCTCTTCAGTGACCCTTTGGATTTGGCAAAATGGAGCCAAAGTAAATACTGTAATTTTGCAAGTTTCAGCAGAGTGTTGTCGATACAAAGACTAGTATTAGTGCTACAAATCAAATATAGCACAGTATTAATGAATGTATAACATTTCTCATTGTTTCAAAGATAAGTTTCAGGATTTTAATGAAATTAATCTGAAGGAAAAAACTCGTTAGCAAATGCAATTGCGAACAAAGTAAAAAAAAACTTAATCTTTCTTCAGATTTCAATTTCTAAATTGAAATGAATTGTGGACTGAAAGTGAATTTGTAACAGTACCAGTGCAAGTTTTGTTCGTATCTGCAATGTCTGATTACTTTTAATTGTATTTGTACAAAACATGAAAAAAGGTACAAGTAGGCAACGATCAGGAAAACGTGCAATCAGAAAAAGATTCCCACTCCAAAAACCGAGGCGGGAAAAGCCGCCGAATAAGCAGCTATTTCCAAATAGGTGGCCACTCAGTTACCTAACGTGCAAAATTTACTCGAATTAATGTTGAATGGTTCCATACTTACAAGGAAATTTACCGAGCAAAAACGGGTTCTTTCACGATTAAATTCAAATTAGATTTGTTTTGTAATCACTGTATGTCAGAAACAGGATATGGTTAAGTTGTTAAGCCAGAATTAAGGTAATCGAATTGCCTTAAAATACGTGAAACTTGTGCTGGAGTGGTTGATTCTTTTAACCCAATAGTTTTAACCCAATCATGGTTGATAACTACGCTGCCTTCTTAAACTGCACGTCGGTGGGTCGGGCGTCAGACTCTATGATGGCCCCGACAAAGCTATTTATTTTACATGTAGTTGGTTGTGGCCAGAGCTTCTTGTCTGTTGCTTGGCCCACCGGGGTTCAACCGGTGTTTTTCGTTTGCTCCGGGCTTCATTAAGTTATTCGGCGCCCAGGGATCTCCATCGTCGGGCAACTTACTGAATCTGTTGAGTCCTCGTTTTTGACTCATCAGGGTTTTTATCATGATTTATTCGTTTGTCCTTGATGATTCATTGACTAGATAGAGATTGACCTGGATGACCGAACAACTAACTACTGGTGTTTTTCTTTTTTGCTCCGGAGTTTGTAGGTTATTCGGCGCCCAGGGATCTCCATCGTCGGGCAGCTTACTCAATCTGTGAGTCCTGGTTTTTGATTCATCAGTATGTTTATCATGATTTATTTGTTTGTTCTTGATGATTCATTGACTAGTTAGACAGTCACCACGAGGACCGAATAACTAACTAAATGTTATGAACCACTGCAGAAGCTGAGGGTGAGGTTAGGTACCTGTAAAACCGGTTTAAGCCCGCCAGTAACTGTGTGTTACTGATCGTTCCAAGTCGATACTTCTGTGGTGGTTCTTTTTGTTTTATGACTTGGTGTTTGAACTTTTTTGTGCTGTTGGCGCCTTATGTATGTTTTCATATTTTTAGTTAAGTTAAGGTAACTGAGTGGCCACCTATTGGGAAAATAGCTGCTCATTCGGCTTACGATATGTTTCATGGAATAAGTACCTGATTGTTAGTTTGGTTTTTTCCCACCTCGGTTTTTGGAGTGGGAATCTTTTTCTGATTGCGCCTTTTCCTGATCTTTGCCTACTTGTACCTTTTTATTATGATACCATACCAGTTTAAAGTCATTGAAGATAATTTTGTTGTGAATAATGTAGGCGTATCTGAAACACCCATCTTTATCATGCATTTTTGCTTGAATTATTGTTTTTGGAGCTCTTTGGAATTAAGAATGTCACGTTTGTTATGTTTCAATTGCACGATGTTGACATAAAGAAAAATTACATCATGTTATTGGTATTTAAAGTGAATGAAACACACGTGACGTACAACGCAATGCGAAAGCTGTTTTTCTGCGTTGGGATGCAAATAAGAAGATGTACCGCAAAATGACTGAAGTCAACAAACTACGGCAATTGGTCACATTTATTACTAGAAAGGGGTTAACGTGTCACATTGAAGTATTCTTGATATACCTAGATTTAAGCGCTGAGCAAAATATTTGTCAAGCACTTGTGAATGTTTGAGTCACGCAATATAAATATCTGCTGTTGTGTTCTGTTATAATTATACAAAACTCAATATTTTTGACGTTTGCAACTCACCGACTGGTTGTTTCTGGATGTGGGACAACAAGATCTTAAATGCTGTTTTGAGATCTGAAGTGCTTGAAATTTGGGATATAAGTAAAAGAGGGATTGTACTATCCGTTTAGCGAAAACAAAGGCGCTGATCAGCTTCGCGGTTACCGTCTTTGTTTTCGCCTATGTAGATTGTTGGTTTTCCCATGAGGCGGCTCATATGATACAACACAGCAGAGTCACAATGGAACGGTTAATAAAGAAATAAGTAGAAGGTATACTTTGTAGACAAGCTACCGGAATTCAACATTTGAGCCACCTCGTGGAAGAACCAACAATGTGGTTTCCGAACAAGTCTGACACAAACTGGCCTATACAGCTACAGAAGCAGGCTAGAAGCTTGAAATTTTGGGAATTGTACTATCCGAGTAGCGAAAACAAAGGCGCTGATCTGCGCCTTTGTTTTTGCGTATGCAAATTGTTGGTTTTCCCATGAGGCGGCTCATTTGTTCAAGTCATTAGATATCCCCTCCTGACAATCCTTAACAATCCTGATGTCTGAATGTGAATGCTCTGACCCTACGGGGTGGGTAACTGCATGAAGTACAAGAAAATAAAAAGGTACAAGTAGGCAAAGATCAGGAAAAGGCTCAATCAGAAAAAGATTCCCACTCCAAAAACCGAGGTGGGAAAAAACAAACCAAAAATCAGGTACTTATACCATGCAAACATTTCGTAAGCCGAATGGGCAGCTATTTTCCCAACAGGTGGCCATTCAGTTACCTTAACTTAACTAAAAATATGAAAACATACATAAGGCGCCAACAGGACAAAATATTATAAACACCAAGACATAAAACAAAAGGAACCACCACAGAAGTATCGACTTGGAACAATCAGTAACACAAAGTTACTGGCGGGTTTAAATCGATTTTACATGGCCATAACCTCACCCTCAGCTTCTGCAGTGGTTCATAACATTTAGTAAGTTCTTCGGTCCTCGTGGTGAATCTCTAACTAGTCAATGAATCATCAAGAACAAACAAATAAATCATGATAAACATCCTGATGAATCAAAAACCCGGACTCACAGATTCAGTAAGCTGCCCGACGATGGAGATCCCTGGGCGCCGAATAACTTACTAACTCCGGAGCAAAAGAAAAACATCAGTTGGACCCCGGTGGGCCAAGCAACAGACAAGAAGCTACGGTATCCTTTAAGAGCAGGGAACATATTATTGAAAAGGGGATGGGCTAAACCGCGGTTTCGGCTACTTCAGCCTCTCTACAGTGACCTGATAGGCAACATGGAGCAAAAGAGAAGTTTAAATATAGTTCATGAATTGGTGCGTTCTGATCAAAAATCCAACCCTTGAAACACAGGTGGGAAATAAACAGTAAGCTGAGTGAATACCTAATAGGAACCTCTCAGTGCATCGAACTTAATGTATGAAGGCGCACAAAAAGGTGCAAACTAAAACAGCACCAAAATCGACAACAAATTCCTCTAGACTATTTTCAGATTACGATTGAATTATTATTTACATTGAATGACCTTACCTATAACCAATATGAATAAAGCATTCCCTATATAAGTTCTCTGGAGACAAAGCTCAGATAATATCACACTAAACGATTAATGACAATAACTGGCGATACACGCTTTATCTGTCTAAGCTGTTGATTGGTTTCCGGGCCATACTTATTAAATTGTCACGGTAATGGAAAAGATGTCCAGATAATTGTTAACATCCGGGGCGTTTATTGAGTGTTTATGTCAAGAAACTGAGACAATTGGCAGATTATGAGAAAACAGAATAATCGAAAGATCGACAAAGATAAAGGCTTTCCGCAACTAAACCAATACTCAATCTGAGTTTTACATGTAATATCTTTGGTCAATAAAATAACCCTATTATTTATTTATTTATTTATTTATTTTATTGTATGCTTTATTTACACAGGTTATGTTGAATGGGTGAACAACAATAAAAATACGATAATGGTGCAATCAGAAACACAGTTTAACCCTTAAAACCCACAAACAATGAAAGACAGCAACCAGTTATTCGGCGCCTAGGGATCTCCATCGACGGCAAGCTTTCTGAATTTGTGAGTTCTCGTTTGTGATTCATCATGATGGTTATCATAATTTATCTGTTTGTCCATGATGATTTTTGACTAGTTAGAGATTTACCACGAGGACCGAACAACTAAATGTTGTGAACCGCTGCAGAAGATGAGGGTGAGATTAGGGCCCTGAAAAACCGGTTTAAATACCCCAGTAGTTTTATATTTATTTTTGATTGCACCTTTTCCTGATCATTGTCTACTTGTACCTATTTAACTCATTTACAAGGTGAGCTAATACATGTAGTATATCCATGCTCCGCCGTCCTACGTCGTAGTTGTCGTTCACACTTTTAAAACATCTACTCTGAAACCCCTGGGTCAATGAAAGCTAAACTGCATGTGGAGCATCCTTAGGATAGGGGAACAAACAATTAAATAATTGATCTAGGTCACATGGCCAAGATGGCCGCCATGGCTATAAAAATTTTCTCCAGAACCAGAAGGCCAATGATCTTGGAACTTGGCATGTAACATTTAGGACTCAAGCTCTACAAAAGGTATATAAATCGTGGCCCTTGGATGACCTTGACCTGTTTTACGGCAAGGTTAACTTAGGTCACCAATGCATTTGAATGAGAAAAATTAGTAAAATGTAATTAAATGGAGGGTAACTTTCTGAGAGTATGCAAATGGACACATTTATGTTAATGAAAACATTTTGTCCCCAGGGGGTTGTCTGCCCCTGCCCCGGGGCTATATACATGTATATGACCATAATATTCAAACATCTCCTCTGAAACCGCTTGGCCAATCAAAGCCAAACATTATGTGGTGCATCGTTAGGAAGGGGGGATGAAAGTTTGTATAAATGATCATGGTCACATGACCAAGATGGCCGCCATGGCTATAAAAAGCAAAAACCTTTAAAAATCTTCTTGTCCAGAACCAGAAGGCATATGATTTTGAAACCAGGCATGAAACATAAGGCAGTAGATACTTTATATAAATAATTCATCCAGTTGTCCATTTCTTGCCAGTGACGATTGTTCAAAAATAAGAATAATTGTCAATTTATTTCTGATAATCGCAGGGGTATATTAATAACTGAACGCACCTGTAGTATTTTTCCCACCCCTCGGTTTATGGAGTGGGAATTTCCTTTCTGATTGCGCCATTTCCTGACCATTGCCTACTTCTACCGTTCCATATCAAATGAAACAAAATGATAAGGTTGGAACGGAGCTATCAATTTGTGGGTTTAACCAGCACTTAGGTCACTGAGACATTAAACGTGGAGGCGGTAAGCTCGAGCCTCTAGTTTCAGCTAGAAGCTTCTCATTGGTCAGGACTCAGTTTCAGGAAATAATGTTAATTTTCTGTTTTATGTGAACTTCCTTTCTGCAATCATTAATGGGATGTATGTTGACTTTCGCCGAGTGCGGGTTTGTGGCCAATTAGTCAATTCGCGTTTGTTATCGAACTAAGTTTGACAGATATTACCACATGGTAGTACATTTCCTATTATTTCTATTCAAAACAAGGAAGGTTGGTGCGTGTGAGAAATGCATCGGCAAACGGTAATTACGAGTACCCACATTCTACGCGTTGCAGCAAAAATAAATTAAGTATATCTCTATACACCCCTATTTACTTTATAAAAGTAGGAAGGAAGAGAGTATACATTACACGGACATATTATTTTGATGACATCTTAAAGTGCAATACGGTCATAGGTCATGCCAAATTGGTTTACAGTGTTTACATGTATTGAGAGCATGTTAAGCTAAGATAGGCTGATAAGATTATTATCAGAGCATCTGGCTAGCAACATACAGTAAGGGCTACTGAGTACAAAATCATATACAATTAATTGGCAGAACCAATATATTGTTCTAATATTAAGTGAGCCGCGACGCACGCGAGAAAACCGGTCTTCGGGGTTTCCGACCAGGCCTGACACAAACCAACCTGTACAGTTACAGAAGCAGGCTAGAAGCTTGAAATTTCGGATTTAGGAAGAAGAGTAATTGTACTATCCGTTTAGCGGAAACACAGGCGCTGATCAGCTTCGCAGTTACCTTTGTTTTCGCATAGGCAAAAATCCGGTTTTCTCTAGATGCGGCTCAAGTCTGTTAAGAGTAGAGACCATAACCTTCACATTCAGTGTACGAACTCAGTTGTAAGCTTTATAATCTTGAAAATCGAAAACAAAAGTGCGATAGCATGCTTACATGTTTTAAAATAAAAGGTACAGACAGCAGAAACCCATCTGTGGCATCAGAAAACCAACAATCTGAATACGCGAAAGCAGAGGTGTCGATCAGATTAACAGTAACTGCACAGCTAATAAGCGCCTTTGTTTTCGCTCGATAGATAGTACAATGCCTCTTCTTTCATAACAGTGTCCGAGGATATTGGAGGATTGTTGGCACAGACTCTTAATTATAACATTGCAAACGATTGGTCCAAAGTGTGGACAGGGCTACAACAGTAAATTTAAGTTAAGATTAATGGCTACCTACGATTGGTCATAAATGAGTATCTATCAACCGTCTGTATCATAGAATAGAGATTTTCTACGAGATTCGAACAACTTACTAAAGTTGTGAACCACTGCAGAAGCTGAGGGTGTGATTATGGATATGTAACACTAGCGTAACCCTGTCAGTAATTTTATATTACTGTTTATTCCAGGGCGATACATTTGTGGTGGTTTTTATTGTTAATGTCTTTGTGTTGAATTTTTGTGCTGTTTGCACCTTATGTGCGTTTTCATATTTTAGTTATGTTTGGGTAGCTGAGTGTCCGCCTTTTAAGAAATGGCTGCTAACTCGGCTTACGATATGTTTTAGTAGGATAATTACCTACAGTGGAGCCAGAACTTAGCTTCACACACTTGTGTGCACGACAACAAAGCGATTTCTGAAGTATGATGTGCAACCCAAGTTAAGAATGAAGTGCACTGGAAGTTCTGTGACCAATCTGAGATCGAAGAGCACGTTTACATTTATTAATTGATACATATAAGTCTTACTATAAAATAACTGATTGTATTTAATAAAACATGAATAAAAGATAAATTATCGATTTGTACATGTGTGTGACAACAATTTTTTTTTTATCAACATTATTACATTTGAGAAGATAAAGCTTATTTATTTTACGTATCATACATATCGAATTTGTATTTGGAAAGATATTTAAGGTGTCAAAATAGATAGAATACCCTTGAATCTGTGACCTGTCATAAGCTATAGAATATACGAAAACCTTCTATTAATTTGAATACCCGAGACTGTATTGTTGGCAGCGATTTAATGTTTACAACAGTTACTGTACAAAATTATCCATTCTCAGATAGTTGCGTATTAATCTCTCTCCTACAAACTGCATTATATTATAAGACTCGAAATTGAGCGACTGCTGTCAATAAAGTGATCTGAAAAATTGAATATGATTATAAATTGAGCTGAAGAAGTTCAAGATTGCACGCAAATTGCAGATAATATATTCAGATTTCACTCTAAATACAGCGCAGTTTTAGACCAAGGTGCACAAGGAATGCAATTCGTTGTGCAAATCATGTTCAGATGTTGCTCTAACCAAAGTGCACTTGCCTCTCAAAGAATGTGCAAAAAGGTACACTTACTGTAGCCTTAAGTTCTACCTCCACTGTAATTGTCAATCTAGTTTTTCCCACCTCGGATTTTGGAGTAGGATTTTTTCTGATTGTGCCATTTCCTGAGCATTACCTACTTGTACCTTTTCATAAGATATTTGAACAATTCTGGAATATTTTGCTCAATTTGGTGGCTTGATAAGCTGCTGTAATTCTATGCTATGACCGAAATTGCGGATGTTTTGATTTTGGAATTTCTGTCATTGCTGGTCGTTTTTATGGTGTCACTTAACAGAGAAAAATCCTTGGATGCTGGCTATCACCCTATTGTTTTGATACACCGGGATGCAGACTGGGACATGCTCTCATCTGCTGAATGCGCTGGGGACCGCAATGCGTTGTGAATCATAGGAATGAAGGTGGTCAATGATCAGGAAATGGGGCAGTCAGAAAGAAATTCCCACTCCAAAAATGGAGGTGGGAGAAAAACTAAATTAACAATTAGTTACCTAGTATACTATGAATTTTGGTCGTGTCAGACTGTGTGCGACGCCTTATCCTATATCCTGGATAATATTTATATTAGATTTGGGACCATGCTATACAGACACATTGTTGGAATTCCGATATGGGTACAAATTGCGCATCTCTCGTAGCTGATTTATTTTTATACTGCTTCGCAAGAGATTTCATGGGCTATTTTTACCGTGATAATCAAGCTGATGTTATTGATGCTTTAAATTCGACTTCCAGGTACCTCGATGAGTTTTTGAGCATTGACAACCCTTATTTTGAAGGTATGATCAATCAAATTTTTTCACCTGAACTACTGTTGAACAAAGCAAATATCTCAGATACCGACGTCCCTTTTTTAGATTTACATCGTTCTGTTGCAAATGGATGTTTCTTCTAAAATTTATGATAAACGTGATGACTTTGATTTTGATATAGTACATTTTCCGTTTTTTGGATGGTGACGTTCCTCGTCGTGCTTCTTATGGTGTATACATTTCGCAAGCCATTAGGTTTGCCAGA
This sequence comes from Rugalucina vietnamica, assembly GCA_964017185.1. Classification (NCBI taxonomy): domain Eukaryota; kingdom Metazoa; phylum Mollusca; class Bivalvia; order Lucinida; family Lucinidae; genus Rugalucina; species Rugalucina vietnamica. The sequence goes on along the minus strand of OZ024879.1, from coordinate 6,581,875 downwards.
GTCTGCAATTATGTTACGGACTTCAACGCTCGAAATGAATGTTTAACGGCCAAACTTCTCCAGCAGGGCTATCGGTATCATAAACTTCGAAAAACATTTTCTAGTGGGAAATAGCTGTTCATTCGGCTTACGAAATGTTTTAATGGTATAAGTGCCTGGTTGTTACTTTGGTTTTTTTCCAACCTCGGTTTTTGGAGTGGGAATCTTTCTCTGATTGCGCATTTTCCTGATCTTTGCCTACTTGTACCTTTCTACTTTTTATCGTAGACAACATGAATTAATTTCCAAATATAATGTTGGGTTAAAGACGCTTTTATGTGAGGGCCTTTCGGAACCAGAATTTTATGGTGACTTGGGTTGACAAATTTAAGAAACTTATAGGAAGAAATGATTTTTCTTTTCAGTTGAGAAAAATCATTACACTTTACAGACGTATACATGTAGGTTATAACTTGAATGTTATGCGACAGTCTGCATGCTTAGTTTTTAACCCAATCATGGTTGATAACTAAACTGCCTTCTTTAATGGCACGCCGGTGTGTCGGGAGTCAGACTCTATGACGGCCCCGACTTAAAGCTATTCATTTTTGTTGGTTGGGGCCGGAACTTCTTGTCTATTGCTTTGCCCACCGGGGTCCATCTGGTGTTTTTCTTTTCAGTAAGTAAGGTTTCAGTAAGTTATTCGGCTCCCAGGGATCTGACGGGCAGCTTACTGAATCTGTTGAGTCTTCGCTATTGATTCATAAAGATGTTTATCATGATTTATTTGTTTGTCCTAAATGATTCATTGACTAGTTAGAGATTCACCACAAGAACCGAAGAACTAACTAGATGTTATGAACCACTGCAGAAGGTTAGGTTATGGCTATGCAACATCGATTTATGCCCGCCAGCAATTTTGCATTAATTTTCTGATCGTTTCAAGGCGATACTTCTTTGGTGGTTCTTTTGTTTTATGTGTTGGTGTTAAATTTTTTTGTGCTGTTGGCGCATTATGTATGCTTTCATACATTTAGTTAAGTTTAGGAAACTGGGTGGCCACCTTTTGGGAAAATAGCTGCTCATTCGGCTTACGATATGTTTTCATGATATAAATTACCTGATTGTTAATTTAGTTTTTCCCACCTCGGTGTTTAGAGTAGGAATCTTTTTCTGATTGCGCCTTTTACTGATCTTTGCCTACGTGTACCTTTTTATACTAAGAAAATATACGTACAAGTGGGCGAAGATCAGGAAAAGGCGCAATCAGAAAAAGATTGCCCGAAATTAGGATGTCATAACTCTCTAAATGTGCTCATAAATATAACCACCCTACTAAACCAATGATGTTTTGTCTGTTTGTTTGAATTGATGCTTAAATTCCCAGTCAACAGAATAATCATGTCGGGACGATGTCTCCATTTTATGGGACTTTTACCAAACATTATAATGTCATGACGACCAAACTGTGCTTTATAATACAGCCACCCAAGCAATCCGATAAGGCTTATATTAAGTCTTATATACATGTATGATTGGTTTGACTAAACCACTTTCCTTGGGCAGGCTCAGACTTGAGCGGTTAACCAGTAATCAGATGGTCGGTCAATAGATTAGAAGCCTTGCCTGGGAGTAAATGGGAATGACAATTTTGTGTCTCTGACCTGATAGCTCTAACTCTTTACAAGAATACGTATGTTTTGTATCGTGAGCACGTGTGTAATTACAAAATCATTTTACTTGTGATTATTGAATAGTCCATGTAGAACAGCTAAGGTCATACGTAGACGGTGACTCGGTTAAAAGGCTCTTCTGAAAGACTGACCTATATTATATGTACCATCCTTTCTGATTACGGAATGATCAGATTGATAACAGAACGATTTTTGACTGTCTATGAATATTATATTGAATGGAATCGCCAAAGCAAGTTAAGCAAAAGTCTTAGATATACATGCAACTTTATGTATGTGCAGTTTCATCTTAGGTGAAATGTACAAGCTGCACGCGAGCTGTTCTATTTTTACATACTTAGGGCATGTGTCTATTTGTTCCGTATTTAAATCAGTGTCAAAATATGTAACAAACGGTGGACAATTATTTTAACTTGCTGTGCGAATACATGACAATAACCTGAAGCTGTCGCCATTCGTGTTAGTGTATTCACCAGATAGAGAAATCCTACATTTTACCCCATGTGAGAAATTCTTATCTCACCCTCGTTATCTCACCCCGGTCGCACCCTGCGTTCAAATGTTCTTTTTTAACACTGGTTGTATAGGACGTCACGTAATTTCGTCGCTAAGCGCACACGTCACAATGACGTCAAAACGTTTTAAATCATAATGGTGGACGCCGCGATTTCATCATTTTTCTTGGTAAATAGTATAAAAAATAATCTTCGCTGCATTAAGGCGAGCCTCGTGATGCCAAAATGTGACCCTCGGGACAGATTTGTCTATCCATACCTGACACTCATGTAAGATTCTTATAATATCATCAGTAAGGTGAGTATGTAAACTGTCATTGTGATTCACTTACATCCCGTGTCTTATATTTTACGGGTTTATTTCATATCATCTAAACCCCCTATCTAATTGGAATGCGACAGCTGGAGACTAGATCGCGCTAGTTTATATAAACGATATAAACACAACGTTCACGATGCAGTCTCGCTGAACGAACATTTATGCGATAAATTCGCGAATTTCGGTCTAATTTTAAAATGTATCTTGCGACTGTCGCGCGATAGTAGCGCGACTGTCGCACAACAGCCGCGAGACATTCGAGAGAGTGCCTCACGGCGTTCCCTCGACTGTAGCTTATTTCATTCGTACGACAGTCGCGAGACATTCGTGTGAATGTCGCACGTCATTCATACGAATGTCGCTAAGTTTTATTTTCTCGCCAGATAGTTCGCTTGTTTGCTCAAGACTGTCGCGCGACATTTGTGCGAGTGTCACGAAATATTTTGGCGAAAAAATCCGCATAGAATTTTTAACATGTTTAAAAAACTTCGCGACCAGTTCGCGACTAATTCGCAACACATGAAAATTCTCACGACACTCGTGCGACACTGGCACGAATGTAGTGCGAAAGACCGCGACAAAATTCGCAAAACAGTCGCGAGAAATTTGCATGCCAGTGTAAACCGTTGTTTTATTTTTGCGATGTACCTTGGCTGAGAGGTTAAGAGCGCAGACATTACATTAGCGCGCTTTAACATTCAATTATCTGTGTCTGGAGTGGGTTCAATATGTTATGATACACGTATAGATCTATATAAAATAAGAAACGCTTCATGTATTCAGTGCGTTATTTTGGTGCTATTTTGATAAGAGAAAGGTACAAGTAGGCAAAGATCAGGAAAAGGCGCAATCAGAAAAAGATTCCCACTCCAAAAACCGAGGTTGGAAAAAACCAAACTAACAATCAGGTACTTACACCATGAAAACATATCGTATGCCGAAAGAGCAGCTATTTTCCCAATAGGTGGCCACTCAGTTACTGAAACTGCCATGTAATCTTAAAACATTGCAACGTGTACTAAACTTGCCATGCGTTAACCAAATCAAATCTATTAATCTTGCTGCCAACAACATAACTGTTGGTGTGACCGATGTCTTCTATGAAGAAACGTTTGGATGTTTCAATCATTTAACGCATATACAATTGAGAACGGAATGACAAACTATGATGTTGATGTCCATGTAAGGGAACAGACAGGCTGCCAAAGGTACAAGAATGCAATGATCAGGAAAAGTTCAGCAAAAACCTTCAGTATCAAGTCACAGGAGACAAGTTAAAAATAAGATTTAAATATAAAGTCATCGGAGACAAAATAAATTGCGGTCAAAGATGCAGTTTTGTATGTATGTGTGTTTTGAAATGTGCCAGAAATTTATTTTTCACGTGGAGCCAAACTATTTAAATGCTATTTAGGAATATGAATCTAATTTAAAAAAGTGATAATAAATATCCGGTTTCTCAATATCATCGCTATCTCAAAGGTCCAAAAGGAAATACAATCTGCAATAAGGGTAATGTACAGGAAAACTTCGAAACAAATTAGAAATAAATTATTTTCCTTCAACAGCAAGAAATTAACCAAGATGTTTTAAGCTTCAGCAGTAATGCATGCCTTTGTTTCTAGTTGTTTATCTAAATAAAGTATTCGCCACTGCTGTGTGTCTCTAAAAATGATCATCATTTAAATTGCTGAAGTAGTTATCTCCATTCTTTCTCCCCAGGGACATTGTGATGTATTTGTTCCGGAACACGCAACCAGTGCTAGTTTTTGTCGCGGAGACGTCGGCTTTAATTGATTGTTTAACAATTATCTTCTCTCTAAGGCAAACATTGTTGGAAATGTCATGCTGACAGTTCAAGATTTTTGTGCCCGTTTGTGGAGTTTAGTGGTTTAAATTTGAGTGTGACTCTATGGTTATCGTATGAATGAAACCCTCCCACACACACTATTGTTTTTAAATGTCTGAACATTTTGGTCTCCTGGTCTCCACACCTTATCGCATTACATATACGAAAACACGCGATGTTTTCTAAAACTTTCGGTAGAAAGTTTTTGATGTTTTCTTATTTTTGCTCAAAACATAGATTTTGGGTACACGTTAGAACCGCCTCGACGAGGCGATTCTGACGATTACCCACACTCATTGTTTTGGAGTAAAAAATAAGAAAAATAGGTTTAAAGGATCTGAGTTTTAATTTTTATTTACTCTTGCAAACCCCAGTTTTTCTATATAAAAGTGGGGTGTAAGAGGGTACATATTGCATGGACATGTTTGCGTGATGGATTGTTGGTTCAACCTTCATGAACTCAACTTCAATGACTGGTACCATGTTCCTTCTCCAAACAAAAAACGAATGCATGCAGAAGTTAAGCGAGGAACCAGTCTTTAAAGTCGTTCAGTCTATCTGTTGTTGTAAACAGTGTGCGTTTCGTATAATTTTGTCGCCGTTGTAGTGTATGCAAACGCTTTTCGGCGATGTTATCTGAAATGTCTGGTGCCCATTACGAAAACTTGCCCATGCAATAAACAGAGATTTTTGAGCTTTAAAAATTGAAAATTTTCTGCTGAAAAATTTTGATATTTTTCTTAGTTTTGCTCCAAAACAATGTGGGTACTCGTTAGAACCGCCTCGACGAGCCGGTTCTAACGAGTACCCACAATCTATGTTTTGGAGCAAAAATAAGAAAAACAGGTATACCCCTGCATACCCCAGTTTTGCTATAAAAAGTGGGGTTCAGGGGGGTATATATTACATGGATATGTTTCCATGATGTTAACTTTGAACAACTTCTATTGAAGGCGTTCTTGCGTGAATGCAAACTTTGGCATTCATTAAGACAGAACATAGTCTTTCCTTGGCACTGTCTTCATAACATAAGACATTATATATAGCTGTGGATGCACTGACAGGTCTGAATCTTGGCAGTATGGTTAAATATTTTCGATGCGGTTGGTTTTGAGCAGACTCTGGCTAATTTGCAATTCGAATGCCGATCAAACCAAAACTGCAATCTGTCAGAAGTTTAGTTCCTATTACCCAGGGGATTATCTCAAAACTAGTCTTATTTATTTTATCACAAAAAAGAAGAAACTAAGATTTTGCATTGTTTCATAACATATTTGCACGGCATATACAAAGGCTAAAATAGGCAATAATCAGGAAATGGCGCAATCAGAAAGCAATTCGCACTCCACAAACAAATTTGGCTGATAAGTCAGCCCAACCTAACATGTTTTAGTACCATTTTATGTATTTTTCTATGGGTGCTATTCTTTTGCACGCAGTCGTTAAATGTTTCTGATTGACTACCTTTCGGAAAATAACTGCTTTACGAATGCTTTGATATTGTCTAAATATGTTTGTTTGATATGGGTGGTTTGACCAAACCACTTTTCCCCTGCCCTCTCAGACTTTCTTAACGTTTAACTCATTTAAGTCTGGCGTCCCTTTTGTGGGACATAGGCAAACAGCATAGCCCCAGATGTGACGCCGCAGAACGCGGCGTCCCATCTGGGGCTATTCTGTTTGCACAAAGAAATTTAATCGAAAAATCAGATAATAAATCAAAATCACTCCTAACACCCCTAAAAATGAAAGTGGACTCGCCCAATTTATAATGATGGGAAAATCCATTCGTCAAATATGGGTTAATCAGTAACCGATGTGATCGGCAAGGAGGTTACAAGTGTTGTCTGGCACACGCAGCACGTTTGTTCTCAAGTTCCCAATGGGTAGGGCTATTGTTGAAAATGTTGGTAAGGAGAAATTATGTGTTTGGCATGATTGTATTAGTTCAAGATCGATAGAAAGTTTATTTTTGTTTTCAACGTTTATATGTGTATACTATGTGTCCGTACTTCTCAGTGGTGGAGTCTTTTCTATTCAACAGTTTGTGATAAGCCTTTGCTATTCTTTTGCTCTTAGAGATCGTTAAAGTTTTCAGGATATTCCCCGCTAAAAGGTAAAATACGACGGAGAAGGAACATGATAAATTTAGATTTATACAATACAACGATAGATATAACACCGAATGGAATAAGCAAAGTGTGCCAATATGCACAATTAACAGAGTTGTGCGAAAATTCATTGAACAAGATAAAATATTGAATTTCTCGAACAAACCCAAAAAACTTGTATCTATGTAATCTATGTAATACTCTTATACACATGTACGTAGTGCCAAATCTGCCAAAGGACCGAAAGAAAAATATAATCTGCACTATGGATGATGTACGGGGAGACTTTTTAGGGCCGCCACACGGCACAACGCCAGCCGCAGTAATAGCAAATAAAATATAAAGGTTTGATCCTTTGGAAGCAAAATAAACATTCAAAGGAAGATAGTATGGACTATATTGCGCAAGTTCGGGTAATGAACCCTCATCAGTAGCCATTTTTAAACCGGCAACGAACGCCAGACTATTATACTGCAATTTCGAGGATGTTTACGAGAAGTTTAAATCAAAGACATAGTCTTAATCGGGGTCAAGCAATTAAAACATTGCTAAGAAGTATGTTTCTGAACGTAATTGTTTTGAACACTCTGAATACCTTTACTGATCTCAAAGGACCGAATATAATCTGCACTATGTATGATGTACGGGGAGACTTTTCAGGGCCGCCAAACGGTAAGCATTTATTTAGAAGTCATGTTAGATTAGAAATAATTTTACTTTACGGTTAATTATGTTTGATTAACGTGTGATGCTGTCAGGCAGATGCGATATTTAAATCACTCCGACTACGCCGTCGTGAATTACACACACATGTAATACATCTTAATCTGCCCTTCAACATTTGCGTCAATCATGATAATTCGCTGTAAAGTATCATTAGTTCCTAAAGGACAGGGAACATGTTAAAGAGAAAGGGGATGGATGGGTCATACCGCGGTTTCGACTCCTAAAGTCTTGTCAGTGATCCTTTAGCTTTGGCAACCTGGAGCCAATGTGTCTGCTATTTTGCAAATTTCAAAACTTTTTTTTTTCTCCTGCAATATTGCGGCTGTCGTACAGTGGAAACACCATTGAATATTCCCTTCAACAAAAACTGAACGAGGCGATCTTAAAGTTTGTAATAAATTTGTATATTACATAACCATTGAGTTTGATATCGTTAAACGATTACTTTCATTGCTTTTGGCACACCAATTCGTCTCTCTGCTCCCATTCCGGATGATTTAAACGTTGTATTTAATAGTCCTGAAGATTGTCATAGCGTGATATCAGTTTATAAAGCACGTTTTATATGTAAATCATTTTCCCCATGATGGATATAAAAAATATTTGCACATAAACGTCGTCAAAAAGTAGCGGAAGTAAAGATTAGGCCGGTCCGAAACAAATATAACGTTCGTAAGCATCGGTCTACCCACAATTTGCCTTTGATATTTGACATAGTTGACTAATTATAGTTTATAGTTAATTCGAAAAAAACATGAAAGCCCCAGAGGAGCATAATACTATGAAAGTAACTAACCAGAGGACCAATGGTCCTATTAATGTTCTCACGAGATCTTGGATATGTAACCTAAGCTGCCTTGCCATAAAATAGGTCAAGGTCATCCCAGAGTCATGATTTATACAAACTTTGTAGAGCTCTATTCACTGATGCTTCAGGCAAAGTTTCAAAATCCGTCTTCCGGTTCTGAAGAATAAGATTTATAAAGGTTTTTGCTTTTTATAGCCATGGCGGCCATCTAGGTGACGTGACCTGTACCATTTTTATTTACTTGCTCCACATAAAGTTTGGCTTTGACTGGCCAAGCGGCTTCAGAGAAAATATTTGAATATTATAATCATATACATGTATATAGTCCTGGGGCAGGGACAGACAACCCCCTGAGGACATATTGTTTTCATAAACATAAATATTCTGTCCATTTGCATACTCCCAGCAAGTTTTTTTTACATTACATTTTACTAATTTTCCCCCATTCAAATGCAAGGGAACCTATGTTGGCCTTGCCATAAAATAGTTCAAAGTCATCTCAAGGTCATGATGTATATGTTTATCATGATTTATTTGTTTGTTCTTGATGATTCATTGACTAGTTAGAGATTCACCACGAGGACCGAAGAACTAACTAAATGTTGTGAACCACTGCAGAAGCTGAGGGTGAGGTTAGGTACCTGTAAAACCGGTTTAAGCCCGCCAGTAACTTTGTGTTACTGATCGTTCCAAGTCGATACTTCTGTAGTGGTTCTTTTTGTTTTATGTCTTGGTGTTTAAAATTTTTTGTGCTGTTGGCGCCTTATGTATGTTTTCATATTTTTAGTTAAGTTAAGGTAACTGAGTGGCCACCTATTGGGAAAATAGCTGCTCATTCGGCTTACGATATGTTTCATGGTACAAGTACCTGATTGTTAGTTTGTTTTTTCCCATCTCGGTTTTTGGAGTGGGAATCTTTTTCTGATTGCGCCTTTTCCTGATCTTTGCCTACTTGTACCTTTTTAGAGCTCCTCTCCCTGATGATTCATGCAAAGTTTCAATATCATAGGCCTTCTGGTTCTCTAGAAGAAGATTTTAAAGGTTTTTGCTATTTTTAGCCATGGTGGCCATCTTGGTCATGTGACCATGACCATTCATATAAACTTTCATTCTCCCTTCTTAAGAATGCTCCACACGAAGTTTAGCTTTGATTGGCCGAGCGGTATCAGAGATTTTCGAATATTATTGTAATATACATGTATATTGCCCAAGGGTGGGGGCAGACCTGCCCCTTGGATACAATTATTTTCAGAGTCATGAATATTAAAAGGTACAAGTAGGCAAAGATCAGGAAAAGGCGCAATCAGAAAAAGATTCCCACTCCAAAAACCGAGGTGGGAAAAAACCAAACTAACAATCAGGTACTTATACCATGAATACATTTCGTAAGCCGAATGAGCAGCTATTTTCCCAATAGATGGCCACTCAGTTACCTTAACTTAACTAAAAATATGAAAACACACATAAGGCGCCAACAGCACAAAATATTTTTAACACCAAGACATAAAACAAAAAGAACCACCACAGAAGTATCGACTTGGAACGATCAGTAACACAACATGACCAAATAAGTCCATTTGCCCATTTCCATAAAGTGTTTTCCTTCAGATGTCATTTTGACAATTTTCCCCATTCAAATGCATGGGCGCCCTATGTTGACCTTGCCATAAGATAGAACAAGGTTATCCCAGGGTCATGATTCATATAAACTTTGTAGAGCTCCCCCCTGTTCCAAATTCAAAATCGTAGGCCTCCTGGTTCTTGGTCATGTTACCTTAACTATTTATATAAACGTTCATTCCCCCATCCCAAGGATACTACATATAAAATCTGTCTTTGATTGGTCGAGAGGTTACTGAGAAAATTAAGTTTTACATTTAATTTGTAAATGACCTTTGGCCAAGGTAAGAAATGACCTTGACCTTTAATACTCAAAGCCACTTCATTTGCTCAACATGTTGCCTGTATCTACAAACTTACAGGACACAGGCTACAAATTTTCATGAAAACTTCAATGTTTTCACTGTTTTTCATCGAAAAGCGTATGTAACCAAAATTGACATTGCCGTCAAATAGGTCAAGATCAATCCGAGGTCATGATTTATATAAACTAGGATGGGTAGAGTCCCCTATGCTACACACAAAGTTTTGTTGAAATCAGTCTGCCGGTTCCAAAGAAGAAGATTTTTTTTATGTTTTTTTTTTTTGTAATCTATATGGGCATGGCGGCCATCTTGGTCATGTAACCTGAACCATTTATATATAGTTTCGTTCCCCCTTCCTCAGGATGCTCCACATAAAAAGGTACAAATAGGCAAAGATCAGGAAAAGGCGCAATCAGAAAGAGATTCCCACTCCAAAAACCGAGGTGGGAAATAACCAAACCAACAATCAGGCACTTATACCATGAAACATATCGTAAGCCGAATGAGCAGCTATTTTCCCAATAGGCGGCCACTCAGTTACCTTAACTTAATTAAAAATATGAAAACATACCAACAGCACAAAAAAATTTAAACACCAAGACATAAAACAAAAAGAACCACCACAGAAGTATCGCCTTGGAATGATCAGTAACACAAAGTTACTGGCGGGCTTAAACCGGTTTTACAGGTACCTAACCTCACCCTCAGCTTCTGCAGTGGTTCATAACATTTAGTAAGTTCTTCGGTCCTCGTGGTGAATCTCTAACTAGTCAATGAATCATCAAGAATAAACAAATAAATCATGAAAAACATCCTGATGAATCAAAAACAAGGACTCACAGATTGAGTAAGCTGCCCGACGATGGAGATCCCTGGGCGCCGAATAACCTACTAACTCCGTAGCAAAAGAAAAACACCAGTTGGACCCCGGTGGGCCAAGCAACAGACAAGAACCTCCGGCCCCAACCAACTAAAATGAATAGCTTTAAGTCGGGGCCATCATAGAGTCTGACGCCCGACCCACCGGCGTGCAATTAAAGAAGGCACCATAGCCATCAACCATGATTGGGTTAAAAACTAAGCATGCAGACTGTCGCATAACATTCAAGTTATAACCTATACGTCTGTAACGTGTTATGATTTTTCTGAACTGAAAAGAAAATCATTAATTCCTATAAGTTTCTTAAATTTGTAAACTAAGTCACCATAAAATTCAGGTTCTGAAAGGCCCTCACTTAAAAGCGTCTTTAACCCAACATTATATTTGGAAATCAATTCATAGTGTCTATGATAAAATTTAGAAAAGGTTTTTCGAAGTTTATGATACCGATAGCCCTGTTGGAGAAGTTTTGCCGTTAAACATTTATTTCGAGCGTTGAAGTCTGTAACATGATTGCAGACTCTAGCAAACCTAATAAGTTGCGAAATGTAAACACCATAAGAAGCACGACGAGGAACGTCACCATCCAAAAAAGGAAAATTTACTATATCAAAATCAAAGTCATCGCGCTTATCATAAATTTTAGAAGAAACAAATCCATTTGCAATAGAAAGATGTAGATCTAAAAAGGGGGCTTCGGTATCAGAGATATTGGCTTTGTTCAACTGAAGTTCAGGTGGATAAATTTGATTGACCATACCTTCAAAATAAGGGTTGTCAATGTTCAAAAGGTCATCGAGGTACCTAGATGTGGCATTAAAAGCCTCGATAACATCAGCTTGATTATCATGGTTAAGAGAATCCATGAAATCTCTTTCGTAGCAGTATAAAAATAAATCAGCTACGAGAGGTGCGCAATTTGTACCCATCGGAATTCCAACAATTTGTCTGTATAACTTGGTCCCAAATCTAATATAAATATTATCAAGGAGATAGGACAAGGCGTCGCACACATTCTGACATGACCAAAGTGTATACCGACTTTGGTCAGAGGAAGTGAAAAAAGCCTTTCTGTCATTACATGCCAAATAAAGTGAACCAAGTTTGACTTTGATTGGCTAAGCGGTTTCAGAGTAGAAGATCTTTGAATTTGTGGACGCGGGACGCCGGAGCATAGCCATCCTATAAGCTTACCTTTTGAGCTTCTGCTCAGGTGAGATAAAACAAATAACAGCAGTCTAAATATGTGTCACAATATGCCATCGTCACATATTACATATCTTATACACGATGTTTCCCTTAGATATTGATTCTGGAGCTGCTTGGCATTTAGAATGTCACGCTTATCAATCTTCATTTGCATGATATTGATACATGGAAAATTGCATCCTCAATAAATGTTGTTATTTAAAAGTAAACCACACTTTTCTCGTATGTGTAATGAAATATTGATACACTTAGTTGACTGTACTGCAGCTATGATGCATACAGTAAATCGCCTTCTACCGCGATTCGTCCTTTATATTATGGTAGGAAGTTTCTTAGTATTACTGTCCGTAACAATGCGAAACGTCTGATGTGATTGTTTGATGTTTAGGTGTCGAATTCTGTGTTGTTTGCACCTTACATCTATAAACAGTACGTTTCCACATATAACTACGGTCCGAGGAACGAAGTGGCCATCTATTGGGAAAAAGGTGCTCTTTCGGTTTACGATACGTTCTCTTTGTTTTAGTTCCTGATTGTCTATTTGTTTTATTCCACCTCGGTTTCTGTTTTTGGATTTCCTTCTGATTGTTACATTTCCTGATCATTGCTTTCTTTAACGTTTTACCTTTCTATATTAGTTTTCTGTAAACAAAGCCTATTTAATATAACACTTAGCGATTAATGACGATAATTTTATCTGTCTAAGCTGTTGATTGGTTTCCAAGTCATACTTATTAAATTGTCACGGTAATGGAAAAGATGTCCAGATAATTGTAAACATCCGGGGCGTTTATTGAGTGTTTCTGTCGAGAAATTAAGAGAATTGTCAGATTGTGAGAAGAAAAAAAATAAAACATCGACAAATGTATAAGCGTTGTTTCTCGGGGGTGGGGGGTGGGGTGGGGGGGGGGTAACTCAGAGATAATTTTGGTACGGACGTGCCGCCCGATACTTTAAAACATACCCTATTCATATACCTGGTAATCGAAAAAAGGGACCCATTCATATATCATGCCTTCGAAAAAAGTGACCCATTCATATATTTGATTGTACAAAATTTTGACCTATACACAATTATATACAAATATTTCGACTTTCTGATCTGTGTATGTCAGGAAAAAAGTGCTCTTAAACATGAATGTCCGAAACATTTGGTCATTCATAGACTAAATATTGAAAAATGGGGCCATTCATATATTTTGACTTGAAAAAGGTAACCAATTCATATACATGTATCTGGCGAGGCTGAAAAAGGGGGCTATTCGGGCGGCACATCCCTACTACGTCATATATAGGTAGTTACCCACCCCCTCCCCCCGAGCGTTGTTTACGCCTGTACTGAATTTATCTGAGTTTTAGATAATGCGTATGATAAATGAAATGACCCTCCCTTATATTTTCTTTTAGTTTATTTCCACAGGTAATAGTTGATGAAAAAAAATAGGACATGATCAGATAGTGATGTAACCAGAACCACACATTAACCATGATGAAAAGCCCAGAAAATGACAGCATACTGTGGTCCGAGCGAGCAGTTTTTTTCCGAAAAGCTGGCGGCTCATTGTCCTGAACTTCAGTCAATATTTACGCACAAAAAAGATAAACAAATTCGACACCACCCAAAACAACCGAAAAGAACTACAAAAAGTGATTTTAAAGAAAACAGGGTAAGAGCCGTGTAATTCTGTTTTACATATACGTATAATCTTTAGTAATGTCTAGCAGTAAATTTGGCATTATTGATATCCATATTCTTAGTTTTGCAACAAAAAATAAATCAAGTATTACCCTGTATATCCCTGTTTACTATATAACAATGGGAATGAAAGGATATATAACCCTGACATATTATTCTAATGACTTCTAAAAGTGCAAATAGGATAGATCATGCCAAAGTGGTTTCCAGCGTTTACATGTATTGAGGGCATGTTAAGTTAAGATAGGCTGATAAGATTATTAACAGAGCAGCTGGCTAGTACATGCATGCAGCATTATACTAGTAGTACAGGCTACTGAGTACAAAATCATATGCAATTAATTGGCAGAACTAATTTGTTATTCTTAAACAAAATCAGTCATGTTACGAGTAAAAACAATTACCATAACCCCCAGTTAACATACAAGGTTGTTGATTAAGATATTTTTATTTTATTTTTAAACTCATTTGGTGGTAACGTACTAAAATGTACCGTTTGTCAATTTATTTTTAACACTGTAAGTGCTTTGTTTTAACGACAGTGCGATTGGGTATGTTTATATGTTTAATTAAAACCCCTACACCCTTCAGAAATTCCCGTTGATATAAGAGAAAACCTCCCATAGCCATCTATACGACACAGAAACGAGAAGCAAATATATACATGCATGTTCTGAACCAATGTATTCAAATAAATAACTATTGGCATCTGCTATTCTGCAAGAATTGTCCTATTTAAAATTCACACCTTGATAATTACTTGTTATGCACGCGAAGTCGCCATTGCCGGTGCAGGTTTTAGACAGCTGATGCATTGATAACGCATTTTGCTATCTTAAAGCCACCTTTTATTTTTACAAAGTAAGTGAAGTAAACATAGACATACGAACATATTTGTTGTTCCTGTGCATATATCTTCGTATCCTCAAATGAAAGAATGACACTAGCTTCGGTTAACTCCGAGCCGGGATTGCTCTAATCCAGGTTCCTAAGATAAAGGAATCTTTTTCTTCTCACGGAGTTTTGCATGTTGAACATCGACTTGGACAGTTAGTTCCTGTGCGACGGGATTTCATGTCCGTTTGTCATTTTATGTTTTGGTAACCCAATACAACAACGCTTGTGAAAGCTAGAAAATGAAATAATTCAAAGCCAGTCTTGGCCGTTTGAAGTAAACTGTACCAGGCATAGTGTGACATATACATGTTTCTTACTATTATTCGGTATGCATCTAACTAAATATACTGAGTTCCTGAGCCAACGCAAATTTGTCAATAAATTTGAATAATTTTTATGGTTTCACTCGATTCATTCAAAATTCAGCATATATGTAGTCTAACCATTAAAAAAAAAGACATAAAAAGAATTCATCCGTCACACGTAAAAACGGACGAAGGGGTCAGTTTGAAGCGATTTTGACAAACGTCTTGCAAAACAATGAAAAACAATTCCCAAAACTGCAATACACTTTAGTTGCCACCACATAATTAAGCAAATGGTTGGCATCTGCTGTGAACACCTCATAAGAAGCAATTTTGGGGTACTCAAAATCAATGGCGATTTCTTGCGTTGAGCCGTACATTCAAACATTTTAATTGCCATACTCATCGGTCGATTTGAATTGTGTGCATTACTTTGAAAAATTTCCAGCCGCGCGCGCGAGGCCGGAAAAAATATTTCTGCACCCAGAGCCATGTTCACGTGCACTTAAACTTTGTATTTGATAACACACACAGATTTTCGAGTCATTTTGATGCCTAATGGGCACACAGTCTTTCAGATAATCTGCAAATTTAAAATATGAGTTGAAAAAATAAAGTTGCGTTGGCTGTGGAACTCGGTATATTTTCCTAGACCGGCTTAATACAGGGAAACATAATTTCATATACAAACAATACGATTTCAATGAAAATCAACGACCCTGAACATTCTGGAAATTATGCTGTGCATGTTTACTTACCTGAATGGTAACCTCACACGAAGTATATCTATTTCACAAAGGGTCTAATAACATGTAACAACGAATCAAGTTCTAGTTTTGTTCACGCGGGCTCATGCCATTAAGTTATTCAACAAGTACATCACATGTAAATCAATGGTTTTACTGAAAGCAATTTATAAGAGAATATCTTCGTGCCATACGTGATCACCTAATGATGTTTTGGATTGGGCATTTCGATCAGAATGATGCAGTTATTTTGAAACCTTGCCCAAACATGCATTTTACAACGATGTTTTTTTTTTCCTGTAAAAATTAAAATTGCATCAGAAAAAAAAATATTTTGTTTAACATTTTTGCTCAAAACATTGATTAAGAGTACACATTAGAACCACCTCGCCAAGGCGATTTTAACGAATACCCACAATCCATGTTTTGGATTAGAAATAAAAAAAATGATTACACCTGTATACCCCATGTTCACTACATAAAAGTGGGGTGTACATTTCACAGATATGATATCTTAATACTACACTGACACGTGCCCTCGTCGCAGCATATAATAAGCCCACGTAGTTACAAAGTCTTTGTATCAGGATCAGCAGTTGAGATTGTATTACATGTAGCTTCCTTATCGAATGACCCATGTGAAACAGTTAAGGCCATACGAACCAGTGTCATAATTAAAAGTCTCGTCCGAAAGACTGACCTATATATATGTACCATCATTTCTGGTTATGGAATGACCGGATTGATAACAGAACGATGCCTGGCTGTCTATCGATATTATATTGAATGGAATCGCCAAAGCAAGCGAAGTGAAAGTCTTAGATATAACTTTATGTATTTGTAGTTTCAACATAGGTTACATGTACAAGCTGTAAACGAGCAGTTCTTTTTTAACATTCTTAGGGTCTGTGTCGGATTTTCTTTCCAGGATTTAAACCGGTGCCAAAGTCAGCAAAAGAAGAACGATGGACAGAAAAAGGTACAAGTAGGCAAAGATCAGGAAAAGGCGCAATCAGAAAAAGATTCCCACTCCAAAAACCAGGGTGGGAAAAAAACAAACTAACAATCAGGTACTTATACCATGAAAACATTTCGTAAGCCGAATGGGCAGCTATTTTCCCAATAGGTGGCCACTCAGTTACCTTTACTTAACTAAAAATATGAAAACATACATAAGGCGCCAACAGCACAAAATATTTTAAACACCAAGACACAAAACAGAAAGAACCACCACAGAAGTATCGACTTGGTACGATCAGTAACACAAAGTTACTGGCGGGCTTAAACCGGTTTTACATGGCCATAACCTCACCCTCAGCTACCGCAGTGGTTCATAACATTTAGTTAGTTCTTCGGTCCTCGTGGTGAATATCTAACTAGTCAATGAATCATCAAGAACAAACAAATAAATCATGATAAACATCCTGATGAATCAAAAACCAGGACTCACAGATTGAGTAAGCTGCCCGACGATGGAGATCCCTCGGCGCCGAATGACGGAGCAAAAGAAAAACATTAGTTGGACCCCGGTGGGCCAAGCAACAGACAAGAAGCTCCGACAAGCAACAGACAAGAAGCATGGATTAAACATGGCGAAGACATGGCAATAACCTGAATCTGTCTCCATTCGTTATGGTATGTTGTTTGTGTGAGTGAGTCAGCTGTCATTGTTATTTACTAACATGTACAACATGTACACTTTCCGCGTATATTTCACTTCATCTAAACAGTATTTTTATCATTGTGAAGTGCTGAGAGCGCTTATATTTCATTAGCGCGCTTAAACATTCAATCATCTCACCGCTGTGTCTGGTGTGGGTTCTAGCCCAACACCAGGCACATGTGAGCTAAACCAAGTCCTGCTTGCTGGTGTGCCAGGTAGTTTTGCTTGGGGTTTCCCGGTTTCGCCCCACCAACTGATTGATCCGTCTCGTATGAGCTGAAATAATCCTCAAAGGGACTTAAAACTGTACATTCAAAGGGATGTAAAACTTTTTGTGCTGTTTGAATCATTTAATGCCGGACATATATAAAAGTGAGCTGAATGACAAACTACATTGATGTCCATGCAAGGGCACAGTTAGGCTACCATGTCTTGTAAATTACCAGGCAGATGATCATCAATTACGAGCCGATGCCATCTTGTGATAAATGAAAATAATCGATATTAGATTTCATAGGAGACTAATATTTTGTGGACAAACATGCAGTTTTGGTCATGTAAAACTGGTTTAAGACCATTGATTTTATATTTCTCCAAGGCGATACTTCTGTTGTGGTTTTATTTGTTTTATGGTTTGGTGTTGAAAGTTTGTAATGTTTGCACCTTATGTTTTGTTTTCATAGTTTTAGTTAAGTTGGGGTAACTGAATGACCGCCTAAGGAGAAATACCTGTTCACTCTGCTTACGATATGTTCTCTTTGATAAGTACCTGCTTTTCTTTTCCCCCACCTTGGTTTTTTGAGTGGGGTTTTTCTTTCTGATTTGGACCTTTATATACATGTTTTGGACTGTGCCAGGTTTTCACGTGGAGCCAAATAATTTAAAGGCTGTTTAGGAAACTGAATCAAAATGAATCAGAATACTCGCACTGATCTCAAAGGTCCAAAACGAAAGTCTAATCTGCAATACGGATAATGCACGCGGAAACTTTGAAGGGCCCCACACAACACATCACCAGCTTTTGTAGCTATTTAGAATTAAAGTGTTCTCCTTCAAGTGCAAGAATCGTTGTCACTAGTTTTTATCTATACAGTACATTTGCCAATGTTGTGTGTCTGTAAATAAGGCCTTCATTTAAATTGCAGATTGCAGTTATCTCAAATCATTCTCTCCAGGGAAAAGTGTGATGTATTTATTCCGGAACACGCAGCCAGTGCTAGTTTTTTTTTGTCGCGGAGCCGTCGACTTTAATTGCTTGTTTATCAATTATCTTCTCTCTAAAACAAACATTGTTAGAAATGTCATGTTTGCCGTGGCAGATAACTTGTGTCCGTTCGAGAATTACAGTGGGTTAAATCTGAGTGTGACTGTACGGTTCACCATGAGGACCGACCAACTAACTATGTGTTGTAATGCAGAATCTGAGGGTGAGGTTTTGGCCATGTAAAACTAGTTTAAACCTGTCCGTACTTTTATATTACTGATTGTTCCAAGGCGATACTTCTGTTGTGGTTCTTATTGTGTTATGTCTTTGTATTGGATTTTTGTGCTGTTTGCACCTTATGTGTGTTTTCATTTTTTTAGATAGGTTTAGGTAACTGAGTGACCACCTATTGGGAAATAGCTGCTCACTCGGCTTACAATATATTTTCTCAGTACTAGTTAATTTAGTTTTTTTTTTCAACCTCGGTTTTTGGAGTGGGAATTTCTTTCTGATTTTGTCTGTTATCAATGAAACCCTCACACACACGTTTTTAGTTTTAAATGTCTAAATATTTATATAACACTGGGTCGCTTCAAACCTAATCGATTGTTGGTTTAACTTTCATGCACTCATCCTCTTAGGCTGGTTCATTCTTATGCACTTAATTTACCAAACAAGAACCGAATTGATGTTAAAGCGCATTGAGGAACAAACTCTTACAGTCGTTCAGTCTAACTATAGTTGTAAAGAGTGTGCATTTCGTTTACATCAGGAAAACATGTCCGTGAAATGTGTACCCCCTCAAACCCCACTTTTATATAGCAAAACTGGGGTTCGCAGGGGTATACCTATTTTTCTTATTTTTGCTCCAAAACATAGATTGTGGGTACTCGTTAGAACCGCATCAGCGAGGCGGTTCTAACGTTCAACCCACAATCTATGTTTTGAGAAAAAATAAGAAAAATATCAAATTTTTAGCTGAAAATTTTCAATTTTTAAAGCTAAAAAAATCTCTGTTTATTGCATGGGCAAGTTTTCGTAATGAGTGTATGCAAACCATTTTCGGGGATTTTATCTGAAATGCTTGGTGCCGCTACTTTGAACAACTGGGCTTGTGAGACTTGCATAAATGCAAATATTGGTGTCTATCAAGACTGACTGTTGTCTTTTCTTGGCACCGCACTCATTACATATACAGCCGTGAATGCTCAGACTGATCTGAATATTCGCAGTACAGTTAGAATATTTTACGATGCGGTTGCTTTGAGCACAGTTTGGCATTTTCGCTAATTTGCAATTCGGATGCTGATTAAACCAAACTTGCAATCTGTAAGAAGTTGAGTTCTTATTACCCTGGGGAATGGGCAATGTTCTCGATTCCAGTCTTATTTACTTTGCCAGCAAAAGGAAGAAGAACATATCATTTTAGTATTATTTCATAGCAGTCCAACACAACATTACAATCCTGGCGGATTAGTCTGCATTACCTAGCATGTTCATGTACAATTTTATACTTAGGATTACGGTATGTTCATTTAGTATAAACACGTACCTGATTGTCAATTTAGTTTCTTCCCCACCTGATTTTTTGAGTGGGAATTTCTTTCTAATTGCGCCATTTCCTGATCATTGCCTACTAATATCTTTAGCTATTCTTCTATGCGGGCTAGTTTTGACTTAGCTGTCGTTTAATGTTTCTGATTTACTACTTTTCTTGCAAATTAATATAAGCTTTAATATGTCTTTGTTTGTTTGAACTGATGTGTAACGTCCCAATCAACAGCCATTGTCATGTCGGGACGTTATTTCCATTTTATGGAATTTCTATCAAACATGTGCTTTAAAGTATATTCTTATACACCTCATCTTTATAGCCAATGGTTTAAAACGTGTTATATTGTACAACACTTCACATGGTGAATTAGCATGACGTTATTTTGCTGGCTTTCGATGTCATTTAAGACACAACAATCTCATTAAGCAGTGTAGTGTAATCTTGGCGTTCCTTTGCCCGGTGTATGCAGCACTCCTACATGTATTTGTCTAGGCCAAAATAGACGATGTTATTATCGAAAATGTTAGTGAGGAGGAACATGTGGCGAAACGTCGTTTAAGCGCATAACAAACGTAATTAACGTATGTAAATATCCACGTTACAGTCAAATATTTGGTGGGTTATCTACATTGGAATGGCGAAATGCTTAACGATATCGACTGTTTCAGCGACTTTTATTAGCTCACCTGAGCCGAAGGCTCACACGGTGAGCTTATAGGATGGCCATGATCCGGCGTCCGTCCGTCGTCCGTCCGTCGTCTGTCGTCCAAAATTTCAAAGATCTTCTTCTCTGAAACCACTTGGCCGATCTTGTTGAAATTTTATGTGGAGCCACCCTAGGTAGTGGCTTTGAAAGTTTAATCGCGAAATCTGGGTCACATGACCAAGGTGGCCGCCACGCCCATATATGGTAAAAACACTCAAAAATCTTTTTCTCCAGAACCGGCGGGCCGATTTTCATGAAACTTGGTATGTAGCATTTGGGACTTCAGCCCATAATAGTTTGATAAAATGATAACACTAGGATGACCTTGACCTATTTTACGACAAGGTCAATTTTGGAAACGTAGGCTTTTACATGGGAAAAAGTGAAAACTATAGAATTTTTGGAAACTATTGCAGCCTGAGACCTGAAAAGTGGTAGATGCAAACAACTAATGGAGTAGATGAAGGTATATGATTAATTTAGGTCAAGGTCATCTCTTGACCTTGGCCAGTCTGTCGTCCATACACATTTTTCAAAAATCTTCTTCTCTGAAACTGCTAGGCCAATCAAAGTGAAATTTTATGTGAAACATCCATGGGTAGATATAATGAAAGTTTGATCGCAAAATCCCAGTCACATGACCAAGATGGCCGCCACGCCCATATATAGTAAAAACCACTCAAACATCTTCTCTAGAACCGGCAGGCCGATTTTCATGAAACTTGGTATGTAGCATTTCGGACTTCACTCCATTATAGTTTGATAAAATGATTACACTAGGATGACCTTGACCTATTTTACGACAAGGTCAATTTTGGAAACATAGGCTTTTACAAGGGAAAAAGTGAAAACTATAGAATTTTTGGAAACTATTGCAGCCTGAGACCTGATAAGTGGTAGATTCAAACAACTAATGGAGTAGATGAAGGTATGTGATTAATTTAGGTCAAGGTCATCTCTTGACCTTGGCCAGTCTGTCGTCCATACACATTTTTGAAAAATCTTCTTCTCTGAAACTACTAAGCCAATCAAAGTGAATTTTTATGTGGAGCATCCATGGGTAGGGAGAATGAAAGTTTGATCGCGAAATCCGGGTCACATGACCAAGATGATATGGTAAAAAGCACTCAAAATCTTCTTCCCCAGAACCGGCAGGCCGATTTTCATGAAACTTGGTATGTAGCATTTTGGACTTCAGCCCATCATAATTTGATAAAATGATGATGCTACGATGACCTTGACCTATTTTACAGCAAGGTCAATTTTGGAAACATAGGCTTTTACATGGGAAAAAGTGAAACTATGGATTTATTTGAAAATTGTTGCAGCCTGAAAAGTGGTAGATGCAAACAACTAGTGGAGTGGATGAAGGTGTGTAATTAATTTAGGTCAAGGTCATCTCTTGACCTTGGACAGTCTGTCGTCCATACACACAAAGATCTTCTCTGAAACTGCTTGGCCAATCAAAGTGAAATTTTATGAGGAGCATCCATGGGTAGCAGGAATGAAAGTTTGATTGCGAAATCCGGGTTACATGACCAAGATGGCCGCCACGCCCATATATGGCAAAAACCACTTAAAATCTTCTTCTCCAGAACTGGCATGAAGATTTTCACGAAACTTGGTATGTAGCATTTGAGACTCCAGCCAATCATAGTTTGATCAAATGATGACCCTAGGACGACCTTGACTTATTTTACGGCAAGGTCAATTTTGGAAACATAGGCTTTTACATGGGAAAAGGGGAAAACAATGGATATTTTAGAAACTGTTGCAGCCTTAGACCTGAAAGTTGCTAGATGCAGACAACTAATAGAGTCAATGAAGGTAAGTAATAAATTAAGGCAAATGTCATTTCTTGACTGTGACCCAAGGTCATTTAAATATCAAAATTAAGATAATGTTTTTCTTAGAAATCACTGGGTTTGGAAATTATTGCAACCTGAGACCTAAAACTTGGCAGATGCAGACAACTTATGAAGTCAATAAACTTTAAGGTGTGTGAGTATTCAAGGTCAAGGTCATTTCATGATGACTTAATACTCCAAGATCAGGCTTTAGGTGAGCGTTCTCAGGACCATTTGTCCTCTGGTTCCGTTTATTGTGTACTAGAATCGAAATAGGTCAAATGACGTGCATGCTCTGTTGTGCTGCTACGCCTCGTGATTTTCTTTACAAGTGACCCCAAGCAGTATATTGTTACTCAACAAATCACTGTAAGAGCTGATTTGTAAGAGCTGATTCATGTTACAGACTTCAACGCTCGAAATAAATGTTTAACGGCAAAACTTCTCCAACAGGGCTATCGGTATCATAAACTTCGAAAAACCTTTTCTAAATTTTATCGTAGACACTATGAATTGATTTCCAAATATAATATTGGGTTAAAGACGCTTTTAAGTGAGGGCCTTTCGGAACCTGAATTTTATGGTGACTTAGTTTACAAATTTAAGAAACTTATAGGAATTAATGACTTTTCTTTTCAGTTCAGAAAAACCATAACACGTTTACAGACGTATAGGTAATAACTTGAATGTATTGCGACAGTCTGCATGCTTAGTTTTTAACCCAATCATGGTTGATAACTATGCTGCCTTCTTTAATTGCACGCCGGTGGGTCGGGCGTCAGACTCTATGATGGCCCCGACTTAAAGCTATTCATTTTAGTTGGTTGGGGCCGGAGCTTATTGTCTGTTGCTTGGCCCACCGGGGTCCAACTGGTGTTTTTCTTTTGCTCCGGCGACGATAGCCAGATAAATAAACTGCTATTTCAAAAATTTACACAAGGTAAGTCTAAATCAAAGACATGTGCCTAAACGGGGTCAAATATTTAGACTATTGTTTAGAAACGTAAAATTGTAATACTCTGAATGTTCAAACTGATCTCAAAGGACCAAAAGAAACGATATACCGTATTCGTTCTAATTAGCGCACAGTGCGCTTAACTTTTCAAAATAGCTTGAAGTAAAGGTGACAAAATATCGTTCTAATAAGCGCACACTAATAACGAAAACAACATATAAACTGTCGATATATTTAGTGTACAAATCGTTGCAAAGTAGTGTTTGATTATCTAAGGTTAAATTTGAATGCGGGAGATACGGTATGAATGTGTAACATT
Source organism: Rugalucina vietnamica (assembly GCA_964017185.1). Classification (NCBI taxonomy): domain Eukaryota; kingdom Metazoa; phylum Mollusca; class Bivalvia; order Lucinida; family Lucinidae; genus Rugalucina; species Rugalucina vietnamica. The sequence continues at coordinate 6,557,967 of OZ024879.1, read as the reverse complement.
GGTGCAAAATGTCAGTTTGTTAGTCGAGCAGTGTGCGCTTATGTTCATGATTTTCGAAAACAACCAGGGTGTGCGCTTATTGGAGCATGCGCGCTAATTAGAACGAATACGGTATTAAGCTTATATGTAGATGGTCTGGTCTGGATGGTCTGACAAAACCAATTTTCCTGGGCATGCTCAGACCTTCTAAGTGGTCGGTTAGAAGGAAACAATTGGTACATGCAGCACATCTTTGTCAGGTACATACAGCACATCTTTGTCCGGTACATGCAGCACATCTTTTTGTCAAGGCCAAAATAGACGGTGTTATTATCGAAACCTTAAGGGTGGAGGAAAATGTATTATATCATGATTGTAACAAATAAATCATGATAGGTTTCTCGTAGCTGATTTATTTTTATACTGCTACGAAAGAGATTTCATGGATTCTCTTAACCATGATAATCAAGCTGATGTTATCGAGGCTTTTAATTCCACATCTAGGTACCTCGATGACCTTTTGAACATTGACAACCCTTATTTTGAAGGTATGGTTAATCAAATTTATCCACCTGACTTCAGTTGAACAAAGCTAATATCTCACATACCGAAGCCCCCTTTTTAGATCTACATCTTTCTGTTGCAAATGGATTTGTTTCTTCTAAAATTCATGATAAGCGCGATGACTTTGATTTTGATATAGTAAATTTTACTTTTTTGAATGGTGACGTTCCTCGTCGTGAATCTTATGGTGTATACATTTCGCAACTTATTAGGTTTGCTAGAGGCTGCAATCATGTTACAGACTTCAACGCTCGAAATAAATGTTTAACGGCAAAACTTCTCCAACAGGGCTATCGGTATCATAAACTTCGAAAAACCTTTTCTAAATTGTATCGTAGACATTATGAGTTGATTTCCAAATATAATGTTGGGTAAAAAACGCTTTTAAGCCCGCCAGTAACTTTGTGTTACTGATCGTTCCAAGGCGATATTTCTGTGGTGGTTCTTTTTGTTTTATGTCTTGGTGTTGAAATTTTTTGTGCTGTTGGCGCTTTATGTATGTTTTTATATTTTTAATTAAGTTAAGGTAATTGAGTGGCCACCTATTGGGAAAATAGCTGCTCATTCGGCTTACGATATGTTTCATGGTATAAGTGCCTGATTGTTAGTTTTGTTTTTTTCCCACCTCGGTTTTTGGAGTGGGAATCTCTTTCTGATTGCGCCTTTTCCTGATCTTTGCCTACTTGTACCTTTTTAAGTGAGGGCCTTTCGGAACCTGAATTTTGTGATGTCTTGGTTTACAAATTTAAGAAACTTAAAGGAATAAATGATTTTTCTTTTCATTTCAGAAAACTCATAACACGTTACAGACGTATAGGTTATAACTTGAATGGTATGCGACAGTCTGCATGCATAGTTTTTAACCCAATCATGGTTGATAACTATGCTGCCTTCTTTAATTGCACGCCAATGGGTCGGGCGTCAGACTCTTTGATGGCCCCGACTTAAAGCTATTCATTTTAGTTGGTTGGGGCCGGAGCTTCTTGTCTGTTGCTTGGCCCACCGGGGTCCAACTGGTGTTTTTCTTTTGCTCCGGAGTTAGTAGGTTATTCGGCGCCCAGGGATCTCCATCGTCGGGCATCTTACTCAATCCGTGAGTCCTGGTTTTTTATTCATCAGGATGTTTATCATGATTTATTTGTTTGTTCTTGATGATTCATTGACTAGTTAGATATTCACCACGAGGACCGAAGAACTTACTAAATGTTATGAACCACTGCGGAAGCTGAGGGTGAGGTTATGGTCATGTAAAACCGGTTTAAGCCCGCCAGTAACTTTGTGTTACTGATCGCTCCAAGGCGATACTTCTGTGGTGGTTCTTTTTGTTTTATGTCTTGGTGTTTATTGTGCTGTTGGCGCCTTAAGTATGTTCATACTTTTAGTTAAGTAAAGGTAACTGAGTGGCCACCTATTGGGAAAATAGCTGCTCATTCGGCTTACGATATGTTTCATGGTATAAGTATCTGATTGTTAGTTTGGTTTTTACCCACCTCGGTTTTTGGAGTGGGAATCTTTTTCTGATTGCGCCTTTTCCTGATCTTTGCCTACTTGTACCTTCTTAGGTGTACCCACAATCTATGTTTTGAGCAAAAAAAAAAAAAAAAAAAAAAAAAAAAAAAAAAATCAATTTAGATTTTTTACAAGCAAAACAATTTCTGTATATAGCATGGGCGTGTTTTCGTAATGGTCAAACGGTGTCTCAATTTCATCTAACACAGAAATTTAAATAATTATATTCAGATTTTAAATCAAATTGATATACAACTCCCTCACAATCGAGCGAAAACGTGCTCAATATCGCTACTGGCGTTTTAATTCACAGGATGTTCCGGTGCAGCCGTATCACTGCCAATTATGGCAATTTGATGTTGGGTAATTTTAAAAGCACCAGTAACACCTGAAATCACGGAAATCAACAACTGTTATGTTGCATTCTAGAAAAACATGGTTCAGTGAAAAATTGTGTATTCCGGCAGTATGTTGATGACAAGGATCATATGGCCGTGTTAGAATGGTGAAATAGGTTTTAAAATGCTAAACATATAATTACCTGGTTCCATTAAATCATATGCAATTAACATTTTTCAAGGCCTACACACTAATGGTTTTCCGCATAGTGACTTTACTGACATCAGTGGTCTGACTCTGACGGTAAAACATAATTTATAAACATCTTGTTGCAATCGCATTGCAATATCCAATTGGGCAAAACATGTTTATTCAAATTAAATAAGAATGACATTCTAAAGAGAAAAGCAAGGAATGATCATGAGCTACTGCACCCAGTTGGAACACAACCAAAGTGACAAGTAGGTACTGATATCAAGAGAAAATTCGGCAGTCCGAGTGAGCAGCTATTTCACGAAAGATGGCCACTCAGTGTCCTGAGGTTAACTAAATACTTGTATATGGATACGCACACAAAAACTGCACCGGCACAGAACGACAATAAATGTAGCGCATAGAACATGAACATAGCCGATTTTTTGATAATGCTGACACAGACTCGTTGGCGATTGCAGATTATTAAGCTATGAAAGAATGATCTTGTGGTTGCACAATAATCTCGCAAATTGACCACCAATAGCTTTAATACCAAGACCCTCGGCACAATTGTTAGCAAACTTCCTGAATAGATTAATCACAGTGAACATGGTGCGACTTTCAATTAACATCTAGAATAGGAAAACAACAAATGGACGTGTAGAGACATGGATTCAACCATTCAATCACAGCCGCTATCTGATTGTAGATGTTGCCGTTCTGGATGCAAACGACTTGCGTTTTAACGATGACATGACCTGCGAGGCTGCGACACGGTCAGTCTTGATTTATCATTGTTCGGCCGCAGTCTCTGTACTATATGACTTCATAAAATGACTGGTACATCCTCCATAGTGCAGATTATATTTTCCTTTTGATCCTATTAGATCAGTAAGGGTATTTTGAGAAACCAGAAATTTATTATCGGTTTAGATTCATTTTCTAACCAACGTTTAATATGTTTGACACCATTTGGATAATACTAGTCTTTGTATTGACTGTTTCAAATTAAGTGTTATTTTCTTTGGCTCGTTGCCAAAATTGAAAGGTCACTGAGGAAGCTTGAGTAGCCGAAACCGCGGTATGGCACATACCTTTTCTCATTAGTATGTTCACTGCTCGTAAAGGTTAGTTTTATTTTTATTTGCTATTACTGCAGCTGATGTTGTGCCGTGTGGCGGCCCTAAATAGTCTCCCCGTATATCATCCATAGTGCAGATTATATTTTTCTTTTGATCATTTGAGATCAGCAAGGGTATTTTGAGAAATCAGAAATTTATCATCGATTTCATTTTCGAACCAACGTTTAATATGTTTGGCACCCTTTGGATAATACTAGTCTTTGTATTGGCTACCATCTTGAAAGTGTCAAATTTACTGTTATTTTATTTGGCTCCATGTTGCCAAAATTAAAGGGTCACTGAGGAAGCTTGAGTAGCGGAAACCGCGGTATGGCCCATACCTTTTCTCATTAGTATGCTCACTGCTCTTAAAGGATCTCATTTTTATTTTTATTAAGTGTGTTTAAAAGAGGCTCTGGTTTTTGATTGCTTAGAGAAAATGAGCAGCGAGCTCATTAAAATTCTTTTAAAAGTATGGTTCAGTAAAATGCCGCTGACCTATAAACCATGTGTTTAATTTTAAGTGCCTTCGTGTGTATGCAGCAGCAGGTTCAAATTTATAAAAACACCAGCCTCTGCACGACGAATGAAACAAGATTTTCTAATGGAAACCCAAGAAAACTTATCGGTTGATTGTCGCCAAAGATATGTCATATAGGTATCTCTTCAGGTGCAATAAAAATTATAACCTGCTCAATCATATACAACGCGTCAAAAGTAAAGCAACGCTCTACACTTATTACAGGCAAAATCCTACTGCCAACAATAAATCATCTATGCAAAAACTGTAAAGCATATAAATAAAACTGAGTACCTTTAAAAACAGTGATTATATTAATGAGACAGAGGATGGGCAATACCGCGGTTTCGTCTACTTGAGCCACTTCTGTGACCTTTCAGACCTGGCAACACTGAGCCAAAGAGAATAACTGTAATTTTAAAACTGTCAACAGGATAGTCGATATAGTGACTAATATAATCCAAATTGGGCCAAATATACTAAACGTTGTTTTTTAATGACTCTTAACAGAGCGATATATTAAGCTAATAGTTCCCTTTAGTGACATAAGTGTTTGAATGCAGTTGCCTTATGTATGCCAACAAACAATGCTCCCGTCTGTTTAACGACGGGTATTGCTTAAACACAGAATTAAAGCCGATTAAAAAGTCAGATCCGTGTGAGTAAAATTATGTTGACATTCAACAAGTCACGAGAAATGTTCCTGACATGACTCTTGCTTAAAAGTAGAATACTTAATTAGCGACAATGTTGCTGAGCCGTGCCCTTGATTCGTTTTATGTAACAGTTCGTTTTAAACTATGATGCTTTGTATAAGGACTAGGCGAAAACCACGCAGAAAGATGTTTAACGAAGCACGGCACATGCACAGAATATAACATTAAACAAAACAGCGCCCGAAACGTTTTTGTATCTAATCGCCTTGGTGGAATTATTTTGAATATCATCTGCCACTGAACACGACTCATGCCCAGAGGATAATATTAAACAAAAGAAAGCGCTTGCAAAGAATTGTGTCTATTCGCATTTGAGGAATTATTTATATCATCGGCCTATGAACTTGCCTGTTCGTGCCGATTTCTGCTATTATTTGATAACTTTCAAGTGCTGACTTGGCTTCTGGGTTTTTCACCACATTGGACGAAACTAGATTATATTTCGACGATTATTCGAATATAACTTAATGTTGAACTGATACGGTAATGCCTCTATACTTCTTAGCAAACTCACGGTACGAACCAGTTCCATTATAGCATATGTAACAATGCCTCAATAGCAGGCCGACGTACAACCATGAAATGTGAATACGGTGGTAGGTGAAGTGAATAAATTTCAATGTACGAGAAATGTAAATGAACCTGTTAGTGAATCGGCCAAACGTTGAAATCAACACGTATCGGTTGCAGTCTGGTTACATTAACGCTAAACCACAATGATTTTGTTAGGACACATGTATAAATCTAATTTCAAAGAGAGTGATGGTCAGGCGGCTGAAAAATCCCAACATAATTGCTTCTTGCTTTTAAAATAAGCAATTTCACGAAAGGGCGACGTGCATTAAGAGCCAAAAATAGCCCCCAACCGAGCTGAGTGACAATGATGTGAAATATAGCCTGGTTATTGCTCTTCATAAAAATAATAATAAAATATGTGTATGACCTTTCTTATAGGAATGACCTTGGGTCAAAGGTCATGACCCATTCAAAGCAATTTCAATATTGATATATCAGCTAATGGGAAAAGTTGGTCATATTTCAGCTTTTACTCGTTGTAGACCACTGAAGTTGGTATCAATTTAGAGCTTACACACCTGCCTTGCATTAATTGGTGTTATAATGAAATTTATATTGAATTTTCATATTCATAAATATTAATGAAAACACTGAAAGTAATTGGAAAACAAGTAAGTCTGTTAGAACTTCATAACTTCATTAATTTCGGTTCAAACCATAGAATGATATGTTGCTATGGCGTCATTAAAACTTCTGAATAAGTCATTCAATTACCATAAAGAAAAGTGGTCATGTTGAAATTCATGAATTTTAATGAAAAACAAAAAGAAATGACTAAACTCATATCCATTTAAGGGTTGGCTTGCGATATTTAGACCTTCGTTGCATACTTCAGAAAGAACATCACTGAAGCATTATAGTAAGAGGGACCTCCTTAATGTAAAAATGAGAGAAAAACCCATAAATTCTGCAAAAGCTCATATGGATAATGCATATATTCATGGTTTCCATAGCAACCGATACTACAGTTCCAATAAGTTGAATAGGTAATTACTCGTATTCAAATACTAACATTGTCAACCTAATATGTTATTAAAAATGCTTCAGCTCAGCTTTTGAACATAGTCTGCATTCAATATGCAAAATATGAAATTTGCATATTCCATATTCATGGATATTGATGAAAACCAAAGCGCTTTATCAGAAATTAACGAACAAAATAAAATGTTTTGAGTGCCTTACAGATGTAAATGTACCTATATTGCACTTGTCCAATACCATAAATACCATACAGAGTCAACTTTATGCTAAGCCACTGTGGTTATGCAAAATTTCTAATTTGCATATTCATGAATATTAATGAAAACTTTAGAAAATACAGGAAAAACCCAAATTAATACTGTTTACCACAACACACTCTTAATTCATCACATGTCTGCTATAGAATATTGAACAAGCATTAACTAAAAAACGGTTACAAACAAAACTTATTACACTGATCATAGGTGCAAATTATCTAATTTGAATACCATGAATATGCAAACTATCTAATTTGCATATGAATGATTTTTATTTTTATTCACCAAAGTAATCGAATTAATCACAATTTCAAACTTTAACGAAGCAAGTCTAGGATTCAACAGATATGACATGGGGATAAATCACTCAGCTTTGACTTATATGGATAGACAGATAGATTGATTGATGCCACTGGTTCGATACTTTTCTTACTTCGGCTTACGATATGTTTCATGGTATAAGTACCTGATTGTTGGTTTGGTTTTTTCCCGCCTCGGTTTTTGGAGTGGGAATCTTTTTCTGATTGCGCCTTTTCCTGATCTTTGCCTACTTGTACCTTTTTGTGAATATTCAAATTTTCACATAGATCCATTACATGTTAGGTCATGCACATCGCATAAATGATTAACGACAACTTGACACGATGCTGGTGTTTGACTTAAATAAGTATGTTTAAGGTTTTAATTGAACTTTCTTTCAATATCTTATTTTGAGATCAATATTCATGAATATGCAAATTAGATTATTTTAATATTGGGCCATTGCAGGTTAGAAAATGAAAAATTGTATAACAAATGGACAACAACAAGCCGCAGTGATGATTTATGACTGGAATTAGTATATCTAAGAAGTCCATTGAAATTGTTTTCTTAATTTCTCATGTTTCTATAAATATTCATAAATATGCAAATGAGCTAATTTTTATGCATAGATTCATTACATGTTAGGGTATATCAAGTTGTATCGCTTATCGACATGATATGAAAATGGCTGTTTGTTATTGAAGTCAGTGTATTTTATGTTTTTTTTTTTTCTATTTATATATTTTCTATTATGATTCTATCAATACCGGTATTCATGAATATGCAAATTAGATGAATATATAATTTAGATATTTAACACAAGCTACAGTTGGATGAAAGGCCTAAGCATAAGCTTTAAAATGATATCATGTTAAGTGAGCTAGGATAATCAGTAACTAAGTTATGTTTGATTTTGTAGGTATACCGCTATGTTCAAAAATCATATTTGTGGTTGCCGATCTGGCACAACCACATGTCGTGACTGGTTTGTAGTTTGGAATCTAAATGATCAAACTCCATATTTCTGAGATATTTTTCTGTACCAATAGTTTGGTCAATGGTTGCGTAGTATCCAAAACTTGTATTTTACCTGGTGCCTTATAGCAAAGTGAGGTGAACCTAAATGGGCTGGAAATACAATATACAATACAAGTTGCTATAGAAACCATGTTTTTCTTCATAACACAAATAAGTGCGCCTTTGAAAATAATCCCATTGTATTTCGGGGGTCCCAATCAACAATTTATCACCTATCAGAGGATGTCTTCTGGTGCTTAGTGGAATTAATTGGCACAAGGCCTTATAATAAAGGTGTCTTACTTTGAGTGAAATGCAAGTAATCTATAGAGCATTTTTTTAAGAATTAGGTATGAGCCCAGCTAAATACCAAAAAGATATTTTCACATTTTGTGCATCTTTGTAATACTAATCTTTTATGAAAATATCTTTTTGGTATTTAGCTGGGCTCTTTGTAATCTTCTCTGTTAAACCTCTAAATTTCGGTCCAAAATTGTGATTTTCCTACTTTAGTCCATATTGGCGGCCATTTTGTGTAACCATAGCAACCATAAAAGTGAAATCAATATTAGATTAAAACATTTGGACATTTCATCTATTAAAACATATAAGATAAAGTGTCGTACAGAACTTTTATTTTTTGGCTTTTGGGTGGGCCAGAAAACCCTGTTAATGCACGTCCCTCTTTAATGTTATGAAAAATTATATGAATTTCAATACAGCAGTCAAAAAACATGCAATTACGTGACAGCACTATACATCACACTAACATGTCCATGTAATATGTACCCACTTAAACGCCATTTTCATAGAGTAAGACTGGGGTTTACAGTGGTTTGCCTTTTTTATTTTTGATCCAAAACATTGATTGTGGGTACTCATTAGAACCGCCATATCAATCAATGTTTTGAACAAAAATGTTTAAAATGACTCAGAGATTTTTCCCAATGAAATTTTTAATTTTTGCAGCTGAAAAAAATCTCTGAATATTGCATGGGCAATTTTTGTAATGTACTGTAAATTAATGCAACGGAAACGCTACATAAGCTTTCGCAACATTTTTTGTAAATCAACAACGTTTGTAGCAGCATTTACTATGGCCTGCAAAAATTAATTTGTAATTACGATTGTAGAGAGGCTGAGAAACGCAAAAAAGCATGATATAAATTAGTTAAGCGAATAACGTGCCACAATGGAAAAATCGTTAAAGATAAAAAGATAATAAAATTCTCCAGTGTGTTAAATAAGGGGATGTGTCACAGTAATGCCTTACTATTTCATATATAAAAGTTCTAAAAAATAGTCATCATCATCTACGATAAAGGAGGATTATTCTTTAGAAGGGAGTTCATTTACATAGCAAATAGATTTCGCAAGTCTGCAATTATATCCAGATGATTTGGCTCGCATAAAGAATTATTTTCTGAAGAAATAAGATTTATGAGAAAGGAAATCTATCTGAGTTTGCTTTATTTAAACCAGACGTCTATAGAACTTAACTTGTAATAAGATATAACAGTTTTCGGCTACACGTCCGTTATTTTGTACAAAACAAGATACAATTTGCTGTTACGGTCGGTAACAGTAGTAATATCCTTTCAGCCATTTGCTTACAAATATTCGTATTTCCTCGACAATGTTTTAGTAAATGTACGTAGGTTGTCAAGAAAGTTCGTGGACACCATTGGTAACAAAAAAGTAATGTTTTTACCACGACGTTTTTGGTATTAAAATAAACAAATGTTTATCATGACTATATTCTTGTAATTTGGTAAATTTTGGAAAAATACTAGGCTTATACTGCTACGAAAAAGATTATATGGATTATCTTAACCATGACAACAAGGCTGATGCTATCGAGGCTTTTAATTCGACTTCTAGGTTCCTCGATGACCATTTGAACATTGACAATCCTTATCTTGAAGGCATGGTCAAACAAATTTATCCGCCAGAACTACAGTTGAATAAAGCAAACATCACAGATACCGAAGCCCCCTTTTTAGATTTACATCTTTCTATTGCAAATGGATTTGTTTCTTCTAAAAGTTATGATAAACGCGATAACTTTGATTTTGATACAGTGAACTTTCCGTTTTTTGGATTGTGATGTTCCTCGCTGTGCTTCTTACGGTGTATACATTTCGCATCTAATTAGGTTTGCTAGAGTCTGCAATCATGTTGCGGACTTCAATGCGCGAAATAAATGTATAACAGCCAAACTTCTCCAGCAGGACTATTGGTATCATAAACTTCGAAAAACATTTTCTAAATTTTATCGCAGACACTATGAATCGATTTCCAAATTGAATGTCTGGCTAAAGACCCTTTTACGCGAGGGCCTTTCGGAACGAGAATTTTATGGTGACTTGGTTTACAAATTTAAGAAACTTATACTTAAGAATTAAGGGTTTTTCTTTTCAATTCATAAAAACCATTGCACTTTACAGACGTATAGGAAGAAGGTACAAGTAGGCAAAGATCAGGAAAAGGCGCAATCAGAAAAAGATTCCCACTCCAAAAACCGAGGTGGGAAAAAACCAAACCAACAATCAGGCACTTATACCATGAAACATATCGTAAGCCGAATGAGCAGCTATTTTCCCAATAGGTGGCCACTCAGTTACCTTAACTTAACAAAAAATATGAAAACATACATAAGGCGCCAACAGCACAAAAAATTTTTATACACCAAGACATAAAACAAAAAGAACCACCACAGAAGTATCGACTTGGAACGATCAGTAACACAAAGTTACTGGCGGGCTTAAACCGGTTTTACATGGCCATAACCTCACCCTCATTACTTAAATGTTATGCAACAGTCTGCATGTTTAGTTTTTAACCCGATCATGGTTGATAAATATGCTGCCTTCTTTATTTGCACACCGGTGGGTCAAGTGTCAGACTCTATGATGGACGCGACAAAAAGGTACAAGTAGGCAAAGATCAGGAAAAGGCGCAATCAGAAAAAAGATTCCCACTCCAAAAACCGAGGTGGGAAAAAACCAAACTAACAGTCAGGTACTTATACCATGAAACATATCGTAAGCCGAATGAGCAGCTATTTTCCCAATAGGTGGCCACTCAGTTACCTTAACTTAACTAAAAATATGAAAACATACATAAGGCGCCAACAGCACAAAAAATTTTTAAACATCAAGACATAAAACAAAAAGAACCACCACAGAAGAATCGACTTGGAACGATCAGTAACACAAAGTTACTGGCGGGCTTAAACCGGTTTTACATGGCCATAACCTCACCCTCAGCTTCTGCAGTGGTTCATAACATTTAGTTAGTTATTCGGTCCTCGTGGTGAATCTCTAACTAGTCAATGAATCATCAAGAACAAACAAATAAATCATGATAAACATCCTGATGAATCAAAAACCAGGACTCACAGACTGAGTAAGCTGCCCGACGATGGAGATCCCTGGGCGCCGAATAACCTACAAACTCCGGAGCAAAAGAAAAACACCAGTTGGACCCCGGTCATTCAGCTATTCATTTTAGTTTGTTGGAGCCGGAGCGTCTTGTCTGTTGCTTGGCCCACCGGGGTTCAATTGGTGTTTTTCTTTTGCTCCGGAGTTAGTAAGTTATTTGGCGCCCAGTGATCTCAATGGTCGTGCAGCTTACTCAATCTGTAAGTCCTCGTTTTTGATTCATCATGGTGTATATCGTGATTTATATATTTTTCCATGATGATTCATTGACTAGTTAAAGATTCACCACGTAGACCGAGCAACTAACTAAATGTTGTGAACCAATGCAGAAGCTGAGGGTGAGGTTAGGTACCTGTAAAATCGATTTAAGCCCGACAGTAATTTTATATTACGGATCGTTCCAAGGGGATACTTCTGTTGTGGTTGTTACTGTTTTGTGTCTTGGTATTTAAAATGTTTGTGCTGTTGGCGCCTTATGTATGTTTTCATATATTTAGTTAAGTTTATGTAAATGAGCTGGCCGCCTATTTGGATAAAAGCTGCTCATTCGGCTTACGATATATTTTCATGGTATAAGAACCTGATTGTTAATTTAGTTTTTTTTATTCCACCTCGGTTTTTGGAGTGGGAATGTTTTTCTGATTGCGCCTTTTCTTGATCGTTGACTACTTGTGCCTTTTGATATGGTTGCACTTTCACTAGATGATTGGCGTGCGCGGGGCACGCGTCCAGACGTTAACAATAGTAACCAGTTTTGACTTATTATGTATGTTTGCTTATTAAACGGCGCTAGAACATGCTACGACGTTAAGCATTTTCACACTAAAAGCATTTTAAGTCGATGTCATTTACCGAAATTTTGAATACTGACGGATGCGTTGTTCGAATTTTGTGAGCGCAAGTTCAGAAGCAGTCTGAAATGATACTAAGGGGAAAATGGCGAAATTTGACGTCAGAGAACGGACAATCGTCAAACGGTGTGTTTCTCTGAGAAAATCGCCCACAGATACGATGCAAATGTTACAAACGCCGACGGGGAAGCCATCAGTGTTTCGCGCTGGAGTGTATGTGGCACAAACGGTTTTGGGATGGCCGACAGAGCACCAGTGATGATGAGAGGAGCGGAAGAACATCCCTTACCGATCGACAATTGGGTAAGTCCTTTTGTAACATTGATCATGAAGATCGTAGGCCCACCATTCGTGAGTTAGAAAGAAGAACAGGATTTACTTTGGAGACAGTTAATATTGTTCTAAAGGAGGAGAGACTAAACATGAAAAACGTTTGCACCCGCTGGATACCCAGATTGCTGAGCTTAGACGGCATGTTAAAGAGAGTGGCAGCGTCTACAATTTTTCTGTCACGTGCTGAACTGGAGGGTGATTCTTTCTTGGAACGTATAATAACTACTAATGAAAAGGTACAAATAGGCAAAGATCAGGAAAAGGCGCAATCAGCAAAAGATTCCCACTCCAAAAACCCGAGGTGGGAAAAAACCAAACTAACAATCAGGTACCTATACCATGAAAACATTTCGTAAGCCGAATGAGCAGCTATTTTCCCAATAGGTGGCCACTCAGTTACCTTAACTTAACTAAAAATATGAAAACATACATAAGGCGCCAACAGCACAAAAATATTAAACACCAAGACATAAAACAAAAAGAACCACCACAGAAGTATCGACTTGGAACGATCAGTAACAAAAAGTTACTGGCGGGTTTAAATCGATTTTACACGGCCGTAACCTCACCCTCAGCTTCTGCAGTGGTTCATAACATTTAGTTAGTTCTTCGGTCCTCGTGGTGAATCTCTAACTAGTAAATGAATCATCAAGAACAAACAAATAAATCATGATAAACATCCTGATGAATCAAAAACCAGGACTCACAGATTCAGTAAGCTGCCCGACGATGGAGATCCCTGGGCGCCGAATAACTTACTAACTCCGGAGCAAAAGAAAAACATCAGTTGGACCCCGGTGGGCCAAGCAACAGACAAGAAGCTCCGGCCCCAACCAACTAAAATGAATAGCTTTAAGTCGGGGCCATCATAGAGTCTGACGCCCGACCCACCGGCGTGCAATTAAAGAAGGCAGCGTAGTTATCAACCATGATTGGGTTAAAAACTAAGCATGCAGACTGTCGCATAACATTCAAGTTATAACCTATACGTCTGTAACGTGTTATGATTTTTCTAAACTGAAAAGTATGTTTAACTTGTTTGATCTGGAAACGAAGTTGGAATCTTCAGTTTGGAAAAAGCCAGGGTCGCCACCACCGACAAAACGACACAAAGGGTGATGTTCATCGGTTTCATGGATAGAAAGGGGATTCTGTCCCACAAGGCCAGACAGTGAATGCCGTCTACTATTCAAAAGTAGGCTGCTGTTTTAGATTTAATTAAGATAAATAATACATTAATCACTATTTTTTCAGTTTCAGTAATTGTTACATCTTAATAAAAATGTTCATTGTTTCGTTTCAGGTATTAAGCCGTAATCTGGTAAGGGCAGGAAAAGACCCAATGTTAAACTTGACAATTTAATATCACATCAAGATAATGCTCCACCGACAGTGCTGAGAGGAATATGCTGAACAAAAGCATGCTCGGATTCGAAATATTACCAGCCCGATTTCGTCCCATTGGATTTCCATTGTGCTACCCCAAATTAAGAAAAAACTCAGAGGTGTCTGACATGCCGACCGAGATGAAATCTTTTTTTATGTGCAACAGGTGGTCAGGCGATTCGAAGGAACATGGTACAGATCCGCATTTGATAGCTGGGTGAGGAGACACCAAAAGTGTGTTCCAATTCAAGGATCGTATTTCGAAAAACTCTGAAACATTGGATGAACTTAGGAAAGACGAAACTCTCTGACGGCATCGTCAAGTAACGTTTCCGTGACGACGACCCTTGCCCCCGCAGCTGTCGAGGTATACAGAAAATACCGTAGAATAGATGTTAATGGAATTTCACCTATACATGTATTTGCTCATGAAATATTTATGCAAAGGCTGATAAATTAATTTTGATTTCATTTGTTTTACTGTTGAAAATATCGATAGTATCCACGAAATTTCCACGAATTTTCCGCGAAGAATAGGAATTGAACTACTGCACAGCTGATCTGCGTCTTTGTTGTCGCATATGCAAAAACGGTTGTCTCATGATTCAGCTCACATTATTGTTCTCTACAAATTCAGTTTAAGTTATACTTCATTTTACATGGTTTCCCAACTTGCCGCGTGCATTAATCTGAAAATGGACCCATTTCACTCATGCAAAAATACATACCCCATAACAATATCATGAAAAAATGCAAAAGAAAAGTGTTTGTCAATTGTGACCGTGACGTTTCGTATTATTGGTTCATGCCAATGAATTTTGTAGGAAGTTTTTCGATTCCCACAAAAATGCCACTAACATAAATTTTTAGCCTGGTTCTATGGCTGAGCAGCCTGGTTTGTGTCGCATGTGGCCGGAAAGACTGACCACCGGTTTTCTCACTTCGCGGCCCATACTATGTTACAAGCTTTTCGTCGTCCTGGAAACTAAGACTTTGACCAAAATTACTACAGCATGTTTTGCCACGTTGACCCATTTGTAGATAAAACAATTTGAAAATATTTCTGAATTGCTCTCCTGAGATCATGACTCCCGAACGATATAAGAAATATATATAAATATATATAAATACTCAAACAGCTTTTGGCTTACGTCGGACTTTCAGACTTACTAAATGCACATTAGATCGGCTGCGGCTTCATGCAAGGTAATACCTAACCACTTAACTACAGTAGCAATCATATTGCTACTTAAACGATGATGTTTAAGTTGCGCTTCGGGAATTGTTGCCAAAATACCTAATATTGTACTCCATTATATGTTAACAATATTTGTATTAATCTTAATGTAAGATTATTGAATCAAATATCCTATCTATATGAGCCGCGTCATGAGAAAACTGGATTTTTGCCTAATAAGTATGCGAAAACAAAGCCGCAGATCAGCTTCGCAGTAACTGCGAAGCTGATCAGCGCCTTTGTTTTCGCTACACGGACAATACAATTCCTCTTCTTTCTAAATTCAAAATTTCCAGCCTCTAGCCATCTTCTGTTACTGCACAGGCCGGTTTGTGTCAGACATGGTCGGTCATCCCGAAGACCGGTTTTCTTGCGTCGCGGCTCATATCTTCTAATAGATGTTCATATCTAGCACCTAGCAGTATTGAATTTACCCCGAGGCTCTGGTCATTCACAAAGATTTAAACGTTCAAATCAGCAATTAATGCTTTCGTTTACGCGAAGCAATGGTCAAACAGGAGTGTATAAATGTTTCTAAACTGACAATATATTAATTGTTTATGAATATCCGCATTTAGCTCAAAAGCCCAAGAAAATTCAACCTTCGGGTGATGTACATGAAGACCTTTCAGGACCGCAATACAACATAACTCCAGTGACTGAAGTAGCAAATACAATTAATTTAAAAGGCAAACGTTTACCAATTATTATTTCGGTTCACCAATAATAATTTCATGTTTGTTATTGTTGTACCAATAATACACATTGGCCAAAAACTTGTGTCACTAAATAAGACCATTTTCAATAGGGCCATTTAAATTGCAAAAGAAGTTATCCATATTCATTCTTTCCAGGGAAAATTGTGATGTATTAATTCCGAAACACGCAGCCAGTGCTAGTTTTTGTCGCGGAGACGTCGAATTGAATTGCTTGTTTATCAATTATCTTCTCTCTAAGACAAACATTGTTAGAAATATCATGTTGGCAGTGGCAGTTAACTTGTGTCCGCTTAAGGAATCTGAGTGTGACTGTACGGTTCTTTTACAAATGACCCCCCCCCCACACACACATACACACGTTTTTCGTTTTAAATGTCTAAATATTTCTATAAAAATTGTGTCGCTTCAAACCTTATCGATTGTTGGTTCAACCTCCATGCACTCACCCTCAGTGGCTGGGAAATCCTTCTGGAATTATTAAACCAAACAAGAACCGAATTGATGTTGAAGCGCAGTGAGGAACCAAACATTTTAGTCGTTCAGTCTTACTATAGTAGTAAATAATGTGTGTTTCGTATATTTTGGTCGCCGTTGTACTGTATACAAACGCGTGTCCGTGATATTATGTGATATTCTTGGTGCCTTTACTTTGAACAATTTTTGTGGGACTTGCATGAATGCAAACCTTGGCTTCTATCAAGTCTAACCCTAACCGTAGTCTTTTCTTGGCACCGTCTTCATTACATGTACAGCCGTGAATGCTCAGACTGGACTGAATCTTCGCGGTATATTTAAAATGTTTAACGATGTTGTTGGTTTGGGCATACTTTGGCTTGGTTTGAGCACACTTTGGCTAATTTGTAATTCGGATCCTGATTAAACCAAACTTGCAATCTGTAAGAACTTGAGTTCTTATTACCCGAGGGAATATACAATGTCTCGATGCCAGTCTTGTTTACTTTGGCAGGAAGAAGAAGAACATATTATTTCAATATTGTTTCATAGCAGCCAGCACAAAATTACGATCCTGGCGGATAATCGGCTCTGCCTAGCATGCTCATGTACAGTTCTATACTAAGCTATTCGTGTATGCTTGCTATATTTTTCATAATCTGTCTTTTAATATTCTACCGTTGGAAAAAGCTGGTCTTGCAAATGAATACAAGCTTTAATATGTGTTTGTTTGAATTGATGTTTAAAGTCCCAGTCAACAACCATGGAAATGTCAAGTACATTGTATGGAATTTCTATCAAACATGTGCTTTAAACATATGCTTAAACAGCTCGTCTATATAGACTTTGGTAAAAAGTGTTATATTGTACAATAAATTTACTGGGTGAATTAGCCTGACGTTATTTTGCGGGCGTTTGATGTCGTTTATGAATCAACTATCCCATCAAAAGGGACAAGTAGGCAAAGACCAGGAAAAGGCGCAATCAGAAAAAGATTCCTACTCCAAAAACCGAGGCAGGAAAAACTAAATTAACAATCAGGTACTTATACCATGAGAACATGAGCAGCTATTTTCCCAATAGGTTGCCACTCAGTTACCTAAACGTTACTAAAATATGATAACATACATAAGGCGCCAACAGCACAAACATTTTTAACACCAAGACATAAAACAAAACGATCCACCACAGAAGTATCGCCTTGGAACGATCAGTAATATAAAATTACTGGCGGGCTTAAACCGACCCTACATGGCCATAACCTCACACTCAGCTCCTGCAGTGGTTCATGACATTTAGTAAGCTCTTCGGTCCCCGTGGTGAATCTCTTATGAATCAACGAATCATCAAGAACAAACAAATAAATCATGATAAACACCATGCTGAATCAAAAACGTGGACTCAGATTGAGTAAGCTGCCCGACGATGGCGATCACTGGGCGCCGAATAACTTACTAAAAAGTACAAGTAGGCAAAGATCAGGAAAAGGCGCAATCAGAAAAAGACTCCCACTCCAAAAACCAAGGTGGGAAAAAACAAAACTAACAATCAAGTACTTATACCATGAAAACATTTCGTAAGCCGAATGAGCAGCTATTTTCCCAATAGGTGGCCACTCACTTACCTTAACTTAACTAAAAATATGAAAACATACATAAGGCGCCAACAGCACAAAAATATTTTAAACACCAAGACATAAAACAAAAAGAACCACCCCAGAAGTATCGACTTGGAACGATCAGTAACACAAAGTTACTGGCGGGTTTAAATCGATTTTACACGGCCGTAACCTCACCCTCAGCTTCCGCAGTGGTTCATAACATTTAGTTAGTTCTTCGGTCCTCGTGGTGAATCTCTAACTAGTAAATGAATCATCAAGAACAAACAAATAAATCATGATAAACATCCAGATGAATCAAAAACCAGGACTCACAGATTCAGTAAGCTGCCCGACGATGGAGATCCCTGGGCGCCAAATAACTTACTAACTCCGGAGCTAAAGAAAAACATCAGTTGGACCCCGGTGGGCCAAGCAACAGACAAGAAGCTCCGGCCCCAACCAACTAAAATGAATAGCTTTAAGTCGGGGCCATCATAGAGTCTGACGCCCGACCCACCGGCGTGCAATTAAAGAAGGCAGCATAGTTATCAACCGTGATTGGGTTAAAAACTAAGCATGCAGACTGTCGCATAACATTCAAGTTATAACCTATACGTCTGTAACGTGTTATGATTTTTCTAAACTGAAAAGAAAAATCATTACTTCCTATAAGTTTCTTAAATTTGTAAACCAAGTCACCATAAAATTCTGGTTCCGAAGTAAAAAGAAAACGCCAGTTGGACTTCGGTGATCCAAGCAGTGTAATCCTGCCGTTAGACGGCGAAACGCCGTTTTAGCGCATAACCAATGTAATGAAATGTGTGTAAATATTAACGTTACAGTCAAATATTTAGCGGGTTATTTACAATCCAAAGACGGAAAGCTAAACGATATCGACGGTTTCAGCGACTTTTATTCCGTTAATTGTGCGCTAGAACCGAAAACGATCAGATTAAGTGCACACTCTGTTGAGTAAGAAATAACTGTTTGTCGGTCAGTTGAAAGAATAGAAATCATTCGCGCTATGCGCTCGTGATTTGAACTTTTTTATAACTGACCTCAAAACAGTGAATTATTACTCAACACATCATTGTTAGAGCTGATATATTTCTTAAACCGTAGGTTAATAACTAAAGCTTATATGTATTGACGGTTTGACTAAACCACTTTTTCTGGACACGCGCAGAACTTCTAAATGGTCTGTCAGGAGGTTGTTCGCTACATTCTATTCTATTTGTCAAGGCCAAAATAGCCGAGGTTATTATCGAAAATGTTAGTGAGGAGCAATATGTGTTTTATCATGATTGTAATAGATAGGTTTCTTTCTGTTTTTTATTTTTATTTTATTTCAATACCGTTTATATATATTTTTTATTGAAGTTTATATACGCACGTGCATACCATGTCTACGTACTTCTTCTCAGTGGTCCGCTTACCATAACGAAAACTTGCCCATGCAATATACAGAGATTTTATAGCAATAAAAAATGAAAATTTTCAGCAGAAAAAAATTGATATTTTTCTTACTTTTGCTCAAAACATAGATTGTGGGTACACGTCAGAACCGCCTTGCCCAGGCGGTTTTAACAAGTAACCCCAATCTATGTTTTTGAACAAAAATAAGAAAAATATGTATACCCCTGCATACCCCAGTATTGCTACATGAAAGTGGGGTATAAGGGGTATATATTACACGGACATGTTTTCCTGATGCTATGAGCGGCATCGTTTTAATTTAACATTTTTAATAAGCCTTTCCAATAATTTTTCCTATAGCGTTTTCAGAATATTCCTCTGGCAAATAGCAAAATATGGCAGAGAGTATACATGATACATTTACTAATCTATAAAATTTATAACCGCGATAAATATTATACCGAATGAAATTAGCAAAGCGTGCCAATAATCACAATTAATAAGAGTTGTGGGATAATTTATTGAACACGATGAAGCATGCTCAAACAAACTCTGAGAGCTTGCACATATGGCTTACCTTTATATACGTACATTATAATGTCAAATATGCCAAATCAAAATTAAATTTGTTTTTTTTTCTTTGCATAATCTTTTGCTAAGGTGAGTCCCTGTTGAATATGGTTGCAATTGGTACTTTTATATACTGGACTTTGATTAACAATGTTTCTTGACAAAGCAGATTTTGCCGTAAAAGCTTAATCTCAAGATTTTCCTGTAGCGAAGTATAGAGTGTACAAAAATGTAGGAAAATTCAGGAAACTGTTTCTTTTTAAAACAAAACCCAGATACGGACTAATCAGCGATTTCTCAGAGGCATTTCAATAATTACACGTCTTTTGTTAGACTTCCGGGCAGAAGAAATCCGATTTCCATTCTACTGATTGTTTTAGTTCAGTCGAAGTACGGTGTTACATAACAAAGACAGATTCAGCGTGTATTATTATTTCTTTTTGTAACGATAATTAAAATGTAACTTTTCTATCTTTACATGTGACGTAATTCGATTTGTCCATATAAAATTGGGATTATTTGAAAAGAAATTGTGCCGAAAAGGTAAGACAATTTATTTATTTATTTATTTATTTATGTATTTATTTATTTATTTATTTATTTGCATCGCGGTACATTTATTTATCTGTATACAAGTTTAAAGCTTCTATAATGCGCAAACACGTACAGTTAAGGTTAGTCTTTTTGGTGGTATAGACTTAAATATCTGTTGACGGCAACAGTTCTTTTAACCTTAAACATTATTTTTTTCTAGATTTTCATACGAATGTGCGCGCAAAATCATATAAGGAAGCATAAAATTCGAACTTCGAAGGGTCTGCACCAAACAATTGACTCCTCCGCCAGCAAGGTATAACCACGCCCACCCCTATTTCCTTAGACAAACATTGTGTTTTTGCACCTGCATGTAAAAAGCACTTGTTGGTTTATTTGTCTAACCCCCTTGTTGTCTAACCGTAATTGACCATTAGCTAATTTGAATGGTCAATATAAAATGAATACTAAGGATGGGTGGTTTGACGGAGGACTCAATTGAGTAGCTTTTTCACCTTTGTTCAGAATATGGGCAAAATCAAAATCTAAAAATTACGTCAACAGTAACAGGTCTCAGCAATCAACATGAGGGTAACGTTGGAAGTTTACCGTTAGAAATTTCAATAAGTAAAACTCTGATGTTATCTCTATAGCTCGATCTTGACCGCAGACGCATCAACAATCGACGAGTTTTCTTAGTAGCACGTGAAAGGATATTCAAATTGGAAGAGAAATACTTAATGTGCGGGTGTAACCGAGATGTTACGGAGGCATTTCGTACTGATTTACCGTTCACGTGCTACGTCATGAACACGTCGAACATTTGACCTGTCAGAGGTCAAAATCGAGCCATACAGTTATAATGGAATTACACAGAAATTTCATTCCTCAATTACCAAGTTCACAGGGTAAAGCTCGGGTCAAAAGTCAGACGAGTCCAAGACGTAGCACGTGAACGAAATGCCGCAAGTTTTCCGTTAAACTTTGGTTGCACACATAGTTCGCATTTGCACTATTACATTCTGAAAAGGTACAAGTAGGCAACGATCAGGAAAAGGCGCAATCAGAAAGAGATTAGTTCTTTAATTTGCTACGTTTGACTCGCCAGAGGTCAAAATCGAGATTTATTATCAGGCATGTTTGAATAAATACAAAAGTCACGATTACCTGAAGGAGTGTGTGCGCGCGTGTGATTTTAGGTAATGAATCACAAAAATACCTATCCATAGATTTTCTTTATTTGTTTTAATATATTTTAAACTAATTATGTTCTTCTATCGATATTCAATAAAACAACATGGTTATTACCGAGTTGGTTCAGCCGGGAAACATATTAAAATGGACGACTTTACGGTCAATTTGTACGTTACGTAATGGAAAATAGGTAAATCCCGTTGATGTGTAGGCATAACTTTGGGTTTTGTGAAAGCTTTTCGATAGAATTGAATCATAAACTAAACTACTTTTCAAATCAAAAATGCATAAAGGTCATTGACTATAGAGTTAGTTTCGGCGCTATGTGACAATGATTAAAGCACGGAATGCTTATTTACATGTAGCAACGATTTAGTGAAATGATGATAACGTCATGAGCGACGCTATCCACAACCACGCTGGTACTGAGCGTTGACGTCGCGCATGACATTTTTTGTACTTCTATAACTAATACGTTCATTATGCATACCGTTTTCAGGGCAGGGTTTGAGAAAATGTACGTCAATTTGCTTTGGTCAAACGGTTTCGCAGCGTCATTGAAACAAACAAGTGTCCTGTTGTATTTTAGAAAAGAATGGTTCAATGAAAAAATGTGTATTCCGGAAGTATGTTGATGACACAAGTAGATCACAATTCAAATGCCAACGTTAAAACGACTGTCTAGGCATGAGCATCATATGGCCGTGACTGTAGGGTGAAATAGATTACAAAACACAAAACATATGATTACCTGGTTCCATTAAATCATAATGTAATTGTCATTTTCAAGGCCCACATACTAATGGTTGTCCGCATAGTGACTTTACCGACGTCAGTGGTCTGAATCTGACGTTAAAATCTAATATATAAACAACTTATTGCAATCACATTGCAAATGCGTGTTTATTCAAATTAAATAACAATGACGATCTAAAGTGAAAAGCAAGGAATGATCATGAGCTACTGCATCCAGTTGGGACACAACCAAAGTGACAGATAGGTACTGATATAAAAAGAAAATGTGGCAGTCCGAGTGAGCAGCTATTCCACGAAAGATGGCCACTCAGTCTCCTGATGTTAACTAAATACATGTATATGTATACGCACACAAAATCTGAAACGGCACATAAATCTGCACAAAAACATACAACCTATAGAACGACAAGAAACGTGGAGCATAAAACATGAACATAGCCGATTTTTTTGATAATGCTGACACAGACTCGTTGGCAATAGCAGATTATTAAACTATGAAAGAATGATCTTGTGGTTGCATAATAGTATCGCAAATTGACCACCAATCGCTTTAATACCAATACCCTCGGCACACTTGTCAGCAAACGTCCTGAATAGATAAATCACAGAGAACATGGTGCGACTTTCAATTAACATCTGGAATAGAAAAACAACAAATGGACGTGTAGAGTCATGGATTCAATCATTCAATCACAGCCACTATCTGATTGTAGATGTTGCTGCTCTGGCTGCAAACGACTTGCGTTTTAGCGATGGCATGACCTGCGACACGGTCAGTCTTGATTAATCTTTGTTCGGCCGCAGTCCTTGCTACACTATATTTTGTCACAATGTAGCTTGTGCTATAGCGACATTTAAGACACTTAAATGATAAACTCTTAAATAATGCCTTGAGGTTTATTCAGTTATTTCGAACGACTTTATATAATGACTGGTTAAATTACTTCATAAAATGACTGGTACATCATCCATAGTGCAGATTATATTTTCCTTTTGACCCTATTAAATCAGCAAGGGTATTTTGAGAAATCAGAAATTTATTATCGGTTTAGATTCGTTTTCTTACCAACGTTTAATATGTTTGGCACCATTTGGATAGTACTAGTCTTTCTATTGACTACCATTTTGAAAGTTTCAATTTAAGTGTTATTTTCTTTGGCTCGTTGCCAAAATTAAAGGGTCACTGAGGAAGCTTGAGTAGCCGAAACCGCGGTATGGGCCATACCTTTTCTCATCAGTAGGCTCACTGCTCTTAAAGGATCTCAGTTTTATTTTGATTTGCTATTACTGCAGCTGGTGTTGTGCCGTGTGGCGGCCCTTAAAAGTCTCCCCGTACATCATCCATAGCGCAGATTGTGTTTTCCTTTTGATCCGTTGAGATCAGCAAGGCTAGTTTGAGAAATCAGAAATTTATTATCGGTTTAGATTCATTTTCTAACCAACGTTTAATATGTTTGGCACCATTTTGATAATACTAGTCTTTGTACTGACTACCATCTTGAAAGTGTCAAATCAACTGTGTTTTTGTTTGGCTTCATGTTGTCAAAATTAAAGGGTCACTGAGGAAGCTTGAGTAGCCGAAACCGCGGTATGGCCCATACCTTTTCTCATTAGTATGCTCACCGCTCTAAAAGGATCTCAGTTTTATTTTTATAAAGTGTGTTTAAAAGAGGTTCTGGTTTTTGTTCGCTTGGCGGAGAAATGAGCAGCGAGCTAATTAAAATGCTTTAAAATTGTATGGTTCAATAAAATGCCGCTGACCTATAAAGCATGTGTTTAATTTTAAGTGCCTTCGTGTGTATGCAGCAGCAGGTTCTATAAAACACCAGCCTCTGCACGAAGAATGACACAAGATTTTTTAATGGAAACCCAAGAAACCTGATCGGTTAATAAAGATATGACATACATGTATCAATTCAGGTGCAATAAAAATTCTAACCTGCCCAATCATATACACTGCGTCAAAAGTAAAGCAACGCTCTACCACTAATGCGAACAAAATCTTAATGCCAACAATAATTCGTCTATGCGAAACTGTAAAGAATAAAAATGAAACTGAGATCCTTTAAGTGCAGTGGGCATATTAATGAGAAAAGGGATGGACCATACCGTGGTTTCGGCTACTTAAGCCTCTTCAGTGACCCTTTAGATTTGGCAAAATTAAGCCGAAGTAAAATACTGTAATTTTGCTACTTTCAACAGGATAGTCGATCAAAAGACTAATATTATCCAAACAGAGCCAAATATATTAAACGTTGGTTAGAAAATGGATCTTAACCGACAATGAATTTCTGACATATTAAGCTAATAGTTCTCTTTTAGTGACATAAGCGTTTGAATGCAGTTACCATATGTATGCCAACAAACAATATCCCGTCTGTGTTCTTCACGGGTATTGTTTAATCACAGAACTTAAGCCGATTAAAAAGTCAGATCCATGCCAGTAAAATTGAGCCGCATCGTGACAAAACCGGATTTTTTGCCTATGCGAAAACAAAGGCGCAGATCAGCTTCGCGGTAACCGCGAAGCTGATCAGCGCCTTTGTTTTCGCTACTCGGATAGTACAATTCCTCTTCTACTTAAATCCGAAATTTCAAGCTTCTAGCTCTTTTCTGAGCTTGTACAGGCCGGTTTGTGTCGGACCTGTTCAGAAACCCCGAAGACCGGTTTTCTCGCGTCGCGGCTCAATTTATTTTGACATTCAACAACGTGCCGAGGATTGTTCCTGGCTTTTTGACTCTTGCTTAAACGTAGAAGAATCAATAAGCGACAGTGCTGCTGAACCGCGCCCTTGGTTCGCTACTTGTAACAGTTCGTTCCACACTCGAAACCAGAATCTTATGGTCAGCTTCATTTGATCGTTAAGGACTAGGCGGAAACCACGCAGATAGGTGTTTAACGGAGCACGACTCATGCACAGAATATAACATAAACTATACAACACGCTTGCACAGGTTCTGTGTCTAATCGCATCTGTGGAATTATTTTGAATATCATCTGCCATTGAACTGGCCTGTTGATGTCGATATCTGCTATGTTTGATAACATAAGAGTGCTGACTTGGCTTCTGAGGTTTTCACTAGATTGAACGAAAACATTGACGTTGCATCGACAAATGTGTCTAAATATTTTGAATTCCTAACTGATGAAGAGTTATGGCCATTAACTACATAGCAAAGACAAGGTGGCGATCAGTTCCCTTCAAGCAAATGCATAAATCATTTGGTTTGTATATAAATCTGATTTCTAAGAACAGGATTTTTTAGGCGGTTACGTCAGTGGCGGATATAGAGGGGGATCGGGTGGGTCGCTTTAACCCCCCTCTGGAACCAAATTATATAAATGTCATGGAGAAATTTATGAAACGTCAGGTAAAATGAACACGAGCCCCCGTTTGGTGGATTTGAACCCTCCCCTCTAGAAATCCAGGATTCGCCTCTGTAAGTAATCCCAAAATAATTGCTTCTTGTCTTAGTTATGTCATGATATCTTTTGTTATATAAGTGTATGCGAATTTCGACACATCAGTTTGCTGTGGATAACGGCGTGCAATATATGAGCCGCCTCATGGGAAAACCAACAATTTGCATATGCGAAAACAAAGGCGCAGATCAGCTTTGAAGCTGATCAGCGCCTTTGTTTTCGCTACACGGATAGTACAATCCCTCTTCTTCCTAAATACGAAATTTCGTGTTTCTAGCTGTCTTCTGAGCTTGCGTCCACCATATTCTCCGTACAACAACTACTGCACGTTTTAGAATCATGTTTTATGTCCAGTTACCATAGCTTGGATAGATAGAAGTGTTCCATAAATGACTTTGATGGTGTTTATTATTAATGTTGTAATGCATATGTAATTGCAAAAATAGAAAATTCAAACTAGATATTTAAGGGTTTCTGTGTTTTTTTAATTATGGACACGTTGTTAACCTAGAGTATTAAACACAGTTCAGTCGTTATTTTGATATACATTGTAAAAGTTCTAACATCTCTATTCCTGAACAATGTATCACAAAGGACGGTTATTCTTTACAGAGCAATCCATGTATATAACAATAGATTTCGCAGGTCTGCAATTATTAGAGGATGATTTGGCTTACAGTAAGAATAATCAGAAATTAGATTTATGAGAAAGGAAATCTATCCGATTTTGCTTTATTTAAACCAGACGCCATACAGCTAAACTTGTTATACGATATTCTAATATTTGGCTACAGTACATGTTCGTTATTCTTTATCAAACAAAATTCAATTTGTTGTAGCAATATCCTTTCTTTTGCTTACATACATTCGAAATTCGTTTGCTAGGGTAATGATCTAAATATATGTATTTTCTTGTGTCGATGTCCATTTAAATTTAGGAAAAGTCACGATTTTACTAACAGGTTTCCGTCTCTGTTTTGCCGTTTTATGTGCATGTTATGGGTCTGACTATTTGCACCCATTTGGATAAAACATACAGAAATTGGACACACCATGTAAAAATTCAATAGATTTTACTTACTACAGCAGGACCTGGGATTATATACAAATAATCACAGCTGTTTGCTGAAAGCGGTCTTTTAGACACACTGCATGACCATTTGTTTGACTATTTATGATCGGCTGCGGCTGCAACCAATGTAATAACTTCACAATTTACTACAGTAGCAATCATATTTCAACATTAATGGTGATATTGAAGTAGCGCTTCGAGAAGTTTTGCTTAAAAATCTTATCCCACATTCCATTATATGTAAGCAATATTTGTATCAATTTAAAATAAGATGATTGAATCAAATATCCTATCTATATCTTCTAATAGATGTTTGTATCTCTCTTCGGTCTGATAGCATCTAGCAGTATTGGAATTAGCCCCTGAACCTCTGGACATTTAAAAACTTAAGATGGTCAGACAATGTTCGGCGAAATGTATTTAAATATTAGAATCAGCATTCGATGTTTTGTTTGCGCAAAGAAAATTGCCAAACAGAAGCATATGAAATAAATCTAATTGACATTCTTTTATTTATTTATTATTTTTTAATATCATCACTGACCACAAAGAACACATTAAATTATCCATTTCGGGCGATCTACGGGGAGTCTTTTCAGGACCGCAATGCGGCATAACTCCAAATATAGAAGAACAATTAAATAAAAATAATTGTTAGATCCTTTGGAAGCAGTAAAAATACAAAGCTAGAAGATGGGCTATATTGTACAATTTCGGGTAATGGACCTTCATCAGTGACCCTTTATAAAACTGGCAGCGAAAGCCAGACATTTTGCTGCGATTTCAAGAATTTACATCTGTGTAGTCTAAATCAAAGACTCAAATTCCCAAAGAGGCCAAATAATCAAAATACTGTTGAGAAGATGATTCTTAACATATAAAAATTTGAAATACTTCATATATATTCACTGATCCCAAAGGATCAAAAGAAAAATATAATCTGCACTATGGATGATGTACGGGGAGACTTTTTAGGGCCGCCACACGGCACAACACCAGCTGCAGTAATAGCAAATAAAAATAATTGTTAGATCCTTTAGAAGCAGTAAAAATACAAAGCTATAAGATGGGCCATATTGTACAATTTCGGGTAATTAACCTTCATCAGTGACCCTTTATAAAACTGGCAGCGAAAGCCAGACATTTTGCTGCAATTTCAAGAATTTACATAAAAACCATAATTTTACCAATTAGTTTAACCGCATACACATTCGCCACTGCCGTATTTCTCCAAATAAGATCATTTAAATTGCAAAAGAAATTATTTCCATTCATTCTCTCCTGGGAAAATTGTGATGTATTTATTCCGGAACACACAGCCAGTGCTGTTTTTTGTCGCCCAGCCGACGTCTTTAATTGATTGTTTATCAATTATCTTAAGTTATCTTCTCTCTAAGGTAAACATTGTTAGAAATGTCATACTGACAGTGACACTTAACTTGTGTTTTTATGACTGTCGTTTCGTACCTAAATTCACAGGTATTTAGTGGTATAGTAAACATTACGTCAATTAATTTCTAAACGTGTGTTAATTCTTTAGAATCCGTATTAGTTTTTCATCTTGTGCCCAAATATTGGTAAGTTTCATGTTATTATTCGTATAACGCCAACAATCAAGAATATACATGCGTGAAAATCAAATTGGGGTAAACTTCTTAAATGTTAAAGACAAATCTTTATACATCGTTGTTGTGTTTTCTTAAATCTTTTATCTTTTTGGTCTATCAACAGTCGCCAATGAAGCGGTGCGCTGAATTTAACATTATTGAAGCCGTTGTATTTTATGTTAGCACGTTTTGGAGGTACTGTCTAAAGTGGTTGGCGCCTTTATGGGACGTAGTACCGAAACAACAATTTGCCTTAAGGCTCTTGTAGCAGCAAAACTGACATTTGTGGTAGTACCCTTCTATACATCTCGTATTCTTGTGTTGACCTTGATTGCGCAGCCAACACTCATAGCCTTGTACACAAGGCCAGACTAGTAAAACTTAAAACTGGTACGAGTCTTCACAGCATTGTTTTATTTTTGTTCGATGTGATCTCTTTACACTCACTTTGGCAAATATCTAATTCGGATTCTAGTTAAACCAAGAAAAAAGGTACAAGTAGGCAAAGATCAGGAAAAGGCGCAATCAGAAAAAGATTCCCACTCCAAAAACCGAGGTGAGAAAACCGAGGTTGGTGATTTCAAACCTGCAATCTATAAGATGGTGAGTTTTTTTCAGTTACCTTATGGTAACCCATTAAATCTCCCGTAAAATCATACAGGGTCGGGGGGGCCATCTGAAGATGTTCAGTTCTCATTACCCTAGAGAATGTGCAATGTCTCGATACTAGTCTTATTTACTTTACAAGAAAGGAGAAAATACAATGTGGTTATTGTTATAGAACTTATCATTGCAGCATATAAAAGCGTGCGTGATTGTTTTTTTTTTTTTGTTTGTTTTTTTTTTTGCCTTGCGTGTCCATGTAATTCTGTTTGACTTTAACTATACTCGCAATTGCCAACGGTTTGCTTTGGATCAGCCACAGGTCACAAGTTGCACGGCCCAATATACATGTATATACATACGTTCGTGTATATATTTAACGGTGAGCTCATCAAGGGGACCCTGCCGATGCTACTTCACGGGCACTGTTTAATCACTGTTTAATCACAGAGCTAAAGCCTGATTAAAAATGTCCCTGGCATGAATTGTATTTGAACGTAGATTGATCAATTAGCGACAGTGATGATGATACGCGCCGTTGATTTGCTACATGTAACATTTCGTTCTAAACTCGAAATAAGAATCTTCAAGGCAGCTACTTTTGTTTGATATGACCCCTTGTATACGGTCTAGTCGTCAACCGTGCAGACAAGAATTTAACGTAACACGGCTAATGCGGAGATTGCATTAAACAAAACAATGCGCTTGCAAAGATTTGTGTCTAATCGCATTTGTGGAATTATTTTGAATATCACCCGTCAGTGGAATGGCCTGTTCATGTCGATATCTGCTATGTTTGATTAGATTTGCATTGATACTTGGTTTCAGATGTGTCTACCACATTGGTCGAAAACAACGCTGTAATATCGACGTATATGACTAGATATTTGGAATTCCTAACTGCCTAAAGGTACAGCTCTTAACCTAGCAAACAAAACACCGGCCAGTTCTTTTCTAGCGAAATATAGCAAATCACACAACCAGACCACCGCGCTGTCATTTCAATTCAAATATGTGGATTGAATTACATGTACGAGTCATATAAATGCAACTGTTATTGAATTAACGAAACATTGACGTTAACAACTGGTTTGAATAATGCTAAATTATAATGATTGTGATTTCTTTACATGTAAATATTATTTCTAAGAAAGTAATTATTTAGGCGCCTAAATAACCCTAACATAATTGTCTTCTGTCGTAGCTATTTCATAAAATTTAACGTAAACACTATTATACTGAATTACAAAAGAAGCGCTACATCAAGCAGCCGCAACATCAACTACGTTTTAGAAGCGTATTTTATTTCCAGCAATATAGATAGCAGTGTGCAAAAAATGACTTTGATGATGTTCATTATCCTTTTGTTGTAATGAAAATGGTAACAGTAAAATGAGGATAGTTGAACTAGATTATTGAGGGTTTCAATTTTTTAATCAAGAACCCCGAGTTAAAGAGAGTGATCAGTTGGAATATTTTAACAGATACAATGTTCAGAAACATTTTCTTAACGTTGTTTTCAATATTTGGTCCCTTCTAGGACTTTGGGCCTTTGTTTTAGACTACCCTGCTGTTAATTCCTAATATTACATAACACTTGTCTGGCTTTCGTTACCTGTTTATAAAGGGTCATTGATGAGGGTCCATAACCCGAAATAGTATAATGTGGTCTACATTCTTTCATTGAATGTTTTTCTGCTTCCAAATGATCTTACATGTATATCTTACTTACATGTACATATATCACAGCCAAGTCCTGCAACTTAAATATACATTGTAAAAGTTAAACAGTGAGAATATTCAGAGTATCAAAACTTGCACGTTTAGAGCCATCTTCTAAACAATGGTACTACGTGGGTAAGGCAACCCCGGTCTTGCAGTAGTCATTATACCACAGCTGCCACCAAATGTAACGAACAGCCGAGCTTAAGCCACAGCAAACACCGTCGGTGGAAAAGCATGCTCATCCATCCACCAAGGGTAGTTGACTGCGCTATATACTCAACACTCTCTCGATTCACAAAGTTTCGAGTTTGAAATTTGCATATTACAAGAACTTAATATACCGCTTATACATTGCATCAACAATTTTTTCCAAGGGAGTTTATCCCGTCACAAATCTATCACAACGGACGTTTATACTTGACAGAACAATTCATTTCCACAGCAAAAGATTTCGCAAGTCTGCAATTATGAAAGGATGATTTGGCTCACAGAATGAATTATTTTCGTCAGAAATAAGATTTATGAGAAAGGAAATCTGTCTGATTTTGCTTTATTTAAACCAGACGGCTATAGAGTAAAACTTGTAATAAGATATTTCAATATTTGGCTACACGGTTCGATATTCTTTATAAAACAAAATTCAATTTGTTGCAATATCCTTTCAGTCGTTGCTTCGAAGCATTAAACTTCGTTTGATTATGCTAAGTAAGGGTACATGTATGTGTTTCTTTTTTTCAGTGAGTGACAATCGAAATACGTCATCCCTATACGTGAGGAATGATGTTGTTCTATTTCATACGATAATCCTATTGGTTCCGACTCTTTGCAGAGGCGATGCAGATCCAAGTCCAAAAACAATATTCAGAAATTTGACATAACAAGTAATTTGAAATGTAGAATAAAACTTAAATCGATTCGCCTAGAGCAATAATATGTAACATATAAATATTGATATTATCTAATTGAGGGAACTGGGGATTATATCAAATTGAATAAACGTTCTGAAAACAAGCTTGCTATATACAGAATTTTCTTAGAGCTGTTCATGTTTAAAAGCTGCAAGTGATTTTATATTCTATCGCATCACGAAAGTGGGACCATGCAATAAACCGCTTGTTTAGACTTCTGTAAAATGACCTTTTAAGTTGATTCGTTTTACAAATAAACACCCAAAGTTCAAACACCCAAAGTTCAAATTTTAATACAGAAGGTGGAGTGAAAGGAGGTATAAAACCGATCATAACACCAATAGAACCATATCAAACGTAGCTCTTAGAGACATACAATGGTATGTTTGTATAAAATAAAACAAAACATGCCACTAGTTGTGCAGGGTTGCACCATTGCAGATTATTAAGCATTGGTCATACAAATGGGACATTGTCTCGAAAATTGACCACCAGTCGCTTCAATACTTCATATAAACGACGCAATTGTCAGGGAACTTCCTGAATAGATTAATTACAGTGAACATGGTGCGACTTTCTATTAACATCTAGAATACAAAAAAGTACAAACCAACAAATAGACTAGTAATCCAATCTGGAATTTTGAGACCAGGGAGGCCGACTTGTTAATGGATGTAGACAAGGATATTCTGCTTGCCCAATGTCAGAGGAACAGCGTGAGGCTTGTCTACAAATTTGAAATTGACTGTGTACGTCAGTACAGAGGTCAAAGGTCATGGAGTGCAAAATTGTTAAATTTCTTGATATTTTATGCAATGCATGGCTGAAAGCTCATAAATAAAGCTGATTTGGTGTAATTTTAATGATTAATAGTGCAAAATATATATTAAATGATACTTTGCTCGCTGTATGGCACCAATTTGGTGAAAAGTAGAATCAAAGTACTAAATGTACTGATAGTGAAAGCGACTCATTTTTAACTTTGTCAGACATTGGAGGCTGGATTACCATTTTATGCAGTCAATATTATTTTGCTTCCCCAATCTGATTTAGGCCCGTCTGCAGATGTGAAAATGATTATTTAGGTCAGGACAGGGGTCAAAGGTCAATGAGTGCAATGAGTACCGAATTGCTTAAATTGTTCTACAATGTGGACGATTTCGCTCCGAATCAGAACAAATGCATTTCTTTATCAAGATTTACTAATTATTAAGTTTATCTTCCTGATAACAAGAAGAACTAATTCAGCTTATAATTAAATTCATAATTGTATTGGATACTTGTCAGTACGGTTAATGGAACATTGGGGTCCTAATGACATTACGATGGCGAATGAATTTTCCCATAAAATGGAGGAAATGTCCCAACGTGACCAGAGCTTTGAATTGGGCGTAAATTATCTAATCAAACAAACAAATGGATTTGCATTACCAGACATTCAGAGCATACCTACTGAAAATGAGCGAACAGGGGTTCTTCCATTCTATTAAAATCACTGCCCATTGAAAATTTGTCATATCGCATGCTTGGAATTTAATTCATACAATAGTACACTAGTGTTTTACAAGAAGATTCTAATACTGCAACTTATCTGTTCTGCAGATAAATCGAGGAAGTGCTCATTGGTCCTGTGTTTATAATGACATTTGATAGTAAAAGCCGGCCAGACACAAGTTATGCAATACATTACCCAGCCCATCGATGCAAAATTTCTTTCCTTCTAAGAGGCATTTGACTATTATGCTAAAGGGCAATATGTATACAATCATTTAAACACTCAGTATGTCCTGCCAGGAACAAGTGTAAGTAAGTTGCTCTCAAGAAATATTCATAAACGATAAACTGGTTACTGTGCTTCTGATATCACTAGTGTCTCAACATTTTAGATAATATAATACGATTATTTTGATACCTCACAATACAGCAATAAACTCAAAGCTTACTTTGTAGCACATGAAGTGTGATTTTACTTTACATGAACTAGTACAACTGAAAGGTGTTGAGGGTATTTCTGTAGGTTAAAGACGGAATTGGGTAGAATTGATTGAGGCATAACAATGCCAAGGGCAGGAAAACAACACTAGAGAGTAGGTATACAGAAAGGCCCTCAATATTAGAGGTTCTGATAAAGCAGCTGGGTCAAGATATTGTCGCTTAAAGGATAATTTCTATTTTGAAATTTGTGTGGTCATTGTGGTTCAGCTTAATGGACTACCCTGTTGAAAGATGCAAATGACAGTAACTCTCTTTGGCTCCATGATGTCAAATCTAAAGAGGCTTGAGTTGCCGTATGGTTCATAATTTTCTCATGAATATGTTCCCTGCTCTTTAAGGATCTCAGTTTTATTTTTATTTGTTATTACTGCAGCTTGTGTTGTGCCATGTGGCGGCCCTAAACGTCTCCCCCAAAATCATCCATATTGCAGATATTTTTTTTCCTTTTGGTCCTTTGAGATCAGCGAGGGTATTCTAAGAAATCAGAAGATTATTGTCGATTTAGATTCATTCTCAAACCAAAATTCAATATATTTGGTCTCATTTGGATTATACTAGTCTTTGTATCGACTGCCCTGTGGAAAGATGCAAAATTATAGTAATTCTCTTTTGCTCCATGTTGCCAAATCTGAAGGGTCACTAAAGAGGCTAGAGAAGCCGAAAGCGCGGTATGGCCAATCTTTTGTCTCATGAATACGCTCACTGATCTCAGTTTTATCTTATTATGACGGCTGTTTTGACATGTAGGGCTGTTAGGTACATACACAATAGTACCATTAGGCAGTTCTGACATCAAGGGTAAGAGTCGGCTGTAATGAAGCACATGTAGTGTCAAAATAATGCACACACATTCAATATACACAAGCTATGTCTGACATACCTAGAAGCGAGCAACTTACCGAACATTGGATTATTTGTTCGGAGATGAGTGTTCTTCTAGATATCATATACCTTGCGACTTTACAACATATATAGGGCTGAGTGTAAGATTGTACGCATCAGAGCTGTAGCAGGTGTTTCGAGGCTTAGTCCACATCGGACCTGTCTTGCTGCTATGTCGTTTACGTAGACCATGTCCGTGGCATCCTGCATCAACGACTTGCAGATCAACCATTGGGAAACTGCTGTTTACGTTTGAGGGGTGAAATATACATGTATATTATGCCAGTTGTTAGCACATTTCCGAACCTGCTGAAGAGATTATGGGTCCTATCTTGCAAGTATTGTTGAGCATGCAACATTTTGTGGCCACTGCTTGCGTCTTGGTCTCATTTTACTTATTTGTGCAGCAGAATATATATCGCTAAAACCAACAAATAGGTCTTCAACAAAGGCAATGACCTATGGCACACTGAACTTGTCTTGATTGGGTTCCTGCATGAGATGGCAGGCAGCCACATTTGCATTTTTAACACTTTTTTGGGTCTATAACTGAATATCAACATATATCGGATTCGTTGAAGCCCATGTGGAACTTACGAGTTTGTACTTACGACTTAAATAATTCAGTCACTTTATTCCTTTAATTTCATGCTTTGTCTCTATGGATAAAATCTAAGGGCATGTCGGGAAGGTTAGTTACTGAAGCCACACCGTGTCTAGACTAGCCTCACTAAGGCAGGTTCATACCATTACATTCAATGCACATTTCTTTCACCAATTACTGACAAATGCTCTTCGAGGATCAGAAAGGGTAACAAAAGCAATAGAAACAGTTTCCTGAAAAGTACCCGACGTGAACGTCAACTGCAGGTCTACTTCGTTGGGAATCAGACACGCTACCAATCAAATAAAGTATTTGTTCTCTGACTAGAGACTGCAGCAAGTAGCACTATTAAAGAATTTCAAGACATCAAACTTTCTGTTGCAACTACATATCATTGTAATGACTGAACAATTGATAGGCGAAATAATTCACAAATCCTTGTTGCAATATATATTTTGGGTTGATGACACGTAAACCCAGTGGGTTGGGTAATTCAACACTGACGGCACATTCATCTCATCATGGAAACCTACATGTACCACCTGAGGAGGCTTAAGTTATTATTGTGTTAATGTCACATATAGCGTAACTGCGATATACTGTTCATCTAATACATAATGTATACAGAATTTTATTCTCAATATATGCGTTACAAAGGTAAAAATATGCGTTACAAAGGTAACTCAAACACTGTACAAAAGGTGATCTCTTGAAAATACAAAAAGAGAAACAAACAATGCTAGAAACAGATATCCTTGCTTCTACCTTTATTATCTATAAAATATCAGAAAATGTTTTCCATGGCGAAAAACGGACAAGAAACATTTATGAAATAAGGTATTGCTGATATTGCAATGAGTATATAATTTTGCAATACATATACACTTGTGCTGAATGACTAACCTATAAAGGAGCCCCAAAACTTCACAGCTTTTTGTCTTTATATCTTAATTGTTTGTAAGTGTTGCTCAAACAAAAGCTAATATTTCGCGATGCGTTTTATCCCAATAGACACAAAGGCAAGTCTACTTTGTAAAATATGGGTACTTTCAGTACTTTGATTTGATATCCAAACCCGGGTATGCATCATTTGTAACTTATAAACATCTAATACAATGTATGAAGACTTCTTTTATTGCTTTATTAAAAATCAATGCAGAAAAAATGAAGAAAAAGGCCATTGTTTTATCAAAATTTAACTTTTGAAATAAAAATGCACTTGATGACCTTTGACCTCTGTAATTTGCATATAAGCCATTTGCTGGAGTGTAGACAGGGCAGATATTATTCAGCAAAGGTTACTGAACAATGTTCAATATAGAACTTTGCATTAACATTCTGGCCTCCCAAAAATGATTTCTAGCTGTCCCCTGAGAAATAGTTACCAGTCTAAAATGGACGTGTTCACGTACAGTCAACGGTTTAGTCCTTCAGTCGCAGTCTGATTATGCAATCGTACGCTGTCCTAGACTAAGACTGTACAAATATATCGATCGATCATAAGACGTACGGACACGGTCTGCACTCTGATAGGTTGAAAATAAGTTTTGCTGGTTTCAGTCGTTGATGCGCTATAGTTGTCACAGTGTAGCTATTGACTTGTTTAACATTTTCAAGTAGGCAAAGATCATGAAAAGGCGCAATCAGAAACAGATTCCCACTCCAAAAACCGAAGTGGGAAAATACTAAATTAACAATCAGGTACTTATACCATGAAAACATATCGTGAGCCAAATGAGCAGCTATTTTCCCAATAGGCGGCCACTCAGTTACCTAAATTTAACAAAAATATGAAAACATACATAAGGCGCCAACAGCACAAAAAACTTAAAACACCAAGACATAAAAAAAAAAAAGAACCACCACAGAAGTACCGCCATGGAACGACCAGTAACACAAAATTACTGGCGGGCTTAAACCGGTTTTACATGGCTAAAACCTCGGCCTCGGTTTCTGCAGTGGTTCACAACATTTAGTTAGTTTTTCTCGTCCTCAGCAGCGGCCCTCGTGGAGAATCTCTAACTAGTCAATGAATCATCAAGAATAAACAAATAAATTATAATATTAAACTCCCTAATGAATAAAAAACCAGGACTCACAGATTGAGTAAGCTGCCCTATGATGGAGATCCCTGGGCGCCAAATAACTTACGTACTCCGGAGCAAAAGAAAAACACCATTTTGACCCCAGTGGGTCAAGCAACAGACAAGAAGCTCCGGCGCCAACCAACTAAAATGAATAGCTTTGCGTCGGGGCTATCATAGAGTCTGACGCCCGACCCACCGGCGTTAAATTAAAGAAGGCAGCATAGTTATCAACTATGATTGGGTTAAGAACTAAGCATGCAGACTGTCGAATAACATTCAAGTTATAACCTATACGTCTGTAACGTGTTATGATTTTTCTGAACTGAAAAAAAATATCCTTCCTTGCTATAAGTTTCTTTAATTTGTAAGCGAAGTCACCATAAAATTCTGGTTCCGAAAGGCCCTCAACTAAAAGCGTCTTTAACCCAACATTATATTTGGAAATCATTTCATAGTGTCTACGATAAAATTTAGAAAACGGTTTTCGAAGTTCATGATATCGATAGCCCTGTTGGCCGTTAAACATTTTTTCGAGCGTTGAAGTCTGTAACATGATTGCAGACTAGCAAACCAAATAAGTTGCGAAATCTATACACCATAAGAAGCACGACGAGGAACGTCAACATCCAAAAACGGAAAATTTACTATGTCAAAATCAGTCATCGCGCTTATCATAAATTTTAGAAGAAACGTGGTTAAGAGAATCCATGAAATCTTTGTCGTAGCAGTATAAAAATGAATCAGCTATGAGCGGTGCGCGAAATTTGTACCCATCGGAATTCAAACAATTTGTCTGTATAACTTGGTTCCAAGGAAGTGAAAAAAAAGCCTCTCTGACATTACATGCCAAATAAAGTGAACCATAGTTTTTTAGTGCCCTTTTGAAGGTCCACTCTATCAGTCCATAAGTTTTTCTTTAATTAGATTATGTGGTATTGTTGTATACAGAGTAGAAAAATCATATGTGGACAAGCTCGTCGCACGGGACCCTCTACACTTCAATTTACTGAGCACCTTGCCAGAAGTTTTATAGACCAAAACCAGTTTTTATTTGTTTCAAACACTGTCTCACAGTATCTTATGACATGAAATTTGATAGCAGTAAGACAGGAAATTAATAATTTAGGAAGTTCAGTAGTAGTACAAGAGCTTGAATTTGCAGTAAATCTAGCTTTGTGTTGTCTGTTGCGACGCTTAGGTAACCAATACATCGTAGGAAGTTTGTCTAGACCTTCTTGTCTTGACCCAAACAGAAAATTTAACACTCAGTTCAATCGTTTAAGTGAGCATTAACTGTATTTTTGCAGATGCTTAAAGCAATGAGCACCGAGCTTATTAAAATGCTTTAAGATTGTATGGTTCAGTAAAATGCATTTGCCTATAAACCATGTGTTTTAACTTTAGTATCGCCGTGTGTATGCAGCAGTTCGAATGCTATTGCTATAAACAGTCAGACCTCACCATGATTTTTGCACGGAAACCAGGTTACTTTTCAAATAACTTAAAGTGTTATTAACAATTGTTGACCGGGACGTTAAGCATCAATTCAAACAAACGAAACAATTGTTGACCGGGACGTTAAGCATCAATTCAAACAAACGAAACAGACCTAAGGCATCACTCGTGCTCAGCTAATCCGATGGTGCGTTCAAATAATTTAAATGAGGCTATTGTTGTCCGTGTTTGCATTATTCAAATTTGTTTTCAATGGCTTAAAGGGACACAAACAGCAACTTTAAATTGTATGTGTATGTATGTTTATAATGACCCTCCATGCCCAGAATCACAGAAATAAAGCATATTTAAAATGTCATAACTATGCGAATAAAATACATTCTGACATTAAGAACCTCACATTACGGAAACATCTCAGTTTGCACAAAGTGTTCTTATAATACAGCTGATTTTGATTGCATTTTTGCATTAATTAATTTAAAACTTGTTTTCCATAAAATCTTGCATTTTGGGTGTCTGTTATGATCACCTCAATGTAGAAATTGAAGAAGTCCAGTCATATAAATATTTGGGTGTTTTATTCTCAGCATCTGGTACTTTTTCTCATTGTCAAAACGATTTATATAAAAGAGCGTTAAAGGCACAGTTTAAGTTGAGTAAATGTTTTGGAGACTTGCATCAGAATGTGGATACTATTTTACACTTATTTGATCATACTGTTAAACCGGTTTTACTGTATGGTAGTGAAATATGGGGAACCATAAACACTTTATCAGCTAATGTTAAGAAAGATGGTTTTAGTATTTTTGATGCATTTTGTAACATGCCATGTGAAAAGTTACATATCAAATTTTTGAAATATGTTTTAGGAGTCCATAGAAAGACCACAAATGTTGCTGTTATGGGAGAGCTAGGTCGATATCCAATTATAATTAATGTAATTTGTGACACTGTTAAATATTTTGAAAGGTTAAATGCAGACGATGTAAGTAATTTGCTGAAGGGAGCTTTGAAAGAAAATGGTTATTTACATGAACACAAGAAAAAGAATTGGTTATCTAGCTTGTACTTTCTTTTTGAATATTTGAATATATCTA
Source organism: Rugalucina vietnamica (assembly GCA_964017185.1). Classification (NCBI taxonomy): domain Eukaryota; kingdom Metazoa; phylum Mollusca; class Bivalvia; order Lucinida; family Lucinidae; genus Rugalucina; species Rugalucina vietnamica. The sequence continues at coordinate 6,517,939 of OZ024879.1, read as the reverse complement.
AATCATCTATCTCAAATGATAAGTTGGCTAGTGTTGCAAAGTCAAAGCTTATAAAAAGATATAAGGCTGAATGGATGAATGCCTTATCAAAAAATAGGGACAATCAAACTGGAAAATTACGTACATATTCATTGTTCAAATATCGGCTATGTAGAGAGTCATATTTTAAATATATTAAAGATATTTTTGTAAGAAGAATTTTTACAAAATTAAGAGTAAGCTGCCATAAACTTGAAATTGAACTTGGTCGTTATAAAAATGTGCAAGCAGATGCAAGATTATGTCCTTTATGTCAACTTGAAGTTGAAGACGAAATCTATTTTGTAACAAATTGTTCTTTATTTAGCACCAAGAGAAAACAGTTTTTAATGGCATAGGTAAATCATTTGTAAATTTTAGTGGCATGTCTTCTGATGTACAAAAATTTATATGACTTTTTAGTAATGAAAATGCTCATGTTATAAGAGAGTTGTCAGTGTTTGTTTATGACTGCTATATGCAGCGTTTTGAGATGTTAAGAAAGTGAGTGTCCCTGATCTCATCGGGAAAGCATGTCCATGCAATGAATACCCCTTTAGACCCCACTTTTAGATAGTGGAACTGGGGTATGCAGGGGTATACCTATTTTCATTACTTTGTCATGGAACGGGGATGGCGGTGATAGTTGGAGCCGCCTTGACAAGGCGATTCTAGCATGTGCCCGGGGTCGGTGTTTTGGGCAACAATATTTTTTTTTTTTTTTTGTTTTTTTTTTTTTTTTTTTTTTTTTTGCACCAAAAAAGAAAAAAAGGAGGGAGAATTTCAATTAAATCTGCTATTAAAAAGATTGATGTATATTGCATGGGCATGTTTTCAAAATGTGATTTCAGTAATTGCTTCTCAAATGTTTTATATATGTGCTTTAGTTCATTGTTTTTTACCTAATCAGAATCAAGCTTTTGTTACTTTATTGTTAATGTTATACTATTTCATTTCATCATTATTTATATGTGATTCATATGCTACTATGTGGTGGCCCATAATTGGAAATAAATTCTATTCTATTCTATTCTATTCTATTCTATTCTATTCTATTCTATTCCTCATGAATTTGATGATAACGGATACCCATGATGTATGATTTTATGCATAAATATTAAAAATCTATAACTTAATACCTACCCCTGATTTCTCCCATTATTAAATATGTAAGGTGCAAATCTGTGGTAGCTTTCATACGGAGATGTTTCCCTGGTGAAGAGAAATGTTCCCTACATGGCTTGTGCGTAACGGTTAATGGGTCAATTAAAACAGTGCGGATCCTAGTTGGTTCTGTTTTGTTCGGAATTTTCCTTTGTATGTAGCCTATTAGGAAACCATGTAGACAGAAATTTTATGTTGCACGACTCGTGCACAGAAGAAATTACTTAAATAAACAATGCGACGCATAAAATTGAGGAGTTATTTTGATTATCACCTGCCATTCAAGTGGCCTGCTCCTGTCGATATCTGCCATGTTTGATTAAATTAGAATGCTGACTTTCCTTATGAGGTTTTCACAAGATTGGACGAAAACATAGATGATGTATCGACGAACATACATCAGGATGACATGTCCTTGTTATATATACATGTACCCCTTTATACCCCACTTTTATATAGCAAATTGGGGTATGCAGGGGTATACCTATTATTCTTCTTTGTGCTACAAAACATATACTGAAGGTACTCGTTAGTACCGACTCAACGAGGTGGTTCTAACATGTACCCACAATATATGTTTCGAGCCAAAAATAACTCCATTTTAAAATTATTTTTTTTTACAACTGAAAAAGAATCTCATGAGAGTGCTTTCGTAATGTACGAATATAAACACATGTTTGGAATTCCTAACTGACAAAGAAAGGTACAAGTAGGCGACGATAAGGAAAAGGCACAATCAGAAAGAGATTTTTCTTAGAGATGAAATTTTAACAAAAACATTGCAAGTCGATTTTGTCTGTTGCTCGAACAACAGAATGTTGGTAAATGTTAGAACCATTTCGCCGAGGTGATTCTAACGCAATCTGCTTTTAGAAGCAAAAAAATACAAAGCATTCAACGATGAACATCCCGGTTTCTGGGGTGATATTATACAACTATTGCCCTTGAGTGAAGGTGACATGATGATCTGTTCGCCCAAGGCAGGTAAAATTGGCCGACCGCAAAGCCTCACTCATGGTCAACCGTTGTTTTATTATGCCGAACCACTTTTGAAACAAATTAGCGACATGCCACATTAAAAGCGTATGTGAGTACAAGTGCAACTGCAAATTTATGCGAATATGACTTCCGAGGGTAATATGATCATGCGACATGACAGAATAGCACCCTCCACGCGCACTGTAAACAAACGCATTTGACTACACGCGCAGCTGAACGTTTGTAGGCCGATATGACGTCAGAGGGTAATATAATCATGCGACATGACAGAATAGCACCAGCCGCGTGACCTGCCCTGGACCAATCAAAATCTACACTTAGCCAATGAATATTAATGAGGTATAAAATGCATTACATGGGCACGATTGGCTGATAAGGTCGATGCACACAAAATCACAAAGTAAATGCGAGCAATGATCAGAAACAGGTGCAATTTAAATCAGAGTCTTCCATAAAAGCCGTGGTGGCACAAAGCTGTTGGCTGACGGCGTACTTTTAAATATAAATGGACATACTATTGACAACTTGAGATCGACTGCGGCTATGAGCAATGTAATAACTAACAACAGTAGCAATCATAATTTTACTTAGGCGTTGATATTCAAGTTGCGCTTCGGGAATAGTTGCCAAAAGACCTAATATTGTACTCCATTATATGTTTGTATCACTCTTAATATAAGATGATTAAATCAAGTATCCTATCTATATCCTCTGATAGATGTACTTATCTATCATCGGTCTGATAACATCTAGCAGTATTGGAATTTGCCCTTGAAGCTCTGGTCATTAAACATCGCATGTATTCTTAGACAAATTTTATGAATTGAACAGTAAAACACAATTGAAACATATGACTAATGAAAGGCTTCTTCCTACCGAAATCAGTATTTGTTTTCGTAGTTTTATTCCTGTAGCTCATTTTCGACATTCCAAAAGCGTGTTTGTGCAAAATAATGCAACACAGATTCAAAGCAAAACAAATGCAATTCTGATGAAAGAAGACGGTACAACTTGAAATAAACTGGGCTAGTGCATGTAGTGCTTTTTAAGCTTACCTGTATATTTAACTTGTGCAGCGTCATGGTTGTGACGTATTGAAATACATGTATGTATAAATACAAAAGTTGAATATTTATAGAGGAACACTAAAACTGAACGGCGCTTGTTTTAAACTTCTACAGTTTTTGTCGCCCTGGTGATATATTTCCATTTAAAATTACGTAGTCTGCATCAGGAACAATATTTGCACAGAGACATAGACGCATGGCCAAATTTCAGATTTCGTCGGAAAATAATCCCGGAAGGATTAGGAATCGTCTGGCCGAAAGGATCAGTTTCTTCAAAAAGTGATTTATGAAAATGCGAAATAATTTTGATTTAGCTTTAATCAATGCACAGTTTTGTATGTGTAATCTAAATGAATCTGATGTAGTTTGTTACAACAATACTGGGGGACATTAAACGGTTTTACTGGCGCCTAACCTCACCCTTATCTTCTGCAGTGGTTCACAACATTTAGTTAGTTTTTGGGTCGGTCATCGTGGTGAATCTCTAACTAGTCAATGAATCATCAAGGACAAACAAATAAATCATGATTTCTACCCTAATGAATCAAAAACAAGGACTCAACAGATTCAGTAAGCTGCCGACGATGGAGATCCATGAGTGCCGAAAAATCGATCGTACTGAAACCCGGAGCAAAACAAAAACACCAGTTGAACCCCGGTGGGCAAAGCAAAAGACAAGAAGCTCCGGTCCCAACCAACTAAAATGTATAGTGTTATGTCGGGGCCATCATAGAGTCTGACACCCGACCCACCGGCGTGCAATTAAAGAAGGCAACATAGATGTTTTGACCTGGAGATAGCCGGAGTACCACAACCTGTCTGGATAACATGTCTATTAATGTAGCACAGTTAAATATAACCAGAGGTTCAATGGTCCTGTAAACACTCACCTATTCTGGACAGCTTCATTTGCATAAGAACAAAGAGTCAATTGGGGAGTTTGAAGGTTTTCCTATAGTAGCAAGTCTATGGCGACTATCGGCCCCTGGGGCGTGGCCGAATTAGACCACAGGGGCATGAATGGCACAATTCATGAAGAGGACCACAAAGCCATTGCCACATACCAAGTATGAAAGCTATGGCTTTGTGGTTTCAGAGCAGAAGATTTTTTTCTCATCAAAACGTATTTGTTGCCATGGCAACCAGAGTTCAAGTCCGATCTGCCAAAAACAGCAATGCAACCTTTGCGACTGCCCAGTGATGATGTGTGTGTAATTTGACCAAGATACGCCTACTGGTTTTGGCGATATTGATGTTTGAATGTTTTTCCTATAGTATGTCTATGGAGACTATCGACCCCTGAGGCATGGCCAAATTTGGCCCCAGGGACATAATTGGCAAAATTATATAATGGACCATTAGTCATTGCCACATACCAAATATCAAAGTTGTGGGCCTTGTGGATTCACATTTTTTTTATATTTTTTACCATTTAAACGTATATGTTGCCATGCCAACCAGAGTTCCAGTTTGATCTGCACACAAACAAGCATAGCAGCCACCTTGGCCGTATGACCAAGTTTCTGCAAACTAGCTTTGGTTCCTGGACATGTGATATGTAAGTCACTGATGCTACATCTCAATTTCAAGACCAAATATATTTTAACAGTTTTCCCCATTCAAAGGCATAGGTGATCTATGTTGACCTTGTCAAGGTCACCACATGGTCATGATTTATATACACATTGTTGTACTTTAGCCATCGATGCTTCATGCCAAGTTTCTTTAAAATCGGTCCACCGGCTCCGGAGAAGAAGGGTTTTTAAGGGTTTTTACCATATATTGGCTTTGATTGGTCAAGTGGTTTTAGAGATGTTTGAATATTATGGAGATATACGTGTATACTGCCCCGGGTAGGGGCATATGAGCACCTGGGGACCATTTTGTTTCAGAATCATTAATATTCAGTCCTATTGCGCATTTCCTGCAAGACATTCACTTTAAATGACATTTTAAAAGTTTTCACCATTAAAATGTATTGGCGACCTATGTTGACCTTGTCGTAAATTAGGCCAAGGTCACCACATGGTCATGATTTATATATACATTGTTGTACTTTAGCCATTGATGCTTCATGCCAAGTTTCTTTGAAATCGGTCTACCGGTTCCGGAGAAGATGTTTGAAGGGTTTTTACCATATATTGGCTTTGATTGGTCAAGTGGTTTCAGAGGAGAAGATGTTTGAATATTATGGAAATATACATGTATACTGTCCCGGGGTGGGGGCATATGAGCTCCTGGGGACCATTTTGTTTCAGGATCATTAATACTCAGTCCTACTGCGCATTTCCTGCAAGGCATTCACTTTAAATGACATTTAAAGTTTTCCCATTCAAATGTATTGGCGACCTATGTTGACCTTGACCTTGACCTTGATTGGCCAAGTGGTTTAAGAGAAGACGCTGTTTGAATATTATGGCGATATACGTGTATATTGCCCCAGGGTGGCGGCATATGAGCCCCTGGGGTGTACTTCTCGTGTAAAGTTTCGAAATTACAGTACAATAGCCTGGCTTTCGTCGCCGGTTTTAAAAGGGCTACTGATGAGGGTTCATTACCCGAAATTGCGGTTTCAGAGAAGAATATCTTTGAAACTGTGGACGGACGACGGACGGACGGACGTCGGATCATGGCCATCCTACAAGCTCGTACTATCTTTCTTTGAATGTTCTTATTGCTTCCAAAGGATCAACCCTTTATATTTTATTATCCATTTTTTCAGAATCATTAAAAGTCAGGCCCACTGCCCATTTCCTGCAAGACTTTCACTTTTAATGACATTTTAAAAGTTTTCCCCACATTCAAATGTATTGGCGACCTATGTTGACATTGCCGTAAAACAGGTCAAGGTCATCACAGGGTCATAATTTATATACACTTTCACAAATTGTTGAAATCGGTTCACCACTTCTGGAGAAGAAGATTTTTAAAGATTTTTACCATATATGGGCGTGGCGGCCATCTTGGTCATGTGACCTGGATTATTTATTTATACATTGGTTACCCTATCCTATAGATGCTTCATATAAAATTTGACTTTGATTGGCAAAGCGGTTTCAGAGAAGAATATCTTTGAAACTGTGGACGGACGACGGACGGACGGACGCCGGATCATGGCCATCCTACAAGCTCACCTTGTGAGCCTAACGGCTCAGCCAGGTGAGCTTATAATAGTGTGTACAGGGCTATACGATGAAGAATTGGGTAGGATGGGTCCTTTTATAGGAGCGGTCTTGCCAACGCGAAGAAACAAAATGAATTATTTAAGCAATCATGAAAGTAAATAAGTTGTATTTTCAAATTGCATCCAAGTTGTTGTTTGCTTTGAAGATGTTTGTTTAACTGGCATTGATCACCCGGTTACGTCAGGAGGGTAAAACGATAAAGTCAAATTTAACGAATGAAATTTATCTGCACCTTTCACTGCAATGCTAGAAAATATATCGGAAAACAGCAGTTCTCAGTCGTTGCTGCGCTACATTTCTCACAATGTATCAATCGCTATGCTGACACTTAACGCACTTGTTAAATGATAAAATCTAAAATAATTACTGTGAATTTTCTTCAGTTAATTCAGAAAATAATTGGTTTAGTTCTTAAGAGGATTCTATATTTTTCAGATGCTGGAAGCAATGAGTATCGTGTTCATTAAAACGCTTTAAACCACTATGGTTCAGTTAAATGCACCTGAACGATATTGTATTTTAGTGTCGTCGTGTGTACGCAGCAGTCTAATTTAAATAAACAGTCAGCCTCCAAACGAAAAATCATCTCTGATTTTCGCATGGAAACAAGGTAACTTGTCAAATCACTTAAATTGCTATTAACATTTTAAATGGGATTCTAAGCATCTATTCAAACAAACAGAACAAATCTAGGGAATCACTCGTGGACACAGCGAGTCCGATGGTGCTTTGAAATAATTTAATTGAGGATGTTGCTGTCCCGTCCCGTGTTCGACCATCAGATTATTCATTTTAACTGGCTTAAATGGACAAACATTATCAATGTTATATCATTTTTAAATTGTATGTGGACCCATGTTTAAAATTGCAAGACCCTTCATACTCAAGTCATTAACGCTGCGTTGTTAAGCAGCACTCAACCACTATACTGAAAAAAAAAAAAAAAAAAAAAAAAAAAAAAAAAAAAATCCAAATTTTACGCAAATCCAAATTTTACGCTGGTACCTATGTATATTTTCGTTTGTACCTATGTATATTTTCTTAACATGATTTTCCTTATTTCTTGTTTATATTTGTGTATAACAAAACCACTGCAGAAGCTGAGGGCGAGGTTTGGCGCCTATAAAACTGGTTTAAGCCCGCCAGTAACTTTGTGTTACTGATCGTTCCAAGGCGATATTTTTGTGGTGGTTCTTTTTGTTTTATGTCTTGGTGTTTATTTTTTTTATTTATTTTTTTTTTGCTGTTGGCGCCTTATGTGTGTTTTCACAGTTTTAGTTAAGTTAAGGTAACTGAGTGGCCACCTATTGGGAAAATAGCTGCTCATTCGGCTTGCGGTGTGTTTCATGGTATATTAAGTGCCTGATTGTTAGTTTGGTTTTTTCCCACTTCGGTTTTTGGAGTGGGAATCTTTTTCTGATTGCGCCTTTTCCTGATCTTTGCCTACTTGTACCTTTCCATACACAACGATATATTTTTTAATCTTAACAATTTTATATTAGTTTAATATCAAAACCGCCCATATTAAGTCAGGACACGTTTTAATTCTGTAGTTGTTGGAATGTTGTTTAGTTAAGTTTAGGTAACTGAGTGGCCATCTATTGGGAAAGTAGCTGCTCATTCGGCTTACGATGTGTTTTCATGGTATAAGTACCTGATTGTTAATTTAGTTTTTCCCCACCTCGGTTTTTGGAGTGGGAATCTATTTCTGATTGCGCCTTTTCCTGACCGTTGCCTACTTTTACCTTTTTTCAAACAGTTACATAGGCGTATGCATACAGCTGCATTATGTATGTCAGCAAACAATGTCCCCGTCTGCGTTCTTCACGGGCACCGTTTAATCACAGAGCTAAGGCGGTTTTAAAATGACAGACCCATGCGAGTAAAATACATTTTGACATTAAGTATATCAAGAAAAGTGCTCCGTGCATGACATGTGTTTAAAGGTTTTTTAATCAATTAAAAAGTGCTGCTGATACGCAATATGTATCATTGCTTCCCAAGCGTGAAAAATAATCTTCTAATGGCTCTTTTTTGTGCGGAATGATCCTTTGTATGGGGTCTAGTCAGAAGCCATGAAGACAGCAATATTACGTTACAAGACTCATGCCTAGAAGATAAATATTAAACAAAACAATGCGATTGCAAAGCTTTGCATCTAATCGCATTTGAGGAATATCATCTGTCATTGAACTGGCCTGTTGATGTCGATGTCTGCTGTGTTTGATTACATTAGAGTGCTGACTTGGCTTCTGAGTTTTTCACCAGATTGAACGTAAACGTAGATGAAGTGTAACGCCTCTTTAACTCTTAGCAAACACAAGGTGGCGATCAGTTCTGTTCTTGCTAATGCAGCTATGCTTCAATCATTTGGTTTACATATAAATCTGATTTCAAAGAAAGTCATTCTTAAGGCGGCTAAATAATCCTAACATAATTGCTTGTTGTCGTAGTTATTTCATTATATTTATTCTTACATACAGTTTGCGAATTTCAGTACATCAGTTTATTTTATTTTTTTTAATTCAGTTTTACGTCCCTTTCAAAATTATTTCAGCTCATATAAGACGGGCCAATCAGTAGGTGGGGCGAAAACGGGAAAACCCCGAGAAAAACCACCTGACACACCCGCAAGCAGAACTTGGCTTGTCTCACATGTTGCCAGAGCGGGGCTCGAACCCACATCAGACAGCGGTGAGATGATCGAGTGATTAAGAAACAGCGCTCTTAACCGCTCGGCCACGGGGGCCGCCGTACATCAGTTTAACTTGTATTACGGCGAGCAATATTTATTGCCGCAACAACGTGAACACAACATAAATAAATGCAAACGCTACAGAAAACTTCCGCAACATTGTTTATACGTAAACAATATTCTAGCAGCATTTTTTAGTCCTGCAAAATAAATAGTTCCTTGCCAAACTTGGCTTCTTGCTCATCATTATTTTGCTGTTGTTATAGTTGAAGAGAGGCCAACAGGAGCAAATACGGCATAATGCAAATAAGTTTAAATAACATGCCACAATGGAATAGTCGAAAAAGATGGAGGTTTCCAGTTGTTTTAATTATGGACACTATGTTAAATTAGGGGTTGTATCACAGAAAAGTCATATTATTTCTAACATAAAGGTTCTAGCAATTGTACGCATAAATCATCTATTAAAAGGGAAGATTATTCTTACAGACCAATTCATTTACATAGATATAGATTTCGCAAGTCTGCAATTATGAAAGGATGATTTGGCTTACAGAAAGAATTATCCTATTCAGAAATAAGATTTATGAGAAAGGAAATCTATCTGATTTTGCTTTATTTAAATCAGACGGCTATAGAGCTCAACTTGTAATAAGATATTCTAATATTTGACTATACGAGGTTCAGCTTGTTGAGGCTTTATCCATTCAGACATTTGCTTACAAGTGTTCAATTTCTTTTGCTAATCCTAAGTACGGGTAAATGTTCGTGCTAATTTTTGAGTGACAATCGAAATAGTACATGCGCAATCCCAATACACCAAACAATACGAATGAATGTTAACGATTGTTCAAACAGCATTCCGTTTGCTGCTTCTTTCTACAATGATTTTATGGGGTCTTCTGTTTGGCAGCCGCGATTCAGATCCAATCAGGATAATCAGTAATCTAAAATACAAAAATAAACTTAAATAAAACTTACTTCTCTTTGGCTCCATGTTGCCAAATTTACAGGGTCACTGAGGAGGTTTAAGTAGCCGAAACCGCGCGGTGACCCATCCCTTTCTCATTAATATGTTCGCTGGTCTTAAAGAATATCATTCTATCATTTTTAAATAAATTTGACCAGAGCGATGATATATAACATATATAGCTTGAATTTTATATTAATCATGAAAACATCATTGAAACACGCTTTTGACATATACAGATTTTTCCTAGAGTTGAAAATGTTAAAAATTAAACACTGCAAATTGAATTTGTCTGTTTCAAACTATTGTTCGAGCCCTAGAATGTGGGTACAGGTTAGATCCGCTTCGCCGAGGTGAGTCTAACTGCGTTTAGAAGTAAAAGTAAGAAAATTCAACGTTATACATCCCGGATTGATTATAAAAAAAAGTGTGGTGAGGAATATGCATTACTTGGTCAAAATGTGCTGATACGGTCGATACACACCAAACAAATCACAAAGAAAAGGCCAGCAATGATCCGAAACAGGTGTAATTGGAACCGTATTCCATAAAAAGGTGCAAGTAGACAATGATCAGGAAATGGCGCTATCAGAAAGATATTCCCACTCCATAAAACAAGGGGTGGTTAAAAACTTAAATGACACTTAGGTAAGTATACCAAGAACACGTATTGTAAGCCGAGTGAGCAGCTATTTCCCAATAGGCGGTCACTCAGTTACCCGAACTGAATTAAAATATGAAAACGTACATAAGGCTCAAACAGCACAAACACTCGTCTCCAAAACACAAAACAATTAGAACCACAACAGAAGTTTCGCCTTGGAACGATCAGTTATATAAAAGCCGAGGTGGCACAAAGCTGTTAGCTGATGGCGTACTTTTAGATGTACAAATGTCCTAAATGGACGTAATATTGACGACCTGAGGTCGACTGCGGCTACGAGCAATGTAATAACTAAACACTTAACAGTGGCAATCATATTTCTACTTAGACGTTAATATTTAAGCTGTGCTTCGGTAATAGTTGCCAAAGGACCTAATATTGTACTCCATTATATGTAAGCCCAATTTGTATCAAACTTAATATAAGATGATTGAATCAAATATCCTATTTATATCTTCTAATAGATGTACTGTCATCGGTCTGATAGCATCTAGCAGTATTGGAATTACACCCTGAAGCTCTGGTCATTTACAAAGATGGTCATCCAGTCTTCAGCGTATTGGAGTTAAATTGTAAAATCGTCATTTGGTATTAGTGTCTAATACAGAAGTCACACGCTTAAGTCAATCGCGCGCCGGACGTCATAACAAAAATGTAAAATTCAACATACGCCAGAAGCACGTTGGGTTTGAGACGTATTCGAAGCGCGATACATGCGCGTCATGTACACTTGGTGTACGTTGTTATACGTCGCTGTTGGCCGGTGCCGTTCCATATGCGTTTGGGCTCAAACGATTTTGAAGCACGTTTTAGAATTTTCTTGAAGCTCGGCGTGTTTCGGACGTGTATCCTATACGTTTCGAATAAGCTCAACGTGCGTTACAGTTGTTTAGGCACGCTAGTGTATGCTACAAGCGTGTCCCAATTTAACGAGATAGTGTTTCAGTAACGTGGCTCAAACGTGTATGAGTCGCACGTTCAGCGTTTGATGTGCGCCTTTAGCATGTGCTTAGCGTGTCTGGGACGTAACACTAACGTACTCCAAAAGTTTCAGCGTTTCGAAATTTTTATACGTTCGGCACACGCTTCAATCACACGCAATGTGACTGCTAAAACGAGTTTAAGAAACAAATAATGTTTTATCCGTCCAAAATCTCTGGAATTTTGAGATTGTTCATAGCCCGGGGCGCTTTTGGGTTATACGCTAATGTGTGACTACTCTTTGAACAAAAGGTAGCAGTCAGCCAATGGCCAGACTAGAGTGCAATCAGAAACAAAAACACGTCTCAAAAAAAAAAAAGAGACAAGTGTACACATGCTGAATGTAACAAACAGTTTTTTAATAGTCGAAACCGCGGTATGGCCCATCCCCTTTCTCATTAATGTGTTCACTGCTCTTAAAGTTTCTCAGTTTTAATTTGTATTTTAATTACCCATTTCCAACCACGACAACGCTGTCACATGTCTTGTTGGATACACGATAATAATAATAATATTTTTAATAAAAATAAAAATAACAAAAAGTAAAAATCATAATTATACATGTACTCTGAGACAAAGGAATTGAAAAACAAAACACAGTTAAAACATGTGACTGGCCTTTACTTCCTACCAAAATCAGTATTTGTTTTCGTATATTTATTCCAGTAGCTCAGTTTCGACATTTCAAAAGCGTGTTTGTGTAAAATAATGCAATACAGTTGCACAACAAATTCTATTCTGATGGAAGAAATACATAATAACAATAAGTTTGACTCGTGCATGTAGTGCTCTTTAAGCTTACCTATATATTCAATTGTGCAGCGTCATGGTTGTGATTCATGGTGTCAGTATTGAGAATATGTATTTATAGATACAAAAGTACTGTTGAATATTTGTTAAGGAGCACTAAAACTGAATGGCGATTGTTTCAAACTTCTAAAGTTTCCTGTCACCCTGGCGATAGATTTCCATTAATAAATTAGTCTGCACCACGAACAGTACTTGCACAGACACATAGATGCATGGTCAAATTGCAGATTGCGTCGGATAATAATTTCGGAAGGATTAAGAATCGTCTGGGCAAAAGGATTATTTTGTTATAAAAATGATTGATGAAAATGCGAAATATGTTTGATTTAGCTTTAATCAATGCAATCTTGTAGGCGTAATCTGTACGAATCTGCTGCAGTTTGTTACAAAAACTGCTGTTTTGACCTCGAGATAGCCGGAGTACCACATACCGTCAGGATATGTGAATGAAACACACTTAAATGCAATAATAGGATGTGCAGGGTTATATGATGAAGCATTCTATAGGATGGGTCTTACCTCGCCAACGCGAAGACACAAATGAATTATTTTAGCAATCATGGAAGTCAATATTCTCCAATTGCGTCCTAGTTGTGTTTTGGTCTGGAAGGTTCAAACTGACATAGATCACCCGGTTACGTTAGGAAGTGAAAACGATAAAATCGAATTTAACGAATAACACTTATCTGCAAACTTTCACTGTCTTGCTAGAATACATTTATAGAACTGCAATCGGAAAACAGCAGTTCTCTTTAATTGCCTTTATTATTGATGTACTGGGAAATTGTCACATTTAACCGCATCGCTTACTTTTCAGTCTATCTTTTTACATCCATGTATATTCAGGAGCAATTTGTGTGAATTTGAAGCATCTGTGGTTGATCTATTTTCTGCATAAATAGATTATGATGACAGAGAACTAATTATACATTTTAAGAAATAAATTCTTTTGTTTCCTATAAGTACCAAGCAAGATATTGACCAATGAGCTGACTTAGCAGTTTACATATACTTGAGTATTGTTGATATATGTATGATTTTGACCACCTTTCCGTTTCAATACATTGCATGTATACATCTCGCCAAAAGTTTAGCATAATTTTATTCTAGTTATTATAGTGCTTAAGTTAAATGATCGCAAAATATTTCCAAAGCATAATACGACTTCACAATTCTTAGATTTAAAACGGAGGTAAGTTGTAGCAGAGAATAAATGTATTTTCTGATTTGAAAATGTTTGGGTAGTTTTAAAAGTTTAGCAATGTTTAACCATCAATAATTTCAAAATCAAATGTTTGAAAACTTTCGAAACACTTTTAATATGTCAAGTGATGCTCAAATTCATGTTTCGAGATCGATCTTTGTTTAAGACTATCCTGCTGTAAATTCTTGAAGTTGCAGCACAATTCTATGGCTGTCCTTGTCAGCTTGTAAAGGGTCACTGATGAGGGTTCATAACTCGAAATTGTAAAATATGGCCCGCCTTCACTCTTTGAATGTTTTACTGCTGGCAAAAGATATATCAATTACATTTTATTTATCATAGTCAAGTCCTGCTACTTAGAGCGTTATGGCCCATCCCATTTCTCGTTAATATGTTCACTGCTCTTAAAGGATCCGTTTCGTTTATTATTTATTTATTAAATGTACATTGTAAAAGTTATAACAGCTTTATTCCTTAACCATCTATCACAACGGACAATTATTCATACAGAACAATTAATTGACAATAGATTTCGCAAGTCTATCATTATAAAAGGATGATTTGGCTCGCAGAAAGACTTATTTTCTATAGAAATATGATTTATGAGAAAGGAAATCTATTTGATTTCGCTTTATTTAAACCAGATGGCGATAGAGCTGCTAAACTTATACTAAGATATTCCAATATTGGACTTCACGGTCGTTAGTTTTGTAAGAAATGAATTTCATTTTATTTTTCTGGTGTTCATGGAGCTATGAACCGCAGTGGGTTGCGTGCAAAGTGAATGAACCCCGAAGGGGTTCATGTAAGCTTTGCTAGCGACCCACTGCGGTTCATAGCTCCATGAACAACAGAAAAATTAAACTCATTGTTTATATTTACATTCATTTCTCTCTATCGCTTGTTGAAAAATCACCAAGGCGGTCACATTTAGCAGCAAACAGAGAATCTACACACAGTGTGTGTTCAAACAGCAGAACGGCGTCGACGTTTACAACGTCCAATCAGATTGGCGAGATTCATGTTTTTTGACGTCAAGTTTGGATTACGTCACGTCGCGTGACACAATGTTGTTCATGGAAGTATGAACACAGATGAACATCTAATGGTTCATCTAAGGAGGTTTTAGAAAAATGTAAATATTACAAAATAAAATTCAGATTATTGTATCAATAGCCTTTCTGTCATTCTCTTCCAAGCATTAAGATTTTCTTTAACTGAAAGTCTAAGTACATGCAAGTGATATTTTTAGTGTGTCACTGTTTATCTCAACATATGAAACGTCGCGATTTTTCCAAGCAGAATTCCGTCACTGTGTTGCTGTTGTCATAAGTATGTTATTTGTCTGACCAAGGAGAACATAGGACAACTCCTGGGTTGACACTTTGCAGTTGTTATACAGACCCAAACATGATAAAGCATGGCATACACTTTGGCATACTCCATCAGGAAAACATGTCCGTGCAATGTATACCCCCTTGAACCCCACTTTTATATAGTAAAACGGGGGTATGCAGGGGTAAACCTATTTTTCTTATTTTTGCTCCAAAACATAGATTGTGGGTACTCGTTAGAACTGCCTCGCCGAGGCGGTTATAACGTGTACCCACAATCTATGTTTGAGCAAAAATAAGAAAAATATAAAAAAAATTCTGATGAAATTTTCAATTTTTGATACTGACAAAATTCTCTATATCTTGCATGGGCAATTTTCATAATGCTTTGCAAAATCAAATAGCGTTTAAAATTATATTTACATCATTGATATACCAGGAAGTGCATGGGGTTAAATCAACCACATAAAGGTCTATATTACACAAAAATTCACATAACAGAAGGCTGACGGCAAACTTTTAGGCATACTAAATGGGAAGTGTATAGACGATTTAGGATCGGCTGCGGCTGCGAGCAATGTACACAATAAACACTTAAAAACAGTGGCAATTATATGTCGACTTAGATAATGATATTGAAGGAGTGCTACGAGATGTGTTGCCAAAGGACCTAATATTGCATTCCATTATATGTAAACAGCGTGAGTATCAATCTTAATATACCCTTCGTCAAAAGTTTAGCATAATCATATGTCCAAAATGAAGGAAACACGTATGGTAAAAACTTATCTGTTGACGCAATCGCCCCTATTCGATGCCATGGTTACAGCGGAAACAACCAGTGCTTTTTCGGATTCAAAATCGGCAGTTATTTAGATACTGAATGACAAAAGAAAAGGCTGCTGTTTTGAAAGTGCGATTTTCGACACATTTTTAAAACCTTCTTAAAAAGCACTCAAATCCAACATGTTAAAACGAAACTTAGTAAAATCTTTAGTCCACAGACAGAATAATAATGTGGAATAGACATCATTATCCTGTCATTTTGGATGTAGACATTAGGCATCTTTAGCGACAAACTTATTTTCAAAATATATAACATGATTGAATCAAATATCCTATCTATATCTAATAGAAATGAGCCACCTCGTGGGAAAACCAACAATGTGGTTTCCGAACAGGTTCGACACAAACCGGGCTGTACAAGCACAGAAAAGAGCTAGAAGCTTGAAATTTCGGATTTAAGTAGAAGAAGAACTGTACTAACCGAGTAGCGAAAACAAAGGCGCTGATCAGCTTCGCGGTTACTGCGAAGCTGATCTACGCCTTTGTTTTCGCCTAGGCAGATTGTTGGTTTTCCCACGTGACGGCTAATCTAATAGATGTTATCTTCAGTCTGATAGCATCTAGCAGTATCGGAAGCTCCGATCATTCTATGGCATACTTGAATATCATGGTAGAATCAGCAAGTGCTCGAGCAATAACCAGACAAGAGTGCAATCAGAATCGAACTTTCTCGAAATCTAACAGGGAACAAAAATACGAGTACGTATAAGTAAACATTTAACGATCCAACAGTTTTGATAAATTAAATATTACAGTTACAGATTTGGCACAATTCTTGTGGGATACATGATGATAACAGCACACTTCAATATATATATATATATATATATATATATATATATATATATATATATATATATATATATATATATATATATATATATATATATATATATATATATATATATATATATATATATAAACAAATTTTAAAGTAATCAAAAGGTACAAGTAGGCAATGGTCAGGACAATGCGCAATCACAACGAAATTCCCTCTCCAAAAACTGAGGTGGGAAAAACTAAATAGACAATTTGGTACTTTTTCTTAGAGAGCATATCGTAAGCCAAGTGATCAGCTATTTCCCAATAGGCGGTCACTCAGATTCCCGAACTTAAATAAACTATGAAAGCGTACAAAAAAGTTCAAACAGTACTAAAATTCGACTCCAAATCATAAAACAAATGGAACCACAACAGAAAAAAGTACAAGTAGGCAAAGATCAGGAAAAGGCGCAATCAGAAAAAGAAGTATCGCTTTGGGACGATCAAGATCTTAGCCAACCGTAATAGAAAAAAATAAAAAAAAAAGATTAAAATACAAAATACATGTTACTTATCCAATTCACTCACTTGTAGTGATTTTGCTACCTCCCAAAGAAAACACTTCGTTAACAGAGTGCTTCACATTATTAGTATAACTCTATATGTAAAAAAAGAAAGAAACGGTATCGTGACTAGATGTTGGCAAATATTTGACACTGACCGGTTTTTTTTTAATGTAGACAACTGCAATTTCACTTCGCCATGTCGTAATATGTTCATAAATTAGTCTGCATCGGGAAATATATTTGCAGAGAAATATATACGCACGGTCAAATTTCTGATTTCGTTGGAAAATAATTCCGGAAGGATTAGGAATCGTCTGGTCGAAAGGATGATTGTCTTATAAAATTGATTTAAGAAAATGTGAAATAATTTTGATTGAGCTTTAATCAATGCACAGTGTTGTAGCCGTTAGTTATACGGATAATGTTGTCGTTTTTGCAAGAATTGTAGTGTGACCTTGAGATGGCCAAAGTATCATATACCGTCAGGATAACATGCCTATGTATGAAGCTCACTTAAATACAATAATATGGTGTACAGGGTTATATGATGAAGGATTCTATGGGATGGGTCCATTTATAGGAGAGGCCTCGCCGACACGAAGAAACAAAATGAATCAGTTTTTCTTCTGCTATGATGATAGTCAATATGCTCAAATTGCGTCCCAGTTGTTATTTGTTCTGGAAGGTGTACTGACATAGATCGCCCGGTTACTTCAGGAAGTTAAGACGATAAAATCAAATTTACCGAATAACATTTATCTGCAAACTTTAACTGTCATGCTATAACACATTAATTTTAGAGAACTGCAATCGGAAAACTGCAGTTTTATTGTACTGGGAAATTTTCACTTTCAACCCGACAGCTTATGTATCAGTCTATCCTTTTTACATTCATGTAGATTCAGGAACACTCAAGTTGACTGTGTAAATTTGAACCATTTATGGTTGATCTTATTCACGTCAAAAAATAATTTTGATGACAGAGAAAAAATTATAGTTTTGGAAGAACAAACATTTTTTTTTGTTTCATACGTGCCAAGCAAACCATTCACCAATGAGCTGGCTTAACAGTTTACATTAATTTTGTTTGTTACTTTGTTTGGATTGTTGCTTAACGTCCTATTCATCGGATTTTGTCATGTAGGGATGTCGCCTCCATCGTGTGACTTTTAACCAAAAGTAGGACGTCATGACATCCAAAAGGTGCTTAAAATATAACCACCCAACTAAACCAATAATGCTAAGATATATGAATGGTTTGACTTGAACCACTTTTACTGGGCAGGCTCATACCCGAGTGCTTAAACAAATCAGATGGTCTGTCAGTAGCGTATAAGTTTTGTCTGGACGCACAAACAGTTCGTCTATTCTTAAGGCCCAGTGGGCGGGGGCCTATATTCCTACCCGACCATCCTTAAAATTTAACTTGAACTTGATAAGACATGGATCGTGTTAGGACACCGTTCCGACAAAAGGAGAAACATATTCATATACGAGAGTCGTCTTAAAATACTGCAGACTGTTTGTAATAACCCGTGAACGGTATGTTGAAATTTTATGAAAATGACGTATGTTTAGATACATATTCAATAGTTATCAGGTAGAAAAATCGCCTGAATAAAAGGAAAGTTTGGGTACTGACTTGACAATGGGTGGGCGTGACCGGAGCACGTCGCACATTAATCTTCTTCATTTGTGAAGAGGCGTGGCCCGATTTATTATAGTGACAAACATGCAAATATTGGCATATGTGTCTGTTGCATGCCCACCGTTCATTTAAATACTAGTCCAATTTTCAGTTAAGACGAGCCAGACATACTTAATTAAGTAATTGTTAAGATTTCATATGGGGAATATTTTCCCGTTAAACACAGAAAACGAAAATCATTAGCTTGTAGGTTAAACTGCAATGGGGAATATGCATAGAAATAATTATGACACCAATGTTGGCATGAAAAAATGTCTTTACTTTAATGGTGGCATGTTAATTTATTTTGAAACATCGATGTGTGCTATTTTTAAAAAGTATTATTTTTCAAACAATTCTTGAAAGTGATAGTTGTCCGCCGCAAAATTCGTATAACGCCAGCATTTTTCGGTAGAATAATTGTAATTGGTTTAATAAATGTTGTGAAATTAAACTTTCAAACGCAATTTAACAAAAACAATAGCTTATTCCCCAGAAGAATTTTAAAGCAAATCATCAGGAAAACACGTCGGTGTAATGTATACCCACTTCTACCCCACTTTTATACTGCAAAATTGGGGTATGCGGGGGTATACCTATTTTTCTTATTTTTGCTTCAAAACATAGATTGTGGGTACTCGTTAGAACCGCCTCGGCGAGGCGGTTCTTACTTGTACCCACAATCTATGTTTTGAGCAAAAATAAGAAAAATATCAAAAATTTCCACTTAAAATTTTGGTAATATTGTTATTTTGTAACATTATTTCGTAATGTTGTTATTTTGTCGTAATTTTGTAATTTTCGTAAAGTCTTTTCGGTGCACTTGTCAGGAAACTTCCTGAATATATTAATCACAGTGAAAATGGTGCGACTTTCAATTTACATCTCATTACGAAAACACGCCCATGTAATATAATGATTTTTCTGAAGTTGTAAAAATTGAACATTTTCAGCAGAAAGTTTTTGATATTTTTCTTATTTTTGCTCAAAACATAGATTGTGGGTACACGTTAGAACCGCCTCGCCGAGTCGGTTCTAACGAGTATCCACAATCTATGTTTTGGAGCCAAATAAGAAAAATATGTATACCTCTCCATACCCCAGTTTTGCTATATAAAAGTGGGGTTCAAGGGGTTATACATTGCACGGACATGTTTTCCTGATGAGAATACAAAACCAACAAATGAACGTGTACTCGTACAGTCAACGGTTAAGTCCTTCAGTTGCAGTTTGATTGTGCAATCGAACACCGCGCTGTATTTAAATTGTTCACATATATATTGATCGATCATATGACGTACGGATGATAGATCTAAAAATATTGCGTGCTTTCAGTCGTTGCTGCGCTCCTTTATTTTTGTCACAATGTACCTGTTGATATGCCAACACTCAACGCACTTAAATGATAAGATCAGAAACAATTACCGTGAATTTTCTTACGTTAATTCAGAAATGACTGGTTTTAGTGTTTTAAAAGGGTTCTGTACTTTCAAATTCTGGAAGCAATGAGCTTCGAGCTCATTAAAATGCTTTAAAGTTGTATGGAAGCATTGACGTTCGAGCTCATTAAAATGCTTTAAAGTTGTATGGATCAATAAAATGCACCTGACCTACAAAACATTTTTTACGTTATAGTGGCGTCGTGCGTATACAACAGTTTAATTTATATGAACTGTCAGCATCCACACGAAAAAACATTCATGTTTTTCGCATGGAAACAGTGTAGCTTGTCAAATCACTTAAGTTGCTTTTACCAACTTTTGACTGGGACGTTAAGCATCAATTCAAACAAATAAAACAAACCAAGGGTATCACTCGTGTACTCAGCTAGTCCGATGATGATTTCAAATACAAAATTGAGGATGTTTTCCCGTGTTTGGCAAGCAGATTATTTATTTCTGTCTTAAAGGGATAAACGTTATCAATATTATATCATTCTTAAATTGTATGTACATGTAAGTTTATAATTAAATGGCCCTCCATACTCAGTCATAAACTCTGCGTAGTTAAGCAGCACTCAACTATACTGAACAAAGGAACCCGCAACAGTAGCGTACCGAGGATTTTCAAGTTTTAGGGAAAAACGATGATAATTTCAGGTATGTTGCTGTATGATCATGGGATGTTAGAGTATAACATATGAACAACTGTTTTTGATTTCGATTAAAGCTAAATGAGAATTTTTTGTCGTCTTAAATAATGCCAAGTGGTAAATATTTTCTCTGCGCATGCGCACACATTTTAATCTCCAAATGATCAAGAAACAATGTCAGCTGCTCCCTCTCTAGAATTAATGAAAAAGAAGTAAAGTTCCACGTTAACTAAAACCATCAAAATCCCTATATGTTTGACTAAAAGGGGGATTATTTTAATTTTATTTATTTTATTTCTTCAACGTGTGAGTTATCTGCTGAGCGGTACACAGTAATTTTGAATGGGGGCTTATAGCCAATTTAAATCGTACCATTATCTTAATGCGTGCGCATGCGCACTGTGTGGTTTACTACTTTCAGCAAGCCTATTGTCGGCATCTAATAACTCAGAAAATACTCATTAAAATGCATTACGAAAACACGCCCATGTAATATATAGATTTTTCTTAAGTTGTAAAAATTGAAAAATTTCAGCAGAAAAAAAAGATATTTTTCTTATTTTTGCTCAAAACATAGATTGTGGGTACACGTTAGAACCGCCTCGGCAAGGCGGTTCTAACGAGTACCCACAATCTATGTTTTGAAGCAAAAATAAGAAAAATATGTATACCCCTGCATACCCCAGTTTTGCTATAAAGGCAAACTAAAGCCTATTTAAAATGTCAGATCTATGCGAGTAAAAACATTCTGACATTAAGTACACCAAAAATGTCTCTTACATGACATGTGTTTAAAGGTTGATGGGTCAATTAAAAAGTGCTGCTGATTCGTTACATGCATCATTTCTTCTAAAACGCTAACAATAGTCTTCTAGTCAACTCTGTTTTGTTCGGAATGATCCTTTGTATAGAGCCTAGACAAACAATTACGTTGCACGGCTCGTGTACAGACGATGATATTACAAAAATAAACAACGTCATTGCAAAGCTTTGCATCTAATCGCATTAGAGGAATTATTTTGAACATCATTTGCCATTGTAACTAGGAATTATACATATGGAAAAGGTAGTATGACTGGCATCCTTAAAAACCATAAATGGGAACCCCTGCAGAAAATAAAGAAGGATAAAAGAATTATATTGCTTTACAAAGGTCTAATAGGGGAAAAAACACGGATGACCTTATCCCCAAAATAGGCGTTGTAGGAATCAACACTCTCATTGGCATTTCTGATACCTTCAGCGAGTACAAATGCCTGTTTACATGGTTTTCATTTCCCAGACAATTAGAGATTGGAATGAACTCCCTGATTCTCTTATCTCCTTTGCTGAAATGTCAGATGATTGTGTGTCTAAATTTACTTCTTTTGTGAGAGCTCGGGACTAATCCCCTCCGGTCAAGTCACATCCCCCTGGTGTGGTATTGTCAGTTTGACGTTTCACCTGTAAACTATTCTGATTCTGATTCATTGAACTGGTCTGTTGATGTCGATGTCTGCTGTGTTTGATTACATTTGAGTGCTGACTTGGCTTCTGAGTTTTACCACATTGGACGAAAACATAATATGATGGTATATCGACTAATATGATTTAATTTTTAGGAGTTCCTTATTGATGAAGAGTTATGCCTCTTAACTAATTAGCAAACATAAGGTGGCGACCAGGTCCATTATAGCAAATGCAGCAGTGCCTCAATCATTTGGTTTACATTTTTGATTTCTCAGAAAGACATTCTATAGGCGGCTTAATAATTCAAACATAATTGCTTCTTGTCTTAGATATCCCATGATATTGATTGTTATGTAAGTGCATGTGAATTTCAGTACATCAGTTTAACTCATTTAAGCCTGGCGTCCCTTTTATGGGACACAGGCAAACAGAATAGCTCCAGATGTGACGCCGCAGAACGCGGCGTCCCATCTGGTGCTATTCTGTTTGCTTAGAGAATTTTCATTCAAAAATGAGATGAAAATTAAAAATCACTCCAAACAACCCTAAAATGAAAGTGGACACGCCCAATTGATAATGATTGGAGAATCCATTCGTCAAATATGGGTTAATGTGTAATAGTTATTACCTCAACAAAGTGAACAACACTATATACTGAAATGCGAACGAAACGCTACATTAAGCTTCCGCAACATCGTTTAAACATCAACAACATTTTAACATCATATTTTAGTCCTGCAAATAAATAATTGCGTGCCAAATTTAGCTTCTTGTTCACATCAGGAAAACATGCCCGTGAAATGATTACTCCCTTATACCCCACTTTTATATAGTAAAATTGGGGTATGCTGGGGTATACCTATTTTTCTTATTTTTGCTCCAAAACATAGATTGTGGGTACACGTTAGAACCGCCTCGTCGAGGCGGTTCTAACGTGTACCCACAATCTATGTTTTGAGCAAAAATAAGGAAAATATCAAAAAATTTTCGGTGAAAATTTTCATTTTTACAACCAAAATTTTTTTCTCTATATTGCATGGGCGTGTTTCGTAATGATCCTTCTTTTGCTGTTGTTATAGTTGTAGAGAGGCCAATAAAAGCAGAAACGGCATAATGCAAATTAGTTTTAACGAATAACGTGCCACAAAGTCGAAAATGATAAATGGGTACAATTGCTTTAATTTTGGACACCATGTTAAATTTAGGGTTGTATCACCGTAAAGTCATATCATTTCTAACATAACGGTTCTAGCAATTTTATACATAAATCATCAATTATAACGGAAGATTATTCTTACAGAGCAATTCATTTACATAGGGATAGATTTCGCAAGTCTGCAATTATGAAAGGATGATTTGGTTAACAGAAAGACTTATTTTCCTTAGAAATATGATTTATGAGAAAGGAAATCTATCTGATGTTGCTTTACTTAAACCAGACGCCATACAGCTAAACTTGTAATAAAATATTCTAATATTTGCCTACACGTTTGTTATTCTTTATAAAACAAAATTCAATTTGTTGTAGCAATATCCTTTCAGACATTCGCTTACAAGCATTCAATTTCTTTTGCTAATCTTAATCCCAGTTAAAATAATGTAGTGATTTTTGAGTGACAATGAAAATTCTTTTAACGCAATCCCTACACATGGCACAATACATATAAAAATCTCGATTGTACAAACAACATTCCGTCTGTTGCTCTTTCATATGATAATCTTAGGGGGTCTGACGTTTTGTTTTTCTTTTGCTCCGGAGTTAGTATGTTATTCGGCGCCCAGGGATCTCCATCGTCGGGCAGCTTACTGAATCTGTTGAGTCCTCGTTTTTGATTCATCAGGATATTTATCGTGATTTATCTGTTTGTTCTTGATGATTCATTGACTAGGTATAGATTCACCACGAGGATCGAAGAACTAACCAAATGTTATGAACCACTGCAGAAGCTGAGGGTGAGGTTATGGCCATGTAAAATCGATTTAAGCCCGCCAGTAATTTTATATTACTGATCGTTCTAAGGCGATACTTCTGTGGTGGTTCTTTCGTTTTATGTCTTGGTGTTTTAAAAACTTTTTGTGCTGTTGGCACCTTATGTATGTTTTCATATTTTTAGTTAAGTTTAGGTAACTGAGTGGCCACCTATTGTGAAAATAGCTGCCCATTCGGCTAACGATATGTTTTCATGGTATAAGTACTTGATTGTTAATTTAGTTTTTTCCCATCTCCGTTTTTGTACAGGGATTCTTTTTCTGATTGCGCCTTTTCCTGATCTGTGCCTACATGTACCTTTTTATATCAGAGTTCTTGTGGTTGTGCCGTGTGGCGGCCCTAAAAAGTCTCCCCGTACATCCATCTAATGCTCTAATTTTTTTCAATCCTCAGGGATTGCTTGCAATTAGTCTGTATTTTCCTATCTCTAACTACCACATGGCCCCGACTTAAAGCTATTCATTTTAGTTGGTTGGGGTCGGAGCTTCTTGTCTGTTGCTTGGCCCAACGGGGTCCAACTGGTGTTATTCTTTTGCTCCGCAGTTATTAAGTTATTCGGCGCCCAGGGATCTCCATCGTCGGGCAGCTTACTGAATCTGTTAAATTCTCGTTTTTGATTCATCAGGATATTAATCGTGATTTAGCTGTTTGTTCTTGGTGATTCATTGACTAGTTAGAGATTCACCACGAGGACCGAAGAACTAACTTAATGTTATGAACCACTGCAGAAGCTGAGGGTGAGGTTATGGCCATGTAAAATAGATTTAAGCCCACCAGAAATTTTATAACACTGATCGTTCCAAGGCGATACTTCTGTGGTGGTTCTTTCGTTTTATGTCTTGGTGTTTTAAAGTTTTTGTGCTGTTGGCACCTTATGTACGTTTTCATATTTTAAGTTAAGTTTAGGTAACTGAGTGGCCACCTATTGTGAAAATAGCTGCCCATTCGGCTTACGATATGTTTTCATGGTATAAGTACTTGATTGTTAATTTAGTTTTTTCCCATCTCGGTTTTTGGAGTGGGAATCTTTTTCTGATTGCGCCTTTTCCTAATCTTTGCCTACTTGTACCTTTTTACAGCCGCGATTCAGATCCAAATCCGGAACAAAAACATACAGTAAGTTGGCATACCATGTAGAATAAAAAAAACAACATATATATTTTCCCAGAGCAGTGCTATGTAACATATATGAAGGAGCTGGGGACTTTATCAAATTGAATCATATAAACGTCATGACAAAAATACGCTTTAGCTATATACAGGTTTCTGTTAGAGCTGCAAATCAGTTGAATTTGTCTTTTTCGAATATTTGCTCCAACCACAGAATGTTGGTACACGTTAGAACTGTTTCGTCGACGTGTTTCCAATGAGTATTCACAATCTGCGTTTAGAAGCAAAATTAACGAATAAATACAAATTGTGTACATCCCGGTTTAATCATGAAAAATGGGATGAGGGATATGCATTACATGGCCATGATTTACGCCCGATACACACAAAAAGCACAAAGTAAATGCAAGCAATGATCCGAAACAGGTGCAATTAAAGCCAAAGTCTTCAATTTAGGACAAAGACCTATAATCATCGTTCACATCTTCTTCATTTCCTAACCAACGTTTTATATATTTGGCTCTGTTTCGATAATACGAACCTTTGCATCGACTATCCTGTTAAAAGTTGCTTATAGTATTTCTCTTTGGCTCCATTTTGCCAAATCTAAAGGGCCACTGAAGAGGCTTAAGTAGCCGAAACAGCGGTATGGCCCATTACTTTTCTAATTAATATGCTCGATGCTCTTAAAAGGTCTCAGTTTTATTTTTTATTTGCTATTACTGCAGCTGGTATTGTGCCTTGTGGCGGCCCTAAAAAGTCTCCCCATACATCATCTATAGTGCAGATTATATTTTCCATTTTGTCCTTTGAAATTAGCAAGGGTATTCTGAGAAATCGGAAATTTATAATCGGTTTAGATGCATTTCTTTTCCAACGTTTTGTAATTTTGGATCTGTTTGGATGATACTTGTCTTTGTATCCTGTTGAAAGTTGCAAAATTACAGTATTTTTCTCTTGCTCCATTTTGCCAAATCTAAAGGGCCACGGAAGAGGCTTAAGTAGCCAAAACCGTGGCCAATAACGTTTCTCATTAATATAGGGTGTTAACCAGCATCCGCAATTCGGTTATTGTATGGCAAAACAGCAGCTAATTGAACCATACAGTATAGCAAAATATTCAAAAAAAGGTTATACTATCATGCGACGAAGACTTTTGATAGATACACATTTATTACCAATCGTAGGTAGCGTTACATCTTTAATTTACCGCGGTAGATCTGCCCACACTTTGGGTCAATCGCTTGCAATTAGAGGTCTCTGTCCAATAAAAGCCGAGGTGGCACAAAGCTATTGGCTGGCGGCGTACTTGTATATATATATTGAACAAAAAAAGAAACGCAACAATTACATTCCACTAAATTGATATAATCAGCAATCATTGCATTTTTTAATTCTGCCTTAGCTACTAGGCTTCAAAATGCAAGAAACCGATTTGCATTTTAATGAGTATTTCCGAAGATATTCATTGGCAACCACAGGCATGCTGAAAGAAGTATATCATACAATGCGCAGGCACAAGCATTAAAATAATGGCACGGTTGAAATTGGCAATAAACCCCAATTCAAAATCACAATGTACCGCTCAGCAGATAACTCACATGTTAAAGAAATAAAATGAATAAAAGCAAAATTATCCCCCTTTCAATTAAACATATAGGGATTTTGATGGTCCTAATTGCGAGCTTGTTTGTCGTGGAACTTTATTCTTCTTCATGAAGTTTTGAGAGGGAGCATCTGTCTTTGATTTTTGATGATTTGAAGGTTAATAAGTGTGTGCTTGCGAAAAGCAAATCTCTTCCGAATTTTATTATTTAAGACGGCAACAGTTTCTCATTCAATTTTCATTGAAATGAAAATCAGGTTTTTGCATTTTATACCCTAATATCCCATGAATATGAATCATACAGCAACAATCCTGAAATTATCATCGTTTTGCCCTTAAACTCGAAAATCATCGGTTACTTATTGTTGCGTTTCTTTTTTGTTCAGTATATAAAAATGTCCTAAATGGATATATTACTGACAACTGTAGTTCGCATGCCGCTACGAGCTATGTAATAACTAAACACTTAACAACAGTAGCAATCATATTTCCTTTAGACTATGATATTGAAGGAGCGCTTCGAGAATTGTTGCCAAAAGACCTAATACCACATTCCATTATATGTAAGCAATATTTGTATCAATCTTAATATGATTGGATGATATGTCCTATCTATATCTTCTAATAGATGTTTGTATCTATCTTCAGCCTGATAACATCTATCAGTATTGGAATTTGGCCTTGAGGCTCTGGTCATTTACAAAGATGATCAGACAATCTTTAGCGTACTTGAGTTAGGCGTTAGAATCGGCATTTGATATAAGTGACTTAACAAAAGACAGCAGTTAGCCAATGGCCAGACCAGATTGCAATCAGAAACAAAAACGTCTCGAAAAAATAGGAGACAAAAAAGTATACACGACAACGCTGTTACATTTCTTGTGGGAGAACGATAGATATATTTTTAATAAATGATAAAAATAACTTAACGAATTATGCATGTATTCTAAGACAAACGAATATAATTATAACAACAACAACAACAAATAAATAAATAAATAATTCAAACACGTAACTCGACTGTTGTACTACCGAAATCAGTATCAGTATTTGTTTTCGTATTTTTATTCCTGTAGCTCATTTTCGACATTCCAGTAGCATGTTTGTGCAACATAATGCAATACAGTATGCACAGCAGTTGGAATTCTGATGGAAGAAATACAATTTACAATAAGCTGGGCTAGTGCATATAGTGGTTTTTAAAGACTTAGCTCCTGAAAGAGCTATATTCGTACCACTGTTTATTCAGTTAATGATCCCGAATGGTTTAATATGAGCCTTAGATCAAAGGACTGTCATTATGAGGTGATCGTCACATCTCTGCAAGGGTTAGCAAAGAGGCCCCTAAAGGATAATTCCCGTAGTTCCAATTTTCATTGGTTTTATGGTCCCTGTGCAATAAAATTGCTTCCTTTTGCAAGCTATATTGAGTGTTCCTGTTTTGGTTTGGTCCCTACCTGTATTCTTTGTTATTGTCAGGCAACCAGCTTTTCTGGTGCTCTGTCCCTTATTTGATGACCCTCAATAGACAGGGAAATACAGGCCTTTAAGCTTACATGTACACAGGTGGGTCAGGAAATTCTGTCATAGGTGTTATATTAATATAAATAGACATGAAAGATTGCTGATTTATACATTGTTAGAATGGACAACATGTCTCCTTTATAATGATAACAACCCCAAAAGAAATAAATAGTTTAAATTATCCGTCTTGAAGGACATGTGGGGTAAAACCACTGGCACGTTTTCTTGAAATTGTGAACCTTGTTTTGTGTCTTTCATGTCTTGTATATTTATAACTACTGGTCATATTTCCTTCAAATTTTAAGTGATAAATTCTTTTATATTTAGAAAAGCAATCCGGCAGAAATAAACGTCACAAGTGCGCTACTGACTGTATAATGAAGCGATAAAGATGACGTCATTGGAACTTGTACCCCTGTAACTGTTCAATATCACTGTGTCATTAAAATTGCTGGCATTATTATGATTTCACTTCAGAGCAGACTAAGATGATACAGTTAAATGGTAAAATGCATTTGAAGCTTCGAAGTTCATGCCTTGATGTCATTTTTTCTTTGAATTTAAACTGCAGTTTTAAAGAATGCCAGGACAGGCCGATATCAACATTTCTTTCTGCTATAAAACAATTAAATTAAGTTGAAGAAGTTTGCGTTTTGCAGGATATAATCTCTCATAGTCGAAGAATATATAGTATTTATGACTTTTCTTCGAAATCGTTATACTGTATATTTTGCATCGTTTTCTTTAAACCATGCCAGTGCCAGGGAGTCACAGCTTTAAAAGTGATTTATTACATTTCGTTCATGAAGAGCCACAAACAATTTTTATCACAAGGAATAGCTAGAGAAATCGTCTTCCAATCGTCTGTAAAACCGGTTTAAGCCCGCCAGTAACTTTATGTTACTGATCGTTCCAAGGCGATACTTCTGTGGTGGTTCTTTTTGTTTTATGTCTTTGTGTTTAAAATGTTTTTGTGCTGTTGGCGCCTTATGTATATTTTCATATTTTTAATTAAGTTAAGGTAACTGAGTGGCAACCTATTGGGAAAATAGCTGCTCATTCGGCTCACGATATGTTTCATGGTATAAGTGCCTGATTGTTGGTTTGTTTTTTCCTACCTCGGTTTTTGGAGTGGGAATCTTTTTCTGATTGCGCCTTTTCCTAATCTTTGCCTACCTGTACCTTTTTTCCAGATGTTGCTATTTTAAAATACTTTGCAATGACAGATACCGAGAAATATATGGAGTGACAGAGCTTTTTGACCGATCCTCGTATATTTAACTTGTGCAGCGTCATGGTTGTCATTCACAATATTAGTATTAAAATACATGTATGTATAAACACAAAAATTATGTTGAATATTTGTAGAGAAATACTAAATACTGAACGGTGATTGTTTAAAACTTCTACGGTTTCCAATAATAATTGCTGCACCGGGATAAATATTTGCACAGAATCATAGACCCATGGTCAAATTTCAGATTTCGTCGGAAAATGATTCCGGGAGGATTAGGAATCGTCTGGCCGAAAGGATTATTGTCTTATAAACTTAAAGAATGGAAAAGAAGTATCTTCACTATCGTGGATAAACGTATTAAGTTTTATTCACAAAATACTAATCTTTTACCTCCTAAACCCAAATCGTCATTTAGGCATTTGAAGCAGGGTATCCAAGAATTTCATAGAAAGTATGTCTTGGTTCCGGCAGATAAAGCCGCAAACAATGTTGTTGTCGTTTGTAGGCTTCACTACGTTAACACCTTAAAACAGGAGCTTGATGGTACCAGGGCTTATCTGGAGACAGATACTGATGAGGTGTCTGTAGTTAATGCCCACTTAAACGATTTACCTGTTAAGTTTTCTGTTTGTGTCAATGAAGGCCAAGACAAACTTCCTACGATGTATTGGTTACCTAAGCTTCACAAAAGACCATACAAAGCTAGATTTATTGCAAATTCTAGCTCTTGTACTACCACTGAACTTTCTAAATTATTAACTTCCTGTCTTACTGCTATCAAATCTCATGTTATAAGATACTGTGAGACAGTGTATGAAACTTCAAATAAAAATTGGTTTTGGTCAATTAAAAATTCTGGTGAGGTGCTCAGTAAATTGAAGTTTAGAGGGTTCCGTGCGACAAGCTTGTCCACATATGATTTTTCTACTCTGTATACAACATTACCACATAATCTAATAAAAGAAAAACTTCTGGATTTGATAGAGTGGACCTTCAAAAGGGCATTAAAAAACTATGGTTCACTTTATTTGGCATGTAATGACAGAAAGGCTTTTTTCACTTCCTCTGACCAAAGTCGGTATACACTTTGGTCATGTCAGAATGTATGCGATGCCTTATCCTATCTCCTTGATAATATTTATATTAGATTTGGGACCAAGTTATACAGACAAATTGTTGGAATTCCGATGGGTACAAATTGCGCTCCTCTCGTAGCTGATTTATTTTTATACTGCTACGAAAGAGATTTCATGGATTCTCTTAACCATGATAATCAAGCTGATGTTATCGAGGCTTTTAATTCCACATCTAGGTACCTCGATGACCTTTTGAACATTGACAACCCTTATTTTGAAGGTATGGTCAACCAAATTTATCCACCTGAACTTCAGTTGAACAAAGCCAATATCACAGATACTGAAGCCCCCTTTTTAGATCTACATCTTTCTGTTGCAAATGGATTTGTTTCTTCTAAAATTTATGATAAGCGCGATGACTTTGATTTTGATATAGTAAATTTTCCTTTTTTGGATGGTGACGTTCCTCGTCGTGCTTCTTATGGTGTATACATTTCGCAACTTATTAGGTTTGCTAGAGTCTGCAATCATGTTACAGACTTCAACGCTCGAAATAAATGTTTAACGGCAAAACTTCTTCAACAGGGCTATCGGTATCATAAACTTCGAAAAACATTTTCTAAATTTTATCGTAGACACTATGAATTGATTTCCAAATATAATGTTGGGTTAAAGACGCTTTTAAGTGAGGGCCTTTCGGAACCTGAATTTTATGGTGACTTGGTTTACAAATTTAAGAAACTTAAAGGAATTAATGATTTTTCTTTTCAGTTCAGAAAAATCATAACACGTTACAGACGTATAGGTTATAACTTAAATGTTATGCGACAGTCTGCATGCTTAGTTTTTAACCCAATCATGGTTGATAACTATGCTGCCTTCTTTAATTGCACGCCGGTGGGTCGGGCGTCAGACTCTATGATGGCCCCGACATAAAGCTATTCATTTTAGTTGGTTGGGGCCGGAGCTTCTTGTCTGTTGCTTGGCCCACCGGGGTCCAACTGGTGTTTTTCTTTTGCTCCGGAGTTAGTAGGTTATTCGGCGCCCAGGGATCTCCATCGTCGGGCAGCTTACTCAGTCTGTGAGTCCTGGTTTTTGATTCATCAGGATGTTTATCATGATTTATTTGTTTGTTCTTGATGATTCATTGACTAGTTAGAGATTCACCACGAGGACCAAATAACTAACTAAATGTTATGAACCACTGCAGAAGCTGAGGGTGAGGTTATGGCCATGTAAAACCGGTTTAAGCCCGCCAGTAACTTTGTGTTACTGATCGTTCCAAGTCGATACTTCTGTGGTGGTTCTTTTTGTTTTATGTCTTGGTGTATAAAATTTTTTTGTGCTGTTGGCGCCTTATGTATGTTTTCATATTTTTAGTTAAGTTAAGGTAACTGAGTGGCCACCTATTGGGAAAATAGCTGCTCATTCGGCTTACGATATGTTTCATGGTATAAGTACCTGATTGTTAGTTTGGTTTTTTCCCACCTCGGTTGTTGGAGTGGGAATCTTTTTCTGATTGCGCCTTTTCCTGATCTTTGCCTACTTGTACCTTTTGATTTAAGAAAATGCGAAATAATTTTGATTAAGCTTTAATCAATGCACAATTTTGTAGGCGTAATCTTTATGAATCTGTTGTGATGTGTTAGAGAAATGGTTGTGTTGACCTCGAGATAGACGGAATACTAAATACTGTCTGGATGACACATCTATAAATGTAGCACACTTAAATACAATAATGGGGTTATATGATGAAGCGTTCTATGGAATGGGCTTTTGATAGGAGCGGCCGCGCCAAAGCTAAGAAACAAAATGATATTTTTAGCAATCACAGAGGTCCATATGTTCTAATTACGTTCTAGTTGTGTTCTGGTTTGGAAGATGATGGTTCAGCTGACATAGATCATCCAATTACGTCAGGAAGTTTAAACGATAAAACCAAATTTAGCGCATTTGAGCCGCCCCGTGGGAAAACTAACAATGAGGTTTCGGCCAGGTCCGACATAAACCAGCCAGTACAGTTACAGGGGGCAGCTAGAAGCTTGAAATTAATTTTGGATTTAAGAAGAAGAATGATTGTTCTTTCCCAGTAGCGAAAACAAACTTAAAGGCGCTGATCAGCTTCCCGGGTTTTTGTTTTTGCCTAAGCAAATTGTTAGTTTTCTAGGCGGTTCATTTATCTGCAAATTTTCACTGTCATGCTATAAAACATTTATAGAACTGCAATCGGAAAACAGTTCTCTTCAATTGCATGTATTATATGTTGTGCTGGGAAATTGTCTCCTTCAAGCGTATATCAGTATACGAGGGATGTTCTTTAATTCTTGTCATTTGCTTGATTACTTTTCCCTTGGACTAACAACGAAAATGTTGTTTATATGTGGTAAAAGCCCAATCTTTTATGATCAGATTCGTATCAAAATTGTTGCTGTCTGACGTAGGATCCTACAGTAATCGCATTCTAAAACAGTGCACAGTAATGACACTGCGTTATTTTCCAATGAATTTACAATATGTAATTTCGATCACAAGTATAGAAAATGCTATAACATTAGCAAAACTAAATATAGACCCACTTCCATTTTACAAATAAATTTGCTATTCATGTGAGCATCAGAAAACACTTTTGTAGAATATTTTCACATTTACTGTATGGAATTATTGGCCCTGCTTTGCGACGTAATCATAATTTGAATATACGTCATTTAAAATCACTGCACAGGTAACGCATTTCAATATTTTTATATTTTTCAAACTGGATTGTCTGGTGAATATATCAAATTTATTGTTATCTTAATTTTGTCTAAAATGGCATAAATGGATATTCGCTGTAAATTGCTAAACTGAAAATTTAACATTTACGACAGGTTTAAAGTAAAGCAGACGCACTGATTCTAGAGGAGCTGTTCGTCTCTATCGTGATAGAATCCCAGTCAAATTTTCTGATTGAAAACGTCTACCAAAACGCTTCTTAAACATGTCAAGTAAATAGATTTTGGGACGTTGTAGTTGTATCAGCACATGATTATATTGTGGTATGGACGATTCTTTCAAAGGAATTTTGTGTTATTTTTCAAAATGTTACAACTCATAAATCAAGGTTTTAGAGGATGAACAATCCAAAACTTTTTTCAACGGAATAAGCAAAGGTCTGGAACAAATAAGCATTAAAAGTTTTGGATCAGTCATAACCTGGAAATGAAACTATGAGGCTCTGAAACCTCTATACCGAGCTTCTTTCAACTAAATTATTCATAACAAACAGGTGTAGTGCTATCTTACAGTTCGCGTAAAATTGCAATTTCTGTTTTAGGAAAATAACTTTTCGCCTATGTGTTAGCAAGGTAATAAAGACTCCGCAAGTATAAAATTGTTCTTATAACCGTTCAAATTCAAACATTATTATGCCTTTTGTGACTGGCTGAAGCACGTGTATGCAGTGTCATAGAGGTGCCCCTCCTTAGAGACTCAGTTTGCCATGATTAATTGTATCATCTTAAAATCGGTGGGTGATTTCAAAATCGCAAAGAACCTATCTATAACTACCAAGTAGTTTTCTTCTGGTAAAGATGATGGTTTAGGAAAAAAACGAGTTGATGACAAGAATTAAAGAACATCACTCGTATCAGTCTATCTTTTTACATTTGTGTATATTCAAGAGTACCTTGTGTAACTGTTAAACATCGGTGGTTGATCTTAATAACCGCATTTATAAATTTTGATTACAGAGTCATGATCATAGTAGTTTAATGAAGAAAATGGTATTCGAAAGAATGATTATTTTCTTTCGGTTAAATGCCAAGCAATATCTTGTCCAATGAGCTGGCTTTACATGTCTTGAATATTGTTGATACACGTATCATTTGGAGGCCACCATTCCGGCAAACAATGAAATCAAAAAGGCTACATATTGTTCAAAAGAGCATATCTTATATTTTGTATTCTCCAGATAAACTTGCTTTGTACCGTAGTGTAATTCTAGTTCATGGTTTGAATGTGATTGAGATAATATATTTTGTATTTCTAGTAAAAGCCTAGGCGTATCTAGATTTAAGTGTTCAACTTTTCTCCTTCCACACCAGTTTACAGCAATAATAAATGTGTCAACCACTTAGTTTAGGCAACGTATTTCTACTTTATTATGTTTTACATGTATTTTATCTGATTCCCTTCTGGTACAACAGTCTGGCTTAAATAAACCTAAATCAAAACCTTTTCGCCCTGTTATAGATATCCTTTATAAGACAATAATCTTTCTTGCGAGACAGAACTCAATTCTATCATAATTACTTATCTGAAAAAAAAAACGGGACTAAATATACTCACGGACTATAAACACAACACTTGCATTATCGACTCCTCCTCTCCTCAAAATACAGATTTTTTCCGAAAAAAAAAATATTTGTTGAATTGAAAAGTACAAACATTCTGCTTAACTTCAATACCAAAAGCGAAATTCTAGTGTCTGTGATTAACGCCATACAGAATGGTTTCAAGTGTTACCCAAAATTCAACAAAATAAATTGCATAATTGGTCAATGGAGAGGAAAACATTCTTCTGGTCCAACATGATTTCTGGAAAGAGACACCAAAACCCAAACGAATGCTGTTGGTTGGCTTTCATTTGCATTAAAAACGTGACAATCATGTCAGTTTCAGGTTAATCAAGATAACTTAATTTTTTGCGTGTAAAATTGAAAGAAATTTAAAACATTTCGAACGCAATATATTGGCATGGACTAACATAAGTTACAGAACTTTTGGCGCTGTAATCGAGTGTCTTTGTGTATTCACCACTTTACGTTTGACGTCAGCGAAAAACATAAGCGCCTTAAACGACATTCAAAGAAAGCGCCAATGTTTTTTTTTATTTTATTTTATTTTATTTTTTTATTTTTTTTTATTTTTTATTTTATTTTTTTTTTTTTGCTTGGTTGTTAGCTATCACCGGTCTCTACGGCATTGAAGAAAGCAGCTGTAGCAAAGAATGTAGCGAACATAATGTTTATTTTATGATTCGGTTTAAATTAAAGTCATTTTAAGCTAATGATTACCGATGTTATGTGAGTCCGTCAATATAAGAAACTATTTACGTATTCCATTAGTATTAACATATTCAATCAGTTTACCCAAATCAATAAAACATGACGAAATGGGATTGGTAACTTATTGTTATTGCATGCTTTTGCGACAAAAACATTCTTCTCGATTTGCGACACATCTTTATAAAACAAAATTCAATTTGCAATCGAAATACTACAAACGCCATCCCTACACATAACACACGGATGAAAATTCACGATTGTGCAAGCAGCACTCCGTCTGTTGGTTTTCTCATATGGTAGTCTTATAAGGTCCGACTCTTTGCAGTGGCGCTGCACTTCCAAATCCGGATAAAACATGCTTTAAGTAAGCACACTTTGTAAAGTAAGTCAAACTGAAGTAGATTTGCCCAGAGAAATGATATGTAACACATAAAGTTTGATTATCTGAAGAAACTGGGGATTATTTCAATTATATAAACATTTTAAAACACACCAAAAAAAAAAAAAAAAAAAAAAAAAAAAAAAAAACCACAAACAGATTTTTCTTTGAATTAAAAATGAGAGAAAAAAACTTTAATTTGTCTTTGATGGAATGTGGTTCACGTTAGAAACGTTTTGTCGTGGTGATTATAACGGGTAACCACAATCTGCGTTTAGTAACAATATTAACGAAAAAATGTAAACGGTGTGCAATCCTGTTTGATTATAGAAAATGGGGCGAGGGATATGCATTGCACAAGCATAATATGGTGAAAAATCGATACACAAAAAAGTCGCAAATGCATTTGCATGAGATCGTCTTTTTTTTTTTTGCTTGGTTGTTAGCTATCACCGGTCTCGACGGCATTGAAGAAAGCAGCTGTAGCAAAGAATTTAGCGAACGTAATGTTTATTTTATGATTCGGTTTAAATTAAAGTCATTTTAAGCTAATGATTACCGATGTTATGTGAGTCCGTCAATATAAGAAACTATTTACGTGTTCGATTAGTATTAACATATTCAATCAGTTTACCCAAATCAATAAAACATGACGAAATGGGATTGGTAACTTGTTATTGCATGCTTTTGCGACAAAAACATTCTTCTCGATTTGCGACACATCTGTAGATCTCTGCTGAAGTAAGGCTATCTATAACGGAGTGAAGTTTTACGAACAAAATTCTTTGAAAAAAAAAATCAAAGATTGAAAAAGAATGCATTTCTTTAACATCTGTTTCTGATAGTCATTTTTCTTGTCTATTAATCAAGGCTCTGTGCCGCCTATAAGGAATAAATAAAAACAAATTGCTTTCATAAATCATAAGTCATAAATCTTATTTTATAAGACATAATTGTTTCTATAGTCAAATGATCCTTTCATTAATGTAGACTGCAAAACATCCCACTCTTGAGATCAATTCGTATGCAAAAGTCTTCCTCGTTTAAAAGTGATCTAAATGTGATCGTCCTAAAAGATATTCGAGTATTTATTCTCAATAAGGCATTTAACGGATTACTGTAATATTCCATATATCGTTGTATAAGCTACCCCAAAGCTTGACCAGTATACAAAACTCCCTTCAGATTCAAACTAATTGGTAATTGATAGTGTTTAAATGTCACTGACAATACAAACGGTAAATTCAAATCTGGCCAAAATCCATAAAGCACTTGTTGGCGTTTTTAGACTTTTTTTTTTTTTTTTTTTTTTTTTTTTGCAAAAGACAAAATAAGTCTGAGTTTTAAGAAATAGACCAGAAAATTATAACTAGTTCTAACACACCTCGCCTACTCGCCTATATAGCCAATGGTAAAAACGTGTTATATTGTGCAACAATTTCACTGGGCGAATAAGCGTGACGTTACTTTGCGGCATTTGTGACGTCAGCTATCCCACAAAGCAGCGTTAGACGGTGAAACGTCGTTTTAGCGCATAACAAAAGTGTGTGTAAATACCAGCATTACAGTCAAATATTTGGCGGGATATCTGTAATGCAATGGCGGAAAGCTGAACGATATCGACGGTTTCAGCCAGATTTATTCCGTTTATTGTGTGTTAGAATCGAAATAGATCAGCTCAAGTGCGTGAATTGTTGAGTAATAATTCACTGTTTGTCGGTCAGTTGTAAGAAGATAAGTCACTCGCGCTACGCGCTCGTGATTTGATCTTCTTTACAACTGACCTCCAAACAGTGAATTATTACTCAACAATTCAATGCTAGAGCTGATCTATTTCTTAAATTTAATTCAAACATGTACTGATCAGGAAACAAACAACAACTCCGAATTCATGCATTGGCAACAGAGAAGTATCAGGAATATTCGCTTTTCTAGTAATATTTTAGTATTACCTGAACGTTATAGACTGCATCAATTGTATATAGGATATCATTTGAAACTCAGACTAATTTTGTCTTTTGCAAAAAAAAAAAAAAAAAAAAAAAAAAAAAAAAAAAAAAAAAGTCTAAAAACGCCAAGTGCTTTATGGATTTTGGCCGCTATCTGTTGTAGATTTACTCCACCGGCTGAAAATGAAATGCATTTTAATCGATGTTATGATCTCTTGCGGATACGGGTTAAAATTGGGTCAGTCTTGAATAAACATTGTCCGGTCGTAGTCTTTGCTCAACTTCATTTGTCACATGTTACTAGTGCTATGGCGACCTCTAAAATAATTGTATTGAGATTTCTTCGGTTAATTTCAAATGACTGGCTTAGTGTGTTTAAAGGAGGTGCTGCAGAAGCTGAGGGTGAGGTTATGGCCATGTAAAACCGGTTTAAGCCCGCCAGTAACTTTGTGTTACTGATCGTTCCAAGTCGATACTTCTGTGGTGGTTCTTTTTGTTTTATGTCTTGGTGTTTAAAATTTTTTGTGCTGTTGGCGCCTTATGTATGTTTTCATATTTTTAGTTAAGTTAAGGTAACTGAGTGGCCACCTATTGGGAAAATAGCTGCCCATTCGGCTTACGATTGTTTCATGGTATAAGTACCTGATTGTTAGTTTTTTTTTTTTTTTTTTTTTTTTTTTTTTTTTTTTTTTTCCCACCTCGGTTTTTGGAGTGGGGATCTTTTTCTGATTGCGCCTTTTCCTGATCTTTGCCTACTTGTACCTTTTTATGTTTTGTTTGCTTGGAGAAATGGGGAGCGAGCTCATTTAAATGCTTTAAATTGTATCGTTCACTAAAATATCTCTGACCCAGAAAAAAAGTGTTTAAGTTTAAGCACCGTCGTGTGTATGCAGCAGTTTTAATCTGTATAATGAACTGGGACACGCCGAGCTTCAAGAAAAATTTTTAGTATGCTCAAAAGATTTTTGAACCCAAACGCGCATGGAACGCGCACTGACGTATAGCGAAGTACATCAACGTACATCATGCGTATAAAATGCATATGCAACGCTTTTCTAACCCGACTCTGACGTGCTTCTGGCGTTTGTTAAATTTTGTATTTTTTTCCATTACACTAATGTGTGACTGCTCTTTAACATGCGCGTTTAAATGCAGTTGCCTTAGTTATGTAAAAAAACCATGTCCCCGTCTGCGTTCTTCATGGGCTCGATTAAATCACAGATCTTAAGCCGGTTTAAAAATGTCAGATTACATTGCACCATAGCAAAATATTCTTTCCGTAACTTGTGATAATGATAAGACGTTTATGCGTAAATTAGCGACAGCGCGCTGAAGAGCGTCCTTGGTTTGCTTCATGTAAAATTTAGTTTCAAAGCACGAAGTAAGAATCTTCTCGTTGGCTTCTTTTGTTCGGTGTGATCCTTAATTTCTTTGTTGGTAAGTAACATGTTAATAGTATTTTACGTAACACGGCATGTATACAAGATATTATTAAACAAAACAATGCGCTTGCAATGATTTATGTCTAATCGCATTGCTGGAATTATTTTAAATATCATCTGCATTGAACAGGCCTGTTCATGTCGATGTCTGCTATGAATTTGATTACATTGGAGTCGTGATTTGGCGTCTTGAGTTCTTTCCACAGGCTGGATGAAAACAAATCTGTAATATCGACGCGATGCTTGGAATTCCCATTTGATGAGCAGTAACGACATTTTTTTTAGAAAATGCATATACAAGGTTCCAACCAGTTCGATTCAAGAATTTTGTAGCAACGCCTTACAACCAGACAAACACGCTACCATGTAAAGATAAGAGTGGTGGTAAGAAATGTGAATACAAATGTGTACATGATTAATGCGAAAGCGACTGTAAGTGAATTAACCTAACATTGGCATAACCAAATATCGGTTGCAGTCTGGTTTAATAACACTACATCACAATGATTTAGTTTACGTATAAATCTTATTTGTAAGAAAGTAATTCTTTAGGCGGCTAAATAATCCCAACATAGTTGCTTCTTGTCTTTGTTATTTTTATGATATTTCTTGTTATGAAAGTGTATGCAAATATCAATACATCAATTTCCATGTATAGCTGCGTACAATAGTTATTGCCGCAACAATGTGAACACTTAATTCTGAAATGCAACAGAAATGCTACATTGAGCGTCCACAACATTCTTCTTACATCAACTACGTTTTAAAAATCATGTTTCGTTTTTTATTTCAAGTAAAATATATAAGTGTAGCAAAATAGACTGTGACGGCGTCCATATCTCGAGTTGTAATTACGATTGTAGAGGGTTTGGAAAAAGCTAAAGTATGTAAAAAATGTTTTAGCGAATACGTACCTTACACTGGAATAGTCACTATAATATTATGATTTGTTTTCATAAACACCGTGTTTAAATGGATGGTTAATCATAGTCTAGCTATTTTATTGCAAATTGTAAAAGTTATAACAACTTTATTCCTGACCATGGATTATTATTCATTTCAGAGGTACTTCATTTGCATAGCAATAGCTTTTGCAAGAATGCAAGTATTAAGGGATGATTTGGCTCACAGAAAGAATAAAATTCTTCAGAAATAAGATCTTTGAAAAAAGAAAATCTATCTGATTTGCTCTATTTAATTCAAATAAGCCTGGCGTCCTATTTATGGGACACTAGGCAACCAGCCTAGCCCCAGATGTGACGCCGCAGAATGCGGCGTCCCATCTCGGGCTATTCTGTTTGCACAGAGAAATGTCATCAATAACTGAGATAAAAAAAAACAAAATCACTCCTAACACACCTAAAATGAAAGTGGACTCATCTGGGAGAATCCATTCGACAAATATGGGTTAATCAAGACGCTATGGGGCTAAGGTTGTAATTAGATACTTTAGTATTTGGCTACATGTTCGCTATTCTTTATAAAACAAAATTCAATTTGCAATCAAAATACTACAAACGCCATCCCTACACATAACACACGGATGAAAATTCACGATTGTGCAAGCAGCACTCCGTCTGTTGTTTTTCTCATATGGTACTCTTATAAGGTCCGACTCTTTGCAGTGGCGCTGCACTTCCAAATCCGGATAAAACATGCTTTAAGTAAGCACACCTTGTAAAGTAAGTCAAACTGAAGTAGATTTGCCCAGAGAAATGATATGTAACACATAAAGTTTGATTATCTGAAGAAACTGGGGATTATATCAATTATATAAACATTTTAAAACACACCAAAAAAAAAAACAAAACAAAAAACACACAAACAGACTTTTCTTAGAATTAAAAATGAAAGAAAAAAAATTAATTTGTCTTTGATGGAATGTGGTTCACGTTAGAAACGTTTTGTCGTGGTGATTATAACGGATAACCACAATCTGCGTTTAGTTACAATATTAACGAAAAAATGTAAACGGTGTGCAATCCTGTTTGATTATAGAAAATGGGGCGAGGGATATGCATTGCACAAGCATAATATGGTGAAAAATCGATACACAAAAAGTCACAAATGCATTTGCATGAGATCGTCTGCGGCTAGGAGCAATGCAATACCTAAACACTTAACAACAATAGCAGTCATATTTGTGTTTAGAAGATTATATTGAAGGAGCGCTTCGGGAATTGTTGCCAAAAGACCTAATACCGCATACCATTATATGTAAACAATATTTGTATCAAATCTCAATATACGATGATTGAATCAAATGTCCTATCTATATCCTCTAATAGATGTTTGTATCTATCTTCAGCCTGATAGCATCTATCAGTATTGGAATTGGTCCCTGAAGCTCTGGTCATTTACAAAGATGATCAGACAATCAGACAATCTTTGGCGTACTTGAGTTAAGTGGTAGAATCGGCATTTGATATAAGTGACTTAACAAAAGACAGCAGTTAGCCAATG
This sequence comes from Rugalucina vietnamica, assembly GCA_964017185.1. Classification (NCBI taxonomy): domain Eukaryota; kingdom Metazoa; phylum Mollusca; class Bivalvia; order Lucinida; family Lucinidae; genus Rugalucina; species Rugalucina vietnamica. The sequence continues at coordinate 6,475,625 of OZ024879.1, read as the reverse complement.
GCCAGACCAGAGTGCAGTCAGAAACAAAAACGTCTCGAAAAAATAGGAGACAAAAAAGTGTACACAACAATTTTTTTTCATATTACCATTCCCGACCACAACAACTTTGTTACATTTCTTGTGGGATAACGATAATAATATTTTTAATAATGATAAAAATAACAAGACGAAGAAATCATAATTATGCATGTTTTCTAAGACAAATGAATTGAAAAAAAAAATCAAATGCGTAACTGGCCTGTCGTCCTACCGAAATCAGTATTTGTTTTCGTATTTTTATTCCTGTAGCTCATTTTCGACATTCCAATATCATGTTTGTGCAACATAATGCAATACACTATGCACAATAGTTGGAATTCTGATGGAAGAAATACAATTTACAATAAGCTGGGCTAGTACACCTAGTGGTTTTTAAAGACTTAGCTCCTGAAAGAGCTATATTCGTACCACTGTTTATTCAGTTAATGATCCCGAATGGTTCAATATGAGCCTTAGATCAAAGGACTTTCATTATGAGGTGATTATCACATCTCTGTAAGGGGTAACAAAGAGGCCCCTAAAAGATTATTCCCGTAGTTCCACTTTTCATTGGTTTTATGGTCCCTGTGCAATAAAACTGCTTCCCTTTGCAAGCAATATTGATTGTTCCTGTTTTGGTCTCTACCTGTATTCTTAGTTATTGTCAGGCAACTAGCTTTTCTAGTGCCCTGTCCCTTGTTTGATGATAGTAGGAAATAGGCCTTTAAGCTTACATGTACGAGGGTGGGTCAGGAAGTTCTGTCATAGGTGTTATATTACCATAAATAGACATGATAGGTTGCTGATTTATACATTATTAGAAAGGGCAACATTTCTCCTTTATAATGATACAAACCCCAAAAGAAATAAATAGTTTAAATTATCCGTCACGAAAGACATGTGGAGTAAATCACTGGCATGTTTTCTTGAAATTGTGAACCTTGTATTGCTTGTATATTTATAACTACTGGTCATATGTTCTTCAAATTTTAAGTGATAAATTCTTTTATATTTAGAAAAGCAATCCGGCAATGATCGTCACAAGTGCGCTACTGACTGTATAATGAAGCGATAAAGATGACGCCATTGGAATGTGTACCCCTGTAACTGTTCAATATCACTGTGTCATTATAACTGCTCGCATTATTATGATTTCACTTCAGAGCAGACTAAGATGATACAGTTAAATGGTAAAATGCATTTGAAGCTTCGAAGTTCGTGCCTTGATGTCATTTTCTTTTAATTTAAACTGCAGTTTTAAAGAATGCCAGGACAGGCCGATTTCAACATTTATTTGTGCTATAAAACAATTAAATTAAGTTGAAGAAGTTTGAGTTTTGCAGGATATAATCACCCATATTCGAAGAATATATAGTACTTATAACTTTTTTTTCCCAAATCATTTTGCTGTATATTTTTGCATTGTTTTCTTTAAACCAGGGAGTCACCGCTTTAAAAGTGATTTATTTCATTTCATACATGATGAGCCACAAACAATTTTTATCACAAGCTAGAGAAATGGTCTCCCAGATGCTGCTATTTTAAAATACTTTGCAATGACAGATAGCGAGAAATATATGGAGTGACAGAACTTTTTGACCGATCCTCGTATATTTAGCTTGTACAGCGTCACGGTTGTCATTCACAGTGTGAGTATTAAAATACATGTATGTATAAACACAAAAGTTATGTTGAATATTTGTAGAGAAATACCTAATACTGGACGGCGATTGTTTAAAACTTCTACAGTTTCCAGTCGCCCAAGCGATAGATTTCCATTAATAAATTATTCTGCACCAGGAAAAACATTTGCGCAGAATCATACATCCATAGTCAAATTTCAGATTTCGTCGGAAAATGATTCCGGGAGGATTAGGAATAGTCTGGCCGAAAGGATTATTGTCTTATAAAATTGATTTATGAAAATGCGAAATAAGTTTGATTTAGCTTTAATCAATGTACAATTTTGCAGGCATAATCATTATGAATCTGTTGTAGTCGGTTAGAGAAATGGTTGTGTTGACCTCGAGATAGACGGAATACTAAATTCTGTCAGGATAACACGTCTATGAATGTAGCACACTTAAATACAATAATGGGGTAACATAATGAAGCGTTCTATGGAATGGGCTTTTGATAGGAGCGGCCGCGCCAAAGCTAAGAAACAAAATGATTTTTTAGCAATCATGGAGGTCAATATGTTCAAATTGCGTTCTAGTTGTGTTTTGGTTTGGAAGGTGATGGTTCAGCTGACATAGATCATCCAGTTACGTCAGGAAATTAAAACGATAAAACCAAATTACCCGCATTTGAGCCGCCTCGAGGGAAAACTAACAATGGGTTTTTCGACCAGGTCCGACATAAACCGGCCAGTATAGTTACAGGGGGCAGCTAGAAGCTTGAAATTAATTTTGGATTTAAAAAGAAGAAGAGGGATTGTACTTTCCCAGTAGCGAAAACAAAGGCGCTGATCAGCTTCTCGTTTTTTTTGTTGTTGTTGTTTTTTTTTTTTGTTTTGTTTTTTGTTTTGTTTTTGTTTTTGCCTGAGCAAATTGTTAGTTTTCTAGGCGGTTTATCTGCAAAGTTTCACTGTCATGCTATAAAACATTTATAGAACTGCAATCGGAAAACAGTTCTCTTTAATTGCATTTATTATATGTTGTGTTGGGAAATTGTCTCTTTCAAGCGTATGGCTTATATATCAGTCTATCATTTTACATTTGTGTATATTCAAGAATACCTTGTATACCTGTTAAGCATCGGTGGTTGATCTTTATAATTGCATTTATAAATTTTGATGACAGAGTCGTGATAGAAGTTTAATGAAGATAATGATATTCGAAAGAATGATTATTTTCTTTCGGTTAAATGCCAAGCAATATCTTGTCCAATGAGCTGGCTTAGCAGTTTACATGTCTTGAATATTGTTGATACACATATCATTTGGAGGCCACCATTCCGGCAAACAATGAAATAAAAATGCTTCATATTGTTCAAAAGAGCATATCTTATATTTTGTATTCTCTAGATAAACTTGTTTTGTACCGTAGTGTATTTTAGTTCATGGTTTGAATGCGAGTGAGATAATATATTTTGTATTTCTAGTAAAAGCCTAGATGTATCTAGATTTAAGTGTTCTACTTGTCTTCTTCTACAACAGTTTACAGCAATAGTAAATGTGTCAATCACTTAGTTTAGGCAACACATTTCTACAGTAAGTTTATTATGTTTTAAATGTGTTTTATCTGATTCCTTTCTGGTACAACGGTCTGGCTTAAATAAACCTAAATCAAAACCTTTTCACCCTGCTATAAATCTCCTTTATAAGAAAGTAATCTTCCTCGCGAGACGGAACTCAATTCTATCATAATTACTTTTCTGAAGAAAAAAACTGACTAGTTATCTCACTTCTTCTAAGCAAACGGATAAATATGTTCATTGTAATAAAATGACAACTTTTTGTCTAAAACACAGGTTGCACATTGTCAACAGCATAGCGTTTGAAACGAATTCTGCTTGCAAATGAACATAAGTATTCATGGTATACTCACGGACTTTTAAACGCAACACTTGCATTATCGACTCCTCCTCTCCTCAAAATTCAGATTTTTTTCCAAACAAAATGTTGAATTGAAAAGTACAAACAGTCTGCTTAACTTCAATAACAAAAACGAAATTCTAGTGTCTGTGATTAACGCCATACAGGATGGTTTCAAGTGTTGCCAAAATTAAAAAAATAAATTGCATAATTGGTCAATGGAGGGGAAAACATTCTTCTGGTCCAACATGATTTCTCGAAATAGACACCAAAACCCAAACGAATGATGTTGGTTGGCTTTCACTTAAACGTGACAATCATGTCAGTTTCAGGTTAATCAACTAAATTTTGAAAGAAATTAAAAAACATTCGAACGCAATATAATGGCATGGACTAACATAAGACTCATAACTTTTGGCGCTGTAATCGAGTGTCTCTTTGTATTCACCACTTTATGTTTGACGTCAGCGAAAAACATAAGCGCCTTAAACGACATTCAAAGAATGCACAAAAAAAAAAAAAAAAAAAAAAAAAAAAAAAAACATTCTTCTCGATTTGCGATGCATCTGTGGATCTCTGCTGAAGTAAGGCCATCTATAACGGAGTCAAGTTTTACGAATAAAATTCTTTGAAAAAAGCAAAGATTTATCTAACTAAAGAAAAAGAATGCATTCTTTTAAAATCTCCGATAGTCATTTCTTCTTGTCCATTAATCAAAGCTCTGTGCCGCCTATAAGGAATAAAGAAAAACAAATTGCTTTCATTAATAATAAGTCATAAATCTTATTTCATAGGACATAATTGTTTCTTTAGTCAAATGACCCTTTCATTAATGTAGACTGCAAAACATCCCACTCTTGAGATCAATTCATGTGCAAATGTCTTCCTCGTTTTATGATGATCTAAATGTGATCGTCCTTAAATATATTCGAAGGTACAAGTAGGCAAAGATCAGGAAAAGGCGCAATCAGAAAAAGATTCCCACTCCAAAAACCGAGGTGGGAAAAAACCAAACTAACAATCAGGTACTTATACCATGAAACATATCGTAAGCCGAATGAGCAGCTATTTTCCCAATAGGTGGCCACTCAGTTACCTTAACTTAACTAAAAATATGAAAACATACATAAGGCGCCAACAGCACAAAAAATTTTAAACATTTATATTTATTCTCAACAAGGCATATAAAGGATTACTGTAATATTCTATATATCGTTGTATAAGCTACCCACAAGCTTGACCAGTATACAAAACTTCCTTCAGATTAAAACTATTTGGTAATTGATAATGTCTATATGTCACTGACAATACAAACGGTAAATTCAAATCCTGCCAAAATCCATGAAGCACTTGTTAACATTTTTAGCATTTTTTTTTTCTTCTTTTTTTTGCAAAAGACAAAATTAATCTGAGTTTCAAATGATATTCCGTATACAATTGATGCAGTCTGTAACGTTCAGGCAATATTAAAACATTACTAGAAAAGCGAATATTCCTGATACTTGTCTGTTGCCAGTGCATGAATTCGGAGTTGTTGTCTTTTTCCTGTTCAGTACATGTTTGAAATAAATCTAGATATTATTTTCTGGCGAAGAAAAACAGCAACAGACAAATATAGATTTTATTGTTTAACTTTTATGATTCTAAAATATTATTTTACAGCAAAAAGAAATGTGTGAACACGTTAGTTTAGGCAGCACATTTCCACTTTACTGTGTTTTAACTATATTTATCTGATTCCTTTCTGTTACAACAGTCTGGCTCAAATAAACCAACCTAAATCAAAACGTTTTCGTCCTCCTATAAAATACACCCAAATTTTACTATAAAGAGTGAAGTGTAAGGAACTTTAAAACCAAATATAACACAAATAGAAACATCGTAAACGTACCGACTAGAACATAAACTATGCTGTGTTAGTATTAAATGACACAAAACGGACTAGTAGGGTTGCTCAGTCATGGTCGGTCATTAAACAAGTATCTTTATACATGTAGTTGCGCAATCGTCTCAACATTGCCAACCAGTCGCTTTGATACATTATATAAACGGCACACTTGTCGGGAACTTCCTGAATAGATTAATCACAGTAAACATGGTTCGACTTTCTATTAACATCTAGAACAGAAACTCAACAAATAGACATGTAGAATCATTTAATCACAGTCGCTATCTGTTGTACATTTACTCCACCGACTGCAAATGAAATGCATTTTAATCGATGTGGATATGGTTTAAAATTGGGTCAGTCTTGATTAAACATTGTCCGGTCGTAGTCTTTGCTCAACTTCACTAGTGCTATGACGACCTTAAAGGCACTTAAATGATTACCTCTAAAATAATTGTATTGAGATTTCTTCGGTTCATTTCAAACGAGTTCAGAAAATGACTGGCTTAGTGTGTTTAAAGGAGGTTGTGTTTTTTGTTTGCTTGGAGAAATGAGGAGCGAGCTCATTAAAATGCTTTAAATTGTATCGTTCAGTAAAATATCTCTTCCCAGAAAACAAGTGTTTAAGTTTAAGCACCGTCGTGTGTATGGAGCAGTTTTATCTGTATAATGAACTGAGACACGCCGAGCTGCAATAAAATTTTTAAGTATGCTTACGAGTAAAAGATTGTTGTACAAATTTAAGAAACTTAAAGGAATTAATGATTTTTCTTTTCAGTTCCGAAAAATCATAACACGTTACAAACGTATAGGTTATAACTTGAATGTCATGCGACAGTCTGCATGCTTAGTTTTTAACCCAATCATGGTTGATAACTATGCTGCCTTCTTTAATTGCACGCCGGTGGGTCGGGCGTCAGACTCTATGATGGCCCCGACATAAAGCTATTCATTTTAGTTGGTTGGGGCCGGAGCTTCTTGTCTGTTGCTTGGCCCACCGGGGTCCAACTGGTGTTTTTCTTTTGCTCCGGAGTTAGTAGGTTATTCGGCGCCCAGGGATCTCCATCGTCGGGCAGCTTACTCAGTCTGTGAGTCCTGGTTTTTTATTCATCAGGATGTTTATCATGATTTATTTGTTTGTTCTTGATGATTCATTGACTAGTAAAAATAACATTCTGTCAAAATTTACTGTGACGGCGTCCATTATTCTCTTGTTGTAATTACGATGGTCGAGAGGTTGGTAAAAGCTGTAAAAAAGTTTTAGCAAATAACGTACCTTATACTGAAATAGTCATAATCTCATTATAATATTCTGATTTTGTTTCATAAACACCATGTTAAAATGGATGGTTAATCACAGTTAAGTCTAGTTATTTTATTGTAAATTGTAAAAGTTCTAACAACTTGTTTTCCTGACCACGGATTATTATTCTTTACAGAGGCACTTAATTTGCAAAGCATTAGATTCTGCAAGTCTGCAAATAATAAAATATGATTTGGCTCACAGAAAGAATATTTTTTCTACAGAAATAAGATTGATGAAAAATGAAATCTTAGTCTATCTGATTTTGCACTATCTAATTCATATAAGCCTGGCGTCCTTTTTATGGGACACTAGGCAATCAGCATAGCGGAATGCGGCGTCCCATCTCGGGCTATTCTGTTTGCACAGAGAAATGTCATCAAAAACTGAGATAAAAAAATCACTCCTAACACCCCTAAAATGAAAGTGGACTCATCTGGGAGAATCCATTCGTCAAATATGGGTTAATCAAGACGCTATGGGGCTAAGGTTGTAATTAGATATTTCAGTATTTGGCTACATGTTCGCTATTCTTTATAAAACAAAATTCAATTTGCAATTAAAATACTACAAACGCCATCGCTGATGAAAATTCACGATTGTGCAAGCAGCACTCCGTCTGTTGTTTTTCTCATATGGTACTGTTATAAGGTCCGACTCTTTGCAGCGGCGCTGCACTTCCAAATCCGCACAAAAAAAAAAAAATAGAATTAAAAATGAGTGAAAAAAACTTTAATTTGTCTTTTTGGAACGTTTGCTCGAACCATGGAATGTGGTTCACGTTAGAAAAAAAGTACAAGTAGGCAAAGATCAGGAAAAGGCGCAATCAGAAAAAGACTCCCACTCCAAAAGCCAAGGTGGAAAAAAACAAACTAACAATCAGGTACTTATACCATGAAAACATTTCGTAAGCCGAATGAGCAGCTATTTTCCCAATAGGTGGCCACTCAGTTACCTTAACTTAACTAAAAATATGCAAACATACATAAGGCACCAACAGCACAAAAATATTTTAAACACCAAGCCATAAAACAAAAAGAACCACCACAGAAGTATCGACTTGGAACGATCAGTAACACAAAGTTACTGGCGGGTTCATAACATTTAGTTAGTTCTTCGGTCCTCGTGGTGAATCTCTAACTAGTAAATGAATCATCAAGAACAAACAAATAAATCATGATAAACATCCTGATGAATCAAAAACCAGGACTCACAGATTCAATAAGCTGCCTGACGATGGAGATCCCTGGGCGCCAAATAACTTACTAACTCCGGAGCTAAAGAAAAACATCAGTTGGACCCCGGTGGGCCAAGCAACAGACAAGAAGCTCCGGCCCCAACCAACTAAAATGAACAGCTTTAAGTCGGGGCCATCATAGAGTCTGACGCCCGACCCACCGGCGTGCAATTAAAGAAGGCAGCATAGTTATCAACCGTGATTGGGTTAAAAACTAAGCATGCAGACTGTCGCATAACATTCAAGTTATAACCTATACGTCTGTAACGTGTTATGATATTTCTAAACTGAAAAGAAAAGAACCGTTTTGTCGTGGTGATTATAACGGGTAACCACAATCTGCGTTTAGTAACAATATTAACGAAAAAATGTAAACGGTGTGCAATCCTGTTTGATTACAGAAAATGTTGCGAGGGATATGCATTGCATAAGCATAATATGGTGAAAAATCGATACACAAAAAAGTCGCAAATGCATTTGCTTGAGATCGTCTGCGGCTAGGAGCAATGTAATACCTAAACACTTAACAACAGTAGCAGTCATATTTGTGTTTAGAAGGTTATATTGAAGGAGCGCTTCGGGAATTGTTGCCAAAAGACCTAATACCGCATACCATTATATGTAAACAATATTTGTATCAAATCTCAATATAAGATGATTGAATCAAATCTCCTATCTATATCCTCTAACAGATGTTTGTATCTATCTTCAGCCTGATAGCATCTTTCAGTATTGGAATTTGGCCTTGAGGCTCTGGTCATTGACAAAGATGATCAGACAATCTTCAGCGTACTTGAGTTAGGCGTTAGAATCGGCATTTCATATAAGTGACTTAACAAAAGACAGCAGTTAGCCAATGGCCAGACCAAAATGCAATCAGAAACAAAAACGCCTCGAAAAAATAGGAGACAAAAACGTGTACACAACAGGTTTTCATATTACCATTCCCGACCACGACAACTGTGGAATAACGATAATAATATCTTTAATAATGATAAAAACAACAAAACGAAGAAATCATAAGTATGCATGTATTCTAAGACAAATGAATTGAAAGTAAAAAAAAAAAAAAAAAAAAAAAATCAAACACTTTACTGGCCTGTCGTCCTACCGAAATCAGTATCTGTTTTCGTAGTTTTATTCCTGTAGCTAATTTTAGACATTCCAATAGCATGTTTGTGCAACATAATGCAATACAGTATGCACAACAGTTGGGATTCTGATGGAAGAAATACAATTAACAATAAGCTGGGCTGGTGCATGTAGCTCCTAAAAGACTTAGCACATCTGCAAGGGGTAAAAACGAGGCCCCTAAAGGATAATTCCTGCAGTTCCACTTTTCATTGGTTTTATGGTCCCTTTGCAATAAAACTGCTTCCCTTTGCAAGCGATATTGATTGTTCCTGTTTTGGAGCCTACCTCTATTCTTAGTCATTGTCAGGCAACTAGCTTTTCTAGTGTCCTGTCCCTTATTTGGTGACCCTCAATAGACAGGGAAATAGGCCTTTAAGCTTACATGTACGAGGGTGGGTCAGGAAGTTCTGTCATATGTGTTATTTTACAATAAATAGACATAATAGGTTCATTGTTAGAAAGGGCAATATTTCTTCTTTATTTATACTGATACCAACCCCAAAAGAAACAAACAGTTCAAATTATCTGTCTTGAAAAACATGTGGAGTAAAACCACTGGCATGTTTTCTTGAAATTGTGAACCTTGTATTGTGTCTTTCATGTCTTGTATATTTATAACTACTGGTCATATTGTTTTTCAAATTTTAAGTGATAAATAATTTTATTTTTAGAAAAGCAATCCGGCAGAAATGAACGTCACAAGTGCGCTACTGACTGTATAATCAAGCGATAAAGATTGGAATTTTAACCCCTGTAACTGTTCAGTATCACTGTGCCATTATAATTGCGGGAATTATTATGATTTCACTTCAGAGCAGACTAAGATAATACAGTTTAATGGTAAAATGCACTTGAGGCTTCGAAGTTCATGCCTTAATGTCATTTTTTCTTTGAATTTAAACTGCAGTTTTAAAGAATGCCAGGACAGGCCGATTTCAGCGTTTCTTTGTGCTATCAAAAAATAATATTAGTTTGAGTTTTGCAGGATATAATCATTCATATTCGAAGAATATATACTACTTATGACTTATTTTCGAAATCATTTTACTGTATATTTTGCATTGTTTTCTTTAAACCATGCCAGTGTCAGGGAGTCACCGCTTTAGAAGTGATTTATTACATTTCATTCATGAAGAGCCACAAGCAATTTTTATCACATGTAATAGCTAGAGAAATGGTCTTCTAGATGTTGCTATTTTAAAATACTTTGCAATGACAGATACCGAGAAATATATGGAGTGACAGAAATTTTTGACCGATCCTCGTATATTTAACTTGTGCAGCGCCATGGTTGTCATTCACAGTGTGAGTATTAAATACATGTATGTTTAAACACAAAAGTTATGTTGAATATTTGTAGAGAAATACTTTATACTGAACGGCGATTGTTTAAAACTTCTACGGTTTCCTGTCGCCAAGGCGATAGATTTCAATTAATAATTATTCTGCACCAGGAAAATATGTGCGCAGAATCATAGACCCATAGTCAAATTTCAGATTTCGGCGGAAAATGATTCCGGGAGGATTAGGAATCGTCTGGCCGAAAGGATTATTGTCTTATAAAACTGATTTATGAAAATGCGAAATAATTTTGATTTAGCTTTAATCAATGCACAATTTTGTAGGCGTAATCTTTATGAATCTGTTGTAGTGTGTTAGAGAAATGATTGAATGACTTCGAGATAGACGGAATACAAATGTACTAAATACTGTCAGGGTAACACGCCTATGAATGTAGCGCACTTAAATTCAATAATGGGGTGTACAGGGTTATATGATGAAGCGTTCTATGGGATGGGTCCTTTAATAGGAGTGGCCTCGCCAAAGCTAAGAAACAAAATGATATTTTTAGCAATCATGGAAGTCAATATGTTCTAATTGCGTCCTAGTTGTGTTTTGGTGTGTAAGGTGTTGGTTCAACTAACATTGATCACCCGGTTACGTCAGGAAGTTAAAACGATAAAATAAAATTTACCGCATTTGAGCCGCCTCGTGGAAAAACTAACAATGGGGTTTCCGACCAAGTCCGACATAAACTGGCCTGTACAGTTAAAGAGGGCAGCTAAAAGCTTGAAATTAATTTTGGATTTAAGAAGAAGAATGGTTGTTTTTTTTTTCCCAGTAAGGAAAACAAAGGCGCTGATCAGCTTCGCGGTTCTTTGTTTTTGCCTAAGCAAACTGTTAGTTTTCTCATGAGTCGGTTCATTTATCTGCAAATTTTCGCTGTCATACTATAAAACATTTATAGTACTGCAATCGGAAAACAGTTCTATTTAATTGCATTTATCATATGTTGTGCTGGGAAATTGTCTCTTTCAAGCGTATGACTTATATATCAGTCTATCTTTTTTACATTTTGTGTTTATTTAAGAGTACCTTGTGTAACTGTTAAGCATCTGTGGTTGATCTTAATAACTGCATTTATAAATGAGCCGGCTCATGGGAAAACCAACAATCTGCATATGCGAAAACAAAGGCGCAGTTCAGCTTCGCGGTAACCGCGAAGCTGATCACCGCCTTTGTTTTCGCTACTCGGATAGTACAGTTCCCCTTCTACTTAAATCCGAAATTTCAAGGTTCTAGCACTTTTCTGTGCTTGTACAGGCTGGTTTGCGTCGGACCTGTTCGGAAACCACATTGTTGGTTTTCCCACGAGACGGCTCAAATTTTGATGACAGAGTCATGATAGTAGTTTAATGAAGAAAATGATATTTGAACATTACGAAAAGACGCCCATGCAATATACAGGGGTTTTAAAGTTGTAAAAAAAAACGAAATTTTTCAGTAGAATTATTTTGATATTTTTCTTATTTTTGCTCAAAACATAGCTTGTGGGTACACGTTAGAACCGCCTCGCCGAGGCGGTTCTAACGAGTACCCACAATCTATGTTTTGGAGCAAAAATAAGAAAAATAGGTATACCCCTGCATACCCCAGTTTTTCTATATAAAAGTGGGGTTTGAGGGGGTATACATTTCACGGACATGTTTTCCTGATGAAAGAATGATTATTTTCTTTCGGTTAAATGCCAAGCAATATCTTGTCCAATGAGCTGGCTTAGTAGTTTACATTTCTTGAATATTTTTGATACACGTATCCGATTTGGAGGCCACCATTCCGACAAACAATAAGATAAAAATGCTTCATATTGTTCAAAAGAGCATATCTTATATTTGTAAACCCCAGATTAGCAATCTTTTGTACCGTAGTGTATTTCTAGTTCATGGTTTGAATGTGATTGTCTTGAATATTGTTGATACAAGTATCATTTGGAGGCCACCATTCCGACAAACAATGAAATAAAAAAATGCTGCATATTGTTCAAAAGAGAATATCTTATATTTTGTATAGCCCAGATGAACAAATAGTGTATTTCTAGTTCATGGTTTGAATGTGATTGAGATTGTACATTATGTATTTCTAGTAAAAGCCTAGACATATCTTGATTTAATTGTTCTACTTTTCTCCTCCCAAAGCAGTTTATATGTCAACCTCTAAGTTTAGGCAACACATTTCCACTTTATTATGTTTTAAGTGTATTTTATCTGATTCCTTTCTGGTACAATAGTCGGACTTAAATAAGCCTAAAGCAAAGCCTTTTCACCCTGCTATAAATCTCCTTTATAAGAAAATAATCGTTCTGGCGAGACAACTAAATTCTATCACAATAACTTTCCTGAAAAACTGACTAGTTATATTACTGCTTCTAAGCAAACGGATAGATATGTTTCATTGTAATAATTATGATATTTTTGTCTAGAATTCAGGTTGCACAGCATCAACAGCATAGCGTTTGAAACGAATGCTGCTTGCAAATGAACATAAGTAGCCATGGTATACATTATGGGACTAAATATACTCACGGACTCTAAAACGCAACACTTGCATTATCGACTCTTCCTCAGAATACAGATGTTATTCCGAAAAATATTTGTTACCTTGAAAGTACAATCAGTCTGCTCAACTTCAATACCAAACGAAATGCTAGTGTCCGTGATTAACAACATATAGGATGTTTTCAAGTGTTACCAAACATTCTACAAAAATAAATCGCATAATTGGTCAATGGAGGGGAAAACAATTCTTCTTGTCCAACATGATTTCTTGAAAGAGACACCAAAACTCAAACAAATGCTGTTGGTTGGCTTTCATTTGCATTAAAAACGTGGCAATTATGTCAGTTTCAGGTTAATCAAGATAACTTAATTTTTGCGTGCAGAAATTAAAAAACATTTCAAACGCAATATAATGGCATGGACTAACATAAGGCTCATAACTTTTGGCGCTGTAATCGAGTGTCTCTGTGTATTCACCACTTTACGTTTGACGTCAGCGAAAAACGTAAGCGCCTTAAACTACATTCAAAGAATGCGCTAATAGTTTTTTTTTTTATTTTTATTTTTTTTTTATTTTTTTTTATTTTTTTTTATTTTTTATTTTTTTTTTTTTGCTTGGTTGTTAACTATCACCGGTGATGGTTTGCATTCACAAAATCCCTTTAGGTTTTTTTCAGAAAAGTTACGTCTCCACGGCATTGAAGAAAGCAGCTATAGCAAAGAATTTAGTGAACGAATTGTTATGGATATATGACGTAATGTTTATTTAATGATTCGATTTAAATGTAAGTCAGTTTTAAGCGAATGATTACCGATGTTATGTGAGTCCGTCAATATAAGAAACAATTTACGTATTCGATTAGTATTAATATATTCAATCAGTTTGACCAAACTAATAAAACATGACGAACTGAGATTGGTAACTTATTGTTATTGCATGCTTTTGCGAAAAAAAAACATTCTTCTCGATTTGCGATACATCTGTAGATCTCTGCTGAAGTAAGGCTATCTATAACGGAGTCAAGTTTTACGAATAAAATTCTTTGAAAAAAGCAAAGATTTATCTAACTAAAGAAAAAGAATGCATTCCTTTAACATCTGTTTCCGATAGTCATTTTTTCTAGTCGATTAATCAAAGCTCTGTGCCGCCTATACATAAATCTTATTTCATAAGACATAATTGTTTCTTTAGTCAAATGATCCTTTCATTAATGTAGACTGCAAAACATCCTACTCTTGAGATCAATTCATATGCAAATGTCTTCCTCGTTTTATAGTGATCTAAATGTGATCGTCCTTAAAGATATTCGAGTATTTATTCTCAACAAGGCATATAAAGGATTACTGTAATATTCCATATATCGTTGTATAAGCTACCCACAAGCTTGACCAGCATACAAAACTTCCTTCAGATTAAAACTATTTGGTAATTGATAGTGTCAAATCCTGCCAAAATCCATGAAGCACTTGTTAACATTTTTTTTTTTTTTTTTTTGCAAAAGACAAAATTAATCTGAGTCACAGTCGCTATCTGTTGTACATTTACTCCACCGGCTGCAAATGAAATGCATTTTAATCGATGTCATACTCTCCTGTTGCCAATGCATGAATTCCGAGTTGTTGTTTTTTTCCTATTCAGTACATGTTTGAATTAAATCTAGGTATTATTTTCTGGGGAAAAACAACAACAGACACATGTAGATTTTATTGCTCACTTTTTATGAATCTAAAACAGCAAACAGAAATGTGTGAACACTTTAGTTTAGGCAGCACATTTCAACTTTACTGTGTTTTAACTGTATTTATCTGATTCCTTTCTGTTACAACAGTCTGGCTCAAATAAACCAACCTAAATCAAAACATTTTCGTCCTCCTGTAAAATACACCCAAATTCTACTATAGAGAGTGAAGTGTAAGGAACTTTAAAACCAAACATAACACAAATAGAAACATCATAAACGTACCGACTAGAACATAAACTATTAGGCAGCCAGCCAATCAATCATTTGAGGCTTATTTGCACTTAAGATGGCAAAATTGAGTAGAAGCACTTTGTTGTCATAAACATATCAATTGATGTATGCCTGAAGCCATAGGGGCGGATGCCATGTCCAGATTTGCCTATTAAGGTCAGAAACTAGGTCAAAGTTCAATAAGTGCAAAAGTTAAGAAACGTTACCGCAGCTGTATATACAAGTATAAAAATGGCCAAAGTTAGTGGTTGGAATGCTGAGATTTGGTATACTAGTGGCTAAATAATAAACTAAGGGATTGTATATTACACTTTATCAAGCATGCTTGTCTGAACCATGGTATAAAAGGTCAAAAGGTCAATAAGTGCAATTTAGCAGCTTTTCAGTGAAATACACCGATGTTCAGTAGAATGTTGGGAAATCTTTGGCTTAAACTCATTTTATGGATGAATTTATATCAACTTTATTGAAACAAACACATTTAAAACATCACTGAATAGATAGCGCAATCTCAGACATTTATTTTTAAATTGCATTTACCATTTCCATAACAACACATTTGCTAAAAAGGTAAACTTCTTATAAATAGTTTGCCATGAACCCAAGATTGCAGTGCATGCAATAGCGTCTAAAGAAAATACATTTATAGAAATAAATTCACATGGATATCCAGACGATGCAGGTTAACATTCATTGGAAATTCAAGATGACCGCCAAATTACAAGATGGCTGCCAAAATAAGGGGTTTTGATAGAAATTCATGCATATGTGTGATAAAATCTAAACATATGACATTTAAAGTGGAGAATACATAAAACTAATATTCAAGTAATTTTGAAACAAGAAGAAATTCAAAAGAAAATCAATATGGCCTCAAAAATCCAAGATGGCTGCATTAAACAAGAGGACCAATGGTTCTGCATCTCACCTGTGAGATTTGCTCATTATTAGCTTAAAGGTCAGATGACGATACCCCGGAGCCCTGAGTTCTGATCTGACCTGACCCAAAATATAATGCAACCTTCCCCTACCTCAATGATGCTCTAGTTATAATTTGATCGTTATAGGCTGTGCGGTCTATAATATATTAATGTTTAAAAGTGTTGGACGGATGTCGGCTTGAGTACAATCCTATAAAATCATCTTGTGAACCTTCAGCTAGCTGTGTATTTTAGTAAACACAAATAAACAAAATGACAGGAATTCACTTTTATATAATTGTTATCTGCATTTCACTGACACTGAATGTTTTAAATTTATGTACACATTATGGAAGGCGTGGATATTGGCGTTATATGGTTAAACGAGGTGGAGGAAACAGGATAACCTGGGAAAACCACCAATCTAAGATGGGCGAATACTACCCTGCCACATCCCGTGATCCCCGCAAACGAGACATTGACTGTTTTGAAGGTGTTAGATAGGGTTTATGGGCAGGGATATAGTACAATAGGCTCAGATTGGGTCAGATTGGGTAGGCTAGGATAGGGCAAAGTATGAATTGTATGTGGTATGGCACTGGGTTTTAAAGCTGTTTGTATTTATAGAGACTACGAACAGTAATATTGCGATAGTAAAGGTTTGGTTTGGTTATGCTTTGATGAACCATGAAATATTTTTTCAGCCATGTTGTAATAAAGCCACAATTTTTTGTTATGAGCTAGGATTTTAAAGTGTCTTGATCAGGGACTTAATATTTGGCAGAGATAAGGATAAAATTCTCTTGCTCTGGTACTCTACTACGAGCCTACCACACTCCCCTGGTGTATGGTAGGTTAAGGAACAGTGGGTTGGGATATTGTAACAGGTGAAACAGTTACTGGTTTTTCACCGTTTGCCTCGAGCCAGGATCGAACCAGGACGTGATAAGCCACTCTTAGACTACTACATGGCTGTAAAAGCCGACTTGTATAGCAAACCAGTACAAATGTGCATTATGCCTGAGACCACTGCATAATCTATCCCGCTCCCGTTTCAGATCCGTCAACGAATCTCTACTTTACCATGTTTACATCTTCCAATATTGTAATCGACTGGACATTCTCTTATCTATTAATGTTGATCACCTAATGCAACAGGTCAACTTTCGCCTATGATTACAATTAGAGATAGGCGGGGTACAACAGGGGTGGGTGTGGATGCTAAAGATAAGATTTGCATCTTCTAGTAACTATGTACAAAATCTTTTTGGCTTAGTTTTGTAGTACATGTATTTGGGGATGTTGGGTTTGGGAACAAGTTATAGTTGTTTGTTCAATTTTTGTGTGTTTACCAGTACTGTAGAAGAGTATTCTACTTTGGGCATCACACATCTTTCGTGGTTATATGAGGTAGGGCTGTACATTTACCATTGCAGAATGGAAGTGGTATTGGCCGCTTTCATGACAGGTTTCTGTAATGCTTGTCAGGGGCATCCAACTTTCATTGTCTTGGTATGGTGCACTGCATTTTTTGTAATCAAGGTCAATTTTACTTAACAATGTTAATGTACATAATGCTAGAGCCCCTTTCCTCCATTTGTAAATTGCCGATGGTCTTAAAAAGACAGGACATATTTTGTCTTTCTGGGGTATGCCCTTTGAAATCACTACATCAAGGATTTGACAGCTAAAATTATACATTCTACAGGCTAAGATTCACGCCTGGCTGGAATAGAGCCTGCATTCGAGTTGGTATTTTGTAACACAAGAATCTTGAACCATACTCATGAGCTAACCTTACATCCAGTTATCTAAAGTTAAACAAGATATGCTTGTTTAAAAACATTTGGACTTCTGTGTAAATGGCTCATTTCTGTAGTACATTTCTAAAAAAGATAATGATCAGTGTTTCCTCAAATGGAGTTCTGATAGAAGGCATGTGATTTTCTATGTATACCGCCTTAATATTTATATAATTTTCTTCTAAATTTGAAAGGTTTTGTTAATATACATTAAACAAAAAATCAAATGACATATATATTGTAATACAGGATGGTCTAATATTGCACAAGCAATCATTTGATGCCATTTTCAGCATGTTAGGGATTTTAGGTGCCGAGATATAAGTCATTCTGTAGGTTTACCCGTTTAATTTTTCCACTTTTCATTCCTTTGTATGAAGTTTTCATTAAAATTCATGAAATTGAAAATCAGATCATTCTTACATCAGACTTTAGGGTCATGGTAATTGCTATAGCATTCATTTGATACTAATTTTAGCATCCTGGATTTGTGAACAGCTCTGGTACAAGTGATTTTGTACGTATACCCCCCTTTTTTTCAAGGGTTTTCTCTGATTTCTTGTGCGTTTTATTAATTTTCATCAATAAGCAAATTCAGTGATTTGAATAAAAGCTTTTAAGGTTAAATTGCCAGGTCCATGCATCACTATCACACCAATTAAAGAGTGTCTCAATGATCGTTTGGGCCTGAAATTAGTTTATTTATAGATATTTAGCGATTATTTTCATTTTTATGTTTTCATTAAAATTAATGAATATGCAAATTAGATAACTAGCATCATTTACCATAGGATGACAGGGCAATGCCTAATCTTTAAAACAAAACCAAGCTCAGTGGTCTAGGATAAGTAACAATGGAGATATGACCAATTTAGTATGCCCACCCCTATGTTCAAGAATCACATCGACGGCTGCCATGGAGACCATGCATTTTTTCATAGTGCAAAAGAGTTTATCATTGAGGAAAAAATTCTTTGCATTTCTGGGGTCCCAATGAATGATTTGGCACCCATGAAAAATTGTCCTGGGGTGCAAGGTAGGTCAAAGTAGCTTCCGGGGGGATTTTACGAATAACTTCATAATTTTGCACTGAAATGACATTTAACCTTGCTAGAACATATGCTTAGCACTCTCTTTTGTTATGCTATAAATGCCACATGCATAATAAGTGCATATAATGTAGTGTCGGTGAAATTTTGTGGAAAATACAGCAAAGGAATGACACTGAAAAGAGTTTTTATGTATTTTCTTGTTATTTTGCACCCAGTTGACCTTTGACCTAACTCTGAGACCCAGGACCATTTACAGACTTGTCATCCACCCCTATATGTCATAGAACATATCTAGGAACAATATCAGCATGGATGCCAGCTTCTACCCCATTTTGCCATCTAAAGATGTTTTTCATCGATTGGATGGCTGCCTATATGCTTTGTTAGTATTAAATGACACAAAACGGACTGGTAGGGTTGCTCGGTCATGGTCGGTCATTAAACAAGTATCTTTACACATGTAGTTGCGCAATCCTCTCAAAATTGCCCACCAGTCGCTTTGATACATTATAAAAACGGCACACTTGTCGGGAACTTCCTGAATAGATTAATCAGAGTAAACATGGTTCGACTTTCTATTAACATCTAGAACAGAAAATCAACAAATAGACATGTAGAATCATTTAATCACAGCCGCTATCTGTTGTACATTTACTCCACCGGCTGCAAATGAAATGCATTTTAATCGATGTTATGATCTTCTGTGGATACGGTTTAAAATTGGGTCAGTCTTGATTAAACATTGTCCGGTCGTAGTCTTTGCTCAACTTCATTTGTCACATGTAACTAGTGCTATGACGACCTTAAAGGCACTTAAATAATTACCTCTAAAATAATTGTATTGAGATTTCTTCGGTTCATTTCAAACGAGTTCAGAAAATGGCTGGCTTAGTGTGTTAAAAGGAGGTTGTGGTTTTTGTTTGCTTGGAGAAATGAGGAGCGAGCTCATTAAAATGCTTTAAATTGTATCGTTCAGTAAAATATCTCTGACCCATAAAACAAGTGTTTAAGTTAAAGCACCGTCGTGTGTATGCAACAGTTTAACCTGTATAATGAACTCGGACACGTCGAGCTTCAAGAATTTTTTCAAGTATGCTTAAAAGTTTTTTGAACCCAAACACGCATGGAATGCGCACCGAGGTATAGCAACGTACATCAACGAACATCATGCGTATAAAATGCATATGCAACGCTTTTCTAACCTGACTCTGGCGTTTGTTCGATTTTGCATTTTTTCCAACACACTAATGTTTGACTGCTCTTTAACGTTTAGATGTTTTGTTTCTTATTTCCAGTAACATATAAATTTACTGTGAAAGCGTCCATTATTCTCTTGTTTTAGTTACGATGGTAGAGAGGTTGGAAAAAGCTCAATTATGTAAAATAGTTTTAGCGAATATAACGTACCTTATACTGAAATAGGCATTATAATATTCTGATTTTGTTTCATAAACACCGTGTTAAAATGGATGGTTAATCACAGTTGAGTCTAGTTATTTTATTATAAATTGTAAAAGTTCTAACAACTTTTTTCCTGACCACGGATTATTATTCTTTACAGAGGCACTTAATTTGCATAGTATTAGATTTTGCAAGTCTGCAAATATTAAAATATGATTTGGCTCACAGAAAGAATATTTTTCTTCAGAAATAAGATTTATGAAAAAGAAATCTTAGTCTATCTGATTTTGCACTATCTAATTCATATAAGCCTGGCGTCCTTTTTATGGGACACTAGGCAAACAGCATAGCCCCAGATGTGACGCCGCAGAATGCACAGAGAAATGTAATCAAAAACTGAGATAAAAAACAAAATCACTCCTAACACCCTTAAAATGAAAGTGGACTCATCTGGGAGAATCCATTCGTCAAATATGGGTTAATCAAGACGCTATGGGGCTAAGGTTGTAATTAGATATTTTAGTAATTGGCTACATGTTCGCTATTCTTTATAAAACAAAATTCAATTTGCAATCAAAATACTACAAACGCCATCCCTACACATAACACACGGATGAAAATTCACGATTGTGCAAGCAGCTATCCGTCTGTTGTTTTTCTCATATGGTACTGTTATAAGGCCCGACTCTTTGCAGCGGCGCTGCACTTCCAAATCCGGATAAAACATGCTTTAAGTAAGCACACCTTGTAAAGTAAGTCAAACTGAAGTAGATTTGCCCAGAGAAATATGTAACACATAAAGCTTGATCATCTGAAGAAACTGGGGATTATATCAATTATATAAACATTTTAAAACACACCAAAAAAAAAAAAAAAAAAAAAAAAAAAAAAAAAAAAAACAGATTTTTCTTAGAATTTAAAAATGAGAGAAAAAAAACTTTAATTTGTCTTTTTGGAACGTTTGCTTGAACCATGGAATGTTGGTACACGTTAGAACCGTTTTTTCGTGGTGGTTATAACGGGTAACCAAAATCTGTGTTCAGTAGCAATATTAACGAAAAAATGTAAACTGTGTGCAATCCGGTTTGCTAATTGAAAATGTGGAGAGGGATATGTATTGCACGGGCATGATATGGTGAAAAATTGATACACACAAAAGTCGCAAATGCATTTGCTTGAGATCGCCTGCGGCTACGAGCAACGTAATACCAAAACACTTAACAACAGTAGCAGTCATATTTGTTTTAGACGATTATATTGAAGGAGCGTTTTGGGAATTATTGCCATAGGACCTAATACCGCATACCGTTACATGAAAACAATATTTGTATCAATCTTAATATACATTGATTGAATCAAATGTCCTATCTATATCATCTGATAGATGTTTGTATCTATCTTCAGCCTGATAGCATCTTTCAGTATTGGAATTTGCCCCTGAACCTCTGGTCATTTACAAAGATGATCAGACAATCTTCGATGTATTTGAGTTAGGCGGTAGAATCGGCATTTGATATTAAGTGACTTAACAAAAGACAGCAGTTAGCCAATGGCCAGACCAGAGTGCAATCAGAAACAAAAACGTCTCGAAAAAAATAGGAGACAAAAAAGTGTACACAACAGTTTTTCATTTTACCATTCCCGACCACGACAACGCTGTCACATTTGTTGTGGGATAACGACAATAATATTTTTAATAATAATGAAAATAACAAAAAGAAGAATTCATAATTATGCATGTATTCAGAGACAAATGAATTGAAAAACAAAGCACAATTCAAACAAGTAACTTGCCTTTCTTCCAACCGGAATCAGTATTTGTGTTCGTATCTTTTCCTGTAGCTCAGTTTCGACATTCCAATAGCGTGTTTGTGCAAACTATTGCAATACAGTATGCACAACAGATAAAATTTTGATGGAAGAATTACAATTCGCAATAACCTGGGCTACTGCAAGTAGTGCTCTTTAAAGACTTAGCTCCTGAAATAGCTACATTGGTGCAATGATCCATAGATCAAAGGAATGTCATTATGAGGTGATTATCACATCTCTGCTAGGGGTAATAAAGAGGCCCCTCTAAAGGTTTATACCCGTAGTTCCACTTTTCATTGGTTTTATGGTCCCTGATAACCTGTGCAATAAAACTGCCTCCCTTTGCAAGCAATATTATTTTTTTCCTGCTTTTGGTCTCTACCTGTATTCTGACTCATTGCCAGGCCACTAGGTTTTCTAGTGCCCTGTCCCTTATCTAGTGACCCTCAATAGACAGGGAAAAGGGCCTTATAGCTTACCTGTATATTTAACTTGTGCAGCGTCATGGTTGTGATTCACTGTGTCAGTTTTAAAATACATGTATGTATGAACACAAAGGTAATGTTGAATATTTGTAGAGAAACACTAAAGCTGAACGGCGACTGTTTTAAACTTCTACAGTTTCCTGTCGCCATTAATAAATTATTCTGCATCAGGGAAAATGTTTGCACAGAATCATAGACGCATGGTCAAATTTCAGATTTCGTCGGAAAATAATTCCGGAAGGATTAGGAATCGTCTGGTTGAAAGGATTATTGTCTTATAAAATTGATTTAAGAAAATGCGAAATAATTTTGATTTAGCTTTAATCAATGCACAATTTCTTAGGCGTAATCTATACGAATATGCTGTAGAAATTGTTGTTTTGACATCGAGATGGCCGGAATACCAAATACTGCCAGGATAACACGTCTTATAATGTAGCAAACTTATTATAATAAAGGGGTGTGCAGGGCTATATGATGAAGCGTCCTTGAATAGGAGCGGCCTCGCCAAAGCTAAGAAACAAATAATATTTTTTAGCAATTATGGAAGTCAATATGTTCAAATTGCGTTCTATAAAGGAGATCATCCAGTCACGTGTGGAACTTAAACCGATAAAATCAAATTTATCGAATAACATTTGAGCCGCCTGGTGGGAAAACCAACAATGTGGTTTCCGACCATGTCCGACATAAACCGGCCTGTAGAATTACAGAGGGCAGCTAGACGCTTGAAATTTTGGATTTCAGAAGAGCATGCGCGGATCCAGAAATTTTCATGAGAGGGGGTCCAACGAAAATGGTATTTTTTGGTCACAGACGAGGGGGGGTCCAACCCCCCCAAAAATCCCGAAATTACCTTTTTTTAGGTTAAATTTTCAAATTCCACGGGGGTCCGGACCCCCGGTCCACCCCCTCTGGATCCGCGCATGAAGAGGGATTGTACCTGCCTAGTAGCGAAAATAAAGGCGCTGATCAGCTTCGCGGTTTTTTGGTTCTGCCTAAGCAAATTGTTAGTTTTCTCAGGAGGCGGTTCATTTATCTGCAAATTTTCACTGTCATGCTATAAAACATTTTATAGAACTGCAATCGGAAAACAGTTCTCTTTAATTGCATTTATTATATGTTGTGCTGGTAAATTGTCTCTATCAAGCGTATGGCTTATATATCAGTCTATCTTTGTACATTTGTGTATATTCAAGGGTACCTTGTGTAACTAGTAAGCATGGGTGGTTGATCTTAATAACTGCACTTATAAATTTTGATGACAGAGACATGACAGTTGTTTGATGAAGAAAATGATATTCGAAAGAATGATTATTTTCTTTTGGTTAAATACAAAGCAATATCTTGTCAAATGAGCTGGCTTAGCAGTTTACGTGTCTTGAATATTGTTGATACACGTACCATTTGAAGGCCACCATTCCGACAAACAATGAAATAAAAATACTGCATATTTTTCAAAGGAGCATATCTCATATTTTGTATTCCCCAGATAAACTTGTTTTGTACCGTAGTGTATTTCTAGTTCGTGGTTTGAATGTGATTGAGATAGTGTATTGTGTATTTCTAGTAATAGCCTAGACATAATCTAGATTTAAGTGTTTTACTTTAATTCTCCTTCCACAACAGTTTACAGCTATAATAAATGTGTCAACCACTTAGGTTAGGCAAAAATTTTCCACTTTATTATGTTTTAAATGTATTTTATCTGATTCCTTTCTGGTACAACACATTGGCTGAGATAAACCTAATTCAAAACCTTTTCGCCCTGCTTTAAAAATCCTTTATAAGAAAGTAATCTTTCTCGCAAAACAGAACTCCATTCTATCACAATTACTTTCCTGAAGAACTGATTATTTATCTCACTGCTTCTAAGCAAACGGATAAATATGTATATTGTAATAAAAATGATAACTTTTTTTTTCTAAAATACAGATTGCACAGCGTCAACAGCATAGCTGTATGCAAATGAACATAAGTAGCCATGGTATACTCATGGACTTTTAAACGCAACACTTGCATTATCGACTTCTCCTCAGAATACAGATTTTTTTTTCGAAAAATATTTGTTGAATTGAAAAGTACAAACAGTCTGCTTAACTTCAATACCAAAAATGCTAGTGTCCGTGATATGGTTTCAAGTGTTTCTGGTCCAACATGATTTCTGGAAAGCGACACCAAATCCCAAACGAATGCTCTTGGTTGGAATTCATTTGCATTAAAAACATGGCAATTATGTTAGTTTCAGGTTTATAAAAAAAACTTAATTTTTGCGTCTAAAATTGAAAGAAATTTAAAACACTTCGAACGCAATATATTGGCATAGGACTAACATAAGACTCATAACTTTAAACGCTGTAATCGAGTGTCTCTGTGTATTCACCCCTTTACGTTTGCCGTCAGCGAAAAACATTAGCACCTTAAGGTAAAGAACCATAAAATTGCTGATCCATAGAATTTTTTTATTTTTTGATATTTTAGAGAAAATATTTATATCTATCGATTCGTGTAATAAAAAAACATGGTTACTAGGTTAGTTTTCCTGCAAATCGCTCCCCTAAAATGGCTAAAATTGCCTTTATTTGTACGTGACGTAATGGGAAAGTAATAAAAACGCGTCGCTTTTTGCACTTGAGCGCCGTTTACAAGAGAACTAATCCATAGAATTTTTTTAAAAACTAAATATGGCAGGTACTTCATACTCCCGGTCCCGAAATGTATCCAGGCATGTGCACATACTGTTTTACTCTAAAGAAACCACATCTGATTATTTGTCCTGTGTTTATAAGAGCGTCTAATTTCGGGACACGGAGTATGAAGTACGAAGCCAAATAACAAACATGTATTTTGTATGGGCCAAAAATTTCGGGACAATCATAGCTTTATAGGGCAGGTATTTAGGGATTGTGTCACACATTTGTACATTTGATGCTGGTGTCTACGTAGCTATCTGGCAGTTAAGTTGCGTGAGTTGTGTAAGTTATAATAGTTACCTTTGTTAGGACGACATAAACGAAATGTAGATGGAAAAAGCTATAAATAACAGAAATTTTTGCGTATTGTCATCTTGTTTTAAGGCCTTACGATAGTCCTGAAGCTCTAACTATTCCTTTCCAAGGAAACGGCCGTCAAACATACGTATGATAGACCACTATTGTAAGTTAAGCTCTGTAAGTTGTCATAGCTGACAGTGATAAAAGATAAGTTCATTAAGTTGGACTTAATAACATTAGATCAAAACAACATGGCAAGACAGTTATACAGTTGCATCCAGGGCTGAGCTAAGTTCAATAAGTTACAATAGTTGCACACAATAGCAAAGCTAAATGCACGTACATGTCTGCATCTAAGTTAAGTTTGATGAGTTGTATAAGTTAAGCAAGCTGAGTTATATAGGTTTTAGATAAATAACTTGGATGAGTTAAGCAAGTCGAAGTCTGGGTTTAATTAGCTATGTGAGTAAGATATGTTATA
Organism: Rugalucina vietnamica; assembly: GCA_964017185.1. Lineage (NCBI taxonomy): Eukaryota > Metazoa > Mollusca > Bivalvia > Lucinida > Lucinidae > Rugalucina > Rugalucina vietnamica. The sequence continues at coordinate 6,449,752 of OZ024879.1, read as the reverse complement.
TGTATCACAGGACAAGCTAAGTTTGTTAAGTAGAGTAAGTTAAGCAAGCTAAGTTGAAGACTAAGTTTGATGAGCTGCATAAGTTAAGCGATGAGTTGGATAAGTTGAACAGTAAGTTCGATGAGTTGGATAAGTTGAGCGATGAGTTAGATGAGTTGGAAAAGTTGAGCGTTGAGTTAGATAAGTTGGATAAGTTGAACATTAAGCTTGATGAGTTGCATGAGTTATACGCTGAGTCAGGTAAGAAGAGCGATGAGTTGGGTAAGTTGCATAAGTTTAATAGTAAGTTGGATGAGTTGGATTAGTTATACGTTGAGTTCGATGAGTTGGATAAGTTGAACAGTTAGTTGGATGAGCTGGATAAGATGTAAGCTGAGTTCGATGAGTTGGATAAGTTTCATGTTGATTTGGATGAGTTCGATAAGTTGAACAGTAAGTTGGATGAGTTGGATAAGTTATACGCTGAATTCGATGAGTTGGATAAGTTGCATGCTGAGTTCGATGAGTTGCATAAGTTGAACTATAAGTTCGTTAAGTTTGATAAGTTGAATAGTAAGTTGGATGAGTTGGATAAGTTGTAAGCTGATTTCGATGAGTTGGGTAAGTTACAAAAGTTGAACAGTAAGTTCAATGAGTTCGATAAGTTGAACAGTAATTTGGATGAGTTGGATAAGTTGTAAGCAGAGTTGGGTAAGTTGCATAAGTTGAACAGTAAGTTGGATGAGTTGGATAAGTTGTAAGCTGAGTTGGGTAAGTTGCATAACTTGAACAGTAAGTTCGATGAGTTCGATAAGTTGAACAGTGAGTTGGATAAGTTGTAAGCTGAGTTCAATGAGTTGCGTAAGTTGAACAGTAAGTTGAATGAGTTGGATAATTTGTAAGCTGAGTCGGGTAAGTTGCATAAGTTGAACAGTAAGTTCGATGAGTTCGATAAGTTGCACAGTAAGTTGGATGAGCTGGATAAGTTGTAAGCTGAGTTGGATGAGTTGGATAAGTTTCATGTTGATTTGGATGAGTTCGATAAGTTGAAAAGTAAGTTGGATGAGTTGGATAAGTTATACGCTGAATTCGATGAGTTGGATAAGTTGCATGCTGAGTTCGATGAGTTGCATAAGTTGAACTATAAGTTCGTTAAGTTTGATAAGTTGAATAGTAAGTTGGATGAGTTGGATAAGTTGTAAGCTGATTTCGATGAGTTGGATAAGTTGTAAGCTGAGTTGGATGAGTTGGATAAGTTGTAAGCTGAGTTGGGTAAGTTACATAAGTTGAACAGTAAGTTCGATGAGTTCGATAAGTTGAACAGTAAGTTGGATAAGTTGGATAAGTTGTAAGCAGAGTTGGGTAAGTTGCATAAGTTGAACAGTCAGTTGGATGAGTTGGATAAGTTGTAAGCTGAGTTGGGTAAGTTGCATAAGTTGAACAGTAAGTTCGATGAGTTCGATAAGTTAAACAGTGAGTTGGATTAGTTGGATAAGTTGTAAGCTGAGTTCGATGAGTTGCATAAGTTGAACAGTAAGTTGAATGAGTTGGATAATTTGTAAGCTGAGTTAGGTAAGTTGCATAAGTTGAACAGTAAGTTCGATGAGTTCGATAAGTTGCACAGTAAGTTGGATGAGTTGGATAAGTTGTAAGCTGAGTTGGATGAGTTGCATAAGTTGAACAGTATGGTTGATGAGTTGGATAAGTGGTAAGCTGAGTTGGGTAAGTTGCATAAGCTGAACAGTAAGTTCGATGAGTTCGATAAGTTGCACAGTAATTTGGATGATTTGGATAAGTTGTAAGCTGAGTTGGATGAGTTGGATAAGTTGCATCTTGAGTTGGATGAGTAGGATAAGTTATACAAAGAGTTCGATGAGTTGGATAAGCTGCATGCTGAGTTGGATGAGTTGCATAAGTTGAACTATAAGTTCGTTAAGTTCGATAAGTTGAACAGTAAGTTGGATGAGTTGGATAAGTTGTAAGCTGTGTTTGGTGAGTTACATAAGTTGAACAGTAAGTTGGATGAGTTGGATAAGATGTAAGCAGAGTTGGGGAAGTTGCATAAGTTGAACAGTAAGTTCGATGAGTTCAATAAGTTAAACAGTAAGTTGGATGAGTTGGATAAGTTGTAAGCTGAGTTTGATGAGTTGGATAAGTTGCATGTTGAGTTGGATGAGTTGGATAAGTTATACGATGAGTTCGATGAGTTGGATAAGTTGCATGCTGAGTTCATTGAGTTGCATATGTTGAACTTTAAGTTCGTTAAGTTCGATAAGTTGAACAGTAAGTTGGATGAGTTGGATAAGTTGTAAGCTGAGTTGGGTAAGTTGCACCAGTTGAACAGTAAGTTGGATGAGTTGGATAAGTTGTAAGCTGAGTTGGGTAAGTTGCACAAGTTGAACAGTAAGTTGGATGAGTTGGATAAGTTGTAAGCTGAGTTGGGTAAGTTGCATAAGTTTAACAGTAAGTTCGAAGAGTTCGATAAGTTGAACAGTAAGTTGGATGAGTTGGATAAGTTGTAAGCTGAGTTCGATGAGTTGGATAAGTTGCATGGTGAGTTCGATTAGTTGCATAAGTTGAACTATAAGTTCGTTAAGTTTGATAAGTTGTACAGTAAGTTGGATGAGTTGGATAAGTTGTAAGCTGAGTTGAGTCAGTTGCATAAGTTGAACAGTAATTTGGATGAGTTGGATAAGTTGTAAGCTGAGTTGGGTAAGTTGCATAAGTTGAACAGTAAGTTGGATGAGTTGGATAAGTTGTAAGCTGAGTTTGATGAGTTGGATAAGTTGCATGTTGAGTTGGATGAGTTGGATAAGTTATACGAAGAGTTCGATGAGTTGTATAAGTTGCATGTTGAGTTGGATGAGTTGCATAAGTTGAACAATAAGTTCGATGAGTTCGATAAGTTGAACAGTAAAGTGGATGAGTTGGATAAGTTATAAGCTGAGTTGGGTAAGTTGCATAAGTTGAACAGTAAGTTGGATGAGTTGGATAAGTTGTAAGCTGAGTTGGGTAAGTTGCATTAGTTGAACAGTAAGTTCGATGAGTTGGATAAGTTGTAAGCTGAGTTGGGTAAGTTGCATAAGTTGAACAGTAAGTTCGATGAGTTCGATAAGTTAAATAGTGAGTTGGATGAGTTGGATGAGTTGGATAAGTTGTAAGCTGAGTTCGATGAGTTGCATAAGTTGAACAGTAAGTTGGATGAGTTGCATAAGTTGTAAGCTGAGTTGGGTAAGTTGCATAAGTTGAACAGTAAGTTCGATGAGTTGGATAAGTTGTAAGCTGTGTTGGGTAAGTTGCATAAGTTGAACAGTAAGTTGGATGAGTTGGATAAGGTGTAAGCTGAGTTGGGTAAGTTGCATAAGTTGAACAGTAAGTTCGATGAGTTCGATAAGTTAAACAGTAAGTTCGATGCGTTGGATAAGTTGTAAGCTGAGTTGGATGAGTTCGATAAGTTGCATGTTGAGTTGAATGAGTTGGATAAGTTATACGATGAGATCGATGAGTTGTATAAGTTGCATGCTGAGTTCAATGAGTTGCATATGTTGAACTTAAAGTTCGTTAAGTTCGATAAGTTTAACAGTAAGTTGGATGAGTTGGATAAGTTGTAAGCTGAGTTGGGTAAGATGCACAAATTGAACAGTAAGTTGGATGAGTTGGATAAGTTGTAAGCTGAGTTGGGTAAGTTGCATAAGTTTAACAGTAAGTTCGATGAGTTGCATAAGTTGAACAGTAAGTTGGATGAGTTGGATAAGTTGTAAGCTGAGTTTTATGAGTTGGATAAGTTGCATGCTGAGTTCGATGAGTTGCATAAGTTGAACAGTAAGTTGGATGAGTTGGATAAGTTGTAAGCTGAGTTGGGTAAGTTGCACAAGTTGAACAGTAAGTTGGAAAAGTTGTAAGCTGAGTTGGGTAAGTTGCATAAGTTGAACAGTAAGTTCGATGAGTTCGATAAGTTGGACAGTAAGTTGGATGAGTTGGATAAGTTGTAATCTGAGTTGGGTAAGTTGCACAAGTTGAACAGGAAGTTGGATGAGTTGGATAAGTTGTAAGCTGAGTTGGGTAAGTTGCATAAGTTGAACAGTAAGTTCGATGAGTTCGATAAGTTAAACAGTGAGTTGGATTAGTTGGATAAGTTGTAAGCTGAGTTCGATGAGTTGCATAAGTTTAACAGTAAGTTGAATGAGTTGGATAATTTGTAAGCTGAGTTAGGTAAGTTGCATAAGTTGAACTGTAAGTTCGATGAGTTCGATAAGTTGCACAGTAAGTTGGATGAGTTGGATAAGTTGTAAGCTGAGTTGGATGAGTTGCATAAGTTGAACAGTATGTTGGATGAGTTGGATAAGTGGTAAGCTGAGTTGGGTAAGTTGCATAAGCTGAACAGTAAGTTCGATGAGTTCGATAAGTTGCACAGTAATTTGGATGATTTGGATAAGTTGTAAGCTGAGTTGGATGAGTTGGATAAGTTGCATCTTGAGTTGGATGAGTAGGATAAGTTATACAAAGAGTTCGATGAGTTGGATAAGCTGCATGCTGAGTTGGATGAGTTGCATAAGTTGAACTATAAGTTCGTTAAGTTCGATAAGTTGAACAGTAAGTTGGATGAGTTGGATAAGTTGTAAGCTGTGTTTGGTGAGTTACATAAGTTGAACAGTAAGTTTGATGAGTTGGATAAGATGTAAGCAGAGTTGGGGAAGTTGCATAAGTTGAACAGTAAGTTCGTTGAGTTCAATAAGTTAAACAGTAAGTTGGATGCGTTGGATAAGTTGTAAGCTGAGTTTGATGAGTTGGATAAGTTGCATGTTGAGTTGGATGAGTTGGATAAGTTATACGATGAGTTCGATGAGTTGGATAAGTTGCATGCTGAGTTCATTGAGTTGCATATGTTGAACTTTAAGTTCGTTAAGTTCGATAAGTTGAACAGTAAGTTGGATGAGTTGGATAAGTTGTAAGCTGAGTTGGGTAAGTTGCACAAGTTGAACAGTAAGTTGGATGAGTTGGATAAGTTGTAAGCTGAGTTGGGTAAGTTGCATAAGTTTAACAGTAAGTTCGAAGAGTTCGATAAGTTGAACAGTAAGTTGGATGAGTTGGATAAGTTGTAAGCTGAGTTCGATGAGTTGGATAAGTTGCATGGTGAGTTCGATGAGTTGCATAAGTTGAACTATAAGTTCGTTAAGTTTGATAAGTTGTACAGTAAGTTGGATGAGTTGGAGAAGTTGTAAGCTGAGTTGAGTCAGTTGCATAAGTTGAACAGTAAGTTGGATGAGTTGGATAAGTTGTAAGCTGAGTTGGGTAAGTTGCATGAGTTGAACAGTAAGTTGGATGAGTTGGATAAGTTGTAAGCTGAGTTTGATGAGTTGGATAAGTTGCACGTTGAGTTGGATGAGTTGGATAAGTTATACGAAGAGTTCGATGAGTTGTATAAGTTGCATGTTGAGTTGGATGAGTTGCATAAGTTGAACAATAAGTTCGATGAGTTCGATAAGTTGAACAGTAAAGTGGATGAGTTGGATAAGTTATAAGCTGAGTTGGGTAAGTTGCATAAGTTGAACAGTAAGTTGGATGAGTTGGATAAGTTGAAAGCTGAGTTGGGTAAGTTGCATTAGTTGAACAGTAAGTTCGATGAGTTGGATAAGTTGTAAGCTGAGTTGGGTAAGTTGGATAAGTTGAACAGTAAGTTCGATGAGTTCGATAAGTTAAATAGTGAGTTGGATGAGTTGGATAAGTTGTAAGCTGAGTTCGATGAGTTGCATAAGTTGAACAGTAAGTTGCATGAGTTGCATAAGTTGTAAGCTGAGTTGGGTAAGTTGCATAAGTTGAACAGTAAGTTCGATGAGTTGGATAAGTTGTAAGCTGAGTTGGGTAAGTTGCATAAGTTGAACAGTAAGTTGGATGAGTTGGATAAGATGTAAGCTGAGTTGGGTAAGTTGCATAAGTTGAACAGTAAGTTCGATGAGTTCGATAAGTTAAACAGTAAGTTCGATGCGTTGGATAAGTTGTAAGCTGAGTTGGATGAGTTCGATAAGTTGCATGTTGAGTTGAATGAGTTGGATAAGTTATACGATGAGATCGATGAGTTGTATAAGTTGCATGCTGAGTTCAATGAGTTGCATATGTTGAACTTAAAGTTCGTTAAGTTCGATAAGTTTAACAGTAAGTTGGATGAGTTGAATAAGTTGTAAGCTGAGTTGGGTAAGATGCACAAGTTGAACAGTAAGTTGGATGAGTTGGATAAGTTGTAAGCTGAGTTGGGTAAGTTGCATAAGTTTAACAGTAAGTTCGATGAGTTCGATAAGTTGAACAGTAAGTTGGATGAGTTGGATAAGTTGTAAGCTGAGTTCGATGAGTTGGATAAGTTGCATGCTGAGTTCGATGAGTTGCATAAGTTGAACAGTAAGTTGGATGAGTTGGATAAGTTGTAAGCTGAGTTTTATGAGTTGGATAAGTTGCATGCTGAGTTCGATGAGTTGCATAAGTTGAACAGTAAGTTGGATGAGTTGGATAAGTTGTAAGCTGAGTTGGGTAAGTTGCACAAGTTGAACAGTAAGTTGGATAAGTTGTAAGCTGAGTTGGGTAAGTTGCATAAGTTGAACAGTAAGTTCGATGAGTTCGATAAGTTGGACAGTAAGTTGGATGAGTTGGATAAGTTGTAAGCTGAGTTGGATGAGTTGGATAAGTTGCATGTTGAGTTGGATGAGTTGAATAAGTTATACGAAGCGTTCGATGAGTTGTATAAGTTGCATGTTGAGTTGGATGAGTTGCATAAGTTGAACTATAATTTCGTTAAGTTCGATAAGTTGAACAGTAAGTTGGATGAGTTGGATAAGTTGTAAGCTGAGTTGGGTAAGTTGCATAAGTTGAACAGTAAGTTGGATGAGTTGGATAAGTTGTAAGCTGAGTTGGGTAAGTTGCATAAGTTGAACAGTAAGTTCGATGAGTTCGATAAGTTGAACAGTAATTTGGATGAGTTGGATAAGTTGTAAGCTGAGTTGGATGAGTTGGATAAGTTGCATGTTGAGTTGGATGAGTTGGATAAGTTATACGAAAAGTTCGATGCGTTGGATAAGTTGCATGCTGAGTTGGATGAGTTGCATAAGTTGAACTATAAGTTCGTTAAGTTCGATAAGTTGAACAGTAAGTTGGATGAGTTGGATAAGTTGTAAGCTGAGTTGGGTAAGTTGCATAAGTTGAACAGTGAATTCGATGAGTTCGATCAGTTGTAAGCTGAGTTGGGTAAGTTGCATAAGTTGAACAGTAAGTTCGATGAGTTTGATAAGTTGAACAGTAAGTTGGATGAGTTGGATAAGTTGTAAGCTGAGTTCGATGAGTTGGATAAGTTGAACAGTAAGTTGGATGAGTTGGATAAGTTGTAAGCTGAGTTCGATGAGTTGGATAAGTTGCATGTTGAGTTGGATGAGTTGGATAAGTTATATGCTGAGTTCGATGAGTTGGATAAGTTATACACTGAGTTCGATAAGTTGGTTATGTTGCATGCTGAGTTCGATGAGTTGGATAAGTTATACGGTGAGTTCGATGAGTTGGATAAGTTGCATGCTGAGTTCGATAAGTTGCATAAGTTGAACAGTAAGTTTGATGAGTTGGATAAGTTGTAAGCTGAGTTCGATGAGTTGGATAAGTTCTATGCTGAGTTCGATGAGTCGGATAAGAAGCATGCTGAGTTCGATGAGCTGCATATGTTATACGCTGGGTTTCGATGAGTTGGATAAGTTGCATGCTGAGTTCGATGAGTTGCATAAGTTGCATGTAACTTGGAATGACTGCGATGATTTAGCACGATTATCAATTTGTAATTTGCTCGTCAAATCGCAAGATTTGGTTTAATCCGATATGAAACAATTGCACAACTTTTTTGTAACACCACAGCAGCATATAATGAATTTTTATGTCATGATTAACATTGATTATTTAAAATATTGAAGAAAATAAAGTTTTTGTGTGCAGGGCAACATCATATTTTAAGTGAAATTTTGAAGTGTTTGAAACAATGGCCAGGTAAAATGTCACAAACTATGGATTAAATTCTTCCAAATAGGGTTATCCATGGACTGCACTAGGTGTCATAACAATCAACAAGCTTATCTTGAAGTTATTTGAAAAGAAGCAAAACTGATGACGTCATTTGTTTATATTTTGGTGTATATGGAAACATTTGCGGTCACATGATTCCCAGCAGTGTACGTGTCCCCATTCCAAACTTCAATGTACTGCTCAGCAGTAAACTGACAGCATGTTTGTACTGCGATTTAGTACGTATTATATTGAGTATGCAAATAAATCTTCTCCTGGTAATTTTTAAGTTTTAAAATGTGCGCATGTGCAGTTAATTTGTTTACTTGCTTGCACTATTTTGGTCATCTCTTTAGTGTTTATCAAGCTGAAAATATGGTTTGTGCATTGCCGGTGTACAAATGACTTCGTGTGATATAGAGCCAAATCGGAAAATGTAGGTGTTGTATCCTTAAATGAGAAAAATGATAGTTTCTTGCATTTTTTTTTCAGTATAGTTATCTTAGATATTTGGTCATTTAGGACAGTTTTGGTATTAGACGCCCCTACACCTAACAATTACACGTATCACTTCAGCTGGACCACATTTCTGAAACTCTCTGGATCGGTATAATTTAACCTCAGGCACTTCAAAAGACTGACTAGCACGTGGAAGGTTAATCAGTACGATATATCGCATGTTTTTCGTTACTCTTCGGTTGCTCGCACAGTACTGAAGTATTTGTAATATCATTTCATGACCTAACTAGATGTGCTACAGACGTTAAAGGCCTCGTCACACATAAGCAAAAATCTCTCCACGTAGACTTGCGTTTTATTTCGAAAAAAGTTCCTTGTTTGTTTGATGTATTGCCTTACGACCCTTTCAACATCCAACTTTCCGACATGGCCATAGCTGTTGACTGGGACGTAAAGCAATAAATCAATTAAACAAAAGCTATTTTTCGCAATTAAACGCACGTTTGCGTCAAGCGATTTTCGCTTAGGTGTGACGGCTCCTTAAACAAACGAAACATTTGGCAGGCCCAGTGAACAACGGAACAGTAGATCAAACTGAACAGCGGGCCCCCGCCCATTGGGGCCTAAAGAAATAGATGGGCTGCTTGTGCCTCCAGGCAAAGCTTGTTTGCTGCTGATTGACCATCTGATTACTGGCTAACCGCTCAGGCCTGAGCTTGCCCAGGAAAAGTGGTTTCAAGTCAAACCGTCCACACATATAAGCCTTTGTGGCTTTGTTGGATGGTTATATTTTAAGCACTTGTTGAATGTCATGACATCCTCATTTTCTGTAAAAATCCCATAAAGTGGAGGCAACGTCCCGACATGACCTTAGCTATTGACTGGGACGGAAAGCATCAATTCAAACAAACAAACAAACTGAACAGCAGGCCATTGAGCAGCTATATGAGAAACATACGAGAGTCGAGCAAAACGTTCGAGGACATTCTTGATAACGTTTATAATGGACGTCCGAATGTTTTCGTATTTTCACAAGTGTAATAATGGTCTATCGTCAATATTCATGTAAAATGTTATTTGTCGAATCTTATTTTTGATTGGTCAAATTACATTGACAAACACGAGGGGTTTGCTACCCCGGAGCACGCCGTAAAATATCTGTTTACGTGTTTATAAATATAAAAATATTTTTAAAATGCGCTTTCCAAACCTCATTGAATTAAAGAAATATTGAAACTGATGATATAATTTGGCTTGAAATGAGAACTTTCAGTTTATTGCCTTCCCAAGACGACGCTACCGCGACAATTTTGAAAGTCTAAGCTAAAACTCAGGAAAAATGACGTTCCTGATAAATGGAAGAATCTTGCACATGGATAAAATTTATGTGACACTTTAGAATAAAATCTACAGAAACGTTTAATTTGTTACAGCCAGCTAGAGACACATCAGCACTGAAGCATTAACAGTGTACAATGATGTGCAAAGTGTTAGTCATGACGAAAGCACCATGTATACCGTTGATGCAACCAAATTTGTTACGGCATAGATTGATGCAACATTTCACGAAGGTAGGGGGAAATTGACCATTAATTCAATTTTAAAGGTATTAATGTTAGGATGTCTGGGCCGTGCCTTTGTGGGAAAAAGAAGTAAGGATACCTTCGGTTTTTGCCATAAGTAGTTTGTTAAAAAACCTTATCTTGTGACAGAAATAATAAATTCCATTGAAGAAATGCACGAAAATTGATTATGTTAGGCTTGCTAATTGCTAAAATCCATCATCGACGAAAGAAGAATGGCCGCTGAAGTATATCATTCTTGCCGGCTGAATTATACCTCAGATTCACTTTTAGGGGAAACGAAAACATTGCCACTGTCGGATTATGTTAGAAATGTTTAGCACCAACAGCAGGACTGGTTGTTTTTTTATACTTATATTGTCTCCATCTTTACACTTCTTTTCTGTAAGGTTACTTGAAAACCATAGAGAAAGTTTTTCTCATGAAGTAGCTTGTGTTAACATAAAAAGCAACTATTTTCCCTTTCTTCAGTTTTTTATCATGGCAGGCGTAAAAACTTTATCTGTGTTTCCGCTAACATGCCGAAAAAAATCACACTGCATGAAAAAGTCGATTTAGGCACCATAGTAAAAGTGTTGCAAACATACTGAAATGCCAGAATTTACTAAGGCTTGCTTCATATTTAACTTCATTTGAACTTCATGCGCATTACATTTGCCTATGGAAAATGTCTGTGTTTACACAAGTATACGGATAGCTTGCCGCATTTACGTAATTGTGAGCGACCTGTGGATATGTTAAATGCATTATAAGATTCAAACCCTTATCGTGCAGTACGTAAATATTTCGTCAAATTTTATTGTTTACTTTAAACGTTTTACCAAATATTTGCATAGCATGCTATTTCCCGTTCATGTTAACCTTTACTACGTATGTGAATATTAACCTAAATGTAGCATTGTACCGACTAATGCAAATAAAAACGTGAGCAGTCATTTTGAATAAGCTATGCAAATGTAAATCAAATTAAAAAATTGCCATGCAAATGCAATCCTTTTAAATGACTTGTTTAATGTAATTCAAATTGTACAGTGAATTGATTTCAAATATCTATTTTTCAACATGAATGGTAAAACTCATCGAACTTGCTGTTCAACTTATGCAACTTACCCAACTCAGCTTACAACTTATCCAACTCATCCAACTTACTGTTCAACTTATCGAAGTTAACGAACTTATAGTTCAACTTATGCAACTCATCCACCTAAGCATGCAACTTATCCAACTCATCGAACTCAGGGTATAACTTATCCAACTCATCGAACTCAGCTAACAACTTATCCAACTTACTGTTCAACTTATCCAACTCATCGAACTCAGCTTACAACTTATCGAACTCATCCAACTTACTTTTCAACTTATCGAACTCATCGAACTTACTATTTAACTTAATGAACTCATCGAACTTACTGTTCAACTTATGCAACTTACCCAACTCAGCTTACAACTTATCCAACTCATCCAACTTACTGTTCAACTTATCGAAGTTAACGAACTTATAGTTCAACTTATGTAACTCATCCAACTCATCATGCAACTTATCCAACTCATCGAACTCATCGTATAACTTATCCAACTCATCCAACTCAACATGCAACTTATCCAACTCATCGAACTCAGCTTACAACTTATCCAACTCATCCAACTTACTGTTCAACTTATCCAACTCATCGAACTCAGCTTACAACTTATCCAACTCATCCAACTTACTGTTCAACTTATCGAACTTACTGTTCAACTTATGCAACTTTCCCAACTCAGCTTACAACTTATCCAACTCATCCAACATACTGTTCAACTTATGCAATTTACCCAACTCAGCGTACAACATTTCCAACTCATCCAACTTACTGTTCGACATATCGAACTTAACGAACTTATAGTTCAACTTATGCAACTCCTCTAACTGAGCGTGCAACTTATCCAACTCATCGAACATTTCGTATAACTTATCCAACTCATCCAACTCAACATGCAACTTATCCAACTCATCCAACTCAGCTGACAACTTATCCAACTCATCCAACTTACTGTTCAACTTATCAAACTCATCGAACATACTGTTCAACTTGTGCAATTTACCCAACTCAGCATACAACTGATCGAAGTTATCGAATTTACTGTTCAACTTATGCAACTTACCCAACTCAGCTTACAACTGATCGAACTCATCGAATTTACTGTTCAACTTATGCAACTTACCCAACTCAGCATTCAACTTATCCAACTCATCTAACTTACTGTTCAACTTATCCAACTCATCGAACTCTGCTTACAACTTAACCAACTCGTCCAACTTACTGTTCAACTTATGCAACTTACCCAACTCAGCTTACAACTTATCCAACTCATCCAACTTACTGTTCAACTTATCGAACTTAACGAACTGATAGTTCAACTTATGCAACTCATCCAACTCAGCATGCAACTTATCCAACTCATCGAACACATCGTATAACTTATCCAACTCATCGGACTCAATGCAACTGATCCAACTCATCGAACTCAGCTCACAACTTATCCAACTCATCCAACTTAATGTTCAACTTATCCAACTCATAGAACTCAGCTTACAACTTATCCAACTCATCCAACTTACTGTTCAACTTATGCAACTTACCCAACTCAGCTTACAACTTATCCAACTCATCCAACTTACTGTTCAACTTATCGAACTCAACGAACTTATAGTGCACCTTATGCAACTCATCCAACTTAGCATGCAACTTATCCAACTCATCGAACTCAGCGTATAACTTATCCAACACATCCAACTCAACATGCAACTTATCCAACTCATCGAACTCAGCTTACAACTTATCCAACTCACCCAACTTACTGTTCAACTTATCCAACTCATCGAACTCAGCTTGCAACTTATCCAACTAATCCAACTTACTGTTCAACTCATGCAACTTACCCAACTCAGCTTACAACTTATCCAACTCATCCAACTTACTGTTCAACTTATCGAACTTAACGAACTTTGTTCAACTTATGCAACTCATCTAACTCAGCATGCAACTTATACAACTCAAAGAACATTTCGTATAACTTATCCAACTCATCCAACTCATCGAACTTACTGTTCAACTTATGCAGCTTACACAACTCAGCGTATATGCAACTCATCTAACTTACTGTTCAATTTATCGAACTTAACGAACTTATAGTTCAACTTATGCAACTGATCCAACTCATCATGCAACTTATCCAACTCATCGAACTCATCGTATAACTTATCCAACTCATCCAACTCAACATGCAACTTATCCAACTCATCGAACTCAGCTTACAACTTATCCAACTCATCCAACTTACTGTTCAACTTATCCAACTCATCGAACTCAGCTTACAACTAATCCAACTCATCCAACTTACTGTTCAACTTATCGAACTCATCGAACTTACTGTTCAACCTATGCAACTTACCAAACTCAGCTTACAACTTATCCAACTCATCCAACTTACTGTTCAACTTATGCAACTCACCCAACACAGCTTACAACTTATCCAACTCATCCAACTTACTGTTCAACTTATCGAACTTAACGAACTTATAGTTCAACTTATGCAACTCCTCTAACTGAGCGTGCAACTTTTCCAACTCAACGAACATTTCGTACAACTTATCCAACTCATCCAACTCAACATGCAACTTATCCAACTCATCCAACTCAGCTTACAACTTATCCAACTCATCCAACTTACTGTTCAACTTATCGAACTCATCGAACATACTGTTCAACTTGTGCAACTTACCCAACTCAGCTTACAACTGATCGAACTCATCGAACTTACTGTTCAACTTATGCAACTTACCCAACTCAGCATACAACTTATCCAACTCATCCAACTTACTGTTCAACTTATCGAACTCATCGAACATACTGTTCAACTTGTGCAACTTACCCAACTCAGCTTACAACTGATCGAACTCATCGAACTTACTGTTCAACTTATGCAACTTACCCAACTCAGCATACAACTTATCCAACTCATCCAACTTACTGTTCAACTTATCCAACTCATCGAACTCTGCTTACAACTTAACCAACTCATCCAACTTACTGTTCAACTTATGCAACTTACCCAACTCATCTTACAACTTATCCAACTCATCCAAATTACTGTTCAACTTATCGAACTTAACGAACTTATAGTTCAACTTATGCAATTCATCCAACTCAGCATGCAACTTATCCAACTCATCGAACATTTCGTATAACTTATCCAACTCATCGAACTCAGCTTACAACTTATCCAACTCATCGAACTCAGCTTACAACTTACCCAACTCATCCAACTTACTGTTCAACTTATTGAACTCATCGAACTTTCTGTTCAACTTATGCAACTTACCCAACTCAGCTTACAACTTATCCAACTCATCCAACTTACTGTTCAAACTATGCAACTTACCCAACTCAGATTACAACTTATCCAACTCATCCAACTTACTGTTCAACTTATCGAACTTAACGAACTGATAGTTCAACTGATGCAACTCATCCAACTTAGCATGCAACTTATCCAACTCATCGAACTCAGTGTATAACTTATCCAACTCATCCAACTCAACATGCAACTTATTCAACTCATCGAACTCAGCTTACAACTTATCCAACTTATCAACTTAATGTTCAACTTATTCAACTCATCGAACTCAGCTTACAACTTATCGAACTCATCCAATTTACTGTTCAACTTATCGAACTCATCGAACTTATTGTTCAACTTATCCAACTCATCGAACTCAGCTTACAACTTATCCAACTCATCCAACTTACCGTTCAATTCATGCAACTTACCCAACTCAGCTTACAACTTATCCAACTCATCCAACTTACTGTTCAACTTATCCAACTGATAGAACTCAGCTTACAACTTATCCAACTCATCCAACTTATTGTTCAACTTATCGAACTCATCGAACTTACTGTTCAACTTATCGAACTCATCGAACTTACTGTTCAACTTATGCAACTTACCCAACTCAGCTTACAACTTATCCAACTCATCCAACTTACTGTTCAACTTATGCAACTTACCCAACTCAGCTTACAACTTATCCAACTCATCCAACTTACTGTTCAACTTATCCAACTCATCGAACTCAGCTTACATCTTATCCAACTCATCGAACTTACTGTTCAACTTATCCAACTCATCGAACTCAGCTTACAACTTATCCAACTCATCCAACTTACTGTTCAACTTATGCAACTTACCCAACTCAGCTTACAACGTATCCAACTTACTGTTCAACTTATCGAACTTAACGAACTTATAGTTCAAATTATGCAACTCATCTAACTCAGCATGCAACTTATACAACTCATCGAACATTTCGTATAACTTATGCAACTCATCCAACTTACTGTTCAACTTATCGAACTTAACGAACTTATAGTTCAGCATATGCAACTCATCCAACTCATCATGCAACTTATCCAACTCATCGAACTCATCGTATAACTTTTCCAACTCATCCAACTCAACATGCAACTTATCCAACTCATTGAACTCAGCTTACAACTTATCCAACTCATCCAACTTACTGTTCAACTTATCCAACTCATCGAACTCAGCTTACAACTTATCGAACTCATCCAAGTTACTGTTCAACTTATCGAACTCATCGAACTTACTGTTCAACTTTTCGAACTCATTGAACTTACTGTTCAACTTATCCAACTCATCGAACTCAGCTTACAACTTGTCCAACTCATCCAACTTACTGTTCAACTTATGCAACTTACCCAACTCAGCTTACAACTTATCCAACTCATCCAACTTAACTGTTCAACTTATCGAACTTAACGAACTTATAGTTCAACGTATGCAACTCAGCATGCAACTTATACAACTCATCGAACATTTCGTATAACTTATCCAACTCATCGAACTTACTGTTCAACTTATGCAGCTTACCCAACTCAGCGTATAACTTATGCAACTCATCCAACTCAGCATGCAACTTATCCAACTCATCAAACTTAGCGTATAACTTATCCAACTCATCCAACTCAACATGCAGCTTATCAAACTCATGGAACTCAGCGTATAACTTATCCAACTCATCGAACTTACTGTTTAACTTATGCAACTTATCCAACATCGAGCTTACTGTTCAACTTATCCAACTCATCGAACTTATTCTTTAACTTATCCAACTCAGCGAACTCAACAGACAACTTACCCTACTTATCGAACTTAACATTCAACTTACGTTACTCAACTTACTGAACTCTTCGAACTGAACTTAAATATTAAGACATATTATTAGAAAGTATGATATCCTATGTTCCCCAACCTATATGCTAACTATTATAACTCATCTAACTCAACTTACATTGTTTAGTATCCATGAATAGTTCGATCTACACATCAGCTACTATTTGTTAGATTAAATGCAACTATAACAACTTATCCTACTCAACTTACATCTTTGATCATCCCGTATGGTATAAGTATCTTCAATATATAAGGAATATAACGGTCCACAGAATAAATACGGTAAGCTGTAAGCTGAGCTAGATGAGTTAAGCTAAGCTGAGAATTCGTTGCGTTTTCGCCTCAAGAAAGACCCGAACTATCAGCAAAAATGTGCATACTTTTTGTCCCTATGTGCTGAGCATGATGAGCTGAGTAAGTTGAGCTGAGTTGAGATGTGACACTGTACCTTTCCATTGTGTAGATATTCGGGACCGGGAGTATGAAGTATAAGCCCTAAATATGGTCTCGTTTTTGTATTGTGAGTCAAAAAGTTAAATAAAAGTCCTTGACTACCAGGTTGGTTTCGGCGGTATTTGTCAACGAATGAAGACAGGTAAGCTAAAAATCTTAATTTTCCGTAAGTGACGTTGACGTCATAAAAATGGCGCCTTTTGATTTTTCGGACGTCTTTCATAAACGTTCGGCATTTGGTTTATTAGAATGTGCTTTAGGCGGCGAATTTAAGATCATTAACGCGTGCTTGTATCTATCTGAGTAATTTTCAACTCGAATGATCTTTCAGTCATATCACGACCGTGAATGGTTCAAATTCGGCCCAAGTTCAACAGTATGTATACATAGAGGTATTGTTCAAAATATTTGACCCCAAATTTCAGTCAAACGTGTTTGTTTGTTAGTTTGTTTGGATTGATGCTTAACGTCCCAGTCAACAGCTATGGTCATGCCGGGACGTTGCCTCTATTTTATTGGACTTTTACCCCAAATTAGGATGTCAAAATGACGGCTTAACATATAACCACCCAACTAAGCCAGTAATGCGTATATGTGTGGATGGTTTGACTTGAAACCACTTTTCCTGGGCAGGCTCAATCCTGAGCGGTTAACCAGTAATCAGATGGCATTCAATTAAACTTATCACAATTATTGTTCGACAAAACTATCATTTCATCAAACGCGCAATGCATGCGATGTAAGGTCTGTCTTTTAGTATAATTCATTGCTTGTAAAGGATATAAAGAGTCTGTTTTAGTTTTATTTCCCGTACGTTTAAAAAAAAAAAAAAAAAAAAAAAAAAAAAAAAAAACAGGATAATCCCGAGAAAAAACATCTGACACACCCGCAAGAAGACTTTGGCTAGTCTCACATGCGTCTGATGTGATGCTCGAACCAACACCAGACACAGCGGTGAAAAGGTCGAATGGTTAAGCGCGTTAATGAAATCACCACTCGACCATCGACCATGGGTCGCTGGATAAAGTTTTGTCAGCTGATTATGTTTCATATAATACATTTGGTCGGTCTTTCCTACATGCTTTTCGTTTAAATTATAGAGTGTCTCTTAAACTTATGTGCGAGCCGCTGCTTCAGAAAACCAACAATCTGCATATGCGAAACCAAAGGCGCAGATTAGCAATGCAGTAACTGCATACCTGATCAGCACCATTGTTTTCGTTTTTGTTTTCGTACGGCCGCGGTGGTGTAATGTATAGCGTGTTCGCTTAGCAATCAAGGGGTTGCGGGTTCGAAACCCGGCTCAGTACATATGCCCGTCATAAAATTCTAAAATTCAAAGCTTCTATCCTGCTTCTGTGGCTGTACAGTCTGGTTTGTGTCAGACCTGGTAGGAAACCCCGATTGTTGGTTTTCTCATGCATAGGCTCACTCAAAAGCCCAAGTGCCTTCCACGAGGCTTGAAAGCTCGATCGGATAAGCCACCAAAACACCACGAATATATAAACAAAATTTTAATAAAAAAAAAGAATATCAGGCGAATAAACAGATTGAATAAATAAATGATAATAATGAGACTGGGGTATGCAGAGGTATACATATTTTTCTTATTTTTGCTCCAAACCATAGATTGTGGGTACTCGTTAGAACCGCCTCGGCGAGGCGGTTCTAGCCGAGGCGGTTCTAACGTATGCCCACAATCTATGTTTGAGCAAAAATAAGAAAAGTATCAAAAATTTTCTACTGAAAATTTTCAATTTTTACAGCTTCAGAAAATTCTTTTTATTGCATGGGCAAGTTTTCGTAATGAATAAACTAAGAAAATAATATGAAAATTAGGTTTATTGCGTGTTAAATATTTCATAACTATAAGTCTGAGAAATCTGGAGCGTGGGTGGGGTGGTAATATAGCGCCGGGAAATATATACGGAAATATACGAGCAGCAACGATCTTAATGTCACCAGGTTTATACTATAAACCGAAAGCACACGCTCGAAATCTAAAATAAAGAGATATGCATAAAACTGGAAAAGGGATTTGATTATCGCCGTTAGCATTTTCTGGACCTTCTTTTCTCTCCATTATAATATGCATCTGTTTTAACAATAAAAGCGACCCGTTTCTTTGCTTCTGTCGATATTTACTGTGTGTTCAGACCGCACACCTACAGCCGACGCCATCTTGAAAACGACGTCATTGGCGCGACGTTATGGCATTTCGTCCTTCGCGACGCACGGACCTTTAAGCGCCACGGTTTTTATGGTTCTTTACCTTAAACGACATTGAAAGCAAGCGCCATTGATTATTTTGCGTGGTTGTTAGCTATCACCGGTGATGGTTTGCATTCACAAAATCCATTTCTGTAGCCACTGTAGGTTTTCTTCAGAAAAGTTGCGTCTCGACGGCATTGAAGAAGCAGCTTTAGCAAAAAAAAAAAAAAAAAAAAAAAAAAAAAAAAAAAAAAAAAAGAAAAAAAAAAAAAAAAAAATAGCGAACAAATTGTTATTGATAACATATTGTTTATTTTGTGATTCGGTTTAACCTTAAATCAGTTTTAAGCTAATGATAACCGATGTAAAGTGGTGCGTTATTAAAGTAAACAATTTACGTATTCGATTAGTATTAACATATTCAATCAGTTTGCCAAAATCAATTAACATGACAAAATGGAATTGGTGACATTGCATGCTTTCGGTAAAGCCTAACGTCTTTACAAAATGGACTTGCTAACGTCTTTTGTACCAAACGCCACACCAGTAAGTACGGTTTGCTGAGAAAATATAAATGGTTGGCATAACCCTTTTGCGAGAGGGAAAGGTAATTTTTTTGTCAGGAATCTGGTCCACGACAGCATATCTATATACACCAATCAATAATGCTGTTTAAAATTTCTTTATTCTTAGTAGCTGTTTCCAAGGCTCCAATCACATGATTAATTGCTACTGTTTTGACTCATTTGAAAAGAAATTAGACAATTACTGAACCAATCGTGTATACATTTTCAATTGCAAATGAGCCTGTGCATGAGAA
This sequence comes from Rugalucina vietnamica, assembly GCA_964017185.1. Classification (NCBI taxonomy): domain Eukaryota; kingdom Metazoa; phylum Mollusca; class Bivalvia; order Lucinida; family Lucinidae; genus Rugalucina; species Rugalucina vietnamica. The sequence goes on along the minus strand of OZ024879.1, from coordinate 6,429,982 downwards.
AACAAACGATTTGGGTTTCTGACAGGTCCGACACAAACCAGCCTGTACAGTGACAGAGACAGGTTAGAAGCTTGAAATTTCGGATTTAAGAAGAAGAGGGATTATACTATCCGTGTAGCGTAAACAAAGGCGCTGATCAGCTTCGCGGTTACCGCGAAGCTTGTCTGCGCCTTTGTTTTCGCATATGCAAATTGTTAGTTTTCTCATGCGGCGGCTCAAATAATATTCTTTTTAAATGTTTTAGCGCTTTTGTTTTCTACAGACACGGCTGTATAGCTGACTATAGCTGAATAAAAATCAACGAATATTACCATTCCGAACCAAACTACACACACTACCATGATAATGTATGTGTATGTATATGTGATGTACATGTATGCGTTTAATCAACTGAAAGATCTTCTAGATATGTCTTAATATCTAATGTGGCAGTTTAGCCCTGTATGTACAGAAGCTTGTATCCAATACAGAAATCTTTTTCCTTACGACGCGCGTTTTATTTTCAAGTATGTTTTGTTGTTGGGGTATTTGCATCTATTTATGATTTTCATTTCATGGCAAACAACTCTATATAAGAACACTAGAAGATGAAATCACATTGACAGTAATCGTTAGAATAGACGATTCCGCAGTATAATTGGGTTTCCTATGACCAATCTTGAAAAATGTCACCTTTCACCCATGATGTTCTAATCATATGCTTCTCGATTTACGATGCATCTGTAGATCTCTGCTGAAATAACCCTATCTATAATAACTAAAAAGGTACAAGTAGGCAAAGATCAGGAAAAGGCGCAATCAGAAAGAGATTCCCACCCCAAAAACCGAGGTGGGAAAAAACCAAACTAACAATCAGGCACTTATACCATGAAACATACCGTAAGCCGAATGAGCAGCTATTTTCCCAATAGGTGGCCACTCAGTTACCTTAACTTAATTAGAAATATGAAAACATAAAAATTTTAAACACCAAGACATAAAACAAAAAGAACCACCACAGAAGTATCGCCTTGGAACGATCAGTATCTAAGTCGTGTTTTGCGAATAAAATTAAAAAAAAATCAAATATTTATCAAACGTCAGAAAGAAAAATGCATCCCTTAAACATCTGTTTCGGATAGTCATTTTTCTTGTCGATTAATCAAAGCAGTGTGTCGCCTTTTAGGAATAAGGAAAAACAAATTGCTTTCATAAATCATAAGTTATAAATCTTATTTCATAGGACATAATTGTTTCCGTAGTCAAATGATCCTTTCATTAATGTAGACTGCAAAACATCCCACTCTTGATATCAATTCATATGCAAATGTCTTCCTCGTTTTATGGTGATCTAAAAGTGATGGTCCTATAAGATATTCGAGTATTTATTCTTAATAAGGCATATAAATGAACACTGTAATATTCCATATATCCTTGTAAAATACCCCAAAATACCCCAAAACTTTACAGATGTTGTGACCATGCTTTGAAGATATGCATGTGGTTTGGATATAATCCTCAGGTTAATTTTTGTTACATTTTTCGTGCATTTTGACAATGAAAGTGAATGGGCAGTGGGTACCTTGTGTGCTCGACTCCTCCTACAGTTTCATGCCAATTCATTTAAAACTTTACATGCGTTATGGGCATGGTCTGAAAATATGCATGTGGTTTGGATATAATCCTTGGATTATTTTTTTGTCATTTTTTTACAACTTGAACTTAGTCATTTTTTTTTCAGGCATTTTAGTGAATGGATGGAGGGTACCTTGTGAGCGCAACTCCTACAATTTAATACCGATACTTTTGAAACTTTGCAGACATTGTGGTCATGCTTTAAAGATATGCATGTGGTTTGGATAAACTCCTCAGATTAATTTTTGTCACAATTTTACAATTTGAACTTAGTCATTTTTTGGACATTTTTACATCTTGAAAGTGACTTACCAGTTTGGAGCATTGTGTTTCGTAAACACATTTTCTAGTTTTCTGTTCAGTTCATGTTTAAATTAGAGTTAGATATTATTTTCTGGGGACAAAAAAAAACAAACCAAAAAAAAAAAAAAAAAAAAAAAAAAAAAAAAAAAAAAAAAAAAAAAAAAAACAGACAAATGTAGATTTTTATATATAAAAAAAAAATCCATCGTCGGGCAGCTTACTCAATCTGTGAGTCCTGGTTTTTGATTCATAGGATGTTTATCGTGATTTATTTGTTTGTTCTTGATGATTCATTGACTAGTTAGAGATTCACCACGTGGACCGAAGAACTAACTAAATGCTATGAACCACTGCAGAAGCTGAGGGTGAGGTTATGGCCATGTAAAACCGGTTTAAGCCCGCCAGTGACTTTGTGTTACTGATCGTTCCAATGCGATACTTCTGTGGTGGTTCTTTTTGTTTTTATGTCTTGGTGTTTAAAAAGTTTGTGCTGTTGGCGCCTTATGTATGTTTTCATATTTTTAGTTAAGTTAGGCAACTGAGTGGCCACCTATTGGGCAAATAGCTGCTCATTCGGCTTACGATATGTTTTAATGGTATAAGTAACTGATTGTTAATTTATTTTTTTCCCACCTCGGTTTTTGTGGGAATCTTTTTCTGATTGCGTCTTTTCCTGATCTTTGCCTACTTGTACTTTTTTATTGTTCAACTTTTATAATTTTAAAGCAATAATAAATGCGTCAACCACTTAGTTCAGGCAGCAAACTTCCGCTTTATTATGTTTTAACGACAATTTATCTGATTCCGTTCTGATACACCAGTCTGGCTTAAATAAACCTAAATCAAAACCTTTTCGTCCTCCTATAAATCTGCTTTATTACAAAATAATGTTTCTGTCGAGACAGAACACAATTTTATTAAAATTACTTTCTTACAAGACTGACTCTTGATATCCTACCGCTTCTTAGCAAATGGATAAATATACACATGGAAATAAGTTAGGGGACACTTTTAGCCCTTGGGGAAAGTTTAGAAAAATACTTTTTTCTTTTTTCTGGCGATACTGAAATTTTTATCACATATATTTTATACCTTGGCCTAGCTACAGGCCAATTTATGGAAATTAACATTTTCTCTTTGTGCTATGGAGGATACAATATGTCATATGTGAAAAACTCCACTTTTACTGAATACAAGTTTGCCTTTTTGCTTCTGCACTCCACAAAACTCAATTTTTGAGAGCAAAACAGGAATGAAATGTTAAATATGAATGTTTTGAATGTAAACAACTTCGGACCTAAAACTTTATGCTTCATCTCCAAACCAAATAATCATACAAAATCAACAGTTTGCATTAATTTCTATGGAAAGCAAAATTCTAGGATATTTTGCAAATAAAGCCGTAAAATAATAATTCCGCTAGGACACTATAACCAGAACGTACATGTTTATTTTCCTAAAGGGTCATATCGAGTATCACAAAGAAGCAACTTTGGAGACTACAGATTCTGACAAGTTGTCAAAACATTCTTCATATTCTTACAAAGAAGGATATGTGCAGTCCAAAGTTGGTAGTCACATTATAACAGGTGTTCCCTAACTTAATTCCATGTGTATATATTCAGCGCAAGGAATATTACTTTATTTTATCACATTACAAAAACAGAACCACGCCATATACAGCTTGTTCTTACTTTTAAAGAAATAATGCTTTGGGTGATATGGTTTTTATTTTCCTAATTATATGCGATAATGAACGTCCATAGTATATGTTTGGGGCAAACTTCAACCCGAATTTTACTATACAAAGTAGAGTGTAATGATACATTTGTAATGTGTTTAAATAACGCCGTGTACAAGCTGATTTCAAATAACAATAATGTATAACTTTCAAAATAACAGACACGTGTGCTATATTTACACTGAATTAACAAAAAAGTAGTGCGATTGTCAAAAGAATCACTCAACAGAATGGCTGCAGTTTAATAAAGATGTCAGTTGTTTCAGATACTTGTTTCATATGTATTATAGTTAAAACGGTTTCTACTCATTTTAGAATTAATTAGACAATTGAGCCGCCTCATGGGAAAACCAACAATCTGCATAGGCGAAAACAAAGACGCAGATCAGCTTCGCGGTAACAGCGAAGCTGATCAGCGCCTTTGTTTTCGCTACTCGGATAGTACAATTCCTCCTCAACTTAACTCCAAAATTTCAAGCTTCTAGCCTGCTTCTGTACAGGCTGGTTTGTGTCAAACCTGTTCGGAAACCACACTGTTTGTTTTCCCACGAGGCGGCTCAATTACTGAACCAATCCTGTATCTGTTTTCAATTGCAAATGATATTCATTTGAAATATTCCTAGCGCTTTCGTAGTCTACAGACATAGCTGTCTGGGTAAGACTTTAAACAAAAGCCTCGGTATTCCAGAAGTCTATCATTTATATGGAAGTGCATGTGTGCATTTCTGTTTTTGTAAAACCATAATTTCTATCTCTTTAACTGTCTTTTGTGGCGGTATAGCCAGGCTTGTACAAGAGCTGGTATAAAGCATAGTGTGACGAGATAGCCTCCTTTGGTAGAATACATTGGTGCAACGTATCAGCGACATCTTGAGTGTTTGTGATACGAGTATGCAAATTAGAAACTCAAAACTTTGTGAATCGAGTAAGTGTTGACTATAAACCACCCATGTTGGTTGTGCATGCTTTTCCACCGACGGGGTTTGCTGTGACTTGGCTCGGCTGTACGTTGCAATAGAATAAGATTTCTTATGACTCGGATAAATTACGTGATACATGTATGTTAAAACTCAGTTGTGTTATGTTTTGCTTTCCGGGTATGTGGCGTTTGTGCATCTATTCATGATATACCATCATGTCAGCATATATATTTCTATAAAGTACACTAGAAGATGGAATAATATTGGTACCATTCGCTATAAGATATGATTCCGCAAAATATGAATCGTGCCATTATTTTCTACCATAAATCCTCGATTTCCTATACAGCTGTATATTTTTTCTATTGAAACATGCCCATGCATAGCTAAGTAAAAGTTCGAATCCAAATTCAATGAAATAAAATCATGAAAAGTTTAAATATATCTAAGGAAGAAGAATGCATCCCTTAAACATCAGGGGCCATTTGTTCAAAACTTCGTTAGCTTAACATCATCGTTTAGATCTCATCTTGTTAAGTAAATGCCGACTACATGATCAAATACACTGTTATTTTTTGTTGAAAAAATGTGAGAATCCTTTGCATTTGCAAAATGTGAGAATCCTTTGCATTGCAAATGCAAAGGATTCTCACATTTTTTCAACAAAACATAACAGTGTTTTTGCAATATTCATGTTTGAAATTTTAACGAATCGTTAACTAACGACATCGTTAATTTTGAACAACTGGGCCCTGTTTCGGATACGCAATTTACTCGTCGATTAATCAAACCTATGTACCGCCTATTAAGAATAAAGAAAAACAAATTGCTTTCTAAGTCATAAATCTTCTTTCATAGAAAATAATTCTTTCCGTAGTCAAATGATTCTTTCATTATTGTAGACTAAAAATCCTAATCTTGAGTTCAATTCAGATGCAAATGTCTTTCTCGTTTTAAAGTGATATATAAAGTAATCGTCTTATCAGATATTGTTATTATTCTCAATAAAGTACACGAAGACCCGCTGTAATAATTTCCATATGTCGCTGTGTAAACTTCTCTAGAATTTGACGACATAAAATATAAGCCAATCAGATTTAAACTGTTTGGTTATAACTATTCAAAACTGTCTAAAAAGTGCCTAAAAGTCACTGACGATACCATTTTTATTTATCTATTTATTTTATTTTTATTTTATTTTATTTATTTATTTATTTTTCGTTTTTGTATTTATTTTTGACAAAATACACTGAGTTTCAAACGATATCTCGTAAAACAGTTATAATAGTCAATAAACGTTGATGCGCTATTAAATTGATACGAAATAAGCAGATATTTTAGATATTTGTCTGTTGTCAGATGTTGTCTTTGATCGCTTTCTTCAGTAAACGTTTTGAAGTATATGATTGTCATGAACTTGTGGTTAAGTTTAATGATTTGTGGACATACACGCCATCATATAGTCAGCGCATATGTGGGCTGGCTTACAACAAATGGAATAGTCGTCCTGTTCTAATAAGTACGACGGGTGTCAAATACAAAATAAATGAACACTTCAATATTTTGATCGTCTTGTTTTTTTTTTTTTTTTTTTTTTTTTTTTTTTTTTTTTTTTTTTTTTTTTTTTCTGAGTCCATCTGATTTCCAGCAACAGGACAGCATACCATGAAACGAATAGTTTACGCACGTCAAGTTTCCAAACAGTGACGTGAAAGAGGAACACATCATTGACATAAAACAAATTTCTTATGAACTCAGTATCTTAAAAAGGGAAATCAAAAAGTGAATTACTCGTTTGATTATTATTAACATTGTTATACCTTACTACGTATGAGCCGCCCCATGGGGAAAAAACCAACAACCTGCATAGGCGAAAACAAAGGCGCAGATCAGCTTCGCAGTAACTGCGAAGCTGATCGGCGCCTTTGTTTTCGCTACTCGGATAGTACAGTTCCTCTTCTACTTAAATCCGAAATTTCAAGATTCTAGCTCTTTTCTGTGACGGTACAGGTCGGTTTATGTCGGACCTGGTCGGAAACCACATTGTTGTTTTTTTCCACGAGGCGGCTCATATTATAATGTCAAATGAAAAGACGTCTGGTGAGGATTCTAGTACCGATGAGACAAGCCAAGCTCTGCTTGCGGATGTGCATTATTTTTTTTCGTGTCCTCCCGTTTCCTTAACTACTGATTGGCCCTTTTCATACGAGCCGAGATAACATTGAAAGGGACGAAAACTGGAATAAAGGCAGAAGGAAATGCTATAAAATTGTAGAACATTAAGGCAAGACCTAAAGATCATTTCAACGGAATGTTTACTATTCGGACAGTATATCTTAACGACTCATGTATCAATCATTCTTTACGATAAAGATGATTGAATCAAACGTTCCATCTATATTCTATAATAACAGCTATTTCTATTACTCCGATCCTGATAATATCTCCAATATTGGAACCTGTTGCAGAGTTATCGATCGCTGACGATCGCTTCGTATCCAATCTATCGCCATTTAGCTTTAAGACCAGATGGAATTGTTGTTCAGTGAATAACGTATATATTAAACGTCTTACAGAAACATACATTACCCATATTATTAATAGATAAATATATATATTTAAAAAACAATTGTGTCTTGGAATCTATAACATATTATTTTGGAATTCCCGAATTCGATTTTATTTCGGACACTTGTCAAGAAGTCGTTTGTTTAAATAAAAGTGCATAAATACACAAGCACACTGGAACACGATTATTCGGTAAGCATATACCAATACATAATAGCAATACAACGTCGACGTTATTATTACATTTATATTAATTTATCATATTTATTTATATTATTAATTTTACGTGCTGTAAGAGAGCAAAAAGAAATGAACATGTTCTTAACACATCACAAAGCGGTTAGCTACCGTGTGCAATTTCCAAATGAATAATCGTTAAATATACTGAACAAAAAAGAAACGCAACAATAGGCCACCGAGGATTTTCGAGTTTAAGGGTAAAACATTGATAAATTCAGGCCTGTTGCTCAATGATTCCCATTCATGGGATATAAGGGTATATCATGCAAAAAACTGATTTTCATTTCGATTAAATTAAATGAGAAATTTGTGTCATCTTCAACAATGCAAATTGTGACAGATCTGCTATGCGCATGCGCACACTTTTGAAACTCCAAATCACCAAGAAACAATGTCAGCTGCTCCCTAAATAAAATTAAAAAAAAAGAAAAAAAAAGAAATAAAGTTCAACGGCACACAAGCTCGTAATTAAAACCATCAAAATCCCTATATGTTTAATTGAAAGGGGGGTAATTTCAATTTTGTTCATTTTATTTCTTTAACGTGTGAGTTATCTGCTGAGTGGTACATTATGATTTTGAATGCGGGTTTAGACGGATTTAAATCGTACCATTATTTTAATGCTCGCGCATGCGCACTGTGTGGTTTTCCACATTCAGCATGCCCATGGTCGGCATTAAATAACTCCGTAAATACGCATCAAAATAAAAATCGGTTTCTTGCATTCGGAAGCCTGAAATCTAATGCAGAAGTTGAAAATGCAATGTTTTCTGATTGTATCAAAGTTTGCTCAAAATTTAGTGAAATATAATTGTTGCGGTTTTTTTTTTTTTTTTTTTTTTTTTTTTTTTTTTTGTTCAGTATCATTATAAAAACTCATTTGACGTTTTGAGAAGAGTGCAACTGTATTTGTCTTAAAGAATCGACTACGTTTATCTGAATTATGTCAAGCTGTTTTGTAGTAAGTAGTTTTAAAAATTTAACTTACCTTGAAAAAAAAATTAGAATGCTTAATTGTTATTTAAATGCAGTTTCTCAATAAAGAAAAAAGGATGACCATTTATACGTAGATGTTTACGCAAATATTTGATTGTTAAGCGTTTTACTCGTCTTTCCAAAACGAGGATAAGTGTCAGCTACAATCGCATATCGAGGCAAAAACACGAAACAATCTGTTTGAATTTGAAAATATCATGCTAAATATTATGCAAGGAACATAATTAATGCACACAAAATACAACAACTACATTAAGGCCGAGTAACCCTACTAAAAACACAACACTTTTAAATTTGATAACGCGGAAACATGTTCGGGTCATTTTGATGCTGATTGGGCACAAAGGTTCTCACAGGATTGATCGAATTAGGAAATGACCACACTGGCCAATGGAAACTCATAGGCTTCACCAGGAAAGATGGGAGATAAAATAAAGTTGTTTTGGCTGTGGAAACCAGTATATACTGAAAGGAAATAGAAACTTAAGTCTTGTCTTTTGAAAATTCCTGCGTTTAACCGATAAAAAACATTTTGTTTCTTGCTATTAATTTTCCACAGAGTAACGTATCTGCTGCAAAATTGGTGCGTCAAAAATGTAGAAATTTGCTTAGGGGACTGTCTACGGTCAGTTTTTATGATGCAACGGTCGAAATCAGAGTGTTCAAGTTTATTCATCAAATTTAAGCATCTGGTGTATGATGCATCAAAGAACCATAAATCTGTATTATTGTCTCAGTCCACTGCACTAGAAAAAATGCTGTACACAGATAACCTCATGCGTCGAAAAATCACACTAAAATTTCCTCCGTCGTTTTTAAACTGACGTCATTAACGGAGCCCATTTGTTTTGCTTCTTTTACGTTTATTTTGTAGAATTATTCTTGGATTTGGTTTTAAAAGTGGGGGTACGGTATCGAGTTTTGAGCTGCAAGCAGTTTTTCATAAACGTAAACGTCCACTCAGCTTTGTGTGACGTGACGCTGACGTTTTAAATAAAGGCGATTCATGCTTTCCGATGACCAGAAAAGAATTCAAATAATCATTTAATTAATGGGTATATCATTTGTTAACAAATGAAATGTCTGTATGCAAAAATTAGAACCTCATTTCCCGACGTCTACGTGACGCTCTCAATAAAAAGATAGACAGTTAAACACCGGAAACTACGAAAGCCGGGTAGGGCCATTTCTTATTTCTAACTTCTAACTTCTAACTTCTAACTTCTAACTTCTTACTTCTAACTTCTAACTTCTAACTTCTTACTTCTAACTTCTAACTTCTAACTTCTATGTTTGTATGTTCACATACATGCTTGAGCATGTGTATGTTTGCGCATGCGCAGATACCATACCGTCCGTCCGTACGTCTGTCTGTGCATGGCTCTGTGCATCCGTGCGTGCGTGCGGGTGTGAGAATGTGCATATAAGCATCCCAATCCACTTGTGCCTAAGTCCGAAAGGAGGCGCACGTGCAAGCGTGCACACGTGCGCTTGCATGCATACTCGTTAGTATTCACCTCTGCATGTACGTATGTTCGTGCTAGTGTATGTGTGCGTGTATGCATGCGTACTCGGTCGTGCATGCGCACTGGCACGTGTGTAGGACCTGGTGTTTCCTTATTTCTAACTTCTAACTTCTTACTTCTAACTTCTAACTTCTAACTTCTAACTTCTTACTTCTAACTTCTAACTTCTATGTTTGTATGTTCACATACATGCTTGAGCATGTGTATGTTTGCGCATGCGCAGATACCATACCGTCCGTCCGTACGTCTGTCTGTGCATGGCTCTGTGCATCCGTGCGTGCGTGCGTGCGGGTGTGAGAATGTGCATATAAGCATCCCAATCCACTTGTGCCTAAGTCCGAAAGGAGGCGCACGTGCAAGCGTGCACACGTGCGCTTGCATGCATACTCGTTAGTATTCACCTCTGCATGTACGTATGTTCGTGCTAGTGTATGTGTGCGTGTATGCATGCGTACTCGGTCGTGCATGCGCACTGGCACGTGTGTAGGACCTGGTGTTTCCTTATTTCTAACTTCTAACTTCTTACTTCTAACTTCTAACTTCTAACTTCTAACTTCTTACTTCTAACTTCTAACTTCTATGTTTGTATGTTCACATACATGCTTGAGCATGTGTATGTTTGCGCATGCGCAGATACCATACCGTCCGTCCGTACGTCTGTCTGTGCATGGCTCTGTGCATCCGTGCGTGCGTGCGGGTGTGAGAATGTGCATATAAGCATCCCAATCCACTTGTGCCTAAGTCCGAAAGGAGGCGCACGTGCAAGCGTGCACACGTGCGCTTGCATGCATACTCGTTAGTATTCACCTCTGCATGTACGTATGTTCGTGCTAGTGTATGTGTGCGTGTATGCATGCGTACTCGGTCGTGCATGCGCACTGGCACGTGTGTAGGACCTGGTGTTTCCTTATTTCTAACTTCTAACTTCTAACTTCTTACTTCTAACTTCTAACTTCTTACTTCTAACTTCTTACTTCTAACTTCTAACTTCTAACTTCTATGTTTGTATGTTCACATACATGCTTGAGCATGTGTATGTTTGCGCATGCGCAGATACCATACCGTCCGTCCGTACGTCTGTCTGTGCATGGCTCTGTGCATCCGTGCGTGCGTGCGGGTGTGAGAATGTGCATATAAGCATCCCAATCCACTTGTGCCTAAGTCCGAAAGGAGGCGCACTTGCAAGCGTGCACACGTGCGCTTGCATGCATACTCGTTAGTATTCACCTCTGCATGTACGTATGTTCGTGCTAGTGTATGTGTGCGTGTATGCATGCGTACTCGGTCGTGCATGCGCACTGGCACGTGTGTAGGACCTGGTGTTTCCTTATTTCTAACTTCTAACTTCTAACTTCTAACTTCTTACTTCTAACTTCTAACTTCTAACTTCTTACTTCTAACTTCTAACTTCTAACTTCTATGTTTGTATGTTCACATACATGCTTGAGCATGTTTATGTTTGCGCATGCGCAGATACCATACCGTCCGTCCGTACGTCTGTCTGTGCATGGCTCTGTGCATCCGTGCGTGCGTGCGGGTGTGAGAATGTGCATATAAGCATCCCAATCCACTTGTGCCTAAGTCCGAAAGGAGGCGCACGTGCAAGCGTGCACACATACTCGTTAGTATTCACCTCTGCATGTACGTATGTTCGTGCTAGTGTATGTGTGCGTGTATGCATGCGTACTCGGTCGTGCATGCGCACTGGCACGTGTGTAGGACCTGGTGTTTCCTTATTTCTAACTTCTAACTTCTAACTTCTTACTTCTAACTTCTAACTTCTAACTTCTTACTTTTTACTTCTAACTTCTGTTCACATACATGCTTGAGCATGTGTATATTTGCGCATGCGCAGATACCATACCGTCCGTCCGTACGTCTGTCTCTGCATAGCTCTGTGCATCCTTGCGTGCGTGCGGGTGTGAGAATGTGCATATAAGCATCCCAATCCACTTGTGCCTAAGTCCGAAAGGAGGCGCACGTGCAAGCGTGCACACGTGCGCTTGCATGCATACTCGTTAGTATTCACCTCTGCATGTACGTATGTTCGTGCTAGTGTATGTGTGCGTGTATGCATGCGTACTCGGTCGTGCATGCGCACTGGCACGTGTGTAGGAACATACAAACATAGAAGTTAGAAGTTAGAAGTTAGAAGTAAGAAGTTAGAAGTTAGAAGTTAGAAGTTAGAAGTAAGAAGTTAGAAGTTAGAAGTTAGAAGTTAGAAATAAGGAAACACCAGGTCCTACACACGTGCCAGTGCGCATGCACGACCGAGTACGCATGCATACACGCACACATACACTAGCACGAACATACGTACATGCAGAGGTGAATACTAACGAGTATGCATGCAAGCGCACGTGTGCACGCTTGCACGTGCGCCTCCTTTCGGACTTAGGCACAAGTGGATTGGGATGCTTATATGCACATTCTCACACCCGCACGCACGCACGGATGCACAGAGCCATGCACAGACAGACGTACGGACGGACGGTATGGTATCTGCGCATGCGCAAACATACACATGCTCAAGCATGTATGTGAACATACAAACATAGAAGTTAGAAGTTAGAAGTTAGAAGTAAGAAGTTAGAAGTTAGAAGTTAGAAGTAAGAAGTTAGAAGTTAGAAGTTAGAAGTTAGAAATAAGGAAACACCAGGTCCTACACACGTGCCAGTGCGCATGCTCGACCGAGTACGCATGCATACACGCACACATACACTAGCACGAACATACGTACATGCAGAGGTGAATACTAACGAGTATGCATGCAAGCGCACGTGTGCACGCTTGCACGTGCGCCTCCTTTCGGACTTAGGCACAAGTGGATTGGGATGCTTATATGCACATTCTCACACCCGCACGCACGCACGGATGCACAGAGCCATGCACAGACAGACGTACGGACGGACGGTATGGTATCTGCGCATGCGCAAACATACACATGCTCAAGCATGTATGTGAACATACAAACATAGAAGTTAGAAGTTAGAAGTTAGAAGTAAGAAGTTAGAAGTTAGAAGTTAGAAGTAAGAAGTTAGAAGTTAGAAGTTAGAAGTTAGAAGTTAGAAATAAGGAAACACCAGGTCCTACACACGTGCCAGTGCGCATGCACGACCGAGTACGCATGCATACACGCACACATACACTAGCACGAACATACGTACATGCAGAGGTGAATACTAACGAGTATGCATGCAAGCGCACGTGTGCACGCTTGCACGTGCGCCTCCTTTCGGACTTAGGCACAAGTGGATTGGGATGCTTATATGCACATTCTCACACCCGCACGCACGCACGGATGCACAGAGCCATGCACAGACAGACGTACGGACGGACGGTATGGTATCTGCGCATGCGCAAACATACACATGCTCAAGCATGTATGTGAACATACAAACATAGAAGTTAGAAGTTAGAAGTTAGAAGTAAGAAGTTAGAAGTTAGAAGTTAGAAGTAAGAAGTTAGAAGTTAGAAGTTAGAAGTTAGAAATAAGGAAACACCAGGTCCTACACACGTGCCAGTGCGCATGCACGACCGAGTACGCATGCATACACGCACACATACACTAGCACGAACATACGTACATGCAGAGGTGAATACTAACGAGTATGCATGCAAGCGCACGTGTGCACGCTTGCACGTGCGCCTCCTTTCGGACTTAGGCACAAGTGGATTGGGATGCTTATATGCACATTCTCACACCCGCACGCACGCACGGATGCACAGAGCCATGCACAGACAGACGTACGGACGGACGGTATGGTATCTGCGCATGCGCAAACATACACATGCTCAAGCATGTATGTGAACATACAAACATAGAAGTTAGAAGTTAGAAGTTAGAAGTAAGAAGTTAGAAGTTAGAAGTTAGAAGTAAGAAGTTAGAAGTTAGAAGTAAGAAGTTAGAAGTTAGAAGTTAGAAGTTAGAAATAAGAAATGGCCCTACCCGGCTTTCGTAGGAAACAGATTTAGAATCTCAATTTCGATAAGACAAATGCTTCTTTTGAGTTACCATAAATATGAACTTTAATTATTCATCGTGAAAACCCTTTCCCAGCGTTAGAAAACGTCGAAAGTGCACTGCATTTTTGACTTTAAAAACTAAACGTCACGTTTTTCAGGATAAAATCTCAAATTATCAATGTTTTGAGGGTATTCTAACAACTTTGATCACAGACGCTTATGCTCAGCATCTTACATCAGCGAAACCGGCTCTTATCATGGTTTTGCATGCAAATTGGAGTGAAAACGTCTGAATGACGTAACACTATTTCGTTTGACGAAATGCAATTTTTAAAATGCAAGATGTGAAGAAAAAATTACACACTGTCACAATCAGAATATACAAACTGGTTATATTTTAAATTGATTTAAAAATAAGTAAACAATAAGTAATGATAAAAACTTCAGTTTCTTATTCCTCTCAGTATAATAATTTCTACATGCTGTAGGTGAGCAGAAAAAAAAAATAATATTTTATTAACACATCAAAAAGCGGTGTAGCAAAGTTTTGCATGAACTGTGCCATCAAGTAATTATAAAATACATTTAACATAATAAAACACTTGTGACGTTTCAAAAAGAGTGCACATGTATTTGTCTAAAGTTATTGACAACATTTATCTGTACTTTGCGAACTTGTTCTGACGGTAAAAAAATCTCTTTACTATGGAGAATTACATGCAGCAAATGGGCACTGTCATGCGGAGTCCTATAGCTCTTATTCTTTATCTATGGGAAATATAGGACAGAAATTCTTGGAAGAGACATTCGTCCTGGTGTATGTTTGAGGTTTTTGGATGACATTTTTATGGGATGGGATCACTCTCTAGAGAGCTAACATAGTTCTGTATAACTCCTTTTATCCTATTATCAAAGTGTCATATACTATTTCATCAGAAAAAAGTAAATTTTCTTGAAGTAACGGTTTCAAAGTCGGACAATTTAGATTTTGTTACTGAGGTAAATGTTAAATCCACAAATATTCATCAATACAAAGAATATTCTTCATGTCATCCTAATTCATGGAACAACGGCATTCAATTTAGCAGTCAGGGACAAAACCTGAAGAGGTTATCAAAATGGTTACTGACTCATAACTGAATCAGGTTATAATTTCTTAAAAGTTTTGCTAAAAATCTTGATTAATTTGTTCACCTATTTTTCACCATATTAACTTCCAGTTGCAGCCTTAGCACAATTTTCATGGGCAATCGGATACTTTTCTATGAACGTTATGTTACATAACTTTGTAACCAGCCAATAAAATTTCTAGAAACGAGTACGCTGGGTTTCTAAAGTTCATAAAAAATATTTATTAACTTTAATTTTAAGTTATTTTGTAATATTTGCAAATTTGAAAAACTCAAAGAGTTAGACGAATAAAAGAAACCCTAACAACCAAGAAAGGGGGATGGTTTTATATGCTTTGATAATTTGATTCAGTAGTTATTTTAGGTTTGGTCTCTGACTGTTTAGTCAACGTAAACGGTACAGAAGAATAATATCTGAAGATGATCAATTCAATGAAAGTGTGTCTCAGCTGCGAGATTTTCTCTTGAGCGTAATTACCCAACATATGTTGTTGATGATGGTCTTGACCACGTCTCTTCGTTGTCGCAAGAACAGGCAATCCAGTCGTCAGAGAAGAGCAGTAGCAAAAACATTATTCCTTTTGTGGAAGAAAATAACCCCTCTTTACATAATATTGGTCCCATAGTAAATAAAAACATCTTGTTTATAAAGTTCGAGGACACTAATAAAAAGGACACATACAACTGTACTGTTAAATAAAACACTCATATTTAATACAAATGTTATTTCAATCTTGCAAAAAGTCATACAAGATATTAATAGACAACACTGTAGGAAAGTTATATGTGACTATAAGCGGCAGAGCGTCACAAAAATGTAAAATGCGGGTTTAACCAGTGTTTAAATGAGAAACTGAACCTAAAGGCGCTGTTTATGGCTCTGTGCGTGTACTTTTTATTTGTATAGCACCTTGTTTGTTATACCGACGACAAAAGCGTTCCGTTATTAATATACCCCTGCAATATTCAGACGAAAAAAATGACAACTCTTCTTGTTTTTGAATAATTGTCACTGGCAAAAAATGGAAAACTGGAGGAATGTGTTTATATATTTTTAAGTGTGAGGGTACATATTTACACTGTATATAAAACTTTCAGATCTTCTGATATTGTATGCCTAAATTGATGACATAATTTATGGAGCCCAATTTTTAACAAATATTTCGCAGATGTTCGAGTTTCAAATATTCGACAAGCACCCATGGTTAATGGGTTGTAATGTTATTTGTAATTTATAAAAGAAGAACCATTTTTGTGCATAGGTTAAATATGCTGTGCCTTTATGAGCACCATTTACAAAGTTACACCCTGATTTTAGCTCGCCTGCACGAAGTGCACAGAGCTATTGTTGTCACCTCGGTCGACCGCGTTTACGTGTACGTCCGCGTCAGCGTCACACTTTCAGTTAAAGTTTTTAAAATTGTTATATCTTGATAGTCACTGACCAGAAAGCATTCATATTTGGAACATTGCTGCATATGAGGGTCCTCGGTCATTTAAAATAAAGGGACTCGTGGGGTCGTGCCTGGGGGCGGGGCTAGAGGTCAATATCTAGAACACCTTTGTACAATGCTCAGATGCTGTGTTAGTTTCTCATCAACTGTAAAGCCTAGAACTGTCAAACCTTAGATAAGGCTTCTCCTCGATGTCCCGACTCGGCACCCACATTGACCTACTGACCTTGACCTATATTTCATGCTCCAGTGACTTTGTTATTTTTGAAGCCAACCCTTAATATCTCATCAACTATAAAGCCTACAACCATCAAACCTTGCATATGGCTCCTCCTCGATGTCTCGACTCGGCACCCACACTGACCTACTGACCTTGACCTATATTTCATGCTGCAGTGACTTTGTCAGTTTTTAAGCCAACCCTTAATATCTCATCAACTATAAAGCCTACAACCATCAAACCTTGCATATGGCTTCTCCTCGATGTCCCGACTTTGCAACTACATTGATCTAGTGACCTTGACCTATATTTCGTGCTCTAGTGACTTTGTAATTTTTGAAGCCAACTCTTAATATCTCATCAACTATAAAGCCTACAACCATCAAACCTTGCATATGACTTCTTTACGATGTCCCGACTCGGCACCCACATTGACCTAGTGACCTTGACCTATATTTCGTGCTCTAGTGACTTTGTCATTTTTGAAGCCAACCCTTAATATCTCATCAATTATAAAGCCTACAACCATCAAACCTTGCACATGGCTTCTCCTCGATGTCCCGACTTTGCACCCACATTGATCGAGTGACCGTGACCTATATTTCGTGCGCTAGTGACTTTGTCATTTTTAAAGCCAACCCTAATATCTCATCAGCTATAAAGCCTACAACCACCAAACCTTGCATATGGCTTCTCCTCGATGTCCCGACTCGGCACCCACATTGACCTAGTAACCTTGACCTATATTTCGTGCTCTAGTGACTTTGTCATGTTTTAAGCCAACCCTTAATATCTCATCAACTATAAAGCCTACAATCATCAAATCTTGCATATGGCTTCTCCTTGATGTCCTGACTCGGCACCCACATTGACCTACTGACCTTGACCTATATTTCGCGCTCCAGAGACTTTGTCATTTTTTAAACCGACCCTTAATATTTCATCAACTATAAAGCCTAGAACCATCAAACCTAGCATAACACTTCTCCTCCATATCCAGACTCAGCACCCACATTGACCTAGTGACCTTGACCTATATTTCACGATTGAGTGATTTATTGAGTAGTCAATTTATAGTGTAGTTGAAGATATAATGTTATGATATTGATGTAAAATATATAGAGGATATTCAAGTTTTGGAGTGAATATGATTTTCATTTCATTGTCAACTGAAAGAATTATATTTCATGAGTGCCATAGGCACGAATGAAATATACAATTTTTCACTTCAGGAGATAAAATAAAAATTATATTCACTCAAAAAACTAGAACTTTCTTTTTATATATAGCACAGCAAGGTCAAGGTCACGGGTCATAGATTTTAACAAATTTAGTGGCAAAGCACAAGTCAGGCGAGCTACGCTGACCTGCGACAGCTCTTATCATTCAATGTGCGTATAGAAATTCAAGTGGCTGTTACAATTTAAAAATAAACACGTCAGTTTTATTTTGAAAGAAAAATAACATTCCACCTGGACGTTTGTAAAAAGGATCCTTGCTATTTCTGTTCCTTGTTGAGGTAAGCATGTTATTTTGGAGTCGAATTTTTGTTCTGTCTGAACCTTATGTACGTTTCCATAGTTTAAACCGAGTGGCCGCCTATTGTCAAATCGTTGCTCACTTGGCTTACGATATGTTTTCTTAGTGTAAGTACCTTATTGTCGATTTAGTTTTTTTCCCACCTCGGTTTTTCGAGTTGGAATTTCTTTCTGATTGCGCCTTTTCCAGATCATTGTCTGCTTGTACCTTTTTACCACGAAATTGTTGATCGTTCCAAGGTGATACTTCTGTGGTGGTTCGTTTTGTTTTATGTCTTGGTGTTTTAAATATATGTGCCCTTGGCGCTTTATGTATGTTTTCATATTTCCATCTAAGTTTAGGTAACTGAGTGGCCACCTATTGGGAAAATAGCTGCTCATTCGGCTTACAATATGTTTTATGGTATAAGTACGTGGTTGTTGATTTAGTTTCTTAGTCTGATTGCGCCTTTTTCCCGATCTTTGCCTGCTTGTACCTCTTAACATACACATTGAGTGAAAATCAGGGTGGGGCTTTGTGAATAGTGCCCATTAAGACACCATTCTTTCATAAATTACAAATAAAATTACAAACCATCAACGATGGTTCCTTGTGGAATATTTGAAACTCAAATATCAGCGACATATTTGTTTACAAAATGGGCTCTATATATTAATATGTTATCAATGTAAGAATACAATATCACAACATCTGGAAGCTGTATATACAGAATAAGTATATATCATCATAAAAACATATAAACAAATTCCTCCAGTTGTCCATTTCTTGCCATTGACAATTGTTTAAAAACAAGAAGAGTTGTTGATTTATTTATGAATATTATAGGGGTATATTAATAACTGAACGCCGCTGTATGTCCTGGCACATATTATGGAAAACTAAATACGTTTCACTCATTCTTATTGATGCGGAGGTGAGTATTTCAGATATTGAGGAAGAACACTTTTTTAAACAGAATTGAAGAATAGAATACGATATTTGTAAAGACTGAGGACAGGCTAGCTTCATTTTTATGTAGAATATTTTTTTTTATTTGATTACATGTATTTCATATTGTGTAGCTTCTGGACCTGGAGATTTCTGATTGCACCCTTTCCTGACCATTGCCTACTTGTACCTTTTCTCCCTTGCTCTTGAACGTTTTGAAATGTTAGGATCTTGATTGATTGAGTGACGACTGATCGGTCGCCTTATAGTTGCTAGTAGAACACTGTATAGAAATAAAAAAAATGAGCTGCCTCGTGAGAAAACCAACAGTGTGCATTTGCGAAAACAAAGGCGCAGATCAACTGCGAAGCTGATCAGCGCCTTTGTTTTCGCAACACGGATAGTACAATTCATCTACTTTCTAAATCCAAAATTTCAAGTCTCTAGCCATCTTCTGTGCTTGCACAGCCCGCTTTTTGTCCATTACGAAAACTTGCCTATGTTATAAACAGAGATTGTTTGAGCTTAAAAAATGAAAATTTTCAGCAGAAAAATTTTGATATGTTTCTTATTTTTGCTCAAAACAGGAGCTCCCCGAGGCGGTTCTAACGAGTACCCACAATCTATGTTTTGGAGCAAAAATAGGTATACCCCTGCATACCCCAGTTTTGCTATATGAAAGTGGGGTTCAATGGGGTATACATTACACGGACATGTTTTCCTGATGGGACCTGTTCGAAAACCACATTGTTGGTTTTCCCTCGAGGCGGCTGAAATATTGCAAACTATCATTGGATGCGAAACAATGTGGAATCCTGCGACGAGCTTGTCCACATACGATTTTTCTACTCTGTATACCACATTGCCACATAATCTGATTAAAGAAAAAATACTCGATTTGATAGAGTGGACATTCAAAAAAGCATTAAAAAACTATGGCTCACTTTATTTGGCCTGTAATGATAGAAAAGCATTTTTCGCTTCCTCTGACCAAAGTCGATATACACTTTGGTCATGTCAGAATGTATGCGATGCCTTACCCTATTTCCTGGATAATATTTATATTAGATTTGGGACCAAGTTATACAGACAAATGATTGGAATCCCGATGGGTACCAATTGCGCCCCTCTCGTAGCTGATCTATTTCTATACTGATACGAAAGAGACTTCATGGATTCTCTTAACCATGACAATCAGGCTGATGTTATTGAGGCCTTTAATTCGACTTCTAGGTTCCTCGATGACCTTTTGAACATTGACAATCCTTATTTTGAAGGCATGGTCAAACAAATTTATCCCCCTGAACTACAGTTGAATAAAGCAAACAACAGAGATACCGAAGCCCCATTTTTAGACTTCTTTTTATTGCAAATAGATTCGTTTCTTCTAAAATTTATGATAAACGTGATGACTTTGATTATGATGTTGTAAACTTTCCGTTTTCGGATGGTGACGTTCCTCGCCGTGCTTCTTATGGCGTATACATTTCACAACTTATTAGGTTTGCTAGAGTCTGCAATCATGTTGCGGACTTCAATGCACGAAATAAATGTTTAACAGCTAAACTTCTTCAGCAGGGCTATAGGTATCATAAATTTCGAAAAACCTTTTCTAAACTTTATCGCAGACACTATGAACTGATTTCCAAATTTAATGTTGGGCTGGAGACACTTTTACGTGAGGGCCTTTCGGAACCAGAATTTCATGGTGACTTGGTTTACAAATTTAAGAAACTTATTGGAAGGAATGATTTTTCTTTTCAATTCAGAAAAATCATTACGCGTTACAGACGTATAGGGGTTAAGGTCGCTGACTTCAGTGCTCTTGATCATTCGATCATCTCAAACAGACGTATAGGATATAACTTAAATGCTATGCGACAATCTGCATGCTTAGTTTTTAACCCAATCACGGCTGATAACTATGCTGCCTTCTTTAATTGCACGCCGGTGGGTCGGGCGTCAGACTCTATGATGGTCCCGGCATAAAGCTATTCATTTTAGTTGGTTGGGGCCGGAGCATCTTGTCTGTTGCTTGGCCCTACGGGGTTAAATTGGTGGTTTTCTTTTGGTCCGGAGTAAGTAAGTTATTGGTCGCCCAGGGATCTCCATCGTCGGGCAGCTTACTCATTCTGTGAGTCCTCGTTTTTTATTCATCATGGAATTTATCATGATTTATTTATTTGTCCATGATAATTCATTGACTAGTTAGAGATTCACTACGAGGACCGAACAACTAACTAAATGTTAGGATCACTGCAGAAGCTGAGGGTGAGGTTAGGATCCTGTAAAACCGGTTTAAGCCTGCCAGTAATTTTATATTACTGAACGTTTCAAGGCGATACTTCTGTTGTGGTTCTTATTGTATTATGTCTTGGTATTTATTTTTTTTTTGTGCTGTTGGTGCCTTATGTATGTTATCATATTTTAGTTAAGTATAGGTAACTGAGTGGCCACCTATTTGGAAAAAGCTGCTTATTCGGCTTACTAAACGTATTCATGGTCTTAGTGCCTTATATTTAGTATGGTATTTTCCCGCCTCGGTTTTTGGAGTGGGAATCTTTTTCTGATTGCGCATTTTCCTGATCGTTGCCTACTTGTACCTTCTTCTGTGGTGTAAATTAAGTTTACTTACATTATGTAGGCGTCACACCTAGCCGATTTTGGAACACGATGGACACACGATTATTCGGCTCGGATCGTGAAGACACCGGGTTATTCGTGAGTGCATCTTTACCCATTGTATGTCCGTCTTGAAATTTATAAGCCTTCGGCAGCACCATCGCGAGCGACACCAACAATGCCAAAATGTCCGAATGGATTCGTGTTTACATCTTGGCCATTGCAAAGCCATCGTGAGGCCATCTTATCAAATCAGGACTACATGTACGTCGTACTTCTGTCGTTTGATCATCGGCACCATCGGCTAGGTTTTACTACGAAGGAGACGCGATGTTGCTTTATTGTTTTACAAAGGCAACACAGCATCGTATAGCCCTCGCAACGCCATCGAATATTATAAGCATCGTATCTGAAAAATTAGGACACGATTGTATCTCGACAGGTACACCACCAAACCTGTTCTTTCTGCTTTTCCAATATTTACCACGGTAACGTGGATATACAAAAATCAGCATCCACACAGCATTTTTCTCAGAAAATCTTGTTGAGTACTGTTGATTCTATTCTTAAAACACCGTGACATATTTCGAAGACAAGACAACCAGAAAGAAGACTGCAGCACTACTTGGAACATGATAATAAACACATCACACAGGAGCAACACCATACAGGTATTTGGTTTGTTGATGTTTTTGTTGTCTTTCAAGCACCACCCTGTTTTCTTTCTAGAAGAGTGGAGGGAAATTTTAGAGTGGAACTGACTTGCGTAATCTTCTTCCCACTTCCTCTAATTGGTTAAAGTGGCATTTCCAGTTTTATTTTTTAAAGAAAGAAACTGACAAAGCAACTGTGTTCTCAGTATCACTGTAGACTCAACAATTGAGTTTAACATAACATCGGGATTTTGGGATACTTTCAAGAATACATTTTACACCTCAAGATGTCGTGGAGCCATCGTGAGGCCTTCTTGAAGTCTTCGCGTACCATTCGCATCTACCACTTCGTATATGGTTTGTGAGTGCATCGGGTATAATCGTGTGATATTCGTGTGACCATCGGTAGGCTTCGTACATACCTCGGCTCAAAATTTGTCTTTTTTACCATTCGTGACGAAAATCGCGCGAAATTCAAAATTTCATAGTATTGTGGTCATCGATATGTACGTGGGGGTGATCGGAAAATCGGTATGACGCCAGTATTATCGAAGAAACAATCGTAAAGACGATTGCAAGATTAAACCAATGCCCTGTATATGAAAGTCGGCTGACGACAGGAACAACTTTCAAATTTTGTAATTAGATATACATGTATTTGTAAGATGATAAACGATCAGCTTATCTCTGGAACGTGTACATTTACGTACATTCGAAATTAAAAACGAATTTAAACGCAAAAAAAGCAAGTTTTACAAAGTTGATTTTTGAGATAGTGGGGGATCACAATTGTATAGGTAAGTTACATGTACCAGAAAGTAAATATTTACACATTTATATCGTAATTGTTATCAACAGAACGAATGTCCCCCTACCGCACTCGGGTGTAATGTCGGATTGAGTAATTATAATAATCTGTCAATAGAATCTACTGTTTTATCATGACAACTGTGATACTTGATAACATTGCACGGGATACACTTTCCCTGAGCTACATCTTGTATAATAGTTTCCGCATTTAAAAATCATGACCAAGATGGTTTTTATCGTTGCCTGTATTATACAGACATAGAACGTTATGTCAGGAAGCTAAGACGATAAAATCAAATTAAACGAATAACGTTTATCTGTAAACTTTCACTGCCATGCTATAAATCATTTACCGAACTACAATCGGAAAGCAGTTTTTTTGTTTATTGGTTTTATTACGTGTTGTACATGGAACGTGTCACTATTGCCAACTTGCTTTACATAAGAGTCAGTCATTTGTACAATACTGTATTTTTCAGATTCAAATGTGTAAAATTAAAGCATCTTTGGCTGATCTTAATTTATTTCTTGCATTTTTAGGAATATGATGACAGAAAAATTATGTTTACATGTCCTTAAATATTCGCCATAAACATACTGTTCATATATCATTTGGAGGTCATCATTCAGAAAAAGTATCGATTTATGCCCCCAGTAATTTATATCACTGGTCGTTCCAAGGCGAAACTTCTGTTGTGGCTCAATTTGTTTTGTAGTCGATTTTTGTGCTGTTTGAGCCTTATGTACGATTTCATATTTTTATTTAAGTTCGGGTAAATGAGTGGCCGCCGATTGGGAAATAGCTGCTCTCTCGGCCTCGGCTTACGATATGTTTTGTAAGTATAAGCACCTAATTGTCAATTAAGTTTTTCCCACCGCGGTTTTTTTGGAGTTGGAATTTCTTTCTGAGTGTGCCTTTTCCTGGTCGTTGCCTACTTGTACCTCTGAAGCAAAATAATATTGACAAATTTTGGCTCTTCTTTTGCAACTTTTTTTTTCTGAGAAAATAGAAACTTATTATCGGTTTTGATACATTTTCTAACCAACATTTATTATATATGGCCCCATTTTGGATGATACTAGTCTTTGTATGGACGACCCTATTGAAAGGTGCAAATTTGTTGTCAAATTGGCTCCATGTTGTCAAATCTTACGGGTCACTGACGAGGCTTAAGTAGCCAAAACCATGGTATGGCCCATTCCCTTTCTCATTAATATGTTCACTTATATGATCTCAGTTTTAATTTTAATTTGCTATTACAGCAGCTGGTGTTGTGTCGGGTGGTGGCCCTTAAAAGACTCCCCTTTCATTATCCATAGTTTCATTTTGGTATTTTGAGATCAGCGAGGATATTCTGAGAAAACAGAAAATTGTCATCGCTTTAGATACATTTTCTAACCAACATTTGATATAATTGGCCCCATTTGGATAATACTTGTCTTTGTATCGACTAACCTGTTGAAAGGTGCAAACTAACAGTAACTTTCTTTGGATCCAAACTGTCATATCTTAAGGGTCACTGACGAGGCTTAAGTAGCCAAAACCATGCATGGTATGACCCGTCCCTTTTGTCATTGATATGTTCACTGCTAATAAAGGAGTTCAATGTTAATATATTAAGTATATCTTAACCATATCTTAATTTTGTTGTTCTACTTTTATAATTCCAACAAAATTCCTTTACGGCAATAAAAACCTTTTATTTTAGACAATTTCCACTTTCATTATGAAAAGTTGCCCATGCAATATATAGGGAATTTTTTCAGCTGTAAAAATTGAAAATGTTGTCGGATTTTTTGTAATATTTTTCTTATTTTTGCTCAAAATATAGTTTGTGGGTGCACGTCAGAACCGCCTCGGCGAGGCGGTTCTAACGAGTACCCACTATGTTTTGGAGAAAACTAAGAAAAATAGGTATACCCCTGCATACCCTATTTTTGCTACATAAAAATGGGGTATAAGGGGGTGTTTATTTCACGGACATGTTTTCCTGATGTTTTATTTTAGACAATTTCCACTTTATTATCTTATTTGATTCGCTTCGCGTACAACAGTCTGGCTTAAATAAACATAAATCAAAACCTTTTCGTCCAGCTATAGATCTCCTTTATAAGAAAATAATCTGTCTGTCGAGACAGACTTCCATTCTATTACATTTACCATCACGAAAACATATCCGTGTTAAACATACCCCCTTGAACCCCACTTTTATATAGAAAAACTGGGGTACGCAGGGGTATACCTATATTTCTTATTTTTGCTCCAAAACATAGATTGTGGGTACTCATTAGAACCGCCTCGCCGAGGCGGTTCTAATGTGTACCCGCAATCTATGTTTTGAGCAAAAATAAGAAAAATATCAACATTTTTCACCTGAAAATTTTCAATTTTTAAAAGCTCAAAACATCTCTGTTTATTCCATGGGCAAGTTTTCGTAATGCTATTACATTTACTTTCTTAAAAAACTGACATTGGATATCCCACTTCTTCCTCGCAAATGTGTAAACATTACGAAAACATGCCCATGCAATATACAGAGATTTTTTTTAGTTGTAAAAAATGAAAATTTCATCTGAAAAAAAAATTGATATTTTTCTTTTTTTTTGCTCAAAACATAGATTGTTGGTACATGTTAGAACCGCCTTGGCGTGGCGGTTCTAACGAGTACTCAAATCTATGTTTTGTAGCAAAAATAAGAAAAATAGGTATACCCCTGCACACCCCAGTTTTACTATGTGAAAATAGGGTTTAAGGGGGTATGCATTGCACGGACATGTTTTCTGGATGATTATCTTATTTGATTCGCTTCGCGTACAACAGTCTGGCTTAAATAAACATAAATCGAAACCTTTTCGTCCAGCTATAGATCTCCTTTATAAGAAAATAATCTGTCTGTCGAGACAGACTTCCATTCTATTACATTTACTTTCTGAAAAACTGACATTGGATATCCTACTTCGCCCTCGCAAATGTGTAAATATATTACGAAAACACGCCCATGTAATATATTGACTTTTCCTAAGTTGTAAAAGATGAAAATTTTCGATAGATTTATTTTGGATTTTTTCTTATTTTTGCTCAAAATATAGATTGTGGGTACATGTTAGAACCGCCTCGGCGAGGCGGTTCTAACGAGTACCCACAATCTATGTTTTGGAGAAAAAATAAGAAAAATAGGTATACCACTGCATACCCCAGTTTTGCTATATAAACGTGGGGTATAAGGGGGTAAATATTGCACGGACATGTTATCCTGATGTATTCAGCGCAAGAAATATTACCACTGTATTCTAGCATACCGGTTGTGCGGCGTCACTTCATGAAAACATGTCTATGAAAAGCATACCCCTCATACCCCATTTTTATATAGCAAAACTGTGGTATACAGGGGTATACCTATTATTTTCTTATTTTTGCTCCATAACATAGATTGTGGCTACTCTTCAAAACCGCCTCGACGAGGCGGTTTTAACGTGTACCCACAATTTATATTTTGAGCAAAAACAAGAAAAATATCAAAATTGTTTTATGATTTTTTTTCTCAACTTTTCCAACATAAAAGCAAATATATATTACGTGGTCATGTTTTCGTAATGAAAAGCACGGCAATGTTAAAACTGATTCTTATTGTTTTATGTCTTTGTGTTGAATTTTTGTGCTGTTTGTGCCTAAGGCTGCGGTCACATAGGAGTAGA
Source organism: Rugalucina vietnamica (assembly GCA_964017185.1). Lineage (NCBI taxonomy): Eukaryota > Metazoa > Mollusca > Bivalvia > Lucinida > Lucinidae > Rugalucina > Rugalucina vietnamica. The sequence continues at coordinate 6,403,057 of OZ024879.1, read as the reverse complement.
CTATTCGGGTATACGGGGTACGTTTTTGAGGGCACGCGATACTTGAAATCAAACATTATGATTTCCTCATACCGGGACACATAGGAGGACACTATTCGAAAAGGTCGTATAGGCGCGTATAGTAGCGTATAGTATAGTATAGTGGGAATCGAACATGTTCGATTTTCGTATAGCGTATAGTGGTTTTGCTGGTCTGAATTTTTCATTTACACAAGTTCTAGAGTGTTTTGCTAAAACTAAGTTAAAAATAATTTTTACACAATAAAGTCATATATTTGAATCCTCGTGAATATGTAAAACATCGTAAATTACTTCTCATAATACTATACTCCAAGCCTAGTAACGTTTGTTTGTTTTTTGTTTGTTTGTTTGCTCTTGTTTGTCCCCATACTCCTCCAAGGTGTTTAGGTGCCTACCTTCACCAAACTTGAAGGGACCCGGGTGTGTCATTGGAGGATTTAAATTTGAAAGGACAATGTCATCTAGGTCACAGGTCAAATTTCTGTTTCTCGAAGGTCCTGAGTTCGATTTGGATAAAAGTTGGCGAGTGTATGGATGTAAATGTATGAATAACCAGAACGGGAACAATTTACTAGTACTGATAATAAACAATGACATGCATATCAGAAAGTTTGTTCACGTTTTCAATGAGAGTGGATGGCTGAAATAATTCATGAGATTCGGGAACGTTGTGTTAAATTCGACCAACACAGGCCGCATTTCAAAGTGCTGCCGTACCAATGTGCGTCTGTTTTTCTTAGGTATTGCCGCCTCCTCCTCCTCCTCGGCTAGTATCTTCTTCTGAAGAAGCCATATTTTTTTTTTCAAAATACCGAATTCTCTTTTTTTTCTTACTCACAAAAAGAGCGTATTGAAAGCACGTGCTACTTCTATGTGAACCGCCGTGCCCGTATAGCGTATAGCAAATACCGAATAGCGTATAGCGAATACCGTATATTTCTATGTGAACGCAGCCTTATGTGTGTTTTCATATTTTTAGTAAGGTTTGGGTAACTGAGTGGCAACGTATTGGGAAATATAGCTGCTTACTCGGCTTACGATATGTTATTCATGGTGGTTATCATGATTTATTTGTTCGTCCTGAATGATTCATTGACTAGTAAGAGATTCACCACGAGGACCGAACTACTGCCAATATGCTGTGAACCACTGCAGCAGCTGAGGGTGAGGTTATGGCCATGTAAAACTAGTTAAAGCCTATTACTACTTGTTCCAAGGCGATACTTCTGTTGTGATTTTTACTGTTTTATGTCTTGGTTTTCAATTTTTGTGCTGTTTACACCTTATGTGCATTTTCATTATTTAATTAGGTTTAGGTAACTTAGTGGCTGCCTATTGGAAACTAGCTGCTCACTAGGCTTACAATATCTTTTCGTAGTATAGGAACCTCATTGTCAATTACTTTTTTTCCCACTTTGGTTTTTGGTGTAGAAGTTTCTATCTGATTGCCACATTTTCTGATCATTGCCTACTTGTACCTTTTTATGTTTACAATTTCGAAGAATCTCCATTGCTAATAGAAGCCTTACTCAATTTGTCAATCGGTAAACAATGTATGTAACAGTCAGCAGATCAGTGAATTGGCTAAGGCGAATTCTAGGAGAATTAGTGACTTTACATGATTTTACAAAAGCTGTAGGTCTTCATTTACACCAAACAGAATGAATATGTTTGTCATGGGAAGGGTTAGGGGTAATTTTGTGTCAAACTCATTAATCGTGAACTAAACGTAATTTGCTTTGCCAATTGTTAAATGTCTGTAACAGTATCATTCATTATATGACTTTAACACACAAAAAAACATCGGATAAGCGTATCTACATGTATATAGAACACATACATACCGCTTACTAAAAAGTCATTTATTCTCATGACGTCAGTAAATTCAAATACACGGCTCACAAGCTTAACTGCGGTCGTTACTCAATTTGTGCAAAATAAGACAATTAATGAATCAATCCTTTATCAAATTTCAAATGATTTATTTTTGCTTTATGCAAGAAGCAGCAAGATATATCATAGCATGGTACGGTCATATATCAATCATTCCTTAGGATAAAGATGACTGTATCAAACGTTCCATCTATATTCTATAATAACAGTTATTTCTATCACTTCAAGCCCGATAGTATCAGCCTTACCATGATGAAACCAGCATCTTGCATACGTGAAAGGAATTACACATTCCCTCCGCATTCTTACTTTAAAATTCCAAGCGTCTAGACTGATTTTGTGACTGTACAAGTCGGTTTGTGTTGGGCCTGGTTGGAAACCCCAAAAGATAGATTAGTCTGTGAGGCGGCTCATATTTTCCCAATATTGGAACCTGTTGAAAAGCCGCTGATCGCTGACGTATCTAGCTTATCGACATTTAGCTTTAAGACAAGGCTATCATGCAAAGAGAGTCATTCATTGTTTAGTGCTTTATTTATACATCACAATTATTACAGACAAATGAGCCGCCTCGTGGGAAAACCAACAATGTTGTTTCCGAACAGGTCCGACACAAACCAGCCTGTACAAGCACAGAAAAGAGCTAGAAACTTGAAATTTCGTATTTAAGTAGAAGAGAAATTGTACTATCCGAGTAGCGAAAACAAAGGCGCTGATCAGCTTCGCAGTCACCGAGAAGCTGATCTGCGTCTTTGTTTTCGCCTATGCAGATTGTTGGTTTTCCTATGAGGCGGCTCAAATCATGTAGAACAGTGAAAGAAAAACAATCAACTGGAACCTGTGAATTTGAAACATGAAGACATGATATTTTGAGTTTCGATAAGCTATTTATGCCTGGCGCTTGTTAAGAAGCTTATTCATTTAACTATTTCAACATATACATTATCAGTGGAATAAGTTTTATGGTAAGCATATACTTATATGTAAAAAGCCAACATTTTGAGCAATGCATTATTAAACTAATGATTATTATTATTATTATTATTGTTAGTGTTGTTGTTGCTGATGTTGTTGTTGTTGTTGTTGTTGTTGTTGCTGTTGTTGTTGTTATCATTAATTACTGATGTTCTAGTTTAACAAAACTAATCGACCAGATAGAAGTATAGAAAAGTCTCCCCGTACATCATCCATAGTGCAGATTAAATTTCCCTTTTGGTCCTTTGTGATCAGCAAGAATATATACTCCTCTAAAAAAAAATCCGGTCACCCAATAGCACCTAACAAATAAACGAAAATTGTGTTCCATTGCTAGTAAATTTGAAATACTTTATAAACAGCCATTTGCATGCAGTGTATGCCTATTGCGCATACTCAGTTTAAAAAGGAGATGTTACATGGTAGTTATAGGGTACAAAAGGGTGACGAATCTGGAAGGTCACGCCATTCTAGCAACTATCCCATGCTAGCTTCCTCAGGATACAAATACAGTGTAGAAGCCTCTGTGGTGTCTAATAGTAAAGCTTCTCGCCGCTTTTGTTTTATTCAGGGGTCATGGTTTCGATCCAATGCCCCTACAGCCCTTCGGATAACATTTTCAGCATGCTCTATCTCCATATGACATAACATGTTAAAAGGATGTAAAAGCAAAAATAATCACAGTTTTGGGTTGAGGATAGGATATGAAAGGGTATGAGCACACCAAATAAGTTTATAACAAAATATACAGCATTCGAAAAAGATTTTCTATTCTTACGACTTTGGGTGACCGGATTTTTTGAGGAGGAGTATACTAAAGGATTGAGCTTCAGATTTGAGCTTTCACTGGATGATGAAAAAACATTAGACTGTTTTAATGTCTGTGAAGCCCGAAGGGCTTCTCGGGGATATAAAAAAAGGTACAAGTAGGCAACGATCAGGAAAAGGCGCAATCAGAAAAAGATCATCACTCCAAAAACCGAGGCGGGAAAAAAACAAACTAACAATAAGGTACTTATACCATGAAAACATTTCGTAAGCCGAATGAGCAGCTATTTTCCCAATAGGTGGCCACTCAGTTACCTAAACTTTACTAAAAATATGAAAACATACATAAGGCGCCAACAGCACAAAATTTTTAAATACAAAGACATAAAACAAAAAGGACCACCACAGAAGTATCGCCTTGGAACGATCAGTAACACAAAGTTACTGGCGGGCTTAAACCGGTTTTACATAGCCATAACCTCACCCTCGGCTTCTGCAGTTGTTCATAACATTTAGTTAGTTCTTCGGTCCTCGTAGTGAATCTCTAACTAGTCAATGAATCATCACGAACAATAAATAAATCACGATAAACATCCTGATGAATTAAAAACCAGAACTCTCAGATTTTGAGTGTCATGACATCCTAATGTTTGGTAAAAGTCCCATAAAATGGAGGCAACGTCCCGACATGACCATTGATGTTGACTGGGACGTAAAGCATCAATTCAAACAAACAAACAAAAACAGACGAGGCTTAACTAGCCGAAACCATGGTAAAGCCCATCTCCTTTTGCATCAATATGGTCACTGCTCTTAACGGACCTCAATTTTTATTTTTATTTGCATGTCAACTTTCAGTTATGCAATCATCTTTTGCATTTGAGCCGCCTCATGGGAAAACCAACAATCTGCATAGGCGAAAACAAAGGCGCAGATCAGCTTCGCAGTAACTGCGAAGCTGATCAGCGCCTTTGTTTCGCAGTAACTGCGAAGCTGATCAGCGCCTTTGTTTTCGCTACACGGTTAGTACACTTCCTCTGCTTCTTAAATACGAAATTTCAAGATTCTAGCCTGCTTCTGTGACTGTACAGCCTGATTTATGTCGGACCTGTTTGAAAACCACATTGTTGGTTTTCCCACGTGGCGGCTCATTTATGATTCTATCATACACGGAGGCTTAATATTCGGAACGGCATTGCTATATTACTTCTTACATTTTCTGAAAAAAAAAAAAAATGAATTATCGAATGTTAATTAAATAACAGTATCATCGGCGCAGTGACCTACTAGAGCCATTGTAGATCTTGTTTCTTTTCATTACGAAAACATGCCCATATGATATACAGTGATTTTTTCAGGTCAAAAATCGATAATTTTCAAAGGAAAATGTTTGATATTTTTCTTATTTTTGCTCAAAACATAGATTGCGGGTACACGTTAGAACCGCCTCGGCGAGGCGGTTCTAACGTGTACCCGCAATCTATGTTTTGGAGCAAAAATAAGAAAAATAGGTATACCCCTGCATACCCCAGTTTTACTATATAAAAGTGGGGTTCTAGGGGGTATACATTACATGGACATGTTTTCGTGATGGCTTCAGTGGTGGCATTGTAATTTACTAATTTAAGGTTTATATATTATGTGAAAAAGACAAATTCTTTAAAATTGTAGACAATTCCTTTCCACCGTGAATAATTCAAAACCGAAACTATCGTGTTCTGCTAGGATAACTTTTTTTTTTCTGAAGATCGCGTGTCATTCTTACTCTCAATAACTTGTCCAGGTAGAATACCCAGCATCAAATACCTAGTATTTAATCAAAGTGATTATGCAGTTATCAGATTCTTCCTGAAAGGTACCATTAATACATATCTATTGGTATTGATTTTAATAACCCATTTTGTATTATAAACAAATACTATCAGAGGGGTTCTTATCTGTTATCCGCTAAGCGTTATTAGAGCGTTATACAGTCCACAGTATGTCTTTAAATCATTTTGCGGTTTATATCTTTGTGGTGGGACTTATCGGAAGCCTAAACTGCAGACTTTGTTGGTGTCTGACTTATATTATAGAAAACGACTACCTCTAATTAAATACGAAGCTAAACATATTGGCCCTGTAGTTTTGTCCTGCATGCTTTTGCTGTCGTCATAATTTTGTTGTTGAAACTTTAAAGGTAAACGTCTTTATTTTTATTCCAAACAGTCAAAATGTTCTCTAATTTTACAATGTTCTCATAGAATGATAGTAAGGCTAGTATATTTTTCAAATCATCACATCATACCTATTTTGATTTAGCAGGATGCTAAAATGGAGGTTCGATTTTGCATAGTTTGACCTGCTCCGTTCATGCCTAATTATGGTTACCAAGGTAACTGTATAGTGAGTGCCAATTTGCAAAGTAAAATAAGTTCCGATATGACAATTATTCTGCATGCGAAACTTTGACTGGTTCATGCTGCATGTATGTGTTCTGGATAAAAAAAAACTATGTTCGACAGTTTTTGGACAAGCCTCGTATGTTTTAATGATTTTCATTCATGATAATGTTATGTATCCACTGAACGGCGAGTCGATTATATATTCTCAACAAGGAATTACATTACACACTTGAAATTCGTTTTCCAAAGCATCATGTATTACCTCGTTTGTAAGATTTTATGAATACTTATAAATTTGGGCTGACAAAGAAGAATTTAAAATATAAGTTAGTTAGTTAGTTAGGTAGGTAGGTAGGTAGGTAGGAAGTTAGTTAGTTAGTTAGTTAGTTAGTTAGTTAGTTAGGTACGTAGGTAGGTAGTTAACCAGTCGGTCAATCAGTGGCAACATTGCTGCAAACAAACCGTATTTGTCAAAATATGATGCTGACGAAAGAAGAAGAAGTACACAGTTGAAAAATAAAATTCCAACTTCCCACTGAATGCAATACAACAAAGCGATGCGCTTTTTAAGGTAACTCAGTGTGCTTTCTCAGTGTGTGTCATTATCGAAGACGATTACTAGACGAACATTTCTTCAGCAAATAAAGCATTTTGACATTTTATAGACAAGTGTCCTTACATGAATACAGCTATGCAATATAAGCGATTTCTTGCTGATTGCAATGTGAATTGATAGATTAAGAACTGAATTAGTCATAATTAATCATCCTATTGAAAACATCATCGATTATGGGTACTAAGTATAAAGTGTAAAAGAATTTATTTCGGCGAAGACTCTCGTTACATATCCATCGTTATAAATGAATGAAATCAATGCATTTGAGCAATAGGAGCAAGCAGATATAATCGTTATCGGTTTAGATTCATTTTTAACCAAAGTTTAATACATTTGGCTCCATTTGGATTATACTAGTCTTTTTATCGACTGTCCTGTCGAAAGATTCAACATTACAGTAATTCTCTTCGGCTCAGTGTTGCCAAATCTGAAGGGTCACTGAAGAAGCTTGAGTAGCCAAAACCGCGGTATGGTCAATCCCTTTTCTCATGAATATGTTCGCTGCTCTTAAAGGATCCCAGTTTTATTTTTATCAATTAATTTCTTATGCAGTAAATCTGTGACGCGAGTCCACGACGAAATATTTCCGTTTATACTGCATTATTTTTCGCCTAATTAAAAATAAAATATATGATATCATTATAACATGCCCATATGATATTTACCCCATACAGGGATATACATTTTTTATTTTTTGATCCAAAATATAGATTCCGGGTACTCATTAGAACCGCCTCAATCGCCTAATGTGTACCCACAATCAATGTTTTGAGAAATTATTTAAAAATATCAAAATTTTCGAGTGAAATCTTCTTTTTTATAGCTGAATTTGTTTGTATATTGCATGGGCAAGTTTTCGTGTTGGGTGTGCTCTTTTTCTGAGGTTAATCAGTTTACTTTCTCAATGTGTTTCATTATCGAAAAAACAATTGTAAAGACGATTACTAGACGAACCATTCCCTGGGCAAATAGAAACGTGTGACATTTTACAGTTGACCATATACAGGTACAATTATGCAATATACAAGCAGTTATTTAGCTGTAGAAATTGAAAATTTTCGAAAGAAAAATCGATATTGTTCTTATTTTTGCTCAAAACATAGATTGTGGGTACACGTTTGAACCGCCTCGCCGAGGCGGTTCTAACGAGTACCCACGGTCTATGTTTTGGAGCAAAATAAGAAAAATAGGTAAACCCCCTGCACACCCCAGTTTTGCTATATAAAAGTGGGGTTCAAGGGGGTATACTTTTCATGGACACATGTTTTCCTGATGCGAATACTGTGTACATGTATGCAATATATGTGATTTTCGGGTGATATCACGGTCCATATTCACATTCAGTTATGATTTAATCAGTATTTGGCCTTTTTTTCTACTGAAACAATTCATGACGGATATTTCAGTATGTATTACTGCCTTTTGACAAGAAGTAAAACAATTAATGACAAACCTATATACAGGTATAGAAGTCAGGGTTTACTATGGTGCGATTCCATTTAAGTGAGTATAATTTCTATAGGCCAGTTAGCGGGATGAAGAACATTAAATAGACAGAAGAATATATGAAGAACATTTTATTAACAGTGAAATATGCCATTGTTATCAAGGAAAGGAATGTGCCTGCAAAGCACTCTATGATTTGAGCCGTCTCGTGAGAAAACCAGTAATGTGGTTTCCGAACAGGTCCGACACAAATCAGGCTGTACATTCACAGAGGCAGATCAGCTTGAAAATTCGGATTTAAGAAGAAGAGGAAGTGTACTATCTGTGTAGCGAAAACAAAGGCGCTGATCATCTTCGCGGTTACCGCGAATCTGATCTGCGTCTTTGTTTTTCGCATATGCAGATTGTTGGGGGCTCATTTATCTGATTGAGTAATTATGATTTCCATTCGAATCTGTCAATGCAAACCGTTTGTTTATCGTGATATCTGCATGATTCGATTACATTGCACGAGATGAACTTTCCAAGTGCAGCATCTTAGAATATTCCGCTGTTTACAAAGTGATAAGGAAAATTGCGATTCAATACTGCTGCTCTTCGAAAGAGCAGTCTTAATTTGCAGTTCTAGCTGCACCAATTTAATGTCACGGATAACATTTAACTCTGCAACAAAGTACATGCACTAAGAGTAAACAAGAGCATTGCACGATAGGCTAAATTTTCTACAGCACGATGGTTTATTCCATATAATTGAGCCGCCCCATGGGGAAAACCAACAATCTGCATAGGCGAAAACAAAGGCGCAGATCAGCTTCGCAGTAACTGCGAAGCCGATCAGCGCTTTTGTTTTCGCTACATGGATAGTACAATTCCTCTACTTTCTAAATCCAAAATTTCCCGACTCCAACCATTTTCAGTGCTTGTACAGGTCGGTTTGTGTCAGACCTGGTCGGAAACCACATTGTTGGTTTTCCCACGAGAAGGCTCAATTATCCTGAACGTACCATCAATCACGAATCTTTTGCCATATTGCAATATTGTCAGCAGATATTACTATGCAAAAGCTCAATTTCATTACGAAATAACACCCATGCAACATACAGAGATTTTTTTCACCTGTAAAAATTGAAAATTTCATAGGAAAAAATTTGATATTTTTCTTATTTTTGCTCAAAACATAGATTGTGGGTACTCGTTAGAACCGCCTCGTCGAGGCGGTTCTAACGTGTACCCACAATCTATGTTTTGGAGCAAAAATAAGAAAAATAGGTATACCCCTGCCAACCCCAGTTTTACTATTAAAAGGTGGGGTTTGAGGGGGTATACATTTCACGGACATGTTTTCCTGATGTTACTGTCCTGTTAGCAGAGATTGCGTTTAATATGTCCGGTTTGCTATGCCATATAAGATTACTTCAGGAGACATGTGCACTACAAGAAGTTTCATGCTGTGATAAAAGTGTTTGATAAAGCCGGCATTTATTGAAACGGGCCATTCATCTATATTCTCTGCTCCATTGTTGTGAAGTAGAATTCAACTTTTGACCCAACTGTGACTTGATGAAAATTCTTCCAAGACAATTGAGCCGCTGCGTAGAAAACCAACAATCTGAATAGGCGGAAACAAAGGCGCAGATCAGCTTCGCAGTAACTGCGAACCTGATTATCACCTTTGTTTTCGCTACACGGATAGTATAATTCCTCTACGTTCTAAATCCAAAATTCCCAGCCTCTGACCATCTTCTGTTACTGTACAGCCCGGTTTGTGACGGAATTGGTCGGAACCCATATTGTTGGTTTTCTCAAGCACATGCTCAATTATTTTGACAATTCATAGACGCTGGTTCTCTCATAAGAGTGATTGTCCTTAATATGAAGACATTATTGCTCAATTTGTCTTTCTTGCATGTTAAAGTTGGTCATCGGGAGGGCCAGCTCAAGTTCACAGGAAACAACGAAAAAATACCTACATATTTATATAGCGATATTGTTAACCGCTCAAAAGGTACATCAATATGCTAAGGCTGTCCACAACATTTATGTTTAAGGGCACAAATAAGAGAAATATTTATACCCCTCTACCCTCCATTTGTAATTATATACTGGTCAAAAAAAGTTAGGGATCAAACTTTTAAGGATGCATTTTTCAGTCGTTTGATAATTAATCGGGTTTTGAATTACATGGTGGATTAGCAGTGTTATGGCACCTTTACGCTAAATTTTAGCGTTCAAACACTAATAATATACCGTTCGAACGGTAAATTTAGCGTTCGAACGCTGCTTCATAAAGACCCTTTCAAACTACCGTTGCAATGCTACCTTGAATAACGTGTCAGCCAATCAAATTGAGTGTTACAAACTAAATATTTTAAAAATCGTTGTGGTCTTATAATTTAAGCATTCTATGGTAGACAAAACCTTTCCAAAGGTTATCAAAATATCTGTATTCCTCCCAAACATGTAATTTGCTTTAAAATGTATATATTGACTTGACTTTTGATTTATTTCTTGTTGTTTATTTTAATGTGTTTATATATTTGAGTATGGCGGCAATGTATAAGAGCAGTCACGGGGTAAATTATAAGAGGTCGATTGAAATCGATTTGACAAAAATATTTTAATTAAATATCAAAATTAATATTGTAGCTTAATTTGGAAAAGTACAAGCAGGCAAAGATCAGGAAAAGGCGCAATCAGAAAAAGACTCCCACTCCAAAAACCAAGGTGGGAAAAAACCAAACTAACAATCAGGTACTTATACCATGAAAACATTTCGTAAGCCGAATGAGCAGCTATTTTACCAAAAGGTGGCCACTCAGTTACCTTAACTTAACTAAAAATATGCAAACATACAGAAGGCGCCAACATCACAAAAATATTTTAAACACCAAGACATAAAACAAAAAGAACCACCACAGAAGTATCGACTTGGAACGATCAGTAACACAAAGTTACTGGCGGGTTTTAAATCGATTTTACACGGCCGTAACCTCACCCTCAGCTTCTGCAGTGGTTCATAACGTTTAGTTAGTTTTTCGGTCCTCGTGGTGAATCTCTAACTAGTAAATGAATCATCAAGAACAAACAAATAAATCATGATAAACATCCTGATGAATCAAAAACCAGGACTCACAGATTCAGTAAGCTGTCCGACGATGGAGATCCCTGGGCGCCAAATAACTTACTAACTCCGGAGCTAAAGAAAAACATCAGTTGGACCCCGGTGGGCCAAGCAACAGACAAGAAGCTCCGGCCCCAACCAACTAAAATGAATAGCTCGGGGCCATCATAGAGTCTGACGCCCGACCCACCGGCGTGCAATTAAAGAAGGCAGCATAGTTATCAACCGTGATTGGGTTAAAAACTTAGCATGCAGACTGTCGCATAACATTCAAGTTATAACCTATACGTCTGTAACGTGTTATGATTTTTCTAAACTGAAAAGAAAAATCATTACTTCCTATAAGTTTCTTAAATTTGTAAACCAAGTCACCATAAAACTGGTTCCGAAAGACCCTCACTTAAAAGCGTCTTTAACCCAACATTATATTTGGAAATCAATTCATAGTGTCTACGATAAAATTTGAAAAAATCTTACGTTATTGGTGAATATCTTAAAAGTTAACCATGCGAAAATAATTTATTTATTTTTTCATTTATTTGATTTTTAGTTTGTGTTTAAATCGCATCAAATTTGTAAGCCGGCCGCTGATTGGTTAATGAAATAAACCTATTTAGCGTTGCAACGGTTTTTAAATGAATCTAACGAATTTAGCGTTCGAACGCTTAATTTACCGTTCGAACTGTATATATTATTATATTATTCGCTGAATCTATCGTTGCAACGGTAAATTTAGCGTTCGAACGTTATTTTATAGCGTTCGAACGATAACTTTTAGCGTTCGAACGCTAAAATAGAAGCGTTTAAACGCTATAAAATTAGAGTTTGAACGCTACCGTTGGTTTTGACCCATTTCGGACACCATATTCACATGCCACCAATTTTGAAATTATGCATCATCTGACTTAAGCACTGCTGTTCTAAAAATCCCACTACCCTAAAAACCAAAGTCATAAAAGTCCATAAGAACTGATTCCACAAAAAAAATATAAAAAAATATCAGTTTTGCCAATTCATGAAAATTTTGCAAACTTCCACGATAGTCATTAAGTTTAATCATTTTTAAGGTCAGCCAGCCAAAGACAATAGGAAATTTCTCGTCATTTTAAAAGTTAAGCACGAGCAAACTTACGCACCATCAGTTCTCTATGGGAATTTCATACCACTTTAATTTTAAGGGTAGTCAGGTTTAAAGCCTGGTATTGTTGAAGGCAAACACTACCTTTTTAATCTTTCAGCACATAAAGCTTACAAAATGAATTACCTTGATGGTGGGAATGTTTCCTTTTACTAGAAGTTCGTTATCTTCAAGAAATTACATGGTATATTTTTGATCCCTAACTTTATGTGTCCAGTATAAAAGGTGGAAATAAAGGGATAAACATATCAATGACATATTTCTTATAATACCATGTTGTACAATGTCGTGTCAATGATCATTCTGTTTCCTTTTCTGCTAACTATATATTACAGTTAAATCGGGACATTGCTGGCCACGTAGAGGTGACAATAAACAATGTGCCAACTTTAGTGTTACATCTTTGGAAAAATAATACGTAACTAATTCGCGTGTTGTTATAAGAATGAATTTTATTTTTGTTGATTTTATCGATGTGTAAACTCAGGCGATCCCTCACAAAATTAATAAAGCCCGGAGGGGGGGGGGGGGCTTTATGAAAAAAATTGGGAGTGATTCGCCTGAGTTTACACGTCGATAAAACGGGTACAAGTAGGCAATGATCAGGAAATAGAGCAATCAGAAAAAAGATTCCCACTCCAAAAACCGAGATGGGAAAAAAGTAAATTAACAATCAGGTACTTATACCATGAAAACATATCGTGAGCCGAATGAGCAGCTATTTTCCCAATAGGTGACCACTCAGTTACCTAAACTTAACTAAAATATGATAACATACATAAGGCGCCAACAGCACAAAAAAAACTTCAAACACCAAGACATAAAACAATATAACCACCACAGAAGTATCGCCTTGGGACGATCAGTTATATAAAATTACTGGCGGGCTTAAATCGATTTTACAGGTACCTTAACCTCACATCAAAAATCAACAAAAATAATAATTCATACCTTATAATTGCAACTTTGTCTCATTACATTGCATTTGTCGACGTTGATTTAATTTTTATAGCCAGCGGAAGGAGAATGGAGCAAAACGAATCTTCATGAGGCAGCCATCTTGAGAATTTCCAAATCATAGAACTCACTTCTCGCAATTAATAGAAGCTAAAATTGGCTTGCTAAAGGCAGGCTTTAGAAGCGGGAGCATTAAACACCCCTTCAGTCAAAAGAGTTCCTTTGGAAGAAAATATCGCCGTCTGGACTGATAGAAAGGCATGTCGATTTTGAATTGGGGCTCGGAACAGTCAAATTTCAACACACACTTTCAATATTGTACCGTTCGATGTTCTGTTGAAAGGAAAAGCGTGCGTGTTAATAAAAAAAAAAGTTCATTTCGACGCCTTCAAAATGCATTCATCCATTTTTAATGACGTTTAGATTTGGTGACGTCAATGTTTCTTCGAAGAAACGTCACGTAATCACGTAGCGCCATTTTTAAGATGAAAACCGAGTATTCTATCGAAGTATAAAGTCTTTCAAACAACTAATCAGAATGTAGGAAATTACTAAAGTTGGAATTATTAATGGATAACGTCTGTTAGTACGAGACCATACAATCGTACATGACATGTATGTTTAAGCGAAATTGACATTTTTGCGTATATTTAACACATGGATTTTTGTATTTACTACTTTGTATTAAACTGCCATATAGGACAGAGACTTAGGTTGGTATAGAAATGTTAACGATCAACTTTATATATTGTATTTTGCAGTATTTTCTTTTGTTTTTATCATGATTTAACGTCCCATGATACAATTTGTTGGGACGACGCCAACGCTTCTGGGTATTAAACAGTGCGAGGAGTTAAAATGTCTTGCAAAAAGGCACCACCCGACGCAAGTGAGGTTCGAACCACGATCATCTCGTCCCGGGGTTCGATGCCTTAACCACTAAGTCATTGAACACCCCTTGCATTTTGGTATCAAAACAAAATTACATTTTTAGCCAACACGATAAGAAAACTTATTATAGCACAAATTGGCAATATTTCCTGCATTGTAACTCAATAGTGATTCTCAGTAAGCGACGTCTAGCCGTGGATGATGCAGATACGATAACTCAGACGTACGTTTGAAAGACATATGAAAGGACTGCATATCTCTGTAATTTTAGCATAATGTTTAAGTTAACAAAAGCTTCCTCAATTTGTCTCGGTTAATCCAAGTCTCTGTCATTATGCCATTTGATTATGTCTGAAGATTTTCAATTTTCTAAAGAAACACGTCTTGCACTGACAAGCTAATTAAAAGTTCAATTTGGAATGTGCTTTGAAATTGCATGCACTGCAGCATCTTATGATGAAATGGTGCAATCGGTAGTTGGTAGCATTATTGTGAAGCAGGAAATACAGTAAGCTAACATTTTGAATATGTGCATGTCTCTTTGTAATGCCTCGTGTACAATACGAAACTCACCTAAAAACGAATCGCCGTGCTCACAAAGCGGTACTCGATTTAATTGATTGACTCGCATAATTTTCATTTACAATCCCCGCTCATTAACCCACCAACTTAAAACCTCACTGAGTAGCCTTAAAGCATTCGAACCCACTCGTGTCTTCGCAGAAACGTTTTGATGAAACGTATTAAAATCCAGCAAACAATTGCTTGCATTTTTTGTCTATATAGTAAAACGACTGCAACTGTGACGCGTTGTGTTATATTTTGCTCATATAAGGTCGAAAAGAAGTCGCCGCGACAAACATCAAAATGAATTCCAATCGCGTAAAATGGCAGCTAGCTATATACGAAATACACGTATATATATATCAATTTAATGAGAGAACTCATGATTTGTTTAAAGGAATTGACAGAAGCAAACTGTTTAGTCTGTTTATATTTCTAATTCGCCGCGAGAGAGCATTTGTACACGCTACATGTCGTTTGATACTCATGTGAACTCGGCTTGCTCTGGACACAAACTATTCGCTGTGAAGATTTCGCCTCCAATTTAACGTGATGGATACCCTAACATATAACATTGTCGTGATCCACCCATTTATTCTATCATGTCTTCATTGTCAACTCTGAATTCTTTTAATGTGTGATACGAGTTTCAGTTGTTGAAACCACAATCTGAATGTGCTTAACTAAATGCCAACGGTATAGAGTATGTAGACCCGTTACTTGTACAGTCCATTTTGTGAGCAAAATACGAAAAAAAAAAAAAAAAAAAAAACGCTTTAGTTAAACACGTTTATAATTAACTATACTTAACTTTTATACTTAGCGTCAATGAAATGTTACCAGAAAATCAGGTTCTGTTAACACTTAACACTATTTGATTCATTCTGAGAAGAAACTGCCGAAACTTAGCATTCATTTTCATGGCATAGAATGTCATCAATCATTTCTAATAAAACGGTGCTCATTACTACCGAATAGATTATAGGCACTCCTCGACAAATGTCAGAATCTGAATGGTTTACTGGTGACACGCCAAATTGACAATACCTCACCAGGGTGGGGGGAGGGGGGGGGGGTGCGCCAGGAGGGAGAAGCTTCAATTGAATAGAGAAATTGCAAACTTTGGATACTACCTCAAAGCTAAGTCGCCTATTCCGCCAGCCGATGGAAAAAAAGTTAAACGAGCCTGTGCATGAGAAAACCAACAATTTGCATAGGCGAAAACAAAGCCGCAGATCAGCTTCGCGGTAACCGCGAAGCTGATCAGCGCCTTTGTTTTCGCTACACGGATAGTACAATTCCTCTCCTACTTAAATCCAAAATTTCAAGCCTCTAACCATCTTCTGTGACTGTACAGGCCGGTTTGTGTCAGACCTGGTCGGAAACCCAAATTGTTGGTTTTGTCACGCACAGGCTCAAACCACTTTGGCGACGTTCTCACAGAGGGTGTTCGAGGCATGAGAAGGCATGACAAATTAAGAAAACACGGCGTGCTAGATCTAAGGAAAAATGACAATCAAAAATTGAAAGTGCCCAGTAGTTCCAGACTAGTGGCAACTAAATCAATTTGCCGGTGAATCTTGAATTAAACTAGAATATTTGAAAAATAAATAAATAAATAAATAATAATTTTCAAAATCTTGAAATTTTAGTGCTGGTTACTTTTCATTGATATACGTTGAGTATGCTATGCTTCAAAGGCGTGTTTTTTTTTTTGTTTTTTTTTTTTGTTTTTTTTTTAAATGACCATGTTATCTCCCTTTATTTTCAGGTGATGACCACATTGGAACGAAAAAAGTAACTATGGCTACCGAGAATAATATTGGGCAACAGTTCAGACTTGCCGAAATTCTGACGTTTTTGCTAATCATTCTAAGCGAGAGAAATCACTTTGGTAAGTATGCATGTGTAAAAATCTGAGCCCTGTTGTTACGAAAACATGCCCATGTAATATACTGAACTGAAGTTGTAAAACTTGAAAATTTTCACTAGAAATGTTTTGATATTTTTCTTATTTTTGCTCAAAACACAGATTGTGGGTACACGTTAGACTCGCCTCGCCGAGGCGGTTCTAACGAGTACCCACAATCTATGTTTTTGAGCAAAAATAAGAAAAAAATAGGTATACCCTTGCGTACCCCAGCTTTGCTATATAAAAGTGGGGTTAAATGCGGTATTCATTGCACGGACGTGTTTTTCTGATGTTGTTTAGTGATAAGCCTAATCACTTTTGCGTAGCCATCATAATACATTGATGCTTTGAACTTATAACAGTACTTTCAGGGCTAAGAGAAAACGCTTAAAAGCAAACAAACATGCTTTCTCCTTTACAACCTATTTTTAAGTGGCATGTAAGGGGAATGGGTTAATGTTCTATTTAATTCTATGTAACTGTCACATGTATTAATTTTATTTTATTATATTCCATGCGCACAAAAATGTGGTCGTGTGGTGATTGTTTATTGTGTGTTTGTTTCTTTAACCTATTGCTCTACGTCCGAGTCGACAGCTTTGGTCGTGTCGGAACGTTGCCTCCATTTTATGTCACTTCTATCCAAAACAAGGAATGTAATTTGCTTTGAATATAATCGCCTAAACAAACAACTAAGTCTTATACATGTATGTGGTTTGACTAAACTAATTTACCCGGGAAGGCTTAAACCTACCTAGCGGTATTCAGTTGGTCAGCCGGTCGTCCTGTGTTGTGTGGATATAAACATAAATTGAGCCGCGACGCGAGAAAAGCGGTCTTCGGGGCTTCGCCCAGGTCCGACACAAACCGACCTTTACAGTCTCAGAAAAAGGCTATGTCCTGCAATAAATCATCACAGTGTCGGACAATTTGATAAACAAATGCATATTGTATAACAAAATAAAGGTCAACTGTGCAATAAGTTGTGATACTGTAATGAAAGTGACACACAGCAGTCTGGTTGATATGTGATAAGATTACACGGCTGCTACATTGATATAATTTAAGTGAATTTATTTAAGGATTAAAATTCAGATTAACTTAAAAAAAAAAAAAAAAAAAAAAAAAAAAAATTTAATGTCTGTGAAGCCCGAAGGGCTTCTCGGAGACATTAAAACAACTAATGTTTTTCATCATCCAGTGAAAGCTAAAATTTGAATTTCGTCGAGCTTCACAGACATTAAAACAGCTTAACGTTTTTCATCATCCAGTGAAAGCTAAAATCTGAATTCAATACTTATATTTACATTTTAAATAATCAATCAAGTATCAGATTTTTATATGCACATAGCATCGCTCATTTTAATGTTATTAGACATTAAATCCGACTTAACGTACCTTAGGAACAACCAAAACATCTTATGTTCGCGCTCAACGCCATGACGATACGCGACCGACGTCACGCCAACAAGAGTAAACAAACAACTTCACTGGCTGGTTTTGACGTCGCCCCGCCCATAGGCATGGCCTATAGATCACATGACTTAATGTGTTTTATTGAGAAATGAAGAACGTCAAGAAAGAAACTTTCATCTAGGGCGATTGCAATAAAATAATTAATATCTATAACTGACCGTTCTAATGCGGTTCTTCTCTTTTGAATCCATGTTTCGATATCAGTGTTTATTTAGCGTATTCATATATTAATTTAAGTTCAGTTAATTGACTGGCCATCTTTATTTTTTCCCACCCAGGTCTGTGGCTGGGAGTGCGATTCTGATTGCGCCAGTGCCTGAGCATTGCTTACTATTACCAGTACACACCAAACGGCGTAAAAGTAAAGCATATAAACCGCATAGGTTTATACTATGACGATTTGATTTATTCATGATATTTGAATGGATTACAATTTATTTTTTCATTTTGCTGTTATACGGTTAAAGTTATTTTTCGAACTCCTCCACTGAATCTCATATGCATGTAGCAGCCATACTTCAGACGGAGAACTATATTGGTTATTAATTTATTTTTCGCTTTAAAAAATCACATCATGTCTCTGGTGACTTGTCAAACAACTGTTATTTTTTAGATGTCCCCTGCAGACTTACATACGTAAACGTACTCTGTTCGGCACCTGTATGTCACGAAATATGATTAATTAACCTTTCGAAAACTTGTCCATGCAATATATTGAACTAAAAAAAAAATGAAAATTTCATCGGATAAAAATTTCGCTTAAAACATGCAGTGTGGGTACACGTTCGAACCGCCTCGTCGATGCGGTTCTTACGAGTACGCACAATGTATGTTTTGGATCAAAATAAGAAAATTATGTATACCCCTGCAGACTCCAGTTTTTTCTATATCAAAGTGGGGTTAAAGGGGGCATACCATTCAAGGACATGTTTTCTTGATGGACGATCCCTACGCATGCAAGAGTAAAGTTTTACTCTCATTGTAAACTCACACAGTATTACCATCAGGAAAACATGTCCGTGCAATGTATACCCCCCTGAACCCCACTTTTATAGAGCAAAACTGCAGGGGTATACCTATTTTTCTTATTTTTGCTCCAAAACATAGATTGTGGGTACTCGTTAGAACCGCCTCGGCGAGGCGGTTCTAACGTGTACCCACAATCTATGTTTTGAGCAAAAATAAGAAAAATATCATATTTTTTCAGCTGAAAAATTTCAATTTTTAAAGCTAAAAAAATCTCTGTTTATTGCATGGGCAAGTTTTCGTATGACAATCCTTTCATTTTGTTTATTTTTGTTTTGTTCAAATTCATCAGTGATTCTTTTTAGTTTTTACTGAAACCTCCACAAGAGTCTATTTCGCACTTGCCACGCAATGCCCTGTTTAAAACATGAATTTCATTACCTAAACTTGCCCATTCAATATTCATTTTTTTATCTGTAAAAAATGATAATTTCAATTGAAAAACTTTTGATAGTGTATATATTTTTGCTCTAAACATTGATTGTGGGTACACGTTAGGCACACAATCTATATTTTGGATCAAACATTAGAAAAATTGTATATCCCTTTATACCCCAGTTTTACTATGTAAAAGTGGTGTTTCAGGGGAAATGCTTTTTATGGACATGTTTTCCTGGCTGTATTCGTTTGTGGATTAATTCCCAACGCTTCTAGAACACTTCAAATTTATATTAAACATATATCTAACACCTTTTTTCCAAGCGACTGCGAGTTGTGATATAATCCCTACTGTACTTTAGACACTTAGAATAATTTGAGAAACCCCCTGCATATTGCGCGAATAAATCTGTCATGGTTTAGACACATTTGCCATTGTCATGATTTGTTTTGATGTCCCCTGCAGTATGTAAGAGTAACTTGTCGTGTAGTTTGACACCTAAGGCATGCACAATTTGATTACTTTACTGAAAAAAGTACGAATTGGTGAATACAAAAATATCTAAGAACTAAATCGACGTTTTCAGGACAAAACCAGCACCAATAACTAGTATGTCATATCCGGCCTCATTAGTGAATCTTGATATTTTCGAAACTACATAATACCTGGTGACCCCTTATGCACCAGTAATTTGTATCTCTGACTCCCCTAGGGCCGAGTTTAACTTTTCAATTTTTAAAGACCCGCTAAAAGCCCGGCACTGCTGGGCCAGTTTTGTGGTAAAATTCCTGCTAAAATCTCTGTATATTACATGGGCAAGTTTTTGTAATGGCATGGAACTATTATCATGGAGAAAAGCTTAACCCACATAAGCCATGTGTCTTCTTTGAAGGACAAATACAAACAGATTAGGACCAGATTTGACGACGCAGAGCGCAATATCCCTTCTGAGGCTTTCCTATTTTATAAAATGGATTTAACCGAAAACATAATTGAATATTCAAAATAATATCTTGATATCCCTATGATAGTGACCTCATCTAACTGACAATGGCGAGTGAATGAATCTGTCACAAATGGAGGCATCAAATGAACTGCGTCGAAGGAAAATCTGCTTTTTGCATATGAGAAAGCAAAGTTGCAAATCAGTTGTGTAACACTGTTCAGCGCCTTTGTTAGAGGCGCAGATATACTGCAATTACTCTTTTTCTTTCGAGTAAGTCCGTAATTTCAAGTTTCTACCCTTCTGCTGTGAAATGCTGGTTTTCGTCCGACCTGCTCGGGAACCCCGAACACCGGTTGTCTTGTGTCGCAGCTTAACTCATATTTGACGATTGGATTTTCTCATCATTATCATTTGGGTGAGTCCACTTTCATTTTTAGGGGCTTCAGGTAGGATTAAAAACTTTAATTCATTTTTTCGATGGAATTCCTCTAAGCAAACAGAATAGCCCCAGATGGGACGCCGCGCTCTGCGGCGTCACATCTGGGGCTATGCTGTTTGCCTTTGTCCCACTAAAGGGACGCCAGGCTAAAATTAGTTAAAATGACGATAGTTTTGCGTGATTGTAACAGTACATGCTGACATCGCCATCGTCATAAGATAAAAATGACATTTGTAATGACGGACAATTAACGTTACCGCTTTAGGAAACAATTCTGCAGTTGAAAATGGTTTTTTATGTGCAAATGTATGTCAACACATAATTCCATCATTTATTGTCGCGCAATTATCAGAAAGCAGGTTTCAAGACACAACACGAGCACACGAGGACATCTCTGACGTTTTCTACAAATAGAAATGAGCCTCCTCGTAGGAAAACCAACATTTTGGTTTCCGAACAGGCCCGGCACAAACCGACCTGTACAAGCACAGAAAAGAGCTAGAAGCTTGAAATTTCGGATTTAAGTAGAAGAGGAATTGTACTGTCCGAGTATCGAAAACAAAGGCGCTGATCAGCTTCGCGGTTATCGCGAAGCTGATCTGCGCCTTTGTTTTCGCCTATGCAGATTGGATTTCCCATGAGGCGGCTCATATGTTGTTTGTTGAGAAAATACTGTTGCCGCTTCCAACACAAAGCAGAAGTGCAGTTCACCAGCGTTTTGGTCCGCTGTAGGAAAATTTGAAGAAAGATATTCCAAGGAAGGAATGCAATCTTCTCAACAATCCCTTATCATGCTGAATTTAAGTTATTTGTAGTGCCAAAAGCCTACTCCTATTCATCTACTTTTGGTAGTGCAGATTTTGCAAATTGATTTCGATTTAGAATTGTAATCGTTGACTACAAATATGAAGAGCATGTATGAGCCGCCACATGGGAAAACAAACAATCTGCCTAGTCGAAAACAAAGGCGCAGATCAGCTTCGCAGTAACTGATTCGCTACTCGGATAGAACAATTCCTCTACTTTCTAAATTCAAAATTTCCAGTCTTTAGCCGTATTCTGTGCTTGTATAGCCCGGTTTGTGTCGGACCTGTTCGGAAACCACATTGTTGGTTTTGCCACGAGGTGGCTCGTATATACATGTACAGTATGCGTTGCGTTACGCCTTCTGAACTTATGATTTGATTTATACTTTAATTCACAACCTTTGTATAGTAGATCTACACTCACCACTACAGAATGAGTGCGTATGATCTAAAAAGTACAACATTCATAGGGGAGACTATGTTTGCCAATTTCCAATATCTAACTTTTCCAATGTCCTTCCTTGTTTGTCTTGCTTTGAATTTTACATTTAATTCTGCACATTCATGCGTCCTGCGTTCTTACGCGTTTCCCAGCACCACAAGAAAAATACGTAAACGAAGATACTTCTTTTAATGCAAGTTCAAATACATATCAAGAAATTTGTACAATGATGCATTAACCTAATAAATACATAGAACCGGAAGATTTTATCTGATTAATAAGGACACTTTTTCTTGCTTATATAAATTGTTCATTGAGAGCTACGCCAGTCAGTCTTAACCGGAAACCTATGTCACGTGTTTTATGCGGGAATAGCCGTTGATGTCGTGAGTGTGGATAGTATGAGGGTCATTGTGTACTGTACCTTATCCTCCGACGAAAACTGATTTTTCATTCAGGGGCATAAATTGATGTTTTGGTTATTAAGGGAAAGAACAAAAAGTTCAGCACATTATACATTTAATCTTAAAGTCCTTCCACAACCATCAGGGGATAACGAAACCTTAATGACACGCAAAACACAGTTGTTTTACGATGAACAGAGAGGAGTTAATGTTTGAAAATTTACTGGGAAACAAAGCCATTTAATAGTTTTGGTTGTCTTCCATTGATCATAACTACATCTCATTTTCAAAATTCAGAATTTATAATTTGATATAAAAGAGTTTATGTATATAAACATACTTAAACAAGTACTGCGTTGTGGTCCAAACCGGCGTGATAGAAAGTTGGCTTATCTCTACAAACCCCGGTTTGATCCGCGGCAGACTACAATACATGACTCTTCCTAGTAACAGAGTAAATCAATGGTAGTGCTGGTTATTTTATGACAGCGCATTACATGTAACTCATGTAAGCCTGACGTTGACGTCCTGTATACGGCATGGGCAAACAGTATTACCCAAGATGTGGCGCCGCTTTTTGCGGCGTCCCATCTGAGGCTATCGTGTTTGCATAAAGACATTTAATCGAAAAAATGATACGTAAACTAGAACTTACACCTAGCGCAGCTTTTGCCTCGGTTAGACTTATAAAGACATGTATACACGTTGGGCAGCAAACTGGGCATGACATACAACCATTTAAAAACATAAACTCATTTTATTTTGTGTCTTTTGCACTGACTGAAGTATTGACAATATGGTATACGAAAATGGAGCAATATCTTTTCCAGTGGCTATTGAAATAAACATGAAAAAGTAATCAACTGAACTTATGCTAGACAAGTACTACAATAGCCGCTATAGAATTGTGCGTGATTAAGCGAATTAATCTAAAGTCTATTATTTCATATTCGCCTGGCGTCCTTTTTGTGGGACATATGCAAACAGTATAGCCCCAGATGTGACGCCGCAAAACGCGGCGTCCCATCTGGGGCTTTTCTGTTTGCTTCATCGAAAAATTGAATTAAATTTTAAAATCCCTCCTAACACCCCTTTAAATGAAAGTGAACTCACCCATTTGATAATGATGGGAAAATCCATTCGTCAAATATGGGTTAAAGCTGGAACATACCATATAAATAAAAATTGTCTGACGGAAAAAGAGTAAGATCTGTCAGGCTACATCTACTTGGGTCGACACAGTAAATTCTTCTGTTCACCAACAGTTGCTTAAAATGTACCCCTACAGACATATTTATTGACAAATCATCCACGTGCTAATTAAACAATTACAATATTTTACTCAGCTACGATAAAAAATCGTATTTAGCGATTTCAACCTTGCATTAAAACGAAAAATTTAATTATGATTTTTCAGTTTCTGCGATTGATGCATCTCTGCCACCGTCGGCACCATTGATGTCATGTGACTCTGAAGATATATTTATCTGCCAAACAGATCCCTTGGAATGTATTGAGAAAGAGGCTACATGTAATGGAATAGCTGAATGTTCAAATGGACATGATGAGAGCGTGCAAACATGTGGTAAGTCATGTAAACAAATACAGCCGATAGGTAAAATACTTTGACCGTGTCGCTTGAACTCACGAGATGAAGTTTTGTAAGCACGGTAAAAGGGGCACCTATTTGTTTTACATACTTGCCCAGGGCCATGTGAAACAAGTGGTCAAATATTGTTTACCGTCATGGAATCGCATTATTGAGAACATAGATATTTAAGCAGTCCGATCAACAAATGCATATCTATGCCTAAATGGAAAATAATTGACATACGGCTTAAAATATTCTGACTCTTTCTGTTTATTGTGCCGGTTGGCCTTTGACATGTAAGCATTTGTTGATCCGACTGCTTAAATAAGAATGCTTTTAGTAAAGCGACTTTTGATGGTGGACAATATATGACCACGTGTTACGCATGGCACTGGAAAATGTGTAAAACAAATAGTTGTCCCGTTTCTAGTGTTTATGAAACTTTGTCACGTAAGTCAACCGGCACGGTCAAAGTATTTACACTATACAAAAATTATATTGCGGTTTTCAGTTATAATATTTATAACTGCATGTTTGGTTAAATTGCCTTTTACTTTGGGTAGCTGGTTTAGAAGATGCTACTTTTATTGTAGCTTTCACTGGACCATCCGTTTACTTATTTTGTAAAGCTATACATGTAGCAATTGATAGCAACTGAGTTGCCGGTTAGAAGTTTTGGATAATAGTTACGGTTTCCGTTAAATGCATTAACGAAAACACAGAGGAAACATACTTTGTATGGTACTATTTATGTCAGATGCAAAACGGAATTCATCGATTTGTCACATTTTACTATTATGATGTCAAAGTGCTCGTATAATTTCAAACCACTGTGAAGTGCGAAGTCTGTGGAAGCGCCGGATATGACAATGAACATATAAAGTAATGAGAATAATTTAAAATGAGCCTTGACGCGAGAAAACCGGTCTTTGGGGTTTCAGACCAAGTCTGACACAAACCGACCTGTACAGTCACACAAGCAGGCTAGAAGCTTGAAATTTAGGATTTAAGAAGAAGAAGGATTGTACTATCCGTGCAGCGAAAACAAAGGCGCTGAACAGCTGTGCAGTTACTGCATAGCTGATCTGCGGCTTTGTTTTCGCCTATGCCAATTTTTGGTTTTCTCATGCGGTGGCTCATATAAAATGAAAAAAAAAAAAAAATCAAATTTTACTATGCGTTTTAGATTATATAAAATTAATGTAGTAATATGGTAAAAGTAGGCAATGCTCAGGGTATTTCACTTCAGGTTGCCTTCCACACGAGTTTCAGTGTAACCAGACGTCATGTATTGACGCCATCATGAGGTGTGACAGACAGCAGGACTGTGACAATGGGGCTGACGAAGAAGACTGCGGTAAATACTCAGAAGCTATTGATTCCCAGTTGTTTTGATATAAAAGCGCCATATGTTGTGTAATAATGGAGAAACAGTGATGATGGAACATCAGGGGTCAGTTGTTCAAAATCTAACGACATCGTTAGTTAACGATTTGCCAAAATCTCAAATATGAATGTTACTAATACACTGTTATTTTTTGTTGATAAAATGTGAGAATCCTTTGCCGTGCAAAGGATTCTCACATTTTGTCAACAAAAAATAACAGACTGTATTTGCTTATGTAGTCGGTATTTACTTAACGAGTTAAGGTCTAAACGATGATGTTAAGCTTACGAGATTTTGAACAACTTGGCCCTGAATGTTTAGAATCGTTTCTTATCAGTTGACGAATGTATGAAATATAATTGAGCCGCCTCGTGTGAAAACCAATAATGTGGTTTCCGAACAGGTCCGACACAAACTGTCCTGCACAGTCACAGAAGAAGGCTAGAGGGTTGAAATTTCATATCTAAGAAGAAGAGGAAGTGTACTATCCGTGTAGCGAAAACAAAGGCGCTGATCAGCTTCGCGGTTACCGCGAAGCTGATCTGCGTCTTTGTTTTCGCATATGCAGATTGTTGGTTTTCTCATGAGGAGGCTCATATTTTAATGAGTTGATATTCATTTGATATAGTCACGATAAAAAAACTCTGAAATTTTGGAATCATTTAACTCTATATCTTTTTATTTAAGACTCATGAATATATTAACCCTTTGCTCCAATTGTATCTGTTACAACAATGATTGTTAAGTATATTTAAAAACACAGTGATAATTTATCATTTACCGCCTTTTGTTTTATTTTAGCCACGTATCTATGTCCCGAGACGCACTCAAAGTGTGCGAACCACTACTGTGTTCCTAACGACGCCATCTGTAACTATACAGATGAATGTGGAGACAACTCTGACGAGGAAAAATGTGGTAAGTTATTAAGGTTACATCCATACGTAAGTAGAAAACTACAACATTTTGTATTTGCTCTAAATATATAATGAAGTAAACTTCTGCTGGAATAATTCTATCCTTGATTTCCAAGCTATGCACATGTATGTAAAACGAGTTCCATAGAGTATCCTAATCCACCAGCAGAAAAAAAAAAAAAACGATTGATGAAAGAACTCTCCATACATAGAGCAGTAATCAACTATATCACAAAATGTATAATTATCAAGTCTATTCTATCCTGTCGATCATGTTACTCCAGTGCAACGGTGTGTGTCTACAGGAATGTCTGACCTAAGGTATCCACCATTTGTGCCCAAATGCAGTGTTCCCTCGATTTATTTATCTATAATACATGTTATTTATCTATAATACATGTCAAAAAGTGCACAAATGTGTATACTTTATTTCAGACTTGAATGTACCTATCGGTCTTCTTTGTAATTTTATATTCTAGCTTACCGACCATGGTACTTCATGGAGTTTCATGTCGTGACCAGATGTGTCTACCAGTCCGCTTTACACTTTATCATAGAGTAGACTATCATATTATGTTCTAGCCTACCGACAATATTATTCCATTGAGTG
The DNA here is from genome assembly GCA_964017185.1 of Rugalucina vietnamica. NCBI lineage: Eukaryota > Metazoa > Mollusca > Bivalvia > Lucinida > Lucinidae > Rugalucina > Rugalucina vietnamica. Next base: position 6,375,948 of record OZ024879.1, on the reverse strand, counting down.
TCTGGTTGCCGGTCTACTATGTCGATTTACAATTTAATGTATTATTCTATTCTAGCCTACCGACCATGCTATTCCACGGAGTTTCCCTGCCGTAACCAGATGTGTCTGCCTGCCGGTCTACTATGTGACGGAGTTGCCAACTGTCTGGATGGAAGTGATGAGGATCATTGCGGTAGGCTGACCTTGACCTTCGTCGTAATATAAACTTTCAATCTGTTTTATACCATTTTGAGATAAACTGTATTATCCAATATTATTCATACATTAATACATTTATTTTACTTCATTCAATTACATAGAAAGGTACAAGTATGCAACGATCAGGAAAAGGCGCAATCAGAAAGAGATTCCCACTCCAATACCAAGGTGGGAAAAAATTAGATTAACAGTCAGATACTTATATCATGAAAACACATCGTAAGACGAATGAGCAGCTATTTTCCCAATAGGTGGCCACTCCATTACCAAAACGTAACAAAAAAAATATGAAAATGTATATAAGGCGTAAACAGCATAAAAATTTAAACAACCAAGACATAAAACAATAAGAACCACCATATAAGTATCGCCTTGGAACGATCAGTAATATAAAATTACTGGCGGCTTTAAATCGATTTTACAGGGCCCTAACCTCACCCTCAGCGTCTGCAGTGGTTCACATTTAGTTAGTAGTACGATCCTCGTGGTGAATCTCTAGCTAGGCAATGAATAATTATGGACAAACAAATAAATCATTACTATGATAACCACCATGATGAATCAAAAACGAGGACCCGCAGAATGAGTCTGACGCCCGACACACCGGCGTGCAATTAAAGACTAAGCATGCAGACTGTCGCATAACATTAAAGTTATATCCTATACGTCTTTAACGTGTAATGATTTTTTCTGAATTGAAAAGAAAAATAATTCCTTCCCATAAGTTTCTTGAATTTGTAAACCAATTCACCATAAAATTCTGGCTCCGAAAGGCCCTCGCGTAAAAGGGTCTGTAGCCCAACATTAAATTTGGAAATCAATTCATAGTGTCTGCGATAAAATTTAGAAAATGTTGTTTCGAAGTTTATGATACCGATAGCCCTGCTGGAGAGGTTTGGCTGTTAAACATTTATTTCGCGCATTGAAGTCTGCAACATGACTGCAGACTCTAGCAAACCTAATAAGTTGCGAAATGTATACACCATAAGAAGAACGGCGAGGAACGTCATAGCACTTATATACATTGTACATTTTCTTGAAGGTGCATATGCGGTCTGGCGTGGTAGAGGAAGTCGAAAATCCCAGAGTAAGCAACCGACCTTCAATGCACGAAAACTCTCATATGCTTTGATCTGAATTCGAACCTGGATTCCAAATGTGACAAGCGAGCGTGCCAACCATAACCCTTTCTAGAGCTAACAAAAATTATTTACTTCTCGCAAAAAATACGTTCAGAATGCATTCCACGTGGAGCGGCGACCATGGCTTATGCATAGTCTAAGCTGCCATACACGGGCCGTACATTCCAAAGGTCAATACTTCAAAAGTATTTTGTTACATAGATTGATTTTGTGGTAACACAAAAAATAAATTGTCATAAATTGGACCACGAGAGCTCATTAGAACGAATACGGTAATTGACGCATAAAAATATCGCAATATTTTGATAGTACAAGCAGGTTTATTCGTGACTTTAAAGTACATATAGCACTTCATAAATGCGTACTTTTAGACGCTTCAAATTGAGGTTCCTATCTTCCTGGTAGAAAAAGTAGGAGTATATAACAATGAAGCCCATTAACCGACCATGCCCAGTGCCGTGACAATAGAGTCATTATTTAACTACCATTTGAGCCTGTGCATGAGAAATCCAACAATTTGGGTTCCGACCAGGTCGGAATAAGCAGGCTAAGCTCTTGAAATTTTGGATTTAAGAAGAAGAGGAATTGTACTATCTGTGTAGCGAAAACAAAGGCGGTGATCAGCTTCTCGGTGACCTCGAAGCTGGTCTTCGCCCTTGTTTTCGCATATGCAAATTGTTGGTTTTCTCATGTAGCGGCTCATTTTAGAGACATTCTTGTCATCATATGAGCCGCCTCGTGGGAAAACCAACAATGTGGTTTCCGAACAGGTCCGACACAAACCGGGCTGTACAAGCACAGAAGATGGATAGAAGTTTGAAATTTTGGAGTTAAGTAGAGGAGGAATTGTACTATCTCTGTAGTGAAAACAAAGGCGCTGATCAGCTTCGCGGTTACCGCGAAGCTGATCTGCGCCTTTGTTTTCGCATATGCAGATTGTTGGTTTTCCCATGAGGCGGCTCATATGCTTCATTGTATGATCGGTGTCATTCCTTAACCCGTTTTCTGCATATATTCAGCCGACGGTCAAAGTAACTGGCCGCTATCTGACTCTGACCCGACGGCTGATCAGCCCATTTTGTTTCTACATGAAGAAGTCCTACTAGGGAGAAGATCATTTCGTTTTCAGGGAGCGGAGAAGTGTTAATACTTATTTGGGGGATTTATGAAGGAGCTGTTTGGTGAACATAGGCAGAATATCTTAGGGGAGCAGGGAAAGTTCAATTAAGGGGGGAGGGGCTGTCGCTTTAATTTTAGGGGGAAAGGAGCAGGAACCACCCCTACCCTTTAGGCGCCTAATATACAAGTAAAACTCTTCATTCTAATTGTTTGATGGCATTGCAGGTCGAGTAATGTCTGACTTGGCCTTAAGGTTAGAAATTTGTTATGCTCAATCCAGCTGAGAATAATTTATCCCCTCATAAAATTTTGAGCCTGTGCATGAGAAAACCAACAATTTGGATTTCCGTCCAGGTCCGACAAAAAACGGCCTAAACAATTTCAGGAGCAGGCTAGAAGCTTGAAATTTCGGATTAAGTAGAATAGGTATTGTACTATCTCTGTAGTGAAAACAAAGGCGCTGATCAGCTTCGCAGTGACCGCGAAGCTGGTCTGCGCCTTTGTTTTCGCATATGCACATTGTTGGTTTCCTCATTCCGATGCGGCGGCTCATTTTAGAGAAATTCTTGTAATCACATGCTTCATTATACGATCGTTGTCGTTCCTTAACCTGTTTTCTGCACATACTCAAAGTTACATGCCGCTATCTGACTCTGACCCTACGGCTGATCAGCCCATTTTGTTTCTACATGAAGAAGTCCTACTAGGGAGAAGATCATTTCGTTTTCAGGGAGCGGAGAAGTGTTAATACTTATTTGGGGGATTTATGAAGGAGCTCATTAAAATTAGGGTTTGGTGAACATAGGCAGAATATCTTAAGGGAGCAGGGAAAGTTCAATTAAGGGGGGAGGGGCTGTCGCTATAATTTTAGGGGGAAAGGAGCAGGAAACACCCTTACCCTTCAGGCGCCTAATATACAAGTAAAACTCTTCTTTCTAATTTTTTGATGGCATTGCAGGTCGAGTAATGTCTGACTTGGCCTTAAGGTTAGAAATTTGTTGTGCTCAATCCAGCTGAGAACAATGTATCCTCCTCATAAAATTTTGAGCCTGTGCATGAGAAAACCAACAATTTGGATTTCCGTCCAGGTCCGACAAAAACCGGCCTAAACAATTACAGGAGCAGGCTAGAAGCTTGAAATTTCGGATTAAGTAGAAGAGGTATTGTACTATCTCTGTCGTGAAAATAAAGGCGCTGATCAGCTTCGCGGTGACCGCGAAGCTGGTCTGCGCCTTTGTTTTAGCATATGCAAATTGTTGGTTTCCTCATTCTCATGCGGCGGCTCATTTTTGAGAAATTCTTGTAATCACATGCTTCGTTATACGATCGTTGTCGTTCCTTAACCTGTTTTCTGCACATACTCAAAGTTACATGCCGCTATCTGACTCTGACCCGACGGCTGATCAGCCCATTTTGTTTCTACAAGGAGAAGTCCTACTAGGGAGAAGATCATTTCGTTTTCAAGGAGCCGATGAGGGTTTGGTGAACATAAGCAGAATATCTTAGGGGAGCAGGGAAGAGATCAGTCTCAGCTGAGTTGAGCATGATTTTTATGAACTGTGGACCTGTTCGAAGGTCCTAGGGAAAGTTTCTATGATCGATTTCTGATCAGCACCTTTGGTGTGTAAGTGAATGGGTAAATCTAGAATTAAACCCTTAACAGATGCGCCACAAGCGGGCAACTGCACACCCATACACTGTTCATATGCAGTTTACCGCTTTCAGATGATCATCTACGGTGTGGTAACGGCCTGTATGTCCACAAGGACAGAGTGTGTGATGGGTGGCCAGACTGCTACGAGACACACGACGACGAGACAAATTGTAAGTTATATATATAGCTGTCTAGTCCAGCGCAGTACGAAAACTTGCCCATACAATAAACACAGATTTTTTTAGCTTCAAAAATTGGAAATTTTTGGCTGAAAATTTTTTTTTTTTTTTGCTCAAAACATAGATTGTAGGAACCGCCTCGGCAATCTATGTTTTGGAGCAAAAATAAGAAACTTGAATACGTACACCCCTGCATACCCCAGTTTTTCTATACAAGTGGGGCTTAAAGGGGTATACATTTCACGGACATGTTATCCTGATGGCTTTGCTAGTGTTTGAAATGTAATAGGGATCATGATAAGCGCAGACATATGTAAGCCTAAGCCTTAGAGCCTAAGCATTTCAATTTTCAAAACAAATCGCATAATCAGTATATGATCAAATTACATGTTTTGCAAGTTCGAACACAATACAAGTTAGTTTAGGTTTCCACACAGACCCGTCTATCGTGTCACAGAAGAAAGCTAGAACTAGAAACTTTGTATATAAGTAGCCGAGGTACTATCCGTGTTGCAAAAACAAAGGCGCTGATCAGCTGTGCAGTTACTGCACAGCTGATCTGCGCCTTTGTTTTCGCATATGCAAATTGTTGGCTTTTTTATGAGGTGGCTCATTTGGTTTTTGTTTAGACATGCAATTCCTAACAAGAATGCTTTGTATCGTACGTTGTCCAGGCTTCAATGCGACAGAGTTCGCGTTTGCCCCCGGTACAACTGGTCATGGTCCGTAAAAAGAACTTCTCACGCCATTCAGAAAATCGTGGACCAGTCCTTTCACATTGTTAACTGGGACGAAAAGACTTTGTTTCAGACAAAATATGCGCGGCGCCAATTGTGAATTTTTGTATATTTTGCTGTTAGGCATCAGTGAGGTTTTCGCACCATTTGGCACAACAAAGATTGAACAAGCTCAAAGTCGCTGAATTAACATGAAGACAAATAGGCTTTTTCTCTGTTTCCTTATTAAAGCTTAAATTAAACGTCTCGAGGAGGATTTAATTCCTATGGAACAGATGGGATGAGGTGAGTCGCATCGTGATAAAACCGGATTTTTGCCTATGCGAAAACAAAGGCGCAGATCAGCTTCGCAGTAACTGCGAAGCTGATCAGCGCCTTTGTTTTCGCTACACGGATAGAACAATTTCTTTTATACTTAAATCCGAAATTTCAAGCTTCTAGCCTGCTTCTGTGACTACACACGCCGGTTTATGTCAGACCTGATCGGAAACCTTGAAGACCGGTTTTCTCGCGTCGGGGCTCAAATTATACGTGTCTTGACAAGTTGTAATGAGAAGTCCTTATTTTTGCACACAATTTTCAGCCGTTTTGCAATAATAGTCATTCTTTCAAACATTAAGATTGGTTCCTTGTGGAACTTTTGAAACTCGAATATCAGCGAAACTTTTGTTAAACATTTGGCTCCATGTGTTATGTAATCAATTTAGGCATACAACATCACAAGATCTGGAAGTTTTATATTCAGAGTAAATATTTATAGACATACTTAACACATTATATTAACAAATTCATCCAGTTGTCCATTTCTTGCCAGTGACATTTGTTCAAATACAAGAAGAGTTGTCAATTTATTTCTGTTTATCGGAGGGGTATATTATAATAACTGAACGCGCCTGTATTTAACGATAACATTGTACCTAAACACGGTTTCCCCCGCATGACTCCTTTGGCCCGTATGCACTAGTTTAAGTTCCGTCTTGCCGCCCACGATTTGCATGCTACATGTAGGATCGTCCCTCGTGTTGTTACATGCTTGATATCTGAGGAAAATGAAGATCGTATCATTGTAGTGTATCGCATTACGAAAACTTGCCCATGCAATAAACAGAGATTTTTTGAGCTTAAAAAATAAAAATTTTCCACTTTTCAGTGGAATTTTTTTTTTATTTTTCTTATTTTTGCTCCAAAACATAGATTATGGGTACACGTTAGAACCGCCTCACCGAGGCGGTTCTAACGAGTACCCACAATCTATATTTTGGAGCAAAAATAAGAAAAATAGGTATACCCCTGCATAACCCAATTTTGCTATATAAAAATGGGATTCAAGGGGGGTATATATTACACGGACCTGTTTTCGTGATGTTTCGCTAGAGACAGACGAGAAAGAACTTCTGTGTTATTTGAATATAATTAGCTTCCGTAATATAGCGATTAAAGGATTGAATCAATGTCGCCACCACCAAATTGATAAGGACATATAAAGTACATGGTCGTTTTCGTAGAAAAAAAAATAGTCGCTATATATTCCTTTATATTTGTATTCAGGACGTTTATATGTGAAGGGAATAACAACTAAATGCATATTTCTTAATTTTAATCATTTTGTTAAGAGGTCTCATCCAGATGTCTGTAGCCTGAAAAAATGCACACTACCCTATAGTGATTCAAATTGTCAAATGTCTTAAGCTCATTGGCAGCGAACACCATTAGATTTGATGTTTCACTCAGCTGAGTTTAGCCCTCGGACCTGGTCTGAAAGCTCTAAAGATAGGTTTTCGTTTTCGCCTTTGTTTTCGCAACATATCTCGCTTGGCCCCTCTGCACTAGTAAAAGTTCCGTTTTGCCGCCCATGCGCGGATCCAGAGGGGGGGGGGACCGGGGGTCCCCCTGGAATTTGAAAATTTTACCTAAAAAAAACGTAATTTCGGGATTTTTTGGGGGTTGGACCCCCCCCCCTCGTCTGTGACCAAAAATTACCATTTTCGTAGGACCCCCTCTCATGAAAATGTCTGGATCCGCGCATGCCGCCTACGGTTTGCATGTTACATATAGGATCGCTTCTGTTGTTTTTACATGCTTGTTATTCGAGAGAAATAAAAAATGTATCATATCAGTGTATAATTTTGCTAGAGACAGACACGAAGGAACTTCTCTGTTATTTAAATGCAATTAGCTTCCGTAATAAAGCGATTAAAGGATTTGATCAATGTCCCCACAACATAATGTTGACCGTTTTCAAGAAAAACAGTCGCTATTATAATAATTACTGTATCTTGTAATATGCGGAGAAACGGCAAAGATCTATTCATTAGTGTCATATACATTTCAGGATGGAGGGGGAATCAAAACTGTACTGTAACTTCTTGAAATGGAGACAACGTCCCGACTTTACCATTGGCGCTAAGCCACAAATCTACTCTAGCTACTCTCGTTCATGTATCTGCACAGCTGGTCAGTGCCTTAGTTTTCGCTACACAGATAGCACAATTCCTCTTCTACTTATATCCAAAATTACAAGCATCTTGCATTGTTCTGTTACTGTACAGGCCGATTTGTGTCAGACCTGGTCGGAACTCCCGAAGACCGGTTTTCCCATTGTCTCGGCTCATGTCAACAAATTCTCGCATGTTCTAATGACGTTTTTAATGAATATTTCTCCATGCAATTTTACAGTCTGGAAAAATGTCATTTTAAACCCATCTCGATAACTTTTTATTGCGTGTGGCATAAGACGTTAATGTTTCATTGTCTGGCATTTGTTAATTGTTCTCGAGGAAGCAACGTCTCTTATTGACCATTTCGTCTTTACATTGATCAGGAAAACGTGTCCGTGCAATAAATACCCCCTTAAACCCCACTTTTACGTATATAGAAAAACTGGGGTATGCAGGGGTATACCTATTTTCTCTTATTTTTGTTCCAAAACATAAATCTATGTTTTGAGTAAAAAAAGAAAAATATTTAAAAAAAAAAATGTACTGAAATTTTAGATTTTTTAAAACAAAAAACAAAGAATTCTGTATATTGCATGGGCGTGTTTTCGTAATGAAAACATTCTCGTCGTAATTCTACTGTAAGTGCTGCCGTTCTTTTAAATAAATTGAACAGAAAACTACTGTCTGTACACCATTTTTCAGAAGCAGCATTTTTTCAAAATTTCACTTTTCCGAAACACCACAAGTACAATATGACTATGTCATCTTTTTGCAACCCAAAAGTAGTGATAAAAATGCCGCAAAAATGAAAATAGGCTCCCTAATATGATAATTATTCCCAAGAAATATTTTGAGTAGGCCTTTTGCATGTTCAGGGAAACTAATCCAAATAGCTTAAAATTGAAAATCAAGCAAATCTGTGGAATATTTTTAAGCTATGCATACGATTAAATTTTGTTTTGGTTTGGTGCATTTTCAACAAATCATGATCAATTTAGAATTTTTTCCCGCAAATAGTTACTTTATTTGGTGACATATTCAAAATGGAAAAATACCCTGCTCAAAAATATTTTATCTAGCATAAAAAGTTTATTTGTGAAACGATTTTTAAATTTTTTGACACATTTTATGACTTTTGGAATGCAAAACGGTGTCATAGTCAAATTTTTCTTGAGGTCTTTCAGAAAAGTGAGATTTTGAAAAATGCAGTTTCTGAAAGATTGTGTATAGACAGTAGAATAAACTAACTGCAAAACTAACTGTTAGTAAAGATTTACTACTTGGTTTTGTTGTAATTAAATCGTAAGTCAGACGAAAAGCGAGACACTGGGACGTAAAACTAGCCGATACATGTAGTTAGCGCTGACAATGACTTAAATATGGTTTCTGGTAATATTAGCATGTTTCTTTGTTATGAGTGTCCCCCAACTCATCTATGAAGAAAAACAATGCATTTGTTTTCTTTTGCCTTCATTTGGCTCATTCTACATCAACATGTCCGTGTAATGTATACCCCCTTAAACCCCACTTTTTTATAGCAAAAATGGGGTTTGCAGGGGTAAACTATTTTTTTTTTTATTTTTGCTCCAAAACATAGATTGTGGGTACTCGTTAGAACCGCCTCGGCGAGGCGGTTCTAACGTGTACCCACAATTTATGTTTTGAGCAAAAACAAGAAAAATATAAAAAATGTTCAGCTGAAAATTTTCAATTTTTTAAAGCTCAAAAATCTCTGTTTATTGCATGGGCAAGTTTTCATAATGATCAATTTAAAAAGGCTCACTAATGATGCCTTGATATGTTTTATATGAGCCGCTGCATGGGAAAACCAACAATCTGCATATGCGAAAACAAAGGCGCAGATCAGCTTCGCAGTAACTGCGAAGCTGATCAGCACCTTTGTTTTCGCTACACGGATAGTACAATTCCTCTACTTTCTAAATCCAAAGTCTCAAGCTTCTAACCTTCTTCTGTAACTGTACAGCCCGGTTTGTGTTGGGCATGGTCGGAACCCGAATTGTTGTTTTTTCTCATGCACAGGCTCATATCAGAAACCGCCACTGAACCGCCAACAACCATTTGAGCCGCCTCATGGGAAAACCAACAATCTGCATAGGCGAAAACAAAGACGCAGATCAGCTTCGCGGTAACCGCGAAGCTGATCAGCGCCATTGTTTTCGCTACTCGGATAGTACAACTCCTCCACTACTTAACTCCAAAATTTCAAGCTTCTAGCCACCTTCTGTGACTGTACAGGCCGGTTTGTGTCAGACCTGTTCGGAAACCACATTGTTGGTTTTCCCACGAGGCGGCTCATTTTATTTTGAGCGGCATGATAGGCCGAGCGGTTAGGAGCATCGTTTCTTAATCACTCGATCATCTCACCGCTATGCCTGGTATGGTTTTGAGCCCCTCACAAGCACATGTGACACAAGCCAAGTTCTGCTTGCTGGCTTTTCTCGGGGTTCTCCCGTTTTCGCCCCACCTACTGATAGACCCGTCTCATATGAGTTGAAATAAATTTGAAAGGGACTTAAAACTGAGTTGAACAATAAATTTTATTGTGATGCTTTATCTAGAATTAACTAAGTTTTATTTTCTGTTATCTTCCAACCAGGTGGTGAATGTAGTGATGGTAATTTCCAGTGTGACAACGGCCGCTGTATCCGACAGTCGAATGTCTGTGATGGTGTTTGTGATTGTATCTATACATGTGAGGATGAAAGGGGGTGCGGTAAGTCATTTGAATAACTCACGTTCTAACTCAATCACTGACTACTCGCTAACCCATTCACTCACTCACTCAGTTACTCACTCACGCCATTGTGACAAGGGTGGATGTCATCAGGAAAACGTGTCCGTGAAATGTATACCCCCGTAAACCCCACTTTTATTCAGAAAAAACTGCGGTTTGCAGGGGTATACCTAATTTTCTTATTTTTGATCCAAAACATACATTGTGGGTACTCGTTAGAACCGCCTCGCCGAGGCGGTTCTAACGAGTATCCACAATGTATGTTTTGAGCAAAAATATAATATCAAAATTTTTCTGGTGAAATTTTCAATTTTTACAACTTTAAAAATCTCTGTATATTGCATGTGCATGTTTTCGTAATGTACGACAGTCTAATGCCTGTGATTGTGTGTGTGATTATACACTTGTGAAGATGAAAGGGGATGCGGTAAGTCGTTGGATTCTCTCTCTCTCTCTCGGCCGGTGTATACGACAATACAATGTATGTGATGCTGTGTGTTATTTCTTCCCAACATTGGCTGTTGGCACTCGTTTAAGCCGCATCACTTTCGAATGGATATTTTAATTCTTTTTCAGCTGTAAATTGCCTATACATTGTATGGGTGTGTAATTATTTGAAACGTCTCACCAAAAGACTTGGCTAATCAAATTCGATACGAAATGTACAAGTCAGAGAACTAAATACGCACAAAAGACGCCTTTTAAAAGATGTAGGACAAATGACGCGCGTCATGAGAAATCGGATCTTTGTCTATGCGAAAACAATGCGCAGATCAGCAGTGCAGTAATATCACAGTTGTTCGGCGCCTTATTTGTTTTCTCTCCGTAGATAGTACAATACCTCCCTTTTCTAAATCTGAAATACCAAGCCTATAGCTATTTTCTATGGCTGTACAGCTTGGTTTGTGTCGGACCTGGTCGGAAATGACGCGCGTCATGAGAAATCGGATCTTTTGCCTATGCGAAAACAATGCGCAGATCAGCAGTGCAGTAATATCACAGTTGTTCGGCGCCTTATTTGTTTTCGCTCCGTAGATAGTACAATACCTCCCTTTTCTAAATCTGAAATACCAAGCATATAGCTATTTTCTATGGCTGTACAGCTTGGTTTGTGTCGGACCTGGTCGGAAATTCCGAAGCCCGGTATTCTTGCGACGCGTCTCAAATGAGATAATTGGAATTGTGAAATTGATTCTTAAAATGAGCCGCCTCGTGGGAAAACCAACAATGTGGTTTCAGACCAGGTCCGACACAAACTGACCTGTACAGTCGACCAGAAGCAGGCTGGAAGCTTGAAATTTCGGATTTAAAAAAAAAAAGAGGGATTGTACTATACGTGTAGCGAAAACAAAGGCGCTGATCAGCTTCGCGGTTGGTTACCGCGAAGCTGATCTGCGCCTTTGTTTTCGCCTATGCAGATTGTTTGTTTTCCCATGAGGCGGCTCAAATAATGAAGAAGACATCATATAGATCACGTCCGTCTTGTGTGGTTTTCAAGCTCATAATAACATAATTGAGAATATGCTGAAATAATTCATGATTAATGGCGATCTGAATTTGCACTTTTACTAATTGGTAAATTTGTTTAACAGAGTTCCCCATGATTATTTTTTTTCAGAGGCATTCAAGTTTCTTGAACGAGCTTGCAGTGGAAAAACTTACATCATAAAAATACGACATTGCAATATAAAAAAAAATCAAACGAAAGCCGTAAAAATTAAAATCTTCAGTAAAAAATATGGATTATTTTCTTTTTGGGTTTTTATTTTCTTTCTTTCTTTATTATTATTATTATTATTATTATTGTGCCCAAAAAGAACCGCCCTGAATAAGGCAGTTTAGAGTGCTCACAAGCCTATGTTTTGGAGCGTTTGGTGCGTGGATAAGCGTCGCTTTCCAAATCGAGAGGTTCTGGATTCGAACACCACTTGCACCTTGTTGTCTACTTGAGCAGGACACATTAACTTCCCATAGTACTGGCAATTCCTCGGAAAGCAATGGTCACGTAACGACCTAACTGAACGATTGTTGACCGGGTAGTTAAACCATTATTCTAATGCACTTGAGAATGTAACGCGACGTCTGATTGGATAACGTCAAAACATTGCGACGGTATATTCTGCGATATACCGTCGGAAACCCAACGTCATGAGCAACGTCGCTTGTGATTGGTTAACGTCGTGTTTTTCGTCGCTGGTGACGCTCACGTTTTGCGGAAAACAATGTATTTTTTCGATGTTTATAGTTAAAAAGTACATTAGAATGGGGATAACAATATTCAAATTTTTCATTTGGGGTGGTATATCGTCGGATATACGGTCGGAAATCATGTTTTACGGCTCCGCTGACGCGTCGCCGTAAAACAAAATTTCCGACCGTACATCCGACGATATACCACCCCAAAAATAGCGCTCGAACGTTAAAATTTAGCGTTCGAACGCTAAAAAATATGTTAATGTAACGTTCGAACGCTAAATTTATCGTTGCAATGGTAAATTTAGCGTTCGAACGCTATTTTTTAGCGTTTGACCGCTATTTTTTAACGTTCGAACGCTAAATTCGTTAGATTCTTTAAATAACGTTGCAACGCTAAATAGGTTTTTTGTTTTAACCAATCAACAACTGGCTAACAAATTAAACGCACATTAGAGCGTACATTTATCTACTGTTAACTAGAGAAATGGTATGGTAGGGGTGGGGACGCAGTCAGGGTTAGGATAGGGTAGGGCTATGGGTATGTTACATGTAGGAAAATGGTGTGTTAGGGCAGGAGTGGGCATGGTCTGGAAGGGATAGGGATATATCTAGCGTAGGAGTAGTGTTTATTAAGCGGTAGGGTTGGGAGGAATTAGGGGTACGATAAGGCAGAGTTATGGAACGGTAGGGTAGAGGAAGGGACAGGGTAGGGTAGAGAAGGGTATGGGTACAGTAGGATATGGATAGGGTGCGGGTAGGGATGGGATGGGTAGGACAGGATTGGGTAGGGTAACCAGTACAAACTTATATACAGATCTTTTAAGAGTAGCACAAATTTCACGAGAGAAATGATGGGCCATACGTTTTTACATACATTACTTTGTTACACCATATTTGATTGGCTAGTACTGTCTTAAAAGTAGCGTTGCAACGATATTTTGAAAGGGTCTTTATGAAATAGCGTTGCAACGCTAAATTTACCGTTCGAACGATATTTTAGTAGCGTTCGAACGATAAAATTTAGCGTTCCAACGCTATATCTACCGTTCGAACGGTATATTTAGCGTTCGAACGTTATTTTTAAGCGTTCGAACGGTAAATTTTAACGTTCGAACGATAAAATTTAGCGTTCGAACGGCAAATTTTAGCGTTCGAACGCTAGGTTTTTAGCGTTCGAACGCTACCGTTACTTTTGACCCATTTCGGACACCATAGTTATCCCCTAAATCAAAGGAACAAATCAAATCTTTTTATAATTTCCAGGATCTACGAGTTGTCCCCTGGGTGACAAATCAATCTGCAGGAACACTCACCGGTGTATAGATAAGGACTATCTTTGTGACGGACAGAATGACTGCTGGAACACGTTCTCTGGGGTGGACGAGTACTTCTGTTGTAAGTATAATCAGGAAAACATGTCCATGAACCCCACTTTTATATAGCAAAACTTGGGTATGCAGGGTTATACCTATTTTTCTTATTTTTGCTCCATTACATAGATTGTGGGTACTCGTTAGAACCGCCTCGGCGAGGCGGTTCTAACGGGTACCCACAATCTATGTTTTGAGCAAAAATAAGAAAAATATCAAATTTTTTTCAGTGAAATTTTTCATTTTTACAAACAAAACAATTTCTGTATATTGCATGGGCGTGTTTTCGTAAGTTTACATGTAAGTTATATATGAGACGACTAACGTGGCTGGGAACAACCAACGCGGATGAAATCAATATATGAGCCGCCTCATGGGAAAAAAAACAATCTGCATATGCGAAAACAAAGGCGCAGATCGGCTTCGCAGTGTTACTGCGAAGCTGATCAGCGCCTTTGTTTTCGCTAAACGGATAGAACAATTCCTCTACTTTCTAAATTTAAAATTTCCAACATCTAGCCATCCTCTGTGCTTGTACAGCCTGATTTGTGTCGGACCTGTTCGGAAACCACATTGTTGGTTTTCCCACGAGGTGGCTCATATTTTGTAGTATACCAATACCTGTCCAGAAACAAGTTTCCATGGATGTTTTTATGGATCATTCCGATTCAGATCCATGGAAATTGTTGTTCCCAAATATGTATTCGTTACCTGTTGTCGAATATTAATTTCATTTGCTTTGGTTGTTCTCAGTCGCCATTACGAAAACATGCCCATGCAATATACAGAGACTTTTTAAGTTGTAAAAATTGAAAAATTTCAGTAGAAAATATTTTATATTTTTCTTATTTTTGCTCAAAACATAGATTGTGGGTACACGTTAGAAACGCCTCGGCGAGGCGGTTCTAACGAGTACCCACAATCTATGTTTTGGAGCAAAAATAAGAAAAAAAGGTTTACCCCTGCAAACCCCAGTTTTGCTATATAAAAGTGGGGTTCAAGGGGGTAAACATTACACGGACATGTTCTCCTGATGCTTTGGATGATCAGTTTGATGCGAGGCGGTTCTAACGTGTACCCACAATCTATGTTTTTAGCAAAAATAAGAAAAGTATCATACATTTTCTACTGAGAGTTCTCAATTTTTACAACTCAAGCAAAAATCTGTATATTACATGGGCATGTTTTCGTAATAAGACGGGCCAATCAGGTGGTTTGCGAATGAATGAGTACCCTGCCCTGAATGCCATATCAAGAAATGGAGCACCTTATGATAAAACTGATAATTTGGCTTTTCGCGATAAAACGCCTTCTTGTGAGTGCTTATATGTGTGGCCTTTTAGAGGTCATTCTAATGTGGAACCACGACATAGTTTTTAGTAAAGAAAGAAATCAACTTACAATTCCTTTATCCGAACTCATCCTGTCCAAATCGGTCTTGAGTCAGGGGTTTCTGGCTGTACTGTCCAAAACAAAGGCAAATGATCAGTCAGAGCAGTTGGCTGTTTTCTTCAATATCTGTATTTTGGTTGATTGATATGGGGTTTAACGTCCGATCAACAGCTAAGGTCATATGGAGACGGGACGTCGGTTTAAAATCTCGTCCAACAGACTGGAGAAGCCCGGCATTGAACCTGCGACGTCTGTATTTTGGAATAGACATGGGTTAAAAATGTAACATTAATGGAAATTAAGTTTTCACATGACTTTGTTTCATGTTCCCTTATTAGAAAATGTTTAATTGACCTAAACCCAGAATAATCCCAGATAACGCTAGTACGCAAGTCCTTTTAAAAATAATGTCACAATGAACTGAAATTTTTCACTGAGTTTCATCCTCTAAAATTGTTTTCCTTATAATATCGATTATTAAAATGTAACAATTGAGCCCTCCAGCGAGAAAACAACAGCAACAACGTCTCGGTTCTGAGACGACCTGCCAGGTAATGTGAGTATAGAAGTTCCAAAATCTGATTCAATTAAAGCTAACATCCCAACCTAGACACCAGGCGAAAAAGAGAAACCAGCACACATCAGCCCAAAAATCCTTAGAATTTTCTGTAATAAAATAGGTTGACAGCTTGTTTTATTACAAAACTAACGAACTATATATACTACGTGGGAAAAAGTTAGGGAACGCCTAAACTAATTCAACTTATTTTTTTTTCTTTTGGAGAAACCAGCATGTTTTTGTAGTCGGTACATGTTAGAATGACCGTCTATGAAACCTTATTGTCAAAAACTGCTACTTAAAGCAACATTATCACAGTCTGGTGTGTGTCTGGTTTCTAAGTCCCGAGAGATGCACCCTACAAAGCGTACGGACTGGGTCCTGATTATTGGCGGCACCCCATTTCAAATAAGCATGGTGTCGTTTTGTTTTGCAGTTACTAACGTGTCAGAGTGTGACGCTAAGTGGGAGAAGTGGTTCCTGTGTCCCGAGGGTCGCTGCCTGCCAGCGTCCGGGCTAGACAACGTTGTCTGTGATCATTACAGTGATTGTCTAAACGGCGAAGATGAGATTGGTTGTGGTAAGTTGTTGCTGTTGTCATCATCATCATCATCATCATCATCATCATCATCATCTACAATAACATCAATACCACCATCACGATCATCATCATCATCACCACCATCATCATCATCATCATCATCATCATCATCATCATCATCATCATCATCATCATCACGGCCATCATCAGCACCATCATCACGATCATCATCCTCATTATCATCATCACCACTATCCTCATTACTATCATCAACATCATCAGCATCAACATCATCATCATCATCACCACCACCATCCTCATTATCATCACTGTCATCAACAGTATCATCATCATCATTATCATCATTATTTCTTCTTCTTCTACGATTATTTCTATTGGCTTGTATGCACACATTCTTTATTGGACTCGGTGCGAGTCTGCAAGACCATTTCAAATGAGTTACTCCATATCCTTTGCCATTTCATTTCAGATTACAAGCCTTAAAAAGTTAGTTAGATTTTATGTACCAAATATAATTGAATTCCACATGACAAGAGGTGTAACGGTGATGAAGCATTGATCTCTATTTTCCAGATTACAAGCCTTGTAACGCCAGTGAATTCCAGTGTACCAATGGTAAATGTATACCATACGAGAAAAGATGTAACGGTGGTGAACCGGACTGTTATGATCGCTCTGACGAGATTGGATGTGGTGGGTCTATAATTTATTGGTATCCTGCAATAAATATGACCAAATATTGTCTTCAAGCGCATCTTGTTGTTAAAGTAACAACGTCGTGATTTAAGATGAACTCGTTCTAGAACCGCCTAAAACAAATGGTTTACCACAGTTTCTAACGTATGCCGATTGCATGTAAACGTTTTTTGTCCGATTTCTACACTTACGTACATTAATCTTATACAAATTACAATGCTTCAAGTTGCAAATAATCATGTTCAGTGCTCACGATATGATTGTCAAATACTTCGATAACGCCCCATGCTTAAATAAAGTATTGATTGCTTTTATGGAAGTCTTTAAACTGGAGAACATTCAAACCAGTGTTACTTCTTAAAATATTTGCAGAGACGTTTTCCTGTCCGTATGCTACCAGAAAATGTAAGAGTGGCCAGTGTGTACCGGAACAGCACTGGTGTGACTTTGTCCGGGACTGTCCGGATTTTAGTGACGAAGAAGAATGCGGTGAGTATAACTGTTGTTTGGTCACAGTTACGGCGGCGGCTCATCATGAATAGTTGTAAGAAAAGATTGCGCATCACTTGGATAAGTAGACGCTTAAAACAGATATGCAAATTTTAGCTAGTGCAGAACAAGCCCACAAGCTTAAGAAATGTAAACAAAATGCAAGACATTTGATAAATACTAGTAAATGATCTGCATCGGCAACCCCGTAGCAAATTTATTTTTTGAAGTGCACCAGGCTTATCATATAAAGTTGTTGATCTTAACCTCATCCTAAGCTTCTGAAAGTTTCAAAACATTACATTCTTTATTCAGATTCAAAGTGTACATTTTCTTCAGAGAGGCGTCCATGTGAAGCACACGAGTTTACCTGTGCAAATGGACAATGTATTGATACAAAGTACGTTTGCTACAATGGGAAACATTCTGGTAGAAATGGTTGTGCTGATAGCTCACATCTTCTAAACTGCAGTAAGTCTATTTCATTACTTCCCTGCATATCCACACTAAAAACATAATTGAGCTTCAAATGAGTAAACTATTTAAAAGCTAAATTTCCAAATTTTATTCATATAGCTTACTAGGAAATTATACCAGATGCATCGGGAATGACGCAAAATTAAGCGGGGTTTTAGCAAAAACAGTTTATCTTCGAACACAAAAGACACAAGTCAAAATATCTGTGATCCGTTGATGCTTTGTAAGTTCAATTTTTATAATTAATATATTTTTACAGGTAAAAAGGTGCCTCTGCAAAATTGCATTTTGTGTTCTCTATTGTTTTATTTGCATTTTCTTGTAATCAAAATTATTTTGTTGGGGCCTCTGAATATGAATGATCCCTACATGCCGCAGAAAGCCTACGTTAATGTTTATTTTACTCATGAATAAATGACTTTTCTTCATTTTTTTTCAAATGTTCCCAGGGAATTGGACTTGCAGTAGAGACCAGTTTAAATGCCCCCACACCTACTGTATAGACAGCTCTCAGATATGTGATGGCAATATTGATTGTCGAATGACGTACGATGATGAACGAACTTGTAGTAAGTACCAACATAAGTACCAAAATAAGAATTTTAGTGGTTAAGTAGAATAACTTTCTTTGAAAGAAGAGTTGAGAAGTTTAACTAAGTATCGTATCAAGAAACCCTCGTCTTGGGTTTGTTTTCAAAGCATTGCATATTAATTCTATTCGTTTATTAATAAACCCTACATCTATATGTTAGGTCCATTGAGGGCAACACATGCCTTGTAAATATGCTTGACTGTAAGTATCTCATGATGCTGCGTTCATGTGGATTGAGAGTAAAAAGCGTATTGTAACCTAGTTTAAACTCTTTAAACATATTTATTCAAACAAATACATCACAAACCTTATATAAATCATACATGACAAGCAATTCAAATTAGGATTATGATGGCTGCTTAGAGCAACAACGTAGGTTGTTCGGAAAGTTTGTGTAATTGTGTTATAACTCTCTTAATTTTCATACATTGTACTGGAAAGTTGGTGTGCGTGAACTTCTACTTATTCTAAATTGTTGATAGAAAAATGAAAGAAAAGTGACCGGTGAAACCAAAATTACAGGTTGCCGTGGCAACGTCATCATCGGTACCTGGAGCAGTCCGAAAAATGTCACTTTTTAAAACGAAGTCTTAAAGAAATAAACATAATTTCTGACTGTTTGCTCATCACCAGAAGAGCATGGAACCGTCATGTAATATTTTTCGTATTTTTATTATTCTCCTATTGCATGTTGTATCTGATACTTGTACTGAAACGCATCCTACTACTGGGCGTTCTATGATTTATATGATCTGTGTGTTGAGATTTCAGTTGTCCCGACCCAGAACACGTGTGTGAGTGTAATGACATCACGATGCACTGTGAGAACAGAGGTCTCACTAGACTACCGTATGACCTGTCCAACGAGGATGTTACAAAGTTGTAAGTTGTTGAAATCGTATATTGAAAGCTACACAGGATGGAAAAAAGTATTCGTCACGTTTGGATAACTCCTCAGACTTTAACAATTAGACACACAAAAGTCCCTTAAAAATAAATATAATTGGCAGAACTGGTTATGGGCTGAAATGGTCATGGGCCGAAATGGTTATGGGCCGAAATGACCCGGAACCCTTCAATGTATTTTTATGTTTACAAAAATTATCCTGTCTCTCCGGGTTCACATATTTTCTTTGTTTTGGTGTCATTTTTAAAGCTTCATAAATAAAGCAATTAAACAAGATATTTTCATTATATTTTATACGCGCGTGTTAAAGCTGCATTTCGAGATAAAGTCAGAAAATAAGACAATGTGTATTTAGTGGAGTCCAAATTTGATTGCAACTACTTGTTTAATATAGGCGGAAAATAAGTCTGTGATAAGATAAAAATTATGATATTGATAAAAAAATAAATACATGTTTACTATATTACAACCGGCAATAATTTTATTTATTTGAAAGCTGATTGAAATGACACACGTATCGTTTCAGTTATTTGGGAGGAAATCGTATCAACGTAACAGGGACAACGTTCCGTGCCCTCAGCGAATTGACTTACATGTAAGTTTAACCCATTTAAGCCTGGCGTCCCTTTTATGGAACGTAGGCAAACAGAATAGCCCCAGATGGGACGCCGCAGAACGCGGCGTCCCATCTGGGGCTATTCTGTTTGCTTGGAGGAATTTCACCGAAAAAAGGAATAAAAATTCAAAGTCACTACTGATGTCCCTAATAATAACAGTGGACTCACCCAAATGATAATGATGGAAAAATCCATTCGTCAAAAATGGGTTATAAAATGCATACCCCTATTAAAAGTTTAAAGTTTGTAATGATCAGGAACTGACGTAATCAGAACCAAAGCTTTACCCGAAACCTCGGATTGGAAACAAACAAAATGACGACAGACGCTGAATTCGGTGAGCCAAACCCTGAGCTGGTCATTCAATTAGTGAACTTTAATAAGTATATAAAACGCAAATAAAAAGTGCAAACATGTCGAAATTTGACTCCAAAACAAGAAACATACATGTACTTACCACTAAACAGACATCTAGTTGTAAACTAACAAAACATAGTTAGAATTCGAAGTTTAATGACCTATATTGCGGCCTGGGGTTGACTGAAAGAAAGTAAAATTAAAAAAAAAAGGAAGTTTCTTCTGACGAAGTCTTGAAAGGGCCGAATCATTAGGAATAAAGAGCGCTACTAACAAAAATTAGAGTATGTTGTTCTGCCTTAGACGAAACCGTAGAAATTGCACAGTTATATGATGTGTTTAATCTCATCAGAAACTCATCTTGGCGTTACTTATCTTATTTCAGCGATATCAGCAGCAACGGTATAGAGGATCTCCAGAAAAGTACATTCAAGTCGTTGTGGCGATTACATTCCTTGTGAGAAACTACTACTACTACTACTACTACTAATAATAATAATAATAATGATAATAAAGCCTTATGATATCAATTTAGCCAATGACTATGCAGCTGGCAGCATTCTAGCAAACGTATAACAATATAAAATGTAGCTTGTTTTGAAGCAGTAAAATATTTAAAATAATTCAGTAATTGTGAGAGTAGTGAGAGTAAAAATCAAACACTTCAAAAGCCTACACGGGATCAAATATACAAAGTAATGTTTTGAAACATATAATAATCTCGTTGTGCATTATAAGAATATTTATACTGATCTCAAAGTACCAAGCTATAGGGCTTGATTTGTATTTCACATAATTGAAAGCAATTCTTTTTCAGAAACTTAGAAAACAACAAACTACACGTCATCAAATCAGGTGTTTTCGAAGGCTTGTCAAATCTCAAAAACATGTAATTATACGATTTATTCTCTGTTGGTTGAATACAACGCTTGATTTGATCCACACACACACGAGCAATGTTTCTTTGCCCAAGATCACATAATATGTTTCTACAATAAAGTTTTATCGTGATACATAAACCAAACTGAAATTATTAAGATATGAATTTTCAGATGCGAAGGCGAACTTTTCAATAAAATTCGTGCATAAATGGAGGCCAAATAATAAATATGAAAAACGCAAATCTCGCCAAGTATTAAATAAAATGATTTGTTTGACTCTAAGTGAATGGATGCGTTCAAATTACAGTTTTATCACAATTTGACATTAACGTGGCACTGATATATTTTCTTTACACCACAGTGTTCTGCTTGGGTCCATTACGTAAAAGTTGCCCATGCAATATTCAGATTTTTTAGGGTTATAAAAATATGCAATTTCACTATAAATATTATGATTATTTTTTTATTTTGGCTCAAAACATAGATTGTGGGTACACGTTAGAAGCGAGGCGGTTCTAACGAGTACCCACAAT
This sequence comes from Rugalucina vietnamica, assembly GCA_964017185.1. Lineage (NCBI taxonomy): Eukaryota > Metazoa > Mollusca > Bivalvia > Lucinida > Lucinidae > Rugalucina > Rugalucina vietnamica. The sequence continues at coordinate 6,354,098 of OZ024879.1, read as the reverse complement.
CTATGTCTTGACACAAAAATAAGAAAAAATTAGGCATACCCCTGCTTACCCCAGTTTATCTATATAAAAGTGGGGTTTAGGGGGGTATATATTGCACGGAAATTTTCCTGGTGGGAATGGTATACGTAGGATGAAATGATTGATTCTAAGTGAATAGATGAGTTCAAATTACATTTTTATCACAATTTGATATTTACGTGGCACTGATATATTTTCTTTAAATCACAGAGTTCTACGTGGGAATGGTATACGTGAGATTGAGCCTCAGGGCTTCTTTTGGCTGTCGCAACTGCTAGCTCTGTAAGTTGTGGAGATAAATAGAATCCATCATGGTATGTCAGTGGAGATAGGAAAATCTCAACCCGAGGGTCTATCCGTTCCAGTGGGAAACGAGGCTCGCCGAGTTTCCCACTGGAACGATGGACCCGAGGGGTGAGATTTTCCTTTCTCCACTGAACACCACTGATGGATCCTTTTTCTTACATACCCCGATTAGGCCTAAATTCATTTTACCGGTAAAGTAACATGGTACCGTGCATCGCTTTTTCTTACATACCTCTATCATAAAGATAGAAAAATTCCGGTATTTTGGTGGTGGTAGATAAATCGATCTTACACTGCTGGCTTGGTTGCTCATACAAGATAAGAAAAGCACGCGACTAAATTCGATCGTTTCTAGCCCAAAGCAGCTGCTTGCAGCAATAATGTTCAACAAAACTAGAATAAATTGGTGTGAATTCATTGGGTATAATCTTGATTCAAGCTCGTTTTCACCGAAAAACAAATCTAAACTGCATCTCTTTTGACTTTGACAACGATTTATTTACATTTGACGTCATATCCGTAATAAACACTATATATACGTCATCAGAGTTAAAGCACGGTACCAGGTTACTTTACCGGTAAAATGAATTTAGGCCTAATCTGGGTATGTAAGAAAAAGAATCCATCAGTGGTGTTCAAAGGAGAAAGGAAAATCTCAACCCTCGGGTCCATCGTTCCAGTGGGAAACTCGGCGAGCCTCGTTTCCCACTGGAACGGATGGACCCGAGGATTGAGATTTTCCTATCTCCACTGACCACTCATGATGGATTCTATTTATCTACCACCACTAAAATACCGGAATTTTTCCATCTTTATGATAGAGGTATGTAAGAAATTTTAATTCCTTTTAATACGTAGTTAGTTCGAATTTATTGAATAACTGGAGTCAAAGAATAGATGTGGATAAGACTTATGCATGTATTATAGGAATGAATTTTATTTTTGTTGATTTTATCGATGTGTAAACTCAGGCGAATCACTCATAAACTAAATAAAGCCCGAAGGGCTTTATGAAAAAGTTTGTGAGTGATTCGCCTGAGTTTACACATCGATAAAAGCAACACAAATAATAATTCATTCCTTATAATTCCAACTTTGTCTCATTACACTGCATTTGTCTACATTGATTTAAATTTTTATGGCCAGCGGAAGGAAAATAGAGCAAAACGGATCTTCATGAGGCAACCATCTTGAAAATTTCAAAAGCATGAAACTCACTTCTCGCATTAAACCGGCTTGCTATAGCCAGGCTGCCAAAGCGGGAGGTTTAAAACATCAACCTTTCATTCAAAATTGTGCTTTTGGGAGAAAATATCGCCGTCTGGACCGATAGAAAGTCATGTCAATTTTGAACTGGGGCTCGGAATACTAGAAATACAAACGTCAAAATTCAACACACAGCAAGAAGATTAAAACACTAACCGTACGGTGTTCTGTTAAAAGAAAAAGCGCCCATCTTAATAAAAATTCCAAATATTCATTTCGACGCCTTCAAAACGCGTTCATCCATTGTTTTTATGACGTTTAGATTTGGTGACGTCAACGTTTCTTCGAAGAAACGTCACGTTATCACGTAACGTCGCGCCGTTTTAAGGTGAAAGCTGAGTATTCTCACGCATTGCTTTTATCGAAGTATAAAGTCTTCCAAACAGCCAATCAGAATGTAGGAAATTAGTAAAGTTGGAATTATTGTAAAATGAAAAGCCAAAGTCCAAAGTCCAAAAATAATGTGGAATCAAGAAACAAGATTAGAACAATGAAAAACTTGATATCGCTAATGATTCGACAAACCAGTAACTATTGGCCAAAATAACATAACAATACGTTTGCGTCAAACCAGGGGCCAGTTGTACAATATTAACGATGTCGTAAGTTAACCATTTGTTCAAATTTTAAACATGAATATTACAAATACACTGTTATTTTTTGTTAAAAAATGTGAGAATCCTTTGCAATGCAAAGGATTCTCACATTTTATCAACCAAAAATAACAAGTGTATTGGCTTATGTAGTCGGCATTTACTTAACAAGTTGAGTAACGATGACGTTAAGCTAACAAAGTTTTGAACAACTGTCCCCAGGTCGTAAAACCGCCATATACACGTATCAATACTAATAAATTGTGCATACTCATTATAATCATAGGAACCTGAGCTACCAGGCGATCACCAGACTACAGAGAAATACCTTCATTGGTCTGAAAAACGTCAGAACATTGTAAGTGCACTACTGGAATAAAAAAATGACCTAATAAAAATAAATCATTGCATGTGATGAAATGTTAAAAAGTCATTTTAATGATAATATAAATGAAACAATGTCTGGAACAATAAAAACGTAAAATGTGGCGTTAACGTCAGGATGAAGGGTAAAAGGTAAAACCAAGTTTTTTGGCAGACTGTGCAACATGGCATCCACTCCTTAGTCCTTACTGACACTCCCACATTAAGTAGTAAATCATTACGAAAACTTGCCCATGCAAGAAACAGAGATTTTTTAGCTTTAAAAATTAAAATTTTCTGCTGAAAAATGTTGATTTTTTTTTCTTATTTTTTTCTTATTTTTGCTAAAAACATAGGCGGTTCTAACGAGTACCCACAATCTATGTTTTGGAGCAAAAATATGAAAAATACGTATACCCCTGTAAACCCCAGTTTTTTCTATATAAAAGTGAGGTATAAGGGGGTATACATTTTGCGTACATGTTTTCCTGATGTGCTACCCCGCAAATATTATGTGCATACTTGCCAGAAACTACTCTATTTTGTTTCTTTATGGTTAACTAAATTAAATGTGTTTTCAGAGATTTATCACATAATCCTATCTCAACTATTGAAGAGGGAGCTTTCAACGGGCTGTTCTATCTATTGAAATTGTAAGTTTGTTTTCTTCTCAATGATTATGTTTATTTCACTCTACTTTCTACTCACATAATTTTTTGGACGTGCGAAACCGTTACCTAAACACTCCCAAGTCATACGTTCATGTAACATATCGTACAAATATCATTAAGCGAATCGTATTGAAATTTCCTTTAAGGCTAGGCTCTATTGATACGACATGACACAGTGTAAAAACAGAATATATATCACAGCATTTACTTTGATGTTCATATAATATATATGGATGCTTTTAAAACGATTTTATGCCACTTGTGTATTATGGTTTAGTATAGCTCGGCAAATGGGTCACTGTATGGGCGGCAACTTTAATATTCATATCTGGGCGTGGTCGGCTAGTCCATCTGTTCAAGTAGGGAGATAACAGAAAAGTCGAATTCAGTCAGCCCAGAGCGCTGTCACATATTTTACCGTTAAATATCTGCTACCTATTTTGTCCAATCCAGAAAACTAGACAAATTCGGATTTTCATTCTAACGGACAACATGTGAGTTGAGTCTTTCAACTGTATACCTTTAGCTTTACCTAGGTCAAAAGTAGACCATACCCAATAACGTATTCATAAGGTAACGCCCATACAGTAACCTATTTGCCGAGCTATTTTTTTTTTTTATATAATGCTATACGTTTTCTTTCAGGGACCTGTCGTACAATCGAATACAGAGAATTGACAACAACGTATTCAATGGGCTAAAGCAATTAACGTTTCTGTAAGTAAATTCTATATTAACCCATATTTGACGAATGGATTTCCCCATCATTATCATTTGGGTGAGTCTACTTTCATTTTTAGGGGCATCAGGAGTGATTTGATTTTCAAATTTCATGCAATTTTTCGATGAAAAATCTCTAAGCAAACAAAATAGCCCCAGATGGGACGCCGCGTTCTGCGGCGTCACATCTGGGGCTATACTGTTTGCCTATGTCCCACAAAAGGGACGCCAGGCTTAAATGAGTTAAATGTTTACATAAAGGCATCAGATCGGTGTATGTTTTGGCGTAGGCAAATGTCCTGTTTTCTCGTTATGTGTCTCATACTTGGTATTGAAGTCATCACTTTAATATGCATACATGTATTAGCTATGGCCCTATCACTTTGTTAACTTTGTTCATTTTGTTTCTATTCTTCATAGTAACTTTCATAATATTATGTTCCTCTGGGGCTTTCTTTTTTTTTCGAATAATTTTTGAAACAAAACGTTTGAACCCAATGATCATAACATGGTTAAATCCCTTTGAAGCATCCATTACGAAAACTAAAAATGAAAATTTTCACTGAAATTTTTCAAATGTTTGCTCAAAACATAGATTGTGGGTACACGTTAGAACCGCATCGGCAAGGCGGTTCTAACGAGTACCCACAATCTATGTTTTGGGGCAAAAAATAAGAAAAATAAGTATACCCCTGTATATCCCAGTTTTAACATAAAACTGGGATTTAAAGGGGTATCTATTGCACTGGCATGTTTTCCTGATGTTATGCACGTTTTAGGCCCACTTTCAAGTATGTAATTCTCGTATTAGGCTAATAATGCTATAATTCCTTCCTTAATAGGAATCTGAAAGTTTTATTAATCAGCGGCCAGTTGTTCAAAACTTTGTTAGCTTTAAGCTGTCGTTAAGCCCTCAATTTGGTAACTATACATTGACTTCTAAAGCAAATACGCTGTTGGGTTTTGTTGAAAAATGTGAGAATCCTTTGCATGCGAAGGATTCTCACATTTTATCAACAAAAATTAAGAGTACTTTCTAATATTGCCATTTGAAACTTTAACGAATCGTTAACTAACGACATCGTTAATTGTGAACAACTGGTCCGAGATTGTCAGCTGGTTTATTGTCATTTTTTTATTTAACAGGGATATTTCTTTCAACGTAATAAAAGTGGTAGAAGAGAACGTTTTCCATGGTTTGGTCAATCTAAGTCGACTGTAAGCTTTTTATTTGTTTATCTCAGTATTGCATATCTAACGACATACTTGATCATATCAAATGCACTTACCTAATCAAGATTATATATGAGCCGCCTCATGGGAAAACCAACAATCTGCATAGGCGAAAACAAAGACGCAGATCAGCTTCGCGGTGACCGCGAAGCTGATCAGCGCCTTTGTTTTCGCTACTCGGATAGTACACTTCCTCTTCTACTTAACTCCGAAATTTCAAGCTTCTAGCTCTTTTTTTGTGACTGTACAGCCTGATTTGTGTCGGACCTGTTCGGAAACCACATTGTTGGTTTTCCCACGAGGCGGCTCATATATCTAAGGTCATAGAAGTGCGATCGCTGTACATATCGAACAGAAGTTTGTTTGAGTATGATTAAACGGCGATGCTCAGATATACAGAAAATAATGCCGATTAAATATATTTTCGATTGCATGCCAACTTGAATAAACTAAGGTATCACAATTTGTATATTATTATGTTGATTTTGGTTTGAGGAAATGCCCAAGTAATTGCATACGATTCAGTCTGTCGGATAACCAATTTTTTCACCCATCGGACAATCATATCCCTTTATGTGCCTGTCAGAGATTTTTCAATTCCAGTACTTGTACTTTAAGGCTGTCTCAAAAGTCACATTTCTGCATCTCCTTTAAAGGAGATATGCGCCTGTTTATAACAAAGTATTAAAAGGAAATATAAGGCTCATTATCAAATTATTCGACTCTCGTCCTCGGCTTAGCCTCGGATGAGACTTGAAATATCTGAAAACTGGTCTAAGATATCATTGTCTCGGCCTACATTATGAAAACTTGCCCATGCAATATACAGAGAATTTTTTTTCTACTGTAAAAATTGAAAATTTCATCAGAAAATTTTTGCTCAAAATATAGATTGTAGGTACACGTTAGAACCGCCTTGCCAAGGCGGTTCTAACGTGTACCCTTGGCAAGGCGGTTCTAACGTGTACCCACAATCTATGTTTCTGAGCAAAACTAACAACAATAGGTATACCCCTGCATACCCCATTTTTTGCTATAAAAAGTGGGCTTCAAGGGGTTATTATACAATACACGGACATGTTTTCATGAAGAACCGCATCATAGATTATTTTCGACCTGTTGTCATATCGAGACAGCAGTGCCTTTGTACTATGCACTTAGAAATTTGACCAGCGGGCGGACAATTTATATATATTTGGTTAATACTTAACTGCTGCTTTCTTTAGCATTAGATTCAGTGTACTAGGTCGTATTCATGATAATGCCTTCATTTTCATAGGATAACGGACGAGTTCCGATTCTGCTGTGCTGCCCGTATATCGGGTCGGTGTACCCCCGAGCCGGACGAGTTCTCCTCTTGTACAGACCTGATGTCCAACTACGTCCTGCGGGTCAGCATTTGGATCCTGGGTCTGGTGGCGTTCTGGGGAAATATTGTGGTCATTGTCTGGAGAACCAGGGATCTGCGAAATGGGAAGGTACAAAAATTATACAATTAATATTATCATACCTCATATAAATTTCCCATGTTTAACTCCCATAGGCCGGCGGGTAAAAATTCTTGCTATCACCCTGCTATAATTTCGACTATCACATGCGCATAAATGATGCGCGTACAGTTCGTTTTTCAAAAACGTTTTATCTCAATAACGATACGTTCAAAACACATAATTTCAATAGTATTTTGAGGAAATTAAGTAAAAACAAACAAATAGAAATATTTGGGTAACTGGAAATGGGCTAAATTGACGTTAAAAAGTGTGAATGGCGATCGATTGTTGTGATGACGTTACGTAAATGGGAAATAACGTAACGCAACGTCGCGCCAAAATTGGTATTTTCCATTCAAATGGAATGACGATTTTGACGATATTAATAAATTTCGGTATGATAAAATAAATACAACATTGCTGAGAGGGTGATAGTAAGAATTTTCACCCTTCGAAAAATGATTATCGACCTCGGCTTCGCCTCGGTCGATAATCATTTCCTCAGGGTGAAAATTTTTACTATCACCCTATCAGCAATGTTGTATTTATATACTATTTACCATACTGTAATTCAAACGTTTGGATCATTTACTATTATAAAAACCGTGATGCACAAAACTTGTATCTCATTCGAAACACACTAGTCTAAGCACTGAATATTTTATTTCAATATTATTGATAAATGATAAAACAATCTCGAGCGCGAACTTGATGATTTTAGTTTTCAAATTTTCTGACGACATTTTGCGATATTCGGCCAATTTTTTTCTGTTCAAACAGATTTGAAGCTTCTTCAGTTTCCGCTACCATCAACAATCCGCACACATAGACGGAATTAGGAAGCTGCTGTTCATATGCAAAATAATATATCAATTTGTAACATTACACAAACATGCCCATATGATATAAACAGGGATTTTTTCACTTGTAAAATTTGAAAATTTCATTAGAAAAAATAGGATATTTTTCTTATTTTTGCTCAAAACATAGATTGTGGGTACACGTTAGAACCGCCTCAGCGGATATTTTTCTTATTTTTGCTCAAAACATAGATTGTGGGTACACGTTAGAACCGCCTCGCTGAGGCGGTTCTAACGTGTACCCACAATCTATGTTTTGGAGCAAAAATAAGAAAAATAGGTATACATCTGCATACCCCAGTTTTACTATATAAAAGTGGGGTTTAAGCGGATATTCATTGCACGGACATGTTTTCCTGATGATAAGATAATGTTATAAAATTGACGCTATATCAAAACACGTAGCGAGGGGAGTTTTGATGGTGCTCAAACACAGCATTACATTGACTTTTCTATTACTAATTTCAGATTCATTCTTTCCTGATCACTAACCTCGCCATTGGAGATTTCTTCATGGGTGCTTACATGTTAATTATTGCCGTGGTCGACTCGTACTACAGAGGCAAATACATTCTTTATGACAAAATTTGGCGGGAAAGTGACTTGTGTAAATTCGCTGGATTTATCTCAACATTCTCTAGCGAGTTATCGGTGCTGACATTAACAGTTATTACCCTAGACAGACTTATATGTATAGTATTTCCGCTCAAAATGAAACAGATCAAACTAAAACAAGCAGTGCTAGTGATGTCATTGTTATGGATATCTGTGCTAGTTATATCCGCCATTCCTCTAGTTGGCATGAACTATTTTGAGAATTTCTACGGCCGTTCAGGAGTATGCCTAGCGTTCCATATCACAAACTCAAAGCCAAAGGGCTGGGAATATTCCGTGGCAGTATTTCTTGTATTGAACTTCATCTCATTTCTAGTCATTTTCTTCTCCTATCTGCGCATGTTTTTCGTTGCCAAGCAGACCAGGAACGCTGTGCGTAAGACTGAGTCTCGGTCCGATACTGCCATGGCGAGGCGTATGACAGTAATTGTGATGACTGACTTTTTCTGTTGGGTTCCCATCATTCTCCTTGGGTTTGCCTCACTAGGTGGCGCTCATGTGCCCCCGCAGGTAGGTTGTTGTGTGTTCTATTGATTGAGGTTTAACGTCCCACCAACAGCTAAGGTCATATGGAGACGGCACCTCGGTTAATAGTCCCCATCCGACGGACTGGAGAAGCCCTGGATCGAACCTGCGACCCCTGGTTAACAAGGCGAGTGACATAACCATTGCATCACGGAAGTTTCTTTGTGTGTGTTCGGGGTCCTCCAATGGTACCATTGGTTTCAAACAGTTTTACTATTTGCACCAGTTTCATTACAAGTGGACATTACAGTTTCATTACAAGCGCCATCATCTACGCCTTCAAGAGTGCGTAAGCAGGTTGCAGCTGGTGTTTTGCCGTGTGGCGGCCGTAAAAAGTCTCCCCGTATATCATCCATAGTGCAGAATCTGCAGATTATATTTTTATTTGAGTCCTTTGAGATCAGTAAAGATATTTAGAGTGTTCAATACATTCAAGTTTAGAAACATACTTCTAAGCAATGTATAAATTATTTGACCCCGTTTAGGAATGTGTCTTTGATTTAGACTTCTCGTGTACATTTTCGAAATTAAAGTACAATAGTCTGGCTTTCGTCGCCGGTTTTAAAAGGGCTACTGATGAGGGTTCATTACCTGAAATTGCGCAATATAGTCCATACTATCTCCCTTTGAATGTTCTTATTGCTTCCAAAGGATTAAACCTTTATATTTTATTCATGACATAATATGAGCCGCCCCATGGGAAAACAAACAATCCGCAAAGGAGAAAACAAAGACGCAGATCAGCTTCGCGGTAACCGCGAAGCTGATCAGCGCCTTTGTTTTCGCTCAACGGATAGTACAATTCCTTTACTTTCTAAATCCATAATTTCCAGTCTCTAGCTATCTTCAATGTTAGTACAGCCTGGTTTGTGTCCGACCTGTTCGGAAACCATATTGTGTGTTTTCCCACGAGGCGGCTCATATCTGTGTATAAAAATTTTCACCAGTTGCACTACTAATGGTGCGAGTTGAATCGACATTGACGCAAATGATAAAGATTTTAATGACATTTGTGCAGATAACAATCAATGGTACCATTGGAAGAACCCCGAACTGGTGCCTTATAAAGCCAGTTTCGATGAAAAGCGTGTTTACGTACAGAATCTTGCACTCCGTGTCAGTTCATACATATATGAAAGTTTTTATAGGTATTCTCAAATAAAAATTACTGAGGGAATATATGATGGACAGTGAGACAATTATTTTACTCTATTTCAAATTTTTTAGCACCAGGCCTTCTTCATGAAAGCAGCTTTTAATTTCAGCAACTAGGTGACATCCATTTGGAAGCATTGGTTGTAACATTATACCTTAAATTTAAAATAGTGAAAAATTATCCTAGTGAAAGTTTGGAACTCATTGTTGTGTCTGCTTTTATCTGCATCTAAAATTCAAGCTTCTTGCTTTCTCCTGTGACTGTACTGACCGAGTTTTGTCCGACCTGTTCGGAAACCACATTGTTGGTTTTCCTATAAGGCGGCTCATATCTGTGTATTAAAATATTACACCAGTTGCACAACTAATGGCGCGAGTGGTAATGGCATTGATGTAAATGGTAAAAATGAGCCACCTCGTGGGGACACCAACAATGTGGTAATGGCATTGATGTAAATGGTAAAAATGAGCCACCTCGTGGGAACACCAACAATGTGGTTTCCGAACGGGTCCGACAAAAACCGGTCTGTACAGTCACAGAAGCAGGCTAGAAGCTTGAAATTTCGGATTTAAGAGGAAGAGGAATTGTGCTATCCGTGCAGCGAAAACAAAGGCGCTGATCAGCTTCGCAGTTACAACGAAGCTGATCTGCACCTTTGTTTTCGCATATGCAGATTGTTGGTTTTCCCATGAGGCGGCGCAAATGTTAATGACATCTGTGCAGATAATAACAATTGATGACACCATTGGGAGAACCCCGAACTGGAGCCTTATAATGCCAGTTTCGATGCAACGTATTTACGTAGAGAATTGTGCACTGAAGGTGACTTCATACATTTATGAAAGTTTTTGTAGGTATTCTCAAATAAAAATTACAGAGGGAATATATGATGAACAGTGAAATAATCTTTTACTCTATTTCAAATTTTCGGCACTAGGCCTTCACCAGGAAAGCAGCTTTTAATTTCAGCAACTAGGTGACCAGTGACATCCATTCGGAACATTATACGCCTAATTGCAGAAATTAAAAGTTGCTTTCCTGGTGATGACCAAGTTCCGAAAATTTGAAATATTATCCTGGTGAAAGATTGAAACTCATTATTGTGTCTGCTTTTATCTGTATCTTAAATCCAAGCTTCTTGCTTTCTCCTCCGACTGTACAGACCGAGTGTTGTCGGACCTGGTCGGAACCCAGGATACATGTACCTGATTTCTTATGACCCCTCTCATATTTTACAGGTATATGCCTGGGTAGCTGTGTTCGTACTGCCCCTGAATTCGGCGGTAAATCCTATCATATATACCATATCTACGGCGCCATTTATGAGAAATTTCCGTAAGAGAGCATCCAAGTTCCGTAAATCATTCACTGGTTCATCAAAGAATGACACCAAAAATAGTTTCCTGGGTATGTATACACACATGCAACGCAATTATCTTTAATCCTTTACCATTTATATACTGCAAATCATTCACTGGTTCTTCAAGAATGACACCAAAATAGTTTCCTGGGTATGAACACATTCAACATAATTATCTTTAATCCTTTACCATTTATATACTGTTTGCACATCAATTGCTTAAAAGTTAATTTAGAATGTGTGATAATCAGTTATTCAAATTAGCATGAGATGCAAAGAATGAGACTTGCCATCGATTGGACTTTGGAGGGTCCAGGTTTGAAGCTGGATCCAGGCCAGTGGCAGGGCATTAGTCGCCCGTCCAAGCTCGATGGATTTCCTTCGGTCTCCACATTCCTTCATGAAATGTCACGTATGCAGACATAGCGCCCACGTGAGCGCCCTCAAGGACGCCTAAACATCAGGAAATTTGTAAATTTTACCTATCCATCACGTAATCATGTCCATGTAATATATACCCCATTAAACCCCACTTTTATATATTAAAACTGGGGTTTGCAGGGGTATACGTATTTTTCTTATTTTTGCCCTAGAACAAAGATTGTGGGTACCCGTTAGAACCGCCTCAGCGATGCGGGTTAACGTGTACCCGCAATCTTCGTTTTGAGCAAAAACAAAGAAAATATAAAAAAAAATCAGCTGAAAATGTTCAATTTTTGAATGTACATTACATGGGCTCGTAATGTCTTTCAGAAGAGAGGTCATCTCGTGTCTGGGACAGGAAACCTATCTACAGGAACCTGGAACTGATGAGAATGAAAAGCCTGGAAAACAAACCTTTCGTACCGGCACAAAGTTGCTGAGAGGAGCGTCTTGGTGTAGGGTACAGTACTCCGGAGTGAGATGGACAGGGTTGAATAAATCCGACGTATAGTTTCCCTGATGGATCGAAGTAGACACTTACATGTACTTACAGCGCCACTAGTTGCATCCAGGAAAGCATTGATTCAATCCAGACATGACTGCAAAATTGTTGACTAGGACATTGATCCTAAACATGACACAAACAAAATCAAAGTTGTTGAGCGGAAAAAAAAACGATTTGCATGTAGAAAACGGTTGGTGAGAAGACTGATTCGTTCGCAGACAATTAGTGCCATTGTGTCAGATTGGTTACCGTAAAACAACACGTCCTGAATATTTCACTCGACGTACTTTTGACATGGATAAAAACGAAACAATACCCGAGAAAAAACACGCAATACAGTTTTCTGTTGGATCTACATTAATTTCTCAAATTCAAAAAGTTCATGAAATTATGCATTAAAAGTTTTGTTGTTAATAAGGATTATCTTCGGTATGCAATCAATGTTCAATAGCGTTAAAATGACTATAGCTGACAAGCCGTGAAAAACTGTGCTTCAGCAACGTTCAGATCAAAGATGGTAAAAATACGTGTCTCAATACCAACGTGTGTATTTGAAAGGTACCAAGACAAGCAGTAATAATTGTAAAGAGAATTAAAAACGGTGAATTTATGCGACTTCAACATTTGACCGTCACTAGGTATATGACAAATTTTCTGGAGCCGAGTTTTTGATCCCCCGGTTTTAAATGAAATGCAATGAATGAAATGATAAATGAAAGTATTAACGGCCTTTATGAAAATTGATGAACGATACCTTTGCCTTTCTTATTTAGTCGGGTATAGTATGTTTAAACGTCAGCACAGATAAAACTAATATTATTGCATAAATAACCGTGTCGCACGATATTAACAGCCATTTATTAACGAAGAGAAAGCCATGCATTAATATTGCAATTCACGCGCGCACCGTGTGTGAGGCGACTAAGTAGGAAATGCGCTTATATAGGGAAAAACCGCCCAGGTGAAGAAAGAAAATTGCGCTTATCTCGGAAATTCGTTCACTGCGCTTAAGTAGGAAACGTTAGCAAACTGAAGGCAATTCCTTCCAATGTTTCATATGAGCCGCATCATGGGAAAACCGACATTTGTATATGCGATAATATTAGCATAGATCAGCTGAGCAGCCGAGCAGTGCTTGTGTTACAATACAAAAATAGTAGGTCTACAATCCCTCTGTTTTCTGAACCCAAAGTATTAAGAGTGCTAAATAGATTTCTATGGCTGTGCAACATATTGTGTGTCTTACCTGACCTGATACCACGAAGGCATCTTTTAACGCTAGCGGCTTAAATCAAAATAAGTCTCTTTACTTGTTATAATGCAGAAAATGTGTTGTCCCCTTCCATTCACTGTAATGGGTGATTGTTTGTATGTTTTCAGTTACAGACAGAACCACATAATCTTGCTGATCTTCTATGCCTGCTTTGCTAGTTTAAAGTTCGATCAAAACCTTTACGAAGGCCTCTATCATGTTTCGTCTCTTAATGGTCCCGTTCTTGGTTGCATAATAGTATAAAATGCTGGCAATTGTGTCGTCGAAGTTTTAGATTATACCAAAACTAGATACATATGTAACACACACACACACACACACACACACACACACACACACACACACATTTATCATATAGAATGTCTGTTCATCTACAACTGTACCAATTACAGTGCATAGTCGTCGACAAACAGCATGGTTTTAAACATAACGCTAAATATGTCAGTGGTTTGATGACTAAGTTATGACCCTAGAAGCCGCAGTCATTTTCGTTTGTTCGTGTTCAACGACTGATTAATATCCCACTCAACATTTTTGGCCAGGGATAGTAGCAACTACCTCACACATGCACCCAACAGTTTACTACCATGAAATGCCTAAATAAACACCTAGCATGGGGGTGATGCAACACGAGAAAAAATATCATTTTCATCGTCCGTCCTGGCCCGTGGTAACAAATGGTTCATATTTAATAAAGTCATGTGTATTATTAAGAAATCAATACTTGCCGATGCAATATACAGAGATTTTCAGCGGAAAGAATTGAAAGTTTTGTCGGATTTTTTTTTTATTTTTTTTTCATTTTTTTTTTTTTTTATTTTTTTTATTTTTTTTTTGTGGGTGCACGTTAGACCCGCCTCAGCGAGGCAAACCTATGTTTTGGAGTAAAAATAAGAAAAATAAGTATACTCCTGCATACCCCAGTTTTGCTATATAAAGGTAAGGTACTTGGGGGTACGTTTTCATGATGAAAAGTAAAAAAAAAAAAAAAAAAAAAAAAAAAAAAAAAAAAAAAAAAAAAAGATCGGCTTGTGCAGCATCAAATGTGTTTGCTGCTAGAGTAGCATGGTAACTGTGCAGGTTGCGCATTTCGCTCGTGTGGTACTATGACAAAAAGCAATCGTCGAAATTTCGAAAGCCATTGCAACAGCGAAAATTCCTTTAAAATTAACCCCGAATACAGGTTTTTGTTGGTTACACACAATTGACAGGCGATAAGCCAGTGGTTATTAGCAGATAATCGGTGTTTTAATGCACTATTGAAACTGATAGTTTATTGATGTTAACAATCGGAAAAACAGAACTGCTTATCATGTAAAATGTCACATAAATCCCGCCAACATCCATTTTGACTTTCCCTTTCTATTCTCTGCCCAAAGATGGCGCATGTTTCCTTTCTTTTTCTTCTGTTGTTTTGAGTTTATACAGTTCAAGTTTTGTGTGTTGGAGAAAGTAATGAAGGTGTTGTACAAGTACTGGATCCTGTCCTACAGTGACCTCCCCTATATCACAAGTACTGGTCCCTGTCCTACAGTTACCTCCCCTATATCACAAGTACTTGTCCCTGTCCTACAGTTACCTCCCATTTATCACAAGTACTGGTCACTGTCCAACAGTTACCTCCCCTATATCACAAGTACTGGACCCTGTCACACCGTTAATTCCCCTACATTACAAGTACTGGACGATGTCCTACCAGTACATCCCCAATATCAGAAGTACTGGACCCTGTCTTAGCGTTACATCCCTATGTCACAAGTACTGGACACTGACCTACCAATATATCCCCTATATCACAAGTACGGGACCCTGCCCTAGCGATACATTCCCTAAATCACAAGTGCTGGACTCTGTCCCACAGTAACAACCACTATATCACCAGCACTGGTCCCTATCCTACCGGTACATCCCTTATATCACAAGTACTGGACCCTGTTTTACCGGTACCTCCCCTTTATCACAAATACTGGACCCTGCCGTGAAGGTACATCCCCATATAACAAGTACTGGATCCTGTCCTACCGTAACAACCACTATATCAAAAGACCAGGCCCATGACTTACCGGTACATCCCCTATATCACAAGTACTGGGCCATGCCCTACCAGTATAATCCCCATATCCAAGTAATGGACCCTGTCCTACAGTAGCATACCCTATATCACAAGTACTGGCCCCTGCCCTACCGGTATATCCACTATATCATAAGTACTGGACCCTGCCACTCAGTTACTTCCCCTATATCACAAGTACTGGACGATGTTCTACCGATACATCCCTCATATCAGAAGTACTGGACCCTGTCCTACCGTACCATCCCTATGTCACAAGTACTAGACCCTGACCTACCGGTACACCCCCTGTATCACAAGTACTGGACCCTGCCATACCGATACATCCCCTAAATCACAAATGCTGGACTCTGTCCCAAAGTAACCTCCCCTATATCACAAGTACTGGTCCCTATCCTACCGCTACATCCCCAATATCGCAAGTAATGGTCCCTGTCCTACAGTTACCTCCCATATATTACAAGTACTGGTCACTTTCCTACCGCTAAGCCTACTGTACACTTACCTACCGGTACATCCCCTATATCACAAGTACTGGTCCCTGTCTTAGAGAAACCACCCCATTATCACAAGAACTGGACACTGTCCTACCGGTATATCCCCTATATCACAAGTACTGGACCCTGTCCTACAGTTACCTTTTCTATATCACAATTACTGGTCTTTGTCCTAGCGGTACATACCCTATATCACAAGAACTAGACCCTGTCCTACAGTTACCTCTCCTATATCACAAGTACTGCACGCAACTTAGCGACATTACAACCTTTATTACATAGTGCGTTAATCATAAAGAAGGAGCCTCTGACCATGTTTGTAAAGCCCCTATTTCACTGGAATGCGACAACTGGAGACTAGTTCGAGACTATTTCGCGACAAAGATCAACGATATTAACAACACTTTCACATCGCAAATGTCTCCTTGAATGGACTTTATGAGACAAATTCGCGATTTTCGGTCTAATTTTGAAAATATATCTCGGGATTGTCGCGCGATAGTCGAGCGACTGTCGAATGACAGACAGTCTCGAGATATTCGTGAGATTGTCTCACGACGTTCCCACGAATGCAGCTTTAGTTTCATTATCATTCGTACGACAGTCGCGAGACATTCATGAGAGTGTCTCACGACATTCGTACGAATGTCGCTTAGTTTTATTTTCTCGCCAGATAGTCACGAGGACTGTCGCGCGACTATCGTACGGCATTCGTACGACAAGCGTACGAGAGTCGCGAAATTTTCGCATTGTAAATTTGCCAAAATTTCGCGGCGACATGTTTGCGACACTCGCATGAACGTCGAACGACTGTCGCACGACAGTCACGCGACAGTCTTGCGACATGTTTTGTCGAAAAAAAAGTCGCATAAAGTTTTTTAACATGTTTAAAACCTTCGCGACCAGTTCGCGACTAGTTCGCATTGCGACTCAATTTGCAAAACAGTCGCGAGAAATTTGCATGCCAGTGAGATACTAGCTTAAGCTGTACACTCAGGGTTTACTGCGTCACCCTCATTACTGAGTATTATGCGCAGGTTTGTGTTGGATATTGTTTGTTTGTTTGTTCGGATTTAACGTCGCTTTCAACATTATCTGTCATATCCCGACGGTGTCTGGTTGCGACAGGGAGCTCAATGCTCACTTTTATAGTGCTGCCTCACTGTGGTATCAGATCCCAGTCACTTTACCTGATACCACCTCCAGTCACATTATACTGACACCTAGTCCTACCCCGAAAATCCGAGTGCCAGGCGGGGAGCAACTAGTACCATTGTTAACGACTTTGGTATGTCGCGGCCCTGGATCGAACCCGGTACCTCCCGATCCAAGAGCGGACACTCTACCTACTGAGCTTCCGAGGCCGGTAGGTTTGTGTTGGATAGGGTCGAAAAATCTTTAGGACAGGTTTTCTCACGACACGACGTATTGATATCATATGTTAATGCAATTAACAAGTTGCAATTATAAGTCTGACTCGTATTAACTTTTCCAAGTTGGTTAGTCGTTTTCCCACTTAGTCGCATTTCCCACTTAGTCGCATTTCCCACTTAAGCGCCTGACGGACGTTTTCCTAGATAGTCGTAACTTTTTCCTACTTAAGCGCATTTCCGACTTAGCCGCCTAACAACCGTGCTGTTAATACATGACTTTTACTATGTCTTATGCTTGTTACCGGGCGCCACGCAAAGCACGGGCTAGTAATGAGAAACTGAAGTCCGCCCGGAACGAGCATAAAAACGAAAGCTTTTATGCGTATGAAAATGTGATGAGGCTGTAAAATATAGTGCACCATATTTCTTTCGTTTCTGCACCCTATTTCTTTTAGGCTATCACATAGTATATGGCAGAGGTGCACCATGCCGGGGATTTTTGTAGACATATATGTTTTGAAAGCCAGTACCCTAAGCTACTAAATGCCGCTTGTTAGCACTCTGACTGCTGGGGCTTTATCGCGCCAGAGCGTGTTACATACGTTACCAACGTATGATTTTTAAATTCAAGCTGCTAAGGGGATCACCAAAATTTATGACAAAAAGCAAATATTTGACAAGAACTTTACCTTTAAATATGTAGCAGAGATGTTAACTAATCTAACGGGACCAAATTCAATAATATTTAGATTTCATGACTACTGGTACAACAGAAGTAACGTAAATAACCCATGTATTTTGGCATATCCACCGTGTTTCGTTTCTTATAAAATATAGCTTAGACAAAATACCAAAATATAATTTATATTATATTTATCTACAGTCCTTGCCTTTTAAAATGACATATAGTAGAGATCTCTGTGACCTTCCATCACTCCACAGATGCCGATTGTCTTCCCCTACCCCCATTTAAATGATATGCCTTTTAATAAACAAACATCAGCAGAAACAGAACAAAGACACTTCCTTTCCTGAACAACATCCCAGTTTTCGAAATAAAACTATCCATATAGGTATTTTTAAAAAAGCACACAAAAAATCAACTACAGATCATGCTTCATGGTAATGGTAACATATTTTACGTAATGTCATGGTAACGTATGTAACGATTTTGTATTTTCAATATAAAATCATATACTTTTGATTAATTGCAGATTATCATTTTTCTCTCACAGTTATTTCAATTAGGAAATTAGATTTATTGAATATCTGTCCTGAAAGGTATTAAAAGCACACAAAAATCAACTACAGAACATGTTTCATGATAACGGTCACATACTTTACGTAATGGCATGGTAACGTACGTAATAATTTTGTATTTTCTCTATAGAATCAAATACTTATAATTTATAGCAGATTATCATTTTTCTCCCATAATTATTTCAATTGGAAAATTAAATTTCCTGAATATCTGTCCTAAAAATGAAAGAAATGAGAGCAAAAAGGGCAACAATCGCTCACCTGATAACAATTAAGTCTGGAAAGGATTAAATCAGTAACAGGAATGAAATAGAATATTAATTGCGGTTCTATTCTGCTGAAATACAAATTTATTAAAGCTTATTTGCGTATTCACATTATTGTATAATTCTATTATGATCGTAGACTCAAGCCATAGATTTACCGTTATAAAACTGAATGATTCCAGTGTTGCGATTGGTCAAATACATTCACTTCCTTCATAATGTTCATGGCAAATCTGTGACGTCAGTCTACTACGATCGATATAATATATCATACGTATCAAATGGATCATAAAGTGAAGGCTCTAAGTAACATATTACGGCTGAGTGGGCAGCTATTTCACCAAAGGTGGACATACAACTACCTGAACTTAACTACTTCCGTGTGACTTCAGAAATGACACCAAAACCTAAAACAAATAAACTAGGACCACAAAAGAAATACGACAATGGGACATTATGAAGCAATGAAAGTTGTGTATTCGTGTGGATTTGCTTATTACATGTATACATTCTTTCACAAAAAACGAAAACTACACCATAGATACAGTCTGCTATATGTTTTCTTAGTTTAAGTGCTTAATTGTCAATTTAGTTTTTCCACACCTCGGTTTTTGGAATGTGAATTTCTGTCTGACTGCGCCTTTTCCTGACCATTGCCTACTTGTACTTTTTAGGGTCACAGGTAACACAACTGAAACTACTGACTGAATGATCATCTGATTACTGGTTAACCGCTCAGGTATGAGCCTCTCAAGAAAATGTGGTTAAGACAAGCCATTCATACATATGTCTCAATGGTTTAGTTGGGTGGTTATATTTGAAGCAATTTTTGGATGTCATGACGTCCTAATTTTGGGTATAAGTTCCATAAAATGAAGGCAACTTCCCGACATGACAATAGCTGTTGACTGGGACGCTAAGCATCAATTCAAACAAACAAAGAAACTTTGGAGCAAAAGAAAACTGCCATATAAACCTCAGAGGACAGAGCAAGACACACGTCGAAGGGTCTTGCCCCAGCCCACCTTACATAAACACTATTTCCAGATACGCCAGAATGGGAATTTTTTTTTTCCTGACTTACATATGAACATGTACTTCTTACAGAAGTTTAAATAAGATATTGAAGGTGCTATAGAATGGCCACACTTACAAATTCACCATCTTTGGTGTAACATGTTTTGTCTTTTTGTCATGGCAGCTTATGCCGTAGTTAAAAGGAGATGCGATGAAAGATATAACCGCTAGAGTGACCATAGTACTTTCACCCATTAATTATATACATTGTCATGGAAACGGGAGTTCTGTTCTGATCTGGCTCTTCCTTACGCATGTAAACTGCAGAACTGTATCCGTCTGAATAAAATACATGTAGCTTGTGGTATCGCAGACAGTTAATGCGCAAAAATGACAAATTTTCGTGATAAAGAGAGCAGCTAGCTTTTAAGTGTTTTCTGTCCCATAACACCATTGTTGCTTGCAACAGATTGTTTTAAAGTGATGGTTTGGATTAACTTCTTACTTGGTGTTAGATGGAGTAGATATATTATAGTTCCTTTGTTGCCATTTTTGTTTTTGTCCGTATACTTGTAGAAAATTCACGGTAAAGAAAGTTTCGAACAACCAAGTTCTCACTCCTGGCTCGACACTGTACCACCGCCACTGTGAGCGTTTTTCTCCATTGGGAACAACATTAAGCGCGACTCCTTGAGGTTGTGTTCCTTTTGATTGGTTATACACCTAACATGCATTGGATGGTTAAGGAAAGATGGATACTTGCATGAAATCTGCAAAACCCAACATGATTAGGTTGCTAATGATGATATAGCACACTCACTTAAAAGCCTTGATTACACCAATCTTGACGTCAATAGACATATCTGCAAGGCTCATTTTTATGTAGCTTCAACAAGTTTAGCCCTATAGTGCCTTGTTACACACCCGCTTTAAGGCTATCTCACATAACTATGGCTAAAGTTGATCAATCCACCTTCACATTTTGCTTGCATAAATATGACAAAGATTGATTGTTCTATTGTAATTGAGCCTGTCCATGGGAAAAGGTACAAGTTGGTCACAAAATTCAAAATTTAGTTTTTTGCATAAAACAGTAGTTGAATATCATATGATTAAGTTTTAGGTAATTTTATAGCCACATTTTCAATATAACTAGTAAATGACGTCATCAAACGAGATCACCATGGTGATGTTTTTACGATATTTTATGAAATTTAAAAGAATACTTTAAAACAGTACGTTTCAGGTGTCAGTGACCTCATTGGAACCATTGATGATGTATTATGATTGTCAAGGTGGATGCTGGAACCAATTAGCTATTGAAATATTTGACAATTTCATTTTAAATCTTATCGTTTCCATGGCAACACTGGTTAATTTTGGGAAACTGGTATTGGTTTTGGTAAAATCGGTATCTATGTGTCTATTCAATACATGAGCATTGTTGGAATTGAATTAAAACGATTTGCACAAGCATCACCACTGTCACAGTTGATATTTCTGTTTATGCAAATATACTCATTTGAATATTCATAAAGGTAATGTCATTAATATTCAGTAAATTCATTTTCCGACCTCAGTTTTTCTGACAAATGACATCACACTTGGATCACATGAGCACACACTTTTGTGTTTATTTTATCTGCATGCATGATGCTTATTGTAGCATTTGTTTCAAGTTAGAAGGCAAAAACACCAACAAGGTTAACTTATAGTTTATTTACCTGGCTGTCGCCATGGTAACCTTAGATTGTCATTATTCAAAAGAAAATCTCATGAAAGCTGTAAATGTACCACAGTCTAACCTAGTTTTAAAGCACCCTTAGAGGTTAGTTTTAAGACTGATACCAAACTTAAGGTAATGATGTGATGCTCTCAAAAATTAAGATATGCAAATACAGATATGTAAATGAGCTCATCTGGATATTCATATATGTGTTTAAGTACATGTATTTAAGAACTTACACAAATCTCAATATTAAAATGTAAAAATAGTAACGCAAAGATTATATGAACATGCAAAACGCACTTAAAGTACATTCGTCCTACTGAAGGAGGAATTGGAGAAGGTTCAGAATCGTGCCGCTAGATTTGTAACTAGGAATTATACTTTCGAGGAAGGTAGTATGACTGGCATTCTTGAACAACTCAGATGGGAATCTCTCAAGAAAAGGAGGACGGATAATCGACTTATATTACTATACAAAGGTCTGAATGGTAAAGCCAGAATACCTACAGATGACCTTATCCCAAAGACTAGGCGTTGTAGAAATAGCCACTCCAAGGCATTTCAGCTTCCATCTGCTAGTATAGAGGCCTATAAATGTAGTTTCTTTCCCCAGACTATCAGGGACTGGAATGACCTCCCTGACTCTCTGTTTTCTACTGCTGAAATGTCAGATGATTGTGTGCCCAAGTTCGCTTCACTCGTGCGTTCAAGGGACTAATTCCCCCCCCCCCCCATCCGAACCCCCTGGTGAAATAATGTCATTTGGCGTGTCACCAGTAAACTATTCTGATTCTGATTCTGAATTAATGGAGGTTTGTGGCCAAAAATGTTTATTGTCTACGCGCCAGCGCGTAGACTACTCTAAGGTTTGAGATTGACCTACTTACAAGACAACTCATACACCTCTCTACAACTGCAACTGCACGTTTGAGTCTAGTGGCTTGACCATCGTGTTAGTAGGATTCCGGGTCGTTTCGCCAAGGACCGTGTAACCACCCCCAAACACCCATGCAAACCTCCCTTTGGTTGGTAACATTTGTACCAATGGTGCAGTAGGTACCAAAAAATGGGGCAAATTGTTAAATTCGTGGAACTGGTGCATGATTGCATTCTATCTAAGCAACAACGGAATGAAATGAACCGACGGTATTGTGACGCTATATGGTCAGGTATGAAAGCTTTGACCGCGCCCCACCTGCCGTGTAGCCAATTACATTCTATCCAAGCCACAACGGAATGAAATGAACCCACAGTATCGTGACGGTCGATTGTCAGGTATGAATGCTTTCACCGCACAGCGTTTTATTTCTGTTCAGTCAAATGCACCACGATGAAATGGGAGTACGGTCAGATTCTCTGACATTCTAGTTTATATATGCGAAGCGTAGACCAAGCTTTTTTGTTAAAGCTTATACTTGTCTTTATTGTTGAAAAGCATCTCAGTTTCATTTTTATTTACATCATCTCAACATTACCATGGCGATCAATGTTCAAGGCGAGGTACAGTTCAAACCTTGCCGATACAGATAAGGTCACGTTGGACTTTTGCCTATCACCGAGATGACATCTCTGATCCCGCGATTAATAATCTCCCAAAAATAGATAGATAAATATAATAATCCAACTTGAACTCAGACAAAGGCTAGGGCTTTCATTCTTAATATACAAAACTCTGGTAGCATAGGTCAGCAAGACATATTATCTGATCATTACCAGGCAAATTTGCACTTTTTGGTGCTTGTATTACGTGACATTCATTCTTTGCATGTGGCGTTAATCTGTTAAAAATATAAACCAAACAGATATGGTTTATATGCACTATATTTTGGTGTGTTTCTAATGTGCACCAGAATCTAAAGGAATGGTTTTTCACAAAGCCAATATCACTTGCGTTGCTTTTTTGTGAGCTTGGTATACTTCTTAATTCTCTGTGCTCTTGCATATACAAGCGAATAATTGATAAATATTTAGATGTATTTATATGGGCAACATGCATTATTTGTCGCAATTTGTTTTGTTGTAAGATTTCACGGGTCCGAATTGATGTCAAAGCAGATATACATGTACTAAAATTGTCAAATTAAAATGCAACTTCAGATTTTCAGTGATGTTGTTTGACACCCAGAGATCTCCATCGCCGGTCAGCTTATTGTATCTGTGAGTCCTCGTTTTTTTATTCACTATGGTGGTTATCATTATTTATTTGTTTGTCCTTGATGTTAGAGATTCACCATGAGGACTGAACAAGTAACTAAATGTTGTGAACCATTGCAGATGATAAGGGTGATGTTAGGCGCCTGTGAAACTGGTTTAAACCCCCTGTTATTTCATATTACTGATCGTTCTAAGGTGATACTTCTTTTGTGGTTCTAATTGTCTAAGTTATTTTTTGGTGTTGAATTGTTGTGCTGTTTGCAGCTAACATGTATGTATGTTTTCATATAACGAAATTGAACGATAGTCACTAAATGTCTTAAACGCAACCTTTTCGCAACACTTATACAATGCAAAATTCTTCTTATTGACTGAAAAAATTCTTTCGGTGATATTAAGATTGTCAAGTCCAGTTCTTTGCCTTGCATACACCATTATACTCAGAACGCTGTGGCTTACGGTTGTCCAGAAAACGTCAAAACTTCGAGGTAACCATTGTTTTAAAAGTCACAGAGGTACAATACCTTACATTGTATGCAAAAATGAAATTTCAAACCAATGTTTGTTTTCAAAAGCAAAAAGGACAGCAAACGTCTTGATTTAATTTACATAATCTCTTGCACACATAACAGCATATAAGATAATACTAAGAGACAAGGATGACGTAGTATCTATTGATATATACATAGGAATTAATTAAGTAATGATTAGATAAAATCTTTTCTTTGAAAATTCAGGAAACAGTAAGTTCACTTACTTTGAATCCATTGGAAAAAAAATGATATTGTACCAATGATTTGTAATACAAAGTGAAATAATGATAATAGCAAGTAGCCATTTGTATCATTAGCAAGTCTTATGAAACATTGGTTGCCATGGAAACAAAAATGCTTTAACTCTGCTAACAGAAATATTTATTCTTTCTCTTGTTTTGCATCATAAGCAACTTTTAAATCTTACCAGGTAGTTGGACGATTACCTACAACGTTTTGGTATGCATTTTACTAAAATTTAACTTATGACTAAAAATGGTAAAAGTGCTAAGTTGCAATGAATATTCATGATTATGCAAATGAGTTTATTTGTTTATGGTGACATAATGATATAGAAAATTTATTCTCTTGAATCTGACACCAGTTTTGCTAAAGTGAGTTGAGTATTAGTTAAGTTATGGTTGAATAATTATTTGCTAAGTCAGCTCTGTCTTTGAAATATTGGTTACCATGGAAACGTAATTCTTTAAAAATGGTATATTACCTATCATGATTTTCTTGTATTTTGCAATGGACAATGTCCTAAATTATTTATAGCTGGTATTTAAGTACTGACGGCTCGTATTTGACATTGCCTTTAAGTCTAAAGTCAAAATGATATGAAAAAGTTTGAATAAAAAATTGGATTATTAATGAATATTCATGAATATGCAAATGAGCTAATTCAAAGTTACTATCAAAATAATAAAGGGCATTTACTGACCTTTCATTTGATACTATTTTTAAGAAAATACATTATGCACAAGTATAGATATCACAGTTTATTCTTCTCGATTTCACTTCTAAAATTGTGCTACTGGTTGCCATGGCAACGCAAATGATCTTGTGTTGCTATTAGTAACAGACCTAATCTCACTCAGATTGATATGCTGAACAATATCTGCATCGATGCGAATCAATCTCAAAGACTGAAAGGTAGTTGTGATAAATATATGACCAATAAGTGACATTAAATCTTTTGAAATGAATTTTCCAGAAAATGAGGATTTGTGCCAACTTGTACCTTTTCTCACGGACAGGCTCAATTATATCTAGTGAATTTCATGATTGATTGATTGAAAGACTGATTATAATATTATAATGATGATCAAAAAACACTGAAACCATTTTAGAGCCAAATTCTGAAATCTAAGATGTGTTTTATTTTTGTTCAGATTCATAAGCATTTAGGAATCTCAGCCCTTTTTGTATGAGTGGAAATGACTTTACGACACTAGCCGTTATGTACGTTACCATATAACAAGACACTAGGCGACATGCATTAAGGTTGTGTTTGTATCAAGCTTGTAACCATTAAAACAATGGCAATTTCAAACTGAAAATGCGTCATTGAATTGAGTGTTTTCCCCAATGACACTTCAAGAAAGTATATTATGTATAATCTATCTTCTATCTTGGATAGGACAATTACGAGTATGGTGCAAATACTTTGACCGTATCGGTTGACCTCACGCTATTAAGTTTTGGAAATACTAGAAAAGGGGCACCTGTGTGTTTAGCCCATTTTTTTCAGGTGTCCTGTGAAGCACGTGTTCAGATAATGCGTGTGTTCGGGGTTCTTAAATGGTACCATTGGTTCCAATGGTACCATTGGTTGGTAACAATTTTACCATTTGTACTAATTCAATTACCAATGGTACTATTGGTAACGAAATTGGTGCAAATGGTGATGCCATTGGAACCAATGGTACATATGTTACCAACCAATGGTACAATTTGGAGAACTCCGAACTCACGCATTGTTGACCAATATAGATTCGCATTATTAAAACATAGTCATTTTAGCAAAATGATCAACAGATGCATATCTATGTCAGATGTTAATCGGCATGGTCAAAGTATTTGCACTATATGCTGAATTCTAACTGACAACAAATAATGATAGTCTGTGCTTATTCAGTTCGGCCTTCGTATGATCTCCTTGTGTACACAGAACAGCCGGTCGCGCCCAGATATTAATATTTAAGTTGATGCCTACCATTACCAAAACATGCCCATGCAATATTCAGAGATTATTAAAGTTGTACAACAATGAACATTTTCAGAAGGATGTTTTTGATATTTTTCTTATTTTTGCTTAAAACATAGATTGTGGGTACACGTCAGAACCGCCTCGGCGAGGCGATTCTAACAAGTACCCTCAATTTATGTTTTGAAACCAAAGAAAAAAAATAAGTATACCCCTGCGTAACCCCAGTTTTGCTATATAAAAGTGGAGTTTATGGGGGTATACATTACACGTACATGTTTGCCTGATGATTAAATTGATAGAAATGTCGATGATCCATTTACTTCTGTCGACCTTTGTATGAGTAGTATATAAACTAGGGAATTATAAAACCACGATTCATTTCCCATGATCTATTTCCCATGATTTATTTCCCATGATTCATTTCCATGATTTATTTCCCATGATTCATTTCCATGATTCAATTCCCATGATTCGCCTTTGAGCATTTGATACGCATTCACACACCATAATAAAACTTCTTGCTAACTATGGTAGAAGCAACACAAAAAAATACAAGTAGTGAACGATCAGAAAAAGATTCCCACTTCAAAACCGAGGTGGGAAAAATAACTTAATAATCAGGTACTTGTACCATGAAAACATATCGTTAGCCGAAGGAGCAGCAATTTTCCCAATAGGTGGCCACTCAATTACATAAAAATAGGTTTAGATTTTAAATATCAATTGGGTTGATTTAATTAATAACTCAATATACTCAGCTGAATACATGTTCTTTTAAGCATTAAGTTTTATGATTTCTTCAAACGGCATAAGGTGTGCTTTTTCACTGAGTATTAGCTTTATATAAGAAAGTCGAAGATTCAACCCTATCTCTACCATGAAAGCCATTACACCCCCCCCCTAAAGTAAATACTAGTACGTGGTGGTTCCTTCTAAGCGTGACTAAAAATCAATCGTTGACATAGGACGTTAATTCTATCTCAGTGAAATTTTATCATTTAATTTAAGCAAGCTAAAACTTTGTCATATTATGACAAAAGCTTCCTGTGTTTATCAAACATAAACATTTGCTCCCCCAGTCAAACCACCATAACTGCTTTGAAATATTATTGTCATGCAAATCGATATGCAATTTTTAGTCACACCCATTTCACAAAAAAATTTAAAAAACTATCGGCGTACATTTTAAGGACCAAAATTTAAAAACTTATATTATACCATACACCTAAGCATCACTATCAAAGAACATTTTAATGTTCAAATTAATTTTCTAATACAATTCTGGATATCATGGATCAAGCTTGTAATAAATTGATTGAAATATTTGTTTCAATGTACGAGCAATGTAAGGAACAACACATCATAATCAATAACATGCAGCAACATAGGATAAACAAACTTGAAATTAAGAAAAATCAATTAAATTCAGTAGTGGCAGATCTTGAAAAGACAAACAGAATTTCAAGAGAACAACTGGCCCTTCAAAAGGGCAAGAAATATTGAAGGGACAGTTAGAGGTCCTTCAGGACACCCTGTAGAAAGGTACAAGAAGGCAAAGATCAGGAAAAGGCGCAATCAGAAAAAGATTCCCACTGAAAAAACCGAGGTGGGAAAAAACCAAACTAACAACCAGGTACTTATACCATAAAAACATATCGTAACCCGAATGAGCTACTATTTTCCCGATACGTGGTCACTCAGTTACCTTAAAAATATTAAAAAAAACATACATAGGGCGCCACCAGCACAAAATTTTTAAACACCAGGACATAAAACAAAAATAACCACTACAGAAGTATCGCCTTGGAACGATCAGTAACACAAAGTTACCGGTGTAGAAGGAGAGAACAACCAGCTATAAGCCAAGAACAAAGAGCTCATTGATGCAACTTAAAAAGATTCAAGTAGGCAACGATCAGGAAAAGGTGCAATCAGAAAAAAGATTCCCACTCCAAAAACCGAGGTGGGAAAAAACTAAAGGACCTCTGACGGTGGTAATGGGAGCCATAATGTATAGCTGCCTCAGATTTTGATAAAAATAAATGTTGGTCAAATGTTTCTGTTTTTGTATACATGTTTGCTGGTAGTCCATAGTTTATGATATTGGATTGAGGTTCTTATTTCTAAAGAAGTACTGCTTTATTTTTGGGTTAAAATGGACATATTTTGTATTAAACATATAGAAAAATAGAAAAGTATTTATTTAACATTGTTCCCCCCCGAGTCCCAAGAAATCCCTTTGCATATGAATGTATTGTCATATTATACATAATATATGTGAATGGCGTTCTGGGACTCGGGGGGGGGGGAACAGTACCCTACAGCCCAAAATGTTATCTCAGTACTAGAGCCCAAGTATGTGAAAGTGTTTTTAACTTAAAATTAAAAAGAAAACAAAACTGCAGTTAAGTTGTATGTCATATGTAAAGTACAAAAAATGGATATATACATTTGTTTCCAAAATTAACCCCAATCTGTTTGATTTATAACCACTTTTTATGTTCCATTCCCCAGAAAATGAGGGTACTGTACATTCTGTGGAACAAACTTTTGTAATCATTCTATACTAATATTGTCCACTTGTTTACACGGCCAATAACCTCTTGCATCACAAACAGTAACATTGTTGGACTGTTCTCCTATTTTTTAAACATGTATTAACTTTCAAATCAACAAATTTTCAGTCAGGTCGGTACGATGCCACCACTGTCTAGGTATTAGCCAGTACCATGGGAACGTAAAATGTCTTTGTCATTGGTACAATACAGCGGCGTTAAGTTTCAAATCACCAACTTTAAGGATATTTACTCAATTTTCCATTCATTCTCAAAAAACTACATTTGCTTATTATATCACGTTAGGCATCAAAACAAGAATCTTTCAGTTCTTTAATGAAAGTGAATCTAAATAGAGGCCCTGGGGGAGCCGTGCTGTGCCTGAGACACACTATACCCCCCCCCACCCCCTGAGTACTTGGTACAAGAAGTAATACGTGGCTCAATCCCAAAATGATTGAAAAACTGTTCCTATTAAAGGATGCTCGGCCATAATCGAATCGAATCAAAAATAACTTTTATGATTATAATCACTTCGACACAACCATTATACTGAAACGAGACACATGTAAGACAAGCCAAGTTCTGTTTGCGGATGTGCCTTGAGTTTTTTCTCTGGGTTCTCATGTTTTCGTCCACCTACTGATTGGTCAGTCTCATACGAGCTGAAATAATCTTGAAAGGGACTTTAAAGCGAATCAGAAAAATAAATACATTGAAGGCCGTGTTGTAACAGGTTTATACAGGTAAATAAATATTCATGCAAGGTTGCTCAGTGTGACCAAGTTTTGTCACAATGGGCCGTGTCTGGAGAAAATGTTTTTGGTTAAGATCGAACTCTAATCAAGCTGTGCAAGATATAGAAGATGGATTGAAGTTTTGTTCATTAATGACACAATTCTGAGTAGCTGGCTGGTCATCGCTGATCTGGGTATAAGGTTTTGTATATAACAGATAGCAGATTTTCATATGAGTTAACAGTTAATTGTATAATGT
The DNA here is from genome assembly GCA_964017185.1 of Rugalucina vietnamica. NCBI lineage: Eukaryota > Metazoa > Mollusca > Bivalvia > Lucinida > Lucinidae > Rugalucina > Rugalucina vietnamica. Next base: position 6,324,058 of record OZ024879.1, on the reverse strand, counting down.
TTGGTAGTACTTAGACAATAATATTATACAGGTAACTGCTAAAGGTTTGTACCCAAAATGTTCACGTCGTAATATTTCAATTTTATTTCAATGGCATTATGCATGTTTATTGCACTTTACACAGTGTTGCATGGACAAAATATGATACAATAGTGGAATTAAAGGACTACAAGCAAGGAAAAGCGAAAAATTAAATTTTTCTCACATATGAAATTTTGACCCCCAACCCCGCTAAAATCGCCTTTTTTACACTATTTGGAGGAAATAGTCAAAACTTTCAATAGTTATAGGTTTAGAATACATTGGGCTTTTGCCCTAATCATGAAATACCACCACCAGAGCCTTTGAGACATTGTTATGGTATTTCGAAAACGAGGCATAAAACCCCAAAGAATGTCACAGATTCTTAATAATCAGGTACTTATACCATGAAAACATATCGTACACCGAATGAGCAGCTATTTTCTCAATAGGTGGCCACTCAGTTACCTAAAATACTGTAACTAAACAATCAACGATGTAGAAAATCATTTTTCACAATGCGTACTGTACGCATCAAAATAAAAGTAAGTGCATACCGACAATACAACTGGGTACACAATTTCTGGGGATTCTTATTCTAACCACTTTTTCGGAATAAAACTTAACAGATGTACACGGTTTTTGTAAGATCATTATTCAAGTATGAAAATTCAAGTAAACTGGTTGATAATCCTGTAATAACATGCCATTCTTTCATTTAAGCATCTTCAACTATACTTTTGTCCCCTGCAGAGATGATAAGAGAGAGAAAAAATGACGAAAACATGATAAACTGGGAGGGATGGCTGTGGAACATGTAGAATACATACGTTTTCAAATTGAAAACTGCGGTTTTGGCTACTGAAGACTCTTCAGTGATCCTATAAGATTTGGCATTATGGAGCTGATGATGATGACTGTAATTTTGCATCTTTTAATAGGGTAGTCAACTAAAAGACTAGTATGATCCAAATGGGACCAAATATATTAAACGTTGATAAGAAAATGAACCGATTTCAACAAAACTTGGTATGTCGCATCGAAGACTATGACACATCATCATTTTTATATATCATGTTCTTGGGTGGACCTTGGCCTATTTAACGGCAAGCTGAAAATGAGTAACATTATCTTTTAAATGGAGAAATACGATTACTGGACTTTAGAAAGTTTTTCAGCCGGTGGTAAATAAAGAAACCTTATTAAGTTAATGAGGTTATCATGTGTGAGTTTTCAAGGACAATGCAATTTCTTAATCTCGATCAAAGCTCATTCACATTTTTTTCTATATATCTTTTGGCCGATCGAAACTAAATTTTATGTAAAGCCTTCTTAGGAAGGGGGGAAGAAAACTTACAAAAATGAATCAGGTCACTTGACAAAATGGCCACCATGCCCATATATATGCTATAGACCATTCACTTCCATGGAACCGGTGGACCTATTTCAATTTTGGTATAGGGACATCAGCCCATCATAGTTTGAAAATATCATTACCTTGGGTTGACCTTTACCTATTTACCTGCGAAGTCAGATTTAAATACATAAGCTTTTCAATAGCAAAAAGTATAAACCAGAGGACCAATGGTCCTGTAAACGATCACCTGAGATCTGCTACATATGCCAATAAACATGTCTGAATATTATGGTATTTAGCCCCACTGCAGGGGCAGATGAAGCCCTTGGGCCATTTGTTTTCGGAATAATCAATATTCTGTCAATTTGCCAATTTCTATTTTATTTATTCCCTTTAAATGACATGTTAACAGTTTTCCCCATTCAAATGCATTGGCAACATATGTTGACCTTGTCGTCAAATAGGTCAATGTCACCACAGGGTCATGATTTATATACACATTGTAGTACTTAAGCCATCAATGCTTAATGCTAAGTTTCTTTGAAATCAGTCCACCGGTTCCGGAGAAGATTTTTAACGAGTCTTTACCATATATGGGCATGGCAGCCATCTTGGTCATGTGACCTGGATTATTTATATACACATTGGTTACCCCATCCTATAGATGCTTCACATAAAAAATGGCTTTGATTGGCCAAGTGGTTTCAGAGGAGAAGATGTTTGAATATTTTGGAAATAAACATGTATACTGCCACAGGGTGGGGGCTGTGCATTTCCTGCAAGACTTTCACTTTAAATGACATTTCAAAAGTTTTCCCCATTCAAATGCATTGGCGACCTATGTTGACCTTGCCGTAAAATAGGTCAAGGTCATCACAGGGTCATGATTTATATACGCATTGTAGTACTTGAGTCATCAATACTTCGTGCCAAGTTTCGTTGAAATCGGTCCACCGGTTCCAGAGAAGAAGATTTTTGAAATTAATCGCGGACAGTCTTTCGAACTTGCTTTAAAGACAGGCCGCGACTGATCGACGATTAAAACACTGTATTTTTATTCAACGAGTCGGCGGCTGACCGCCGATCAGATTCATTTAACTGCAAAACTGTTTTGATGATCGAATCGTGGTTACATTTATGTCTAAGGCACTCTTCAGAAACATTTCTAAGACACACTTCGGAAACATTTCAAAAATCTGTTACCAGCAACTAGTCACGTAAGTTTTAAAAATAAAAAGGTAAAAGAAGGCAATGATCTGGAAACGGCGCAATCGGAAAGAAATTGCCACTCCTAAAATAGAAATGGGACAAAACTAAATTGACAATCAGGTACAAAGAAATCGTAGGCTGAGTGAGCAGCTTTTTCCCGATAGGCGGCCGCTCAGTTACCCGAACTTAACTTAAATTTGTAAACGCACAGCACAAAAATCAACACCTAAACTTAGAACCAAAACAGAAACATCACCTTGGAACAATCAGTAATATAAGCCTGTGTCACACCTTCACGTATCAGTGGCGTATCGCTCGCTCATCTAATTTCGGTACGTTGAGATCTTAGGTGTTATTACTTCAAGAGACGTATGTACCACATTAGTGATACGTTAATGGTACGCGGTGTATCAGTGATGTATCTGTATTCATATGGAATTTCACTTTTGTATGTACGGCGTATCACGGTATATATGCTACGTACCCGTGACGTATCCACAGCGTATTCAATACGTTCCAATCTTATCCGCGGCGTATCTGTTCTTTTCCTTCCAATTGCGTTTTAAAACCTATAGGAACAAACGGCTGTGTTCACTTTGTTGATGCAATTCGCACATTACAGTTATTAATAAACAGAGGTCAAAGATGCCATCAAAGAAAGGACAAGGTTCACGAATGGCAAAAATCGGCCCTGTATCAGAAATTAATGAAATTTGGACACAAGATAGACGTAGGTCTCCTGAGATCAAAAATGCATTTTTGAAACATGTGACATAATTATAAAGCATTTCTGACGTCATTAACATACCCTACCCCACGCGACGCGGGTAGTGAATTTATAACGTTAATGACGTTATACGCTTGTCGTAGCAGCGTTATGTATGCAACATATTCTGCTCACACTCAATGACCACCAGTTGGAAATGGATATCATTGCTACCGTGACACTGTTAGTCAATGATTTACACAGGTGCAACCCCCTAACTTCATTCATCAGCAATGAACGTAGGACAAGAAATGAACGTATGACATTGTTAATATCTCCAGTAGCCCGATATCTACAGTGCGCTAATCTAAAGTGGCAGTCATTAGATATGAACCATGATTATTACAGTTTTCCAAAATATGAGATCGATGAGAAATAAATAATCTAGAGACCCATATCGGTCACACCGAAAAGTTAACAGGAACGTCATGGGAGAAACGCAGAGTTTGTTGCACTTGCACAAATACCGGGTCGTGACATCAGTCTGCCAATTAAGAAAAAGAACATTATTTTGCTCCGTCGGTCCATCATCATGCTTAAAACAAGAAATGCATGCATATGCTTTTGGACGCGCCAATACGCCAACTACGTGACGAGATATTACTGATGCACGTTTCCGTCACGCATGGCGAAAGGGCAATGAATACCAGAGGACCAATGGTCCTGTAAACGCTCACCTGAGATCTGCTTCATATGCCAATAAACATATTTGAATATTATGGTATTTAACCCCAGTGCAGGGGCAGATGAAGCTCTTGGGCCAATTTTTTTTTTTCAGAACAATCAATATTCTGTACATTTGCCAATTTCCTGCTTATTTTCCTCTTCAAATAACATTTTAAAAGCAGATGAGCCCCTGGGGTCCATTTTTTTTCAGAATCATTAAATTTCAGTCCTACTGCCCATTTCCTGCAAGACTTTCACTTAAAATGACATTTTAAAAGTTTTCCCCATTCAAATGCATTGACGACCTATGTTGACCTTGCCATAAAATAGGTCAAGGTCACCACAGGGTCATGTTTTATATATACATTGTAGTACTTGAGTCATCCATACTTCATGCAAAGTTTCGTTGAAATTGGTTCATCGGTTCTGGAGAAGAAGATATTTTAAGGGTTTTTACCATATATGGGCATGGCGGCCATCTTGGTCATGTGACCTGGATTATTTATATATACATTGGTTCCAACTTCCTATAGATGCTTCCCATGATTTATTTGTTTGTTCTTGATGATTCATTGACTAGTTAGAGATTCACCACGAGGACCGAAGAACTAACTAAATGTTGTGAACCACTGCAGAAGCTGAGGGTGAGGTTAGGTACCTGTAAAACCGGTTTAAGCCCGCCAGTAACTTTGTGTTACTGATCGTTCCAAGTCGATACTTCTGTAGTGGTTCTTTTTGTTTTATGTCTTGGTGTTTAAAATTTTTTGTGTTGTTGGCGCCTTATGTATGTTTTCATATTTTTAGTTAAGTTAAGGTAACTGAGTGGCCACCTATTGGGAAAATAGCTGCTCATTCGGCTTACGATATGTTTCATGGTATAAGTACCTGATTGTTAGTTTGGTTTTTTCCCACCTCGGTTTTTGGAGTGGGAATCTTTTTCTGATTGCGCCTTTTCCTGATCTTTGCCTACTTGTACCTTTTCATATAAAATTTGGCTTTGATTGGCCAAGTGGTTTCAGAGAAAAAAATCTTTGAAAAGTGTGTATGGACAACAGACCGGCCAAGGTCAAGAGATGACCTTGACCTAAATTAATCATATACCTTCATCTAATCCATTAGTTGTTTGCATCTACCACTTTTCAGATCTCAGGCTGCAATAGTTTTCAAAAAATAGCTAATTTCCACTTTTCCCATTATAAGTCTATGGAAACTTAAAGTTACCATAGCAACCAGAGTTCTTATCCCACTGGAATAAAAAACACAAATTATGTAGAGGCTGCTGTCAGGAACATGTATACAAAGTACAGGATTCATCCACTTGACAGTTTCTAAGGAGAAGATTTTTGAATGTTTCTTTCAAAATTTCACCCTTTATGGGGCCCCAGCAACCAATCAAAATAAAGGATTAGGACAAAACTCGCAAGAAACGTCAAACACTACTCAATAAACATTTCTGCAAAAAACAAAATTCAAATGTCTGCAATTTTAGCGGAAAAATAGCCAATTTCCACTTTTCCCATTATAAGTCTATGGAAACTTTAAGTTGCCATAGCAACCAGAGTTCTTATCCGCCTGGAATAAAAAAACACAAATTATGTAGAGGCAACTGTCAGGAACATGTATACAAAGTATAGGCTTCATCCCCTTGACAGTTTCTGAGAAGAAGATTTTTGAATGTTTTTCGAAATTTTGCCCTATATGGGGCCCCTGCAACCAATCAAAATGAAGGATTAGGACAAAAGTCACAAGAAACCTAGAGGACTACTCAATCAACATTTCTGCAAAAACAAAATTCAAATATCTCTAACAAGACAGCAAAAACTGGCAATTTTCACTTTTTCCATTATAAGTCTATGGGAAGCATAAGTTGCCATAGCAACCAGAGTCCTTATCCGATCAAAACAAAAAACACAATTATTCTTTCCCCCTACCTGTAGATGGTGTATGTGTAATATGAGAACAATCGGCCCAGCGGTTTCAGAGAAGAAGATCTTTGAAATTGTGGACGACGGACGGACGGACGCCGGAGCATGGGTATACTATAAGCTCACCTATGAGCCTTCGGCTCAGGTGAGCTAAAATGTGTAAATTCTTAATTTTTTACTTGTAAATGTAATTTATTGCATAAATAGACCAGTTTCACACAATATCAACCTGGGCGTTTATTAATTAAGACGAAAGCCGTAAAGTAAATGGGCAATTCGCGAGTGCGCGCTGTTAATACACGATTCGCGCCGCATCGTGAGAATACCGGATTTTTGCCTATGCGAAAACAAAGGCACAGATCAGCTTCGCAGTGACCGCGAAGCTGATCAGCGCCTTTGTTTTTGCTACATGGATAAAATTTCTCTTCTTAAATCCGAAATTTCAAGTTTGTAGCCTGTTTTAGTAACTCTTCAGATCGGATTGTATAGGACCTGGTCAGAAATCCCAAAGACCGGTTTTCTCGCGTCGCGGCTCATTTTATTTATGCTTATTCTATTTTACGCGTTACCGGGCGGCATCGGCATGCAAAACACGTGCTAAAATGAATAACTGAAATAAAGTGTTGACACGCATAAACATGTGACGAGACTTTAATGCACCTGTGATTTATATCCACAACCCCTGGGGCCGGGCCATAGCGGGGTGTTTAACTTTTCAGTTTTTACAACTCGGCTACAAACCCGGCAATGCGGGGTCAGATTTGTGGTAAAGTCCCTGCTAAAAGTTGCGGCTCCCCAGAGCCGACTGACAACAATATATGGATCAAACATGGTTTTCCATTCATTTACATTCGCTAGGTCCCGAGGGGGTGTTGAAAACCGAGGGCGTAGCCCGATGTTTTCAATACTCGCCGAAGGACCTTGCGAATGTTAGTGAATGACAAAATCATTTTTTGATCGCTATTATTGCATAAATTCTGCATAAAAGAAAGAAATAATGGTGCACTATATTTAACAGCCTCATCACATTTTCATACGCGTAAAAGCTTTCATTTTTATGCTCATTACGGACCGTCCTTGGTTTCTCATTATTAGCACGTGCTTTGCGTGGCGCCCGGCAACGAGCATAAGTAAAAGCCGTGTATTAACAGCACGTGCGCACGTGAATTTCAATATTAATAAATGGCTTTTTCTTCATTAATAAATGGTTGTTGATATCGTGTGACACGGGTATTTATGCAATAATGCGGAATAACATATTTTTGCGGGATATTAAAAGCCAAGCACATCCCCGGTACTGCCGTGACTCATCACTATTCCGGCACTTTAGCCCCTCTGTGTCCCCGCTCCATGCCCTAGAGGGACGGGGATACAAATGATTGGTGCATCATATCGATCAAACATTAACAGTCGCAAGTTGCATGAATTACCACGATCCCATTGTCTTAAGGCGACATGCTAGTGCATTAAGCGCGTGCACATGTCGGCGTCAGTATCTGCTTAACGGGAAATACATGTCACGATAATTATCGGTTTCCACACACCCGTGTCGGTATTTGAAATTCGAAATTTTTCAAGAACGAAATAATGGTTCTAAACATGTTTGACCGAAACGAAAAAGTATAATTTTTATATTAAACATAAAAAGTGCATTCGAGAAGATTTTTGTTTTTCATTTTAAAGACCTTTTAAAATGTATTTTTATCTTTGATAGGCGAAACTCATTGTCCACGTACCCCCTTTATTTATTGCGTAAAACGTTGTTAAGTACTAGATCTACATTTCGTAGACTAAGTATTATCGCGATTAAAGAAGAAGAAACTGCAAATTATCTTTTTCCTTTAAAATGGTTTGTATTGTTGTTTGATGACCAGGACATGCATACGGACAATCAACGACGAGTTAAATGGTTTACAGGCGGTCATGAGCCCGGGTTGGAAACCTCAGACCTCTTGCGACACCGCGCTGTCAAATGGTGTAACATAAGAAATGTCACGAAGAGCTCTTTTTTATATCAATAGATCAAGAAGATTATTTGCAGTTCTGTGTACGCTTTCAAGTTCAAATGCCGTCACGAGCCACTTGAATGGCAATCTACATGTATATAATGTACGCCTGTTTAAGGTCGTGACAAACCCGTTTGAATCAACCAACATTTTAAGCAATCTAAGTTTAACAGAGCCATGGAAAGGGTAAAACATTGGATCATTTACATTTCAGTTCAAAGGATCGCCAGAACGATAGCAACATTTTCTTTCTTTCTTTCTTTCTTTTTCTGTTTTTGTGGTTTAGCGTTCCAACAGCTTTGGTCATTTCGAGATGTTGCCCACATTTTATAGGACATTTACCCATGACATCCAAAAAGTGTTAAAATATAACCGCCCAATTAAGCCCATATGGTTTGTATTTATGGGTGGTTTTGACTTGAACCACTTTTCCTGGGTAGGCTCAGACCTGAGCGTTTAACCAGTAATGTGTATTCAGATGGTCAGTCAAAAGCGTAGAAGCTTTGTCTGGAGGCACAAGCAGTCCATCTATTTCTTTACGTGCCAGTGGACGGGGCCCATCTCTTCACCCGACTTTGTTTATCTATTGTCTGTACTGGAATCATATCTGGACGACCCTTACTCTCTCTCTCTCTCTGGCACTTGAAGTTAGGTAATAACAGTCTCAGATAGCTACAATATGTTTCCGTGTAAACTGTCAACTCCGGAGAAGCAGATTCTCCTTGGTTTCCTGTGATATATGGTTGGTATCGGGTTGGTTTGTATACCCAGTACACTAATTAGTTGAGAACAAGCGACCGTTTTAGCTTGGAAGGAATGTATACAAGACCATCGCGTCGGAACTTTTAAGCCTTGGGAACGAAGGCTATTGTTGTCCATTTTGCCGAATTATCAAAGTGGAAGGCCGTGTGTACACTTACACACAGACAGAGAACGAAGCCTCCGTGGCATAGTGTTTTAAGCTAATCGCCAAGTGCACAGCTGACATCGTGAGTTCGATTCCGAACTTGTCTTACCGGGATGAGACTTTAAACCGGGGTCCCGTCTCTATATGACCATGGCCATTGTGTGGAATGTAAAACACTACAATACCAATACAACCAATCAATAGACAGAGACGTAGACGTACGAATATACAGACAATACTGCATAAGCCTGTACCATCTAGAGCTTTTAAAATTGCAAGGAATGGAAGATAAACCGTTATGATTTCGGTTGCTAGGCTTACTCAGGCGATATTTTGGTGAAAATGCGCAGATGCCCTGGCTCAACACAGGCTTTGTTTTAACGCATTTGTGATGCAGTTAATAAATTATTCCATGCTACGTTGTGGCTCAAATAAGGTTAAGACGATCATGCCTTGTCAAGTTTTGTCATTTGGATAAAAAAACTAGATCTTGCCATATGCGAAAAGCAAAGGGAAACTAATCAGATGGCAAAATCATTACCGATCTTTTTTGTGAATGTTTAAACATCACAGCAATTTTACGTTAAATAATACAACTTTCAACATTATTTTTACTCTCTCAATACTAAAAATACACATAAAATTGAGGCGGAGCTGAGTGTAGCACGTTATTCGTGTTAAAAAGCGAACTAGAAGTACAGACTTCTTGCCTACTCTTTACAATGCAATGACATTTCCTTCAGTGACATGAATTAAGAACGTAACCTGCAGCGATAAAGATTATGATGAAGACCATCCTGCCGTCGTATGATTTTTTTTCTTTAACCAAGCACATCTCTGTTGACAAGGCGCATTCAACGGTAGAAGCCAGCATACACAATAAACTCCGTAATGTAAGATTTCTAAAATACCACATGTAGATAACATAATTTCGTGAGTGTTAAGACGGAACTGCGTGTGTTTGGGAATGCATGTGTGTGTGCATCAATCAGTCACAAATAATATAGGGCTTCAAAATGTTTCCAACAGGAGCACCCGTAAAATTGGTTTCATAATTTTAGCTATTTGAAGTCAGGTCATAATCAAATTCAGCATGTCTTGTCCAGTATGTAAGTTTGTTTGCTTGTTTCTGTTTGTTTTTCTCTCAGCGAACACTTGCACACAACAAATCTTATTAAAGCACAATCAATTATCGGTTCCGCAAGGTGCGCTTAATTGAATGACGTCACACTACGTGCCCCGATTCGATGACGTCGTCGTTCAATGGCAAGCTCATCCTTGGACGTTTTGGAAGACAAAAAGAGAAGAAAAGTTTATTTTTAACCATGGTCACAGGCAATAACAACAACGAGACCTGAACAAACCTTAAACATATTGCAATTCTGTTGTACTCTCAAAGTTTCATCGTTGTTAATGGCTGTGGCCACAGTCAAATCTGAGAGTGAAAACGCAAAATCGTGCCAAAAACACGAAAAACCGGCGACCTACCCATGTTTAACACACTGTAGTGCCGACCCGGGCCAATATAATCGGAAAAAAAGTTCAGACCCTGAGAGATGAAATGTTACTTGTGCTATTGAATACGTTTTCCACTCAATAAAACGAGTTTGATTTTTCCGCAATTTTCAGGGCCGATTCAGCTGGTTCGCGAATTTTGTCCTTTAGATAATGTAGATGAACACTAAAATAAATCGATCGAGTGGGAGGAAGAAAACATCTCAAATAGCTCTCCATCGTGTTCGGAAGACGTCCTCAACAAATACAGAGGCTAACGTGAACGTAGCCCTGAAAGAACCCAACACGGCATCCACACGCCACCTTTAAAAGAAAATCTGATTCACGACTGTGGAAAAACGAACAAAAAGCTATTTTAATAATACAATTTCCATATATAGAGGCATTTCAGATACTCTTGGAACGCCACAAAATACGAAACCCATAATCCACAGCAAACATGTGTACATGTACATGTGTGTACGTGTACATGTTGATACGCGAACTACGCCACACGTATGTCGCTGATACGCCGTAGATACGAAAAGAGTCGATGAAACGCCACACATGTCACACACACGCCACACATACGTAACAGATACGAAAGGTACGCCGTGCATACAATATGGTTACGAGGCATATAAATCACGGTACATCAGCGGCGTACCTGCTACGGTGCGTTCGTATGCACGACGTATGTGTGACGTATGTGATACATGGCGTATCGGGGACGCCTCGTACGTACCACGTATTTTAAGTGCGCACAACGTAGCACCTCGGCATATGAGGGGTATGTCGGCGATTCTAATCCTTTTCCAAATATGGGCATATTTTGGTGTCATAGGTTTCATGGTTCGCGAGTCAGTTGCAACGCGGCCAGGTCGCAAAGCGGTTACAAGGCCTGTGTAAGCATAGCTTAACATACGAACGGAAAAGCGAAAACTATATACCCGTCGGCATAATTGAAAAAGGCGAAAAACTGAATAATGAATCGAATGAAACCAATGATGAATATAAAAAAGAAAGATGATGCTGTTTAGTAGGGATTAACGGGATGACGATATTGCTGCAGATGCCTGTTGATGACGTTAGTGATGCTATTTCGGATGACGGCGATGGTATTATGTTATCATTATCAGTGATGATGACGATGATACCAGGAATATTGTTAAATTTCACCAAGACGAACTTACTCAGGTGTTATTACATTCAAACGTCACATCAAAATCATTAACGATGTGAGAGTAATCAAAAACTTTGACATTGTTGTGAACAAAGAAGAATATTATTCATAGATAGATACTGAACTGTTTTACATTATAATAGCATAATCACCAGCTTTTGTCCATGCGGGGTGTGTCGTGAATCACGAAGTGTGGCTATGGATCCGTCGGACTCCTAGAGATAAATCAGTAATTCACGGTTTCTCACGGTTGAGAGTAGCTGTGAGGAGCCAAAATATATTTAAAAGCGAATATTTTGTATCAAGGCAAGGTTAGAAATAAAATGTGATGGTGATTTAAATGCGTTGTTAAAAGGGAAAAAAGATTATTGTTTTGCTATGTACATGTACGTTGTTTCTTATTACTGTTTTTAAGTTTAAACTTAAGCGAACTGGGGTAAAAATAGATTGTGGTCACGAACAAAGAGTTTAGCCACAAGAAAGGACACCCATAAACCAAAGACAAACATTATGTATAAGTAAAATACTGTATTACAGGACATTCAAGAATCTAACATCATGTTTTATAATTGGAAGAAGAGATTCACACTAGTAAGGTGACTGTTGGCAGAACCAGGGATTGGTAACTCAAAGCCATCTTAAGCTTAAGACCTACTTTCGACCATATTAAGTATTTCTTAGGGATTATGGTGAATAACTGAAAGGACCGTAACTTACGGTGAGAACTTAACAGCATAGTAACTTTACGGTCAACTCAAGTCCACCTTGGCGTCATCTTATCTTACAAAGTAGCACCTTTCATTTCAAACATTGCGATAGCTTAGATTTACTGGAATAGCAAGGGCGTAAATTTTAAGGTGGTCACCTTAAGAACATCGAAAGGATGCCGTAAGTAGGAAAACTTACGACGCTTTCGAGTTACTAACCCCTGACTCCTTATTAGGAATGTTATTTAGACGTTCTTGCCCCATGAGACCTGTGAATGGGAACGCCTACAAAATTGGCAGAAACAAAAATTCTTATAGTTAAATGCTTCATTACCTACGTAATGGGTGGCATACTGATTTGATTGTTCTCTTGAAGCCAGATGTACGTAATTGAAGGCGCTCAAAGGAACGTGCGTATCTAAGGGTCGAAACGTCGTTTTTCGCTCGAAACGTCATTTCTAGTGTCAGTTTACGTTCGGAATACGAAACTATATCCATACAAATATATAGAGGACTTCAGAAATGTAAAACAAATTAATCTTATTTACTTTTTTTGCTCAAAATATAGATTGTGGACATTTTTTCCCGAGGAAAACATCATTTGCAACATTAGCAATATTGAATACTAAATAGCATCGGAGATTTTGGCGCTAAATCGACGTCGCTCGTAAAACGTACTGAAATCAGCAGCGACTACCTCTATTCGCACGCTAATAGCAGGAAAGCGAATCCGGTAACTATGACTTTCTCGTTATCTACCTGTAGTTCAGGAATTTCTCTAATACATATCAGTTTTTTAAAAAATCCTACCGTGGATTTTTTAAATATATCAAGAAAATTAACAAAAAGGGGGTCTAAAAATCGCATTTTACGTTGACGTCAATGTACGTACTATTTTCGGTCTCAAATTTGACGATTATGAAGGCCGATATCTCGAATACAAGCTCGGAAAGAGATCGATTTCTTTTCATTTTCGTCTGTAGGACATCAAAATACACTGGCATACAAAACATGAAAAAAATTCTACCGTGAGGTCAATTACGTACATCTGGCTTTAATTACTATTATTGTAGCTGTTATGCCGTGTGGTGGCCCTACCAGTCTCCCCGTACATCATTCATAGTGCAGTTTATATTTTTCTTTTGGTCCTTTGAGATCAGCAATGGTATTCTGAGAAATCAGAAAATTATGATCGGTTTTTGTTTGTTTGTTGTTTAACGACGCATCAACCCTGATGGGTCATTAGCGTCTAACAAGGTAAAACGTTAAAATATATTGAACTCGTATTAAAAAGTAACACTAAGTAAGATATAAATGTCGTTGTAAAGAAACGATTTATGAAATAATAAGATTGGTGATTTAAAAATTATATTTTATAAAACAGATTTACTTGTCTAAGAAATGATAAAATCTTTCCAACGGGTACATCTTTGAACAATTCTTTCAAGTTATTAGCTTGAAAACAAGAAATTCGCTCTGCTGCAAAGTCAGTGCATTCTAAAAGAAAGTGTTTAACTGTGAATGGTGTATCACAGCCAATGCATTTAGGTTCATCGTCTCGCTTTAATAAGTGGGAATGTGTTATTCTTGTATGACCAATTCGGAGACGAGCAATGACGATTTCTTCTCGTCTCGAAAGTTTATGAATTGCTTTTGGTCGTTAAACGATCGGTTCGACTTCGCTCAATTTATCAAACTTCGCTCCGTTCCAGATTGTTTGCCATTTGTCAGAGATGTACTCATTAATAAAAGGTTTAAAATTGACATAAGGAATTTTAAAAACGGTTTCTTCCAGATTTAACGATTCTTTAGCGTTCTTATCAACTTTCTCATTTCCATATATACCTATATGACTCGGAACCCAGCAATAGATAGTTGTTTTCAATTCCGAGATGGTATGATGTTTTATTAATAGTTTTTGTATTTGAGGGTTTTTGGATGGTGTATGGTTTAAGGCCTGTAGAACTGACATAGAGTCAGAAAAAATAATAAATTTGTCCTTTAAGTTACTTTCATTTATGAAGTCTAAAGCTAAGTCTATAGCTTTAGCTTCCGCTGTGAAAATTGAAGAGCCATCAGGTAAACGTAATGTTTTGTTTGTTTGTTTGTTTGTTTGTTGTTTAACGACGCATCAACCCTGATGGGTCATTAGCGTCTAACAAGGTAAAACGTTAAAATATATTGAACTCGTATTAAAAAGTAACACTAAGTAAGATATAAATGTCGTTGTAAAGAAACGATATATGAAATAATAAGATTGGTGATTTAAAAATTATATTTTATAAAACAGATTTACTTGTCTAAGAAATGATAAAATCTTTCCAACGGGTACATCTTTGAACAATTCTTTCAAGTTATTAGCTTGAAAACAAGAAATTCGCTCTGCTGCGAAGTCAGTGCATTCTAAAAGAAAGTGTTTAACTGTGAATGGTGTATCACAGCCAATGCATTTAGGTTCATCTTCTCGCTTTAATAAGTGGGGATGTGTTATTCTTGTATGACCAATTCGGAGACGAACAAGAACGATTTCTTCTCGTCTCGAAAGTTTATGAATTGCTTTTGGTCGTTTAACGATCGGTTCGACTTCCTTCAATTTATCAAACTTCGCTCCGTTCCAGATTGTTTGCCATTTGTCAGAGATGTACTCGTTAATAAAAGGTTTAAAATCGACATAAGGAATTTTAAAAACGGGTTCTTCTAGATTTAACGATTCTTTAGCGTTCTTATCAACTTTCTCATTTCCATATATACCTATATGACTGGGAACCCAGCAATAGATAATTGTTTTCAATTCCGAGATGGTATGATGTTTTATTAATAGTTTTTGTATTTGAGGGCTTTTGGATGATGTATGGTTTAAGGCCTGTAGAACTGACATAGAGTCAGAAAAAATAATAAATTTGTCCTTTAAGTTACTTTCATTTATGAAGTCTAAAGCTAAGTCTATAGCTTTAGCTTCCGCTGTGAAAATTGAAGAGCCATCAGGTAAACGTAATGTTTTGTTTGTTTGTTTGTTTGTTTGTTGTTTAACGACGCATCAACCCTGATGGGTCATTAGCGTCTAAC